>CM057337.1:403542219-404142219 GCA_030015575.1 Agapanthus africanus | reverse complement strand
TTCAAAAAGGGTAGCTACAGTTTTTGCTCTGCATAGTGGTTTATGTGATATACCCTGCACCTTATTCGATGAGGAAAGAGCCGAGATCCCTTCACCGGGAGTGACCACTTTAGCAAAACTGGCAGATGCTATAAACTCATGGTTCAGTTTTTGATTGCTCTTATAATTCTTGCTTTGCACAGCGGTATTTATGAAATATCCTGCACCTTATTCGATAAGGAAAGAGCCGAGATCCCTTCACTGGGAGTGACCTCTTTAGCGAAACTAGAAAAGCCTCAAAAACACTCCTTTTCAAAATCACTTGTTTCTACAACGATATAAATTTCATTACACAATAGGTTTTCTGAAAAACCTGTCGTAGCCCTCCGTCATTTCAGATAAATCCTACTTAGTATTCGTGCTGCGTATGTTGACCTTGTCAAGGCGCAGTGTATGGTAGCTAATTAGTGTTTATATGTTAAAACATGAGATGTGATTGGATTAGGGTATTCGTACGGCCTTGTTAACCTTGTCAAGGGTCATGCGGGTGGGTTTAATTCAATCGGGAAATGACGGGTTGAACTTGACTTGCGATTTATGGTTTGTTGACCTTGTCAAGGTCATAGATCGCTAGTGGCAGAATATTATCAGGAATTTCAAGTGTTGAAATTTGCAATGAGATTGCATATCTCCTATGAGATAGTTAGATCCTGATACCCACTGTGAGTAAGAGTTACTCCTGGGAGAATCTTACACAGGACAATTAGCCGATCAAGCAGGTGTCTAGATAGGTGTTAACGAGATTATGCTTCTGGGAAAACGAGGTTTATTCTAATTAGGTCCGTGCGAAAGCACAGGGAACCTCCCTTAAAGTACCGACACTGGCCCTGCTGAAAGATTGGCGAACTTGTAAAGTGTAATTAATCCCGGCTAGTCTTACCTTTTAGGGTTTTAAGAAAGATTTGATAAAAGCAGTGGGAGCCATCTTGATTAGATAAGATAATAACCAATCTAATCTTGCAAGAGCACTAAAGTGTTTTCTTCTCTCTCTCCAGGTAGCGACCTTGTCAGGCCTTAATCAAGATAATAATATGGATGCACTACTACAAATAGGGGTTGCCCCTACGGATTTATCCGTAGGAGCAAAGCACTGCCCATATGGATATATCCTTAGGGGCAAGAAATTAACCTGTAGGTGCAAAGGCCGTAGGTGCAAGTCGAAACATTGAACTTGCCCCTACGGACTAAAAATTGCCCCTACGGAGTTATGTGTAGATCCAGTTGTCCCTACGGATTAGTCCGTAGGGACAAAAAATTTATTTTATTTGCGGTTTTATAAAATAGATTAGGTGTACCTACGGACTTATCCGTAGGGCCAAGTAGTGGCCCCTACGGATAAGTGCGTAGGTATATATCCGTAGGGGCAAAATATCAGGATACCTGATATTTTGCCCCTACGGATACCTGTGTAGGGGTTTGCCCCTACGGATATATCCGTAGGGGCAAGATTAACCCCTGATACTGAGATCATAGGGGCAAAATATCAGGTATCCTGATATTTTGCCCCTACGGATAAATCTGTAGGTACATATTTGGGCCCTACGGATTAATCCGTAGGGGCAATGTTGGGCCCTACGGATTAATCCGTAGGTACATATTAACAGGTTTTTTTTGAAAAAAGGGCTGCCTATTTTTTTCTCGCCCTGTGCATAATAATATATACATCGATCATATATAAAATTAATAATCACGCAGAACATATATCGCAGTATTCATAATCACATCACGCATAATATACAAAAGAAACCAACAAGCAGAATATGATATTAATATAAACACACAAACACCACCAATATCAATATCGTCCAAAATGTAGTACAATATGTATCATATAAATAAATACATATTTAAAATATAAGAATAAAAAAGCTACCCTAGCTCGGTCCAGCTCCACCTCTGATAAACGCCAGAATCTTGCGCGCCTGCTCCTCGGTCAATAAATCATGCAATGCGGAGCGTGCGGGAGTCTGAGCAGGCTATGGAGCTGGCGATGTGGTCTGCGCAGCCGCCATCGAGGTAGTGGCTTGCGGAGCCGCGGCTGCGGGAGTCTGGGCGGGCGGTGGAGCTATAGGAGCTGTCTGCCGAACTACAGCCGATGTAGTGGCTTGCGGAGCCGCAGCCGAAGGAGATGCATATGGTGGCTCGGCCGATGTACCCTGTCGCGTCTGGACCTACGTGTGTAATAAGCGAGTAAGAACTGTGTATTATTCGAATTCGTATCATTATCAAGTTATTTAGAAACCCCAATCTATGTATACTTAGGGACTTAGGCCTCGTTTGGATATCTAGTTTGGAAAACCATAGTTTATTTTTATTAGATATGTATGTATGATTAATCAAAGCTAAGTCTACAACCAAATAAGCTCAGGCTACGTACTAATATTGGATATGTTGCTATCTATAATATGACATAATATTTAACTATTAAGTAGTATACATACCAGCATCTCCTTGAACTCCTGAACGGTGGCCTTCAAGCTCTCCAGTTCCTGCTGGAAACGTCGCTCACTGGAGACGGAGGAAGTAACAGCCGGGGTGGAGTCCAACCTCATATGGGCCCTGCTAGGGCCCAGTCCCCGGCCTCTCTCCCAACCTCTATGGTGCCCTCCGTGTGCGGCGTCCAGGACTGGGGTCAGCTGCATCGGATCGCTATGTCCGGTAAAATCGATCCCCGATGCCTCGGCCTGCTCAACCACCCGCTCCTACACCCACATTAACCAGTAAAATATAAGTATATCATTTAAATTTGAACCTTTCAAAACTAAAATTTCAAATAGGGGTTGAATAAATATTAACACTTACGCAATACTCCTGGGTAGCGACGTCGGGGTATCGAAGCTCGCCCGTGGTGGGATCTGTCGAGGTGCCGTAGACGGCAAGATATGCGGACAGCACGCTCGGTGTACCACCTTACAGCAGGGTCTGAGCTTTCTGCAATATTAGAAAATAACTCTTAATATTCGATATATTAGAAAATAACTCTTAATATTGCATTATATCACAAAGGCCGGTCTATTGTAATTTCCCGATAACTCCATGGCTCGAGTAATATTCCTCGAGCCACCTGTATAAGTGGGGCGACCCCTCTTCGCCGACTTCCTATTTTCTATATTTTGAGCGGCCTGTTTCTGCACAACACATTCACATTTAGTTTTCTAATTAAGGAAAACAAAAAAATAAATTATATACTAAACAATGAATTATATTTAAAATATATACCTGTTTGCGTTGAGAGTCGAAATATTCGCACAATAGAGGCCATGTCTCTACGTCGACTCTCGCAAAGGCCAGAGTAGATAGGAGGGCCGCTCTCTCTGTCTCGGGGGTCGCCATCCACAGGGAGTAGCAGTCGGCCTTCAGCTCATTCCTGTTTTATCGGACCTTGGTCTGCATGTTCTTCATCAGGCCATTGTACAGAGCATGAAGGTCGAGCACCCTCCCAGGGTGATCAGGGTCGGGTACATGCTGAAAATCGTAATCCAACTGAAAATACAAAAAAAACATTGTTATTAGATTGCATGTGTTAATAATAAATATATTGGATAAATCAAATGAAAATATATATTAATACCCGAGCCTGATGAAAGAAGAGGGCGAATGAGCGTCGGTGCTTATCGCCCCACTCAACGTGAAGTGGATAGTTCTTCACGAGCCGGCTCTTATCCCCCATATACCGGCCGAACCACTCGGCATGAGGATGGGTATAGTGATAATCAAGGGTAAAAAAGAGGGGGAATGCTGCCTCTCCCTAGCTCTGTCAGGCCTCAGCCTGTGGGACTGATTCGGGCCTCGAGTCCCCTTCTGGGGATGGGGAGGCCCTGTGTCTGCAAGAAATATCAAGACAATCAATATTAAGACAAAGTTGTATTAAGTAATCAAGGTTAAACTAAAATTGAAGTGTGATATATACCTCCGGTGACTAAAGCACGAGCCTAGGCCCGGGCAGCAGCACGAGCAGGACGATAGTTCCTCCAGTGAGGAACAGCCGGTGTCCCGGATGCGGACGCATCCACTCCAACGAGAAAATAAACATTGACGCTAAATTTCCATGAAGTTCATATTTATTCTATAGAGGATATGTAAAATGAATAAATATATTATATTTATTCATACTAACTTGCAGACGATGCGGAGGATACGGAAGTGGCAGGACTGGCCCCCACGGCAGATGTGGACGCACCACCTATAATTAGACAATTAAAAATAGATTATATAAGTAATTGCAAAAAGAATGTGTAGATCAATAATATAACATTCTAAATCAATATGCATGCACTATAGGATATATAAACAAACCCGCAGGTGCGGTGGTGTCACCACCTACAGCTAGACAATAAAAAAAATTACTATCTAAGTAAGAGCAAAAGGAATATGTGTATATTTATGGTATAGGATTCTAAATCAATATACATGCACTCTATGATATATAAACATGCCTGGAGGTGCGGGAGTGGCCTCTGTCCTTGATGTGGACGCATCACCAACAACTAGACAATCAAACATTGACAATATAAGTAATTTTGACATGAACAGGCATGAATATCTATAATATTACATTCAAAATGGATATGCGTGCAATATACCTAGAGGTGTGGCAAAGTCCATACAGAAGGAGGCATCCGAAGGGGTCTCCGATCTGGGTGCAAGACCGGCCCTCTGAAGCTCCCTACGCAGCTCTCTGGGCGGCAGAACCACTCTGCCTCTGCCTCTACCTCTGCCTCTGCCTCTGCCGGTGCCGCGGCTGGAGCTCCTGCCGCGACTGGAGCTCCTACCGCCCCTCGCTGCTCCCGTCATCGTCATCAAATCTAGATAAACGGTTCGTGGACGCATTAGACAATCATTACAAGTCTTGACTATATATGTATAGATCGTAAAATGTGAAGTAATAATATAACATTATTGATAACCTTTTTCGTTTTGTGGGCGCTTTAAACTTATCTACTTGGATTTCATCATGGATATCATTTCTAACCCACGTAACTTCATGATCGGCCGAAGACAACCCGTCCATCGAAACAGACGGTCGGAGCAGTGTTTTAGCATACAACTCTCTGAAAAAACAACATAGGTCGTTGATTACTAGACCAACCGATTCGGGGAGAGAAGTCCGTAGGGCTAATGGAAGAATGTGCTCCACGATAACATGGTGATCATGACTTTTCAGCCCATCGATCTTGCCTTTCACAATTTTTATTTTCTTGCTGAATGATCCTGAGAAACCTGTGGGAACTTTCAAATCATACAACACCTGTAGAAATCTTTTCTTCTCCGGTTATGACATATGATAAGTGGCATTGGGAAGTACAAACTTACCTAGTTTACCCGCTACCGGTCTAGGGTGCAATTCACTTCTTACTCCCCACTCCTGTAGATCCATCCGAGCGTTCAGGTTGTCTTTCGATTTCCAGTCTTTACAAAGAAGCAAGTTGAGTATGTGCTCTGATACTCCCTTCACTATATGCATGACGTCCAGACAATGACGCACTAAATTTGTTGACCAGTACGGAAGCTCGAAGAAAATGCTTAACTTGTTCCAAAATGGTGGTTTGACCTGTTTCGTCGGATCCATCCTAAAGGTCACATTATTGTAACCATCCCATTGAGCAGTCACGTCCTCTCCGAACAATGGGGCTGGAGGTCCAAGAAGCTCCTGATGACCATCAAAGTGAACAGTGTCTAACCTGTAGTGGTGGTCTAGAGGCAGGAAACGTCGATGGCCGCAATAACAAACCTTCCTGCTAAAATTCAAGAATTTCGATGTTGTGTGTTGATGACAATGAGGACATGCTTTGTGACCATGTACGGACCAACCTGATAGCATGCCATTCGCTGGAAAGTTATTAATTGTCCACATTAAAGACTCACGTACTATGAAGGTTGTATTTGTGTTTGCATCATATGTCTCTACATCATCAATGAACAAAGATTTTAACTCCTCGATCATAGGTCGGAGATAGACGTCGATATTGTTTCCCGGTGAGTTTGGTCCGTCGATAAGAAGAGGCATCATAAAGTATGATTGGTCCATAGCCAACCAAGACGACAGATTATAAATTATCATTACAACGGGCCATGTGCTGTGACCTCCAGCCATATAGTTGAATGGGCAGAAGCCATCACTAACCAGTCTGAGGCGGACATTGTAAGGATCGCTACTGTATATTGCGTGCCTCCTATCGAAATCCTTCCATGCCGGTGAATCTCTTGGATGGCTCATTTGTCCATCTTCACTTGGGGGAGCACGGTGATGCCAAATCATTGCCTCGGCTGTTTTCTTGCACCTGAATAGCCTCTGTAGCCTCTGTGTTATGGGAAAATAACATGTTATCTTGACAGGTATATCAGGCTTCTTATCAGAATCTTTCGGCTTATACCTAGCCTCTGCGTATGTTGGACACTCTTTCAAATCTGAATTCTCTTTCCGGTACAACACGCAATTTTTAGGACATGCTTGAATCTTCTCGCATTTTAGACACAAATCAGACATCATCTTCTGGGCTCCGTACCAGCTGTCGGGCACGTTATTTCCCGGGGGCATAGAATCTTTCAAGAACGTAATAAGCATTGTGAATGACTTGTTGCTCCATCCATTTAGGCACTTAATCTGGAAAAGTTGGACGAACCAAGAAAGGGTGGAATACTTTGCATTCTCATAAATTGGTTTTCTAGCATCATTCATGAAATTTTCATATTTATCCGCACGCGGTCCTTGAACGGAAGGAATGTCATCTTCAGTACGAATTGATTCACCTAGGGCAGCCACTACCATATCCTCCATTTCTTCTGATGGAAATAAATTACCGTCTTCTCCTTCTGCCGCATTACCGTCTTCTCCTTCTTCTCCTGCCGCATTATCGTGTTCTCCTTCTTCTTCTGACGCATTACAGCGTTCTTCTCCTTCCCCGTGACATTTCCAAGTTGTATAAAGTCTAGCAAACCCATATTTTACGATATGAAGCTCTGCCAATTCTACCTTCTGCCAGTACTTATTGCCACATCTATCGCACGGGCAGAGAATCTTCTCTATCACGATCTTATTATGTGCGCGTGCAAATTCAATAAAAGCAGCAACTCCTGCGACAAACTTAGGTTGCATACGTTGTTGCCAACCCACATACATCCAGTCCTTAACTCTGACGTACTCATGGGCCATGTTAGACTATATAACATATAAATTGTAGGTTATGGTGACTATATTGAGAAATCTAAGAACGGGATAGTTACTGACAAAGGATCACGTGAGGCATTGCTTCAGGGCTAAACCCTTCTCATTTGTGGCGATCTTTTCAGGGGTCACGTGGGGCACGTGACCCTAGCTCTTTGCATGCATGAAGATCTTTTGGAGGAATTAAATTCCTATAAGTTTTGGAGAATTGAATTCTCATATAGGGTTAAACCCAAGTTTCATCTTGAAGGAATTAAATTCCTATAATTTTGGGAGAATTAAATTCTCATATAGGATTAAACCCTAACTTTGTTTTGGGAGAATTAAATTCTCTAAATTCAATTCCCCCTCTACGTTTTAGATCTGCATGGCAGGATCTCAATCCGATGAGAATTAAATTCTCATCCTATGAGGAGATGTGCTCTGTGCAGATCTTCAACCAGAAGAAGAACTAAGTTCTTTTGTGCAGAAGTGTTAAACTCTTAGATTTGAGAATTAAATTCTCTGTTTGAAGTTTTGATTCCCCTTTTTTTCTCACCTAGGGTTTTCCTACGAACTTTTAGCATCTTAAGCAAGATCCATTGTTTTCATGATGTTTACTTCCCTCAAATATTGCAATATTCTACTTGCGCATCAACTAGTCTCGAAGTCTATGGCTGAACTTCGAACGGTATAAGTTACTTAACGATATCTTGCCTATTTATTAACTAGTTTAAAATTCTACAACTAAAAAATATAGCTATAATTGTTTGAAAATATAACTAAGTTATTCTATCTCATGTAACACCTCAAATAAAATTCTACAACTGAAAATATAACTTATAAGCAAGATCCATTGTTTTCAGCCCTAACCCTAACCCCAGCCCCAGACCCATCCCCAGCCCCAGCCGAACCCCAACCCTAACCCTAACCCTAACCCCAACCCTAACCCCAACTGCAACCCCAGCACCAGCCCCAGCCCCAACCCTAACCCCAACCCCAACCCCAACCCCAACTCCAACCGCAACCCTAGCCGAACCCAACCCCAACCGCAACCCGAACCCAACCCCAACCGCAACCCCAACCCCAACACCTAAAATAATCAAAAATTTCTTTAATTGAAGATTTAATTACCTGTCCAGTGGAGGAGACGATCGATCGGTGGCGACGACGAAACGGAGGCGATGACGAAAACGGCGACGAGGAAGAACCAGGCGGTGGTGACGACGAAATGGCCAGCACTGGCGACGACGAGAACGGCGACGAGAGATTTAGCGATCGGCGGGAACGAGGATTTGGGAATTTTGGGTTCGTGCGCGACTTCGAGAATAATTAAGGTAACGAGCGTAGGGATCGATCTGTACCTTTTTAATTAAGTCCCTATTTACATGCCCCTACGGATAAGTCCGTAGGTTCTTGGTTTGCGGCTTCGTAGGGGCAAACAACAATTAACGATTTAATATTCTTAAATTAATATGTAAGAACCATAGGGACAACCTTAAGGCCCTACGGATTAGTCCGTAGGGCCAAACGAAATCTGCCCCTACGGATTTCGTAATCCGTAAGGGCAACCCCCTATTTTAGTAGTGATGTATTGACTGAACCCACTTATTATACTGAGCAGGGGAACGTTGGTCCCGCTCCCAGTTATAATTGTTATAAGTCTGAGCAGGGAATAGTAGAATATCTGGATTCTCACGCCACCTAAACGAAGAACAAGAATGTTGACGCATCTTCTTCAGGTCTGTTAGTTATCGAGAACTGTTTCTCAGTTCACTCTACGTCCTGGGTATTAGATACCGCAACGGGATCCCATATATGTATTATGTTACATGGGCTACGAAAAGGTAGGGAATTGGGAGAGGGTGATCATTCCGTAAGAGTAGGGAATGGTGCAAATGTTGCAGCCAAAGCAGTTGGCAAATATCACCTTGTGTCCCCAAATGGTAATCCACTGGTTCTGAATGAATGCTATTACATTCCGACCCTGATATGCAATCTTATATCAGTTTCTTTATTGAGCAAAGAAGGATATAATTTTGTAGTACAGGATAATGTTATGAACATATTCCTGAATCAAAAGTTGATTGGATCAGGATCATTAAATAATTGCATATACGTTCTCAACCAAACTACAATACTTACTGTACAAAACACGCATAAGAGGAAGAGCTCAGAAATGAACGAATCCTTCTTGTGGCATTGTAGACTAGGTCATATCAATGCGACATGGCTAGCTAAGTTACATAAGGATGGATATTTGAATCCGTTCGAATTTTCATCTTATGATACTTTCCGGTCATGTCTCAAAGGCAAGATGACCAAAGCTCCGTTTAGTGGACACGAAGAAAGAGTTACAGAACTCTTGGGACTGATACATAGTGATGTATGTGGTCCCATGTCTACGCATGCCAGGAACGGTTCCTCATACTTCATTACATTTACTGACGATCTCTCAAGATACGGACATGTGTTCCTGTTGGAACATAAGTCTGAAGCTTTTGAGAAATTCAGAGAATATAAGCACGAAGTAGAGAACTAAATGGGAAAAAGTATTGAAATCCTTCGATCAGATCGAGGAGGAGAATACTTGAGCAATGAGTTCCTAGATTATCTAAAAGAGAATGGGATTCTCTCTCAGCTTACGCCTCCCTATACACCACAGCAAAATGGTGTATCGGAGCAGAGGAATCGCACCCTATTAGATATGGTGTGCTCTATGATGAGCATTGTTGAGTTACCTATTTCCTCTGGAGGCATGCGCTTGAGACAGCAGCATACCTATTGAATCAAGTTCCGTCTAAGTTTGTACCCACCACACTATATGAGATATAGAGTGGGAAGAGACCTTATCTTATACGAGTTAAGATATGGGGTTGTCCGGCCTATGTCAAAAGGAAAAATCCGGACAAACTCGAGGCACGATCAGTTCTCTGCAAGTTTGTAGGATATCCAAAGAATTCTTATGGATACTTTTTCTACCACAGTGAGGAGAAAAACGTGTTTGTTGCTCAACAAGCCACCTTTTTAGAAAAGGAATTTCTTGCAAAAGAAATTAGTCGCAATGAGGTAGAACTGGAAGAAGTTCCGGCAGTACAAACTGCGACTGAAGATTTGGTGGAACCAGATGATTCAGTAATACCCGATGAACCTCAGCCTCTCCACCGATCTAGTAGGGTTTCTTATCCACCTGAGAGATACTACGGTTTTCTCATTGACGGTGGAAGCGAGGATTTCATCATGGAAGATGATGACCTGACTAGATTCGAACAGGACATCACGAGTGGGGACTCTTGAAGTGGCTGGATGCAATGCGATCTGAGATGGAATCCATGTACACCTGTAAGTCCGTGATGCACACCCCACGTGTCGCGGGGAGGCGGAATACTTTAAAAACGTTTTTCTCGCCCCAAAAGAGTTATACCCTCGTTCCTAGTCCTTCGGGTCTTGAAGTTGCTCCTTGCTCCTTAGTTCAACCTTCCTGTCGATCTCCTTTCTTATGCTTCTTTTAGATCCTTGAAGAGTTCGCTTGCCGGTTTCTTTTGCGTTAAAGATGGATCCACCCGAGGGCTATGTTCAAGCTCCAACCTCAAAGAGATACCTTAGTGATCTAACTTTCTAAGAGAGAAGACTAAGTTGATGTAGAGTGAGTGTATTGGATTAATTGATCTTCAAGCTCATTAATTTGCAACACATGCAAGTGTTATGAGCTTGATGAAGATGGAGAGAAGAAAAACCTAAGAGAGAGAAAGCTTTTGTCATAATGATCATGAAATGGGAAGAGAGAATGGCTAAGTATTGAGCCAATAATTCAACCATGGAATTATTAAATCATATAATTTACAACCATACTTGAATAGTGGCTCCAAATGAAATAAACAAATAATTAGCTATGCCTTCAACCCATTCCTATAATATCTCCTAATGTCCACCTCATTAATTCTTTAACGAAAAGAATAAAACAATAATGAGGTGTCTCCTTCTAGAAGCTTATTCTTATGAATTTACAAGAATGCCCTTTTCCGTATTTTCATACCCGTATCCGTATTCCGAAAAATACGGATACACTGAGATCAGTATAATCCAATACTATAATACTAGTATCCGGCTTAAACCAAAGCCCACTAGTATTATCCGTTCGATCATCATTCAAGTAGCCAGTACACGAATGCGATCGAAACCCTGCCGTAAGACCATACGGCGTTTACATCGTCTCGCCTGATTCAAGGAAACCCTCTGTGTGGGACTCTAAAGACTCGACAGTACGCTGGCAGTGGGTTTAACTACAAGTTTTTCAGTGGTACTAGCTGTACGTAACGGCAACCCAGGTACGTGTCGAAAAGGAGGCCGACGAGCAAACTCGTCCTTAACTCCTACTGAGCCTGTCCGTGACAATATCCGTGCAGTCCGGTCTGTTCGTTTGAGAGTATCACATGTAAGGTCTAGGGTGGTGGAAATTGTTAGACCCCTAATAACCGTACAGGTCGTGTCAGGTTGGCTCAAAACCATCCAAGAATCTACCGGTCCATCCACCAGTAAATATCAATCAGCCCTGGCCAGGGACTTATGGTAATGACCAACCAATCATAGTGCGATATCGACTCCCTATACGGGGAGAGACGAATCCCTAACAGTCGCTCACTGCCTCCATGTGGCTCGGGACTGTACCCAACTAAAACCTGTTTGCACGACTCCTTTGAGCCGTGGTAGGGTAGTAATCAAAGCACAGTAGGAACTCATACGAGACAAATGATGACCTCAAGTCGACAGACTATCTGTACACATGTCACTTAAGAACTGCTATCTGACGCTAGTTATAATACCATCTAGTCAGTTCTCGGCGAGTCCTGTCCGGTGTACTCACACGCGGTGAGAATTTGTATACAATCTTAGGTGCACATCACCAATGGCTGCGGGACCAATCCATCGCCCCTCATTAGGGTCGAGATATGTATACACTAGTCTACTCTGGAGCATCGATGCCCAGTCTCGATACTCCTGCGACTAGGGACATTTAAGGATGTGCCTATTGACCATCCAGCTCCCACAAGAATGACGGCCATCACAATGCCGGTAGTCAGGCAAACACCCTACGGGCTTTATCAACATGTAAACAATATATGAAATACAAAGTAAAATATATCACATGTTAAGATAAAGACAAACCAAATAACGTACTATTATATCAAGCAAGATTGTCATGTACATACATATCCCCAACATCCTATACAATGAAGGTCTCTAGGGCATATATATCCAACAACACCAACAAAGTATGGACTTTGGAAGTTGCTCCTGAAGGGGTAAAACCCATTGGGAGAAAGTGGATCTTTAAGAAGAAACTTGGTGTAGATGGAAAAGTGGAGACTTCAAAGGTAGACTTGTTGCAAAGGATTTTCGTCAACGACCAGGTGTGGATTATGACGAAACCTTTTCTCCAGTGGCTATGCTTAAGTCCATCCGGATCTTACTTGTCGTTGCTGCATAACATGACTACGAAATATGGCAAATGGATGTTAAGACCGCCTTTCTAAATAGTGATTTAGAGGAGTGCGTGTACATGACTCAGCCAGAGGGCTTCGTAGATAGTGGAAGCAGCGGAAAGGTGTGCAACCTGCTTAAATCCATCTACGGGTTAAAGCAGGCATCGCGGAGTTAGAACATCTGTTTTGATGTAGTAGTCAAAGAGTTTGACTTCATCAAGAATGTAGATGAACCTTGTATATTCAAGAAGGTTGCAGAGAGTAAGGCCGTCTTCCTCGTATTGTACGTGGATGACATACTCTTGATAGGAAATGATGTTCTTATGCTGCACTCGGTCAAGCTCTTCTTATCACATCGATTCTCAATGAATGATCTAGGTGATGCCTCCTGCATTTTGGGAATCAAGATCTATAAAGATAGATCTAAATGGATACTGGGATTGTCCCAATCCAGGTACATTGACACCATACTAAAGAGGTTTAGTTTGGAAGAATCCAAACGTGGAAACCAACCCACGATCTCTGGACTCACTCTCTCCAAAGAGATGTCTCCCAAGACTGATTTGGAAAGAGCTAGCATGCAAGGGATACCCTATGCTTCGGCAGTAGGCTCTATCATGTATGCGATGTTATGTAGCAGACACGATGTAGCATACTCACTAAGTGTAGTAAGTAGGTATCAAGCAGATCCAGGAGAGAGTCACTGGACAGTTGTGAAGAACATTCTCAAGTACCTGAGAAGGACTTAGGAGATGTTCTTAGTGTATGGTAACGGAGAACTCCAAGTGGAGTCCTTTACCGATTCGAGCTTCCAAAGTGATAAGGACGACTTTAAGTCATACTTCGGATTTGTCTTTACCCTAAATGGAGGGGCGGTTTGTTGGAAGAGTTCCAAGCAAGAAACCATGGCAGACTCGACGATGGAGGCTGAAAACATCGCTGCCAACGATGCTGCCAAAATAGCTGTCTGGATTAAGAAGTTCATTACTGAACTTGGTGTGGTTCTGTCCATTGAGCATCCAATATCTTTGTATTGTAATAACAATGGAGCCGTGGCTTTGGCCAAGGAACCCAGGTCTTATCAGAAGTCCAGGCATATTCTGAGGCAGTATCACCTGATCCGGGAGATAGTTGATCGCCGGGAGATCGAGGTTAGGATAGTTGATACGAAGGACAACACTGTGGATCCACTCACGAAGGCCATTCCCTAGATACAATTTGAGAGACTCTTCGGGATGTTGGGTATTAGATACTACAACAGCCGGCCTTAGTGCAAGTGGGAGATTGTTAGTTATATATATGCCTTAGAGGTAATTGTTGTACATATGATGTATATTATAGTTGATGCTTGGATATATATAGAGAGGACTTTCTTGCTCGATATGATAGGATGCTATTTGGTTACACTTTGTCTTAACATGTTTACTTGTATTGGTTTACTGTCTTGCTCCCACATTTTGATAAAGCCCTTAGGATATGTACTTGACTACTAGGACAATGATGAGATCATACTAGTGGGGCCAGGGTAGTCAACGAGTACATCCTATAACTGTTCCTAGTCGAGAGAGTATCGAGACAGGGCATCGATACTCCAAAGTAGACTAGCGTATAAGCATCTTGACCCATATGATGGGCAATGGATGATCTCATATCCATCGGTGATTGACATCAAAGATGGTGTATAGGTTCTCAGTGGAGACTGGATACACTGAACGGACTCGCCGAGAACTGCTAGATGGTATTATACCTATAGTCAGATTGCAATTCTCCGGTGACACTGGTACTGGTTAGTCTGTAGACCCGAGATCGTCATAGAGTCTTTTGTCATTCCCACTGTGCTTTGATTTCCACCTTACCACGTCCAAGAGTGCGTGAAAAATGGTGGCTTTTGGGTATAGTCCCGAATCAAATGGAGGCAATGAGCGATAGGAGGGGTTTCGTCTCTCCCGGTATAGGGAGTTGATGTTGTGTTGTGTTCGATTGGCTATAACAGGAAGTCCCTTGCCAGAGCTGATATGGAGTCCAACTGGTAAGAGTTATCAGTAGTTTCTCAACCTGTTATGTGCCTCACATCGACACTACTTATCTGTTAATGGGGTCTTACGTTTACCACCCCTAGACTTGATATGCGACATACCAGACGAAGAGACCGGACTGTACGGTAGTGTAACTGATTGGATTCACAGGAGAATGTACAGGCATGCTTGTTGATCTTCTGATCGCTCAATACCTGGGTGGTTGTTACGTTTAGCTGACTGCTTGCAGCTTATGGGTGTTTGATATAATCATCACCTATTGCCGGCGTATTGAGGATTCTTTAGAGTCCCACACAGAGGTTTCCTGGCTCAGGCAATATGGAGTAGGGGCACATATATGATATGTACGGGACCGAGACTGATACGATATGAGATACCGTATTCTATTCTCGCGATATGTTATATCGGCCGGGTATATGTGATATAGCCGGGTCATCGGATCAAGTGTTGATTCGATGAATTTGTACTTATAGTATTGGTCGGTTATATGTAATATAGCCGGATTATCGAATCAAGTGTTGATTCGATAATTTAATGTATAATTATATATGTGATATATTACGTTACATTAACTAATATAAGCTCACTTTTATGGATTCTTTTTCTCACTTGATAATACATTGATGTATATGCGATATATGTTAATTGTATTATTTTCTTTTGTTACATAATATATTATATATGTGATATATAATATTGTAACATGTTAGGGTTACAAATGTAACATGGATTTTGAGTTTAAACCTAGTTAGGGTTTGGATTAGGGTTAACTATTTGGATGAGGGTTAAGGAATCTTCATGAAGCTTTGACTTTTTCTTTTATCCTTGATATTTTGTGAAGATATTTGTTAACCCAACCCAAGCCCTTAAACTATGGTTTATTCTCTACAAGGGTTAAGGATTTCATTCTTAACCCATGGTTGCAATTATAACCATAACAATAATTTCATTATTCATCACAAAAGGTTTTTCATCTTCTTCTTGCTCTTGAAAAAGCTTCACTAGCTTTTTAGTTTGTGGTGATTAATAGTGAGAATTTGAAAACAAAAGAGTGTAAAATTCCTACTTCATCATCCTCATCTATTCTAGACATTTAGATTAGGGTGTTCACTTCTTTAATTACTTCATTAGTGAAGTGTAAGCTTGGGTTAGAGATTCTTCAAGGTAGATTATCTTAGATCAAGAAGACTTCAAGCAAGATGCATCATTCACCTCATGGAGCCTCTCGAGAGTCGGAGTTATTGATGATCGCAGCGAAGGGACCTCAACACGGAGCTTATGAAGCGAAGGAATGGACTACAAAGGTTGTAATCCTAAACTCTATGTGATAGATACTTCTTTGTATGTGATTCAAACATGTTACCCTAATATTTGTAGCAAAGATTCATGGTTTGTTTGCTTTGCACCTCTCTAATTTTTAAAATGGCATGAGTGATGCTACCAAATCCTAGACTAGGTTCAAGGGAAACCCAAAAACTACTGATAACACTTACCAGTAAATCTCAGCAACCCTGGCCAGGGATTTCCTGTTTTGGACAATCGAGCATAGCACAACATCAACCCCCAACACCGGGAGAGACAAAATCCTCTCCTATCGCTCATTGCCTCCATGTAACTCGGGACTATACCCAAAAAACACCGTTTTGCACGATCTCTTAAACGTGGTAAGGTGGAAATCAAAGCACAGTGGGAATCACACAAGACTCTATGACGATCTCGGGTCGATAGACTAACATGTACCAGTGTCACCAGAGAACTGCTATCTGACGATAGGTATAATACCATCTAGGAGTTCTCGACGAGTCCGTTCAGTGTACCCAGTCTCCACTGAGCACCCATATACCATCTCTGATGTCAAACACCAATGGATATGTGATCATCCATCGCTCATCACATGGGTCGAGAAGCGTATATGCTGGTCTACTCTGGAATATCGATGCCCCATCTCGATACTCCCACAACTAGGAACATTTGAAGGATGTACTTACCGACTACCTCTGCCCCACTAGTATGATCTGCACCATAATCTTGGTAGTTAACTACTCATCCTAAGGGCTTTATCAACATGTAATATAGAGACAATAAGTGTAGATGTTAAGATAAAGAGCAACCGGATAGCATACTATCATGTCGAGCAAGAAAGTACTCCCTATATATGTCCAAGCATCCACTATAATATACATCACATGTATAATAATGGCCTCTAGGGCATACATATAACTTACAATCTCCCACTTGCACTAAGGCCATTTGTCGTAGTATCTCATACCCAACGCCCCGATAAAAGTCTCTCTAGAGAAATGCCTCTGTGAGTGGATCCGCCGTGTTATCCTTCGCATCAACTCTACTTACCTTGATCCCTTGGAGATGAACCATCTCCCTGATCAGGTGATACTGTCCTCAGAATATGTCTGGATCACTGATGGGACCGGCGTTCCTAAGCCAAAGCAACAACTCCATTGTTCTCACTATAACAATTATTGGACGCTCAATGGTAGGAACTATGTTCATCTCAAGAACAAGAAATATCCAGACATCCACTTTGGTAGCATCGTTGGTAGCGATGTATTCAGCCTTTATCGTCTAGTATGCCCTGGTATCTAGCTTGGAACTCTTCCAACATACCGTCCTTCCACTGAGGGTAAAGACAAAGCCGTGACTGACTTTCAGTCGGCCTTATCACTTTGGAAGCTCGAATTGGTAAAGGACTCCAACTGGAGTTCACCGTTACCAAACACCAAGAACATTTCTTCAGTGCTTCTCAAGTACTTAAGAATGTCCTACACAGCTGTCCAGTAATTCTCCCAAGATCCGATTGATTCCTGATCACTACACCTAGTGAGTTAGCTACATCTGGTCTGGTACATAACATCTCATACATGATAGAGCCTACTACCGAAGCATAAGGTATCCCTTGCACGCGAGCTCTCCCCAAATCAATCTCGGGAGACATCTTTTTGGAGAGAGTTGTTCATAAGTTAGTGGGCGAACCACCACGCTTAAAATCTTCCATACTAAACCTCTTTAGTATGCTGTTAATGTACCTGGATTTGGGACACTCCCAAGATCCACTTAAATATATCACCATAGATCATAATCCACAAGATGTAGTAGGTATCATCCAGATCTTCCATGAAGAATCTTCGTGATAAGTGGAGCTTGACTGAGTGTAGCATAGGAAACCATTTCCTATCAAGAGTATGTCTTCTATGTACAATACGAGCAAGACAACCTTACTCCCTGCAACCTTCTTATATATACAAGGTTCATCTACCTTTTTGATGAAGTCAAACTCTTTGACTGCCTCATCAAAAAAGACGTTCCAACTCCGCGATGCGTGCTTTAATCCTGATGGACTTATGTATAGCCACTGGAGAAAAATGTTTTATTATAGACCACACCTGGTTATTGGCGATTGCCTTTTACTACATGTCTAGGTTTGAAAATCTCAACTTTTCCATCTACACCAAGAATTTTCTCAAGACCCACTTGCTCCCGATGGGTTTTACCCCTTTAGGTGCAACATTCAAAGTCTTACTTTGTTGGTGTATATGGATTCCATCTTTGATCGCATAGCATCCATCCATTTCACAGATTCCCCACTCATGATGGCCTGCCTGAACCTAGTTGGGTCATCATCTTCCATGATGCAATCCTCGTTCCCACCATCACCGAGGAAACTGTAGTATCTCTCAGGTGGATGAGGAACCTTACCAGATTCACGGAGAGGCTGGGGTTCGTTGGAGACTATTGAATCTTTTGGTTTCACCAAATCATCAGCTTTTAGTTTGTCTAGATGGAACTCATTCTAGTTCTACCTCATAGACACTAATTTCTTCACAAGAAATTCCTTTTCTCAAAAGGTGGCATGCTGAGAAACAAAACACCTTTTGCTCCTCAGTTTGGTAGAAGATATACCCTTGCGAATGTTCGGGATATCCAACAAACTTATACAGAACTGACCTTGCCTCGAGCTTGTTCGGTTTTTTCTTTTCAATATAAGCCGACAACCACATATCTTAACTCGTTTAAGACATGGTCTCTTCCCATTCCATATCTCATATAGAGTGGTAGGCACTGATTTGGACGGGACCCTATTCAATAGGTATGCAGCTTCTCAAGTGCATAACCCCAAAAGGAAACATGTAACTCAGCAGTACTCATCATAGAGTGCGCCATATCTCATATGGCGTGATACCTCCGCCCCCATACACCATTGTGCTGTGGTGTATACGAAGGAGTAAGTTGAGAGAGAATCCCATTCTCCGTTTAGAAAATCCAGGAACCCCGTGCCCAAGTATTTGCCTCCCAGATCGCATCGAAGGACTTTAATACTTCTAACCGCCTGGTTATCAACTTCAAGCTTATATTCCTTGAATTTCTCAAAAGTTTCAGACTCGTGTTTCAACAGCAACACATGTCCGAATCTTGAGAGATCGACGGTGAATGTAATGAAGTACAGAGAACCAACCCTGGCATTTGTAGACATAGGAGAGTATACATCATCATATATCAGTCCTACGAGTTTAGTAACACTTTCTCTGTTTCCAGTAAACGGAGTATTGGCCATTTACCTTTAAGACAAGACTGGAAAGTATTATAAGATGAAAATTAGAACCGATTCCAATATTCATCCTTATGTAACTTAGCTAGTCTTTGTTAGTTATATGTATGACCTAGAGGCCATTACTGTACATAGGATGTATATTGTAGTGGATGCTGGGACATATATGGGGAGGACTTTCTCGCTCGACATGATAGTATGCTATCTGGTTACTCTTTACCTTAACGTGTGCACTGATTGTCTCTCTGTTACATGTTGGTAAAGCCCTTAGGATCTGTACTTGACTACCTGGACTATGATGCGGATCATACTAGTGGGGACATGGTAGTCCATAAGTACATCCTTCATAGTCCCTAGTCGAGGGTGTATCGAGACGGGGCATCGATATACCAGAGTAGACTAGCGTATACCTTCTCGACCCATACAGATGGGCGATGGATGATCCCATATCCATTGGTGTTTGACATCAGAGATGATATACGGGTGCTCAGTAGAGACTGGGTACACTGGACGGACTCGCCGAGAACTCCCAGATGGTATTATACCTCACGTCAGATGGCAGTTCTCTGGTGACACTGGTACAGAGTAGTCTGTTGACCCGAGATCGTCATAGAGTCTTGTGTGGTTCCCACTGTGCTTTGATTTCCATCTTACCACGTCCAAGAGGGCGTGCAAAACGGTGGTTTTTGGGTACAGTCCCGAGTCACATGGAGGCAATGAGCGATAGGAGGGGATTCGTCTCTCCCGGTATAGGG
Organism: Agapanthus africanus; assembly: GCA_030015575.1. Lineage (NCBI taxonomy): Eukaryota > Viridiplantae > Streptophyta > Magnoliopsida > Asparagales > Amaryllidaceae > Agapanthus > Agapanthus africanus. Next base: position 404,122,198 of record CM057337.1, on the reverse strand, counting down.
AGTTGATGTTGCGCTGTGTTTGATTGGCTATAACAGGAAATCCCTGGCCAGGGTTGCTGAGATTTACTGGTAAGTGTTACCTGTAGTTTCTCGAATTGTTATAGACCTCATATCGACACGACTTATTGAGCTATTGGGGTCTGACGTTTACCACCACTAGGTGAGATATGCGACATATCAGACGAACAGACCGGACTGTACGGTAGTGTTACTGGTTGGATTCACTGGAGTGTGAGCGGGCTTGCTCGTCGATCTTCAGATCGCTCAATACCTGGGTGGCCGTTGCGTTTAGCAGACCGCTTGCAGCTTGTGGGTGATTGATATGATCATCATCTGCTACCGGCGTATTGACGAGTCTTTAGAGTCCTACACAGAGGTTTCCTGGCTCAAGCGAAACGATCTAGGAGCGCATATGAGATATGTGCAGGACCGAGAATAATACGGTATGTGATACTGTATTCGATTCTCGCGATGTGACATTGATCGGTTATATGTGATATAGCCGGGTTATCGGATCAAGTGTTGATTCGATAAGTTGTTACTGATGATACCAGTCGGTTATGTGCGACATGACCGGATCGTTAAATCAAGTGTTGATTTAATGATTTAATGCATAATTGTATATTTGATATAATACTTTGCATTAGCTAGTATCGGTTCACTTTAAAATGGATTTTCTCACTCGGGAGTGCGCATTGCATATGCGATATGATTTTGTGCACTTGCTGGTATCATGTTTGATGATGCATGCCAAACTTGGTTAAGTGTAAAGAATGAACCATGGTAATGAATGGGTTAGGGTTTTGACTTTTATTTATTCATTTATCTTTCTTATTTATTCTTTTTGGAAAAAGGAAAAAGAAAGATAAATGGTGGCATATTTTGGATTTAGTTGAAGTTTCTTGAAACTTTGACTAAGTCTTCATTCTTGTCCTATACTTAACCCTAACCATTTTAACTAACCTAAGTTAATTCTCTACACTTAACTAGAGTTAAAAGTATGATAAGTATTGTTTTATTTTCTATTTTTAATTCAAGACTTATCATATCATCTTCATCTTCTTCCATTCTTCAAGTGAAGAAACCTTCACTCCATCAATGGTGATTGTTGGAAATGAGTGAGAAATCCAATTCTAAAGTATACCCACTTCCTATTTCTTCATCCTCTACCTCTTGCCAAGTAGTAGAGTGTGTTTCCTTCACAAGTTTTCAAAGCTAGGTGAAGGTGGAGCTTGATCTATCGATGCCTCGACGTAGATCATCTTCGGCATGGACATCGACGACCTAGCTCGCCATTTCTCCGACGAAGCCGACACTAGAGCCCGGATTCTTTTTGGACTGCGGAGACGACTTCGTTGCGGAGCTATGGAGGTGGAGCACCGGATCTACAAAGGTTGTATTTCCGTATCTCATAATTAAGTGTTAACTAGTTAGCTTTTTCGCCTAGTTTTCTAGCAAACGATCCGTAGTCGGGTCTCTCGGCACCTAGATAATTTGAAATTGCCATGGTTGATGGCTTGTGAGACCTCACTAGGGTGCCTAGGGACCCAACAGTGGTATCAGAGCCTAGCTAGAGCCTTAGGCAATGTCTAGACGGAATTTGAAGTCCGAACGATCCGAAACCCGATCACAAACTTGCTCTCTGTCCAATTTTTAAAATCTGGTCTTTTTCCAAATTAAAAATATGCAGAAAATCAAGCAGGGTTTTCTAAGAATTACTGTAAATTTCGTGGACCTAATTCCACTTTCCCACCGCGTTTCCGCGGCATGAGCTAGACTCAGGCGGCGGATCCGCGGCCGTACGGCCACATTATTTAAATTCTTTTGTACAGTAATTCTTAGTTTCCAGTGGTGACTTTTCTGGGAATTTTTAATAATTTTTCAAGAGTTGAATTTTCTGCAGTTGTTTTGGGGATTCGGTGTTTCGATCGGAATATCAAATTTTGTCTGTGTGGCTTTCCGGATAGTTTTTAGAATATGTTAAAAAGTTCGACCGGATATAAATACCCAATTTTTCCCCTGTCGGGAAATTTCCAAGTGTTAGATTTTTCCGTAGTTTAACGACGTTCTAAGTAGTGCAAGTAACGCGATGGTCCCTCTAGAAGACAACAAACCTTAACTCGATTATGTGACCGTCTTGAACTGCCCTTTGAACCTTCGGGTTTGGGGCAGTACGGCGTGCCACATGTGAGGCGTTGGCTTGACCCTTCTACGGTTGGACCGTTGGTACTGAGGCACGAACTGAATGTTGTTAGACTTATTTCATGTGTTGATCTGTATCGGGAAAACATGGGTGTTCGATTGTTCAATCGGAAAGTTTAACATTTTCTATTTATCCGGAATGTGATACAATAATTGGAATTCACAAGTAGTTATGAGATAACTGAATGAATGTTATAAACGTAGCACTTTAGTCTCACTTGATCGGTTGCCACGGAATTTTGATGTGATCAAAAGTCCGTCGCAATCACGTAGCGTACGCGGATACTCGCCGGGTAAACTTAATAGACAGCCTCACTCCATAGCCCCGACCAAGTGACTGTAGGAGAACCCCGTCGCCGAAAGCATCCGTTCGGGTGCTCGCGGCAGCGGTGTTCCGCCTTGGTGCACTTCGTCGACGGTATCGGGGGTGCGGCCGCCTACTGAAGTTTGCGACGAGTATTCGATCAGACTGTCGGGAATCTTGTTGAATTGCCCGACTCGATATTGAAAAGTGTTTTCGATAATGAGACTGAAATGCGGGGTTTATAATTGTTAGGCATGTGATGTCTAAGTAATTCATTTGGTCAGGCATGCGATGTCTGAGATGGTTGCGGATTCCAACTGTTGTTGTTTTACATTTTCTTTTCTGTGACCGTTAGTGTAATATGTGATATCGCCGATTTCGTTGCTATATGTCAACGACAATTGGGATGCGCATATTTACTTACGTTGATGACATGTGATGTTATGTGTTGCTGGATATGTTATATTGGATCGTCGTGTTTGAATAGCCGGGGTTTTTATGTGAGATGAGTGTTTTTCATTTTCATTCATGTAAAAACTTGTATGTAATATTCTTTTATTGGGGCGCTTCCAGGTTGCGGAAGTTGTCACCCTTTGTATATTATTTATTTTTCCGCACTAGGATAGACCCAAGGAGGGGAGCACAAGTAACCGGGTTCTGGGGTCCAGTAGGAGACCAACTCGAGGAGTCGAGTCCGGGTCTCCTAACTCCAGAATTGGTAGGGTTGCTTGCCGCTCTCGTAGGGGTCTAGGGGTGTGGGTTTGGCTATTCATCAAGACAGTGGAATCCGTGTTTTATACTGGCTCGTATTGAAAACACGGACGTCCTAGTATATCCAATATTTCATATGATTCTTCTGCTGCGATATCTGTGATGTGATCATGTGATGTTCTGTGATAGATACTGTATATAGTATATATGATATATTATATAGACGTTACTTATGTTTTACACCCGCGCTAGCCCTGCCCCGCTCTGCCGTTAGTTACCTAACCTAACGGTGTATGAGGGGACATCGAGGCGAATGCGGATGGCATAAGTGTACGTCGTATTTATCTGTGATGTTTAGGTACATAATTGATGGGACTTCATTAATGTGATTAATGAAATAAAAAGAAACCTAAGATGTTGTAGAATCGAATTTCAAAACAAAACAGGTAGCTACAGTTCTTGCTTTGCACAGCGGTATATGTGATATATCCTGCACCTTATTCGATGAGGAAAGGACCGAGATCCCTTCACCGGGAGTGACTCCTTTAGCAATAACTGGCAGATGCTACACACTCGGTTTGTATTTTGATTGCTTTTAAGTGTTTTTGCTTTGCACAGTGATATATATGATATATCCCGCACCTCATTCGACGAGGAAAGGACCGACGATCCCTTCACCGGGAGTGACTCCTTTAGCAAAACTAGAAAAGCCTCAAAAACATTCCATTTTTAAATCATTTGATTCTACAACGATATAAAGTTCATTACGCAAAAGGTTTTCTTAAAAACCTGTCGTAGCCCTTCGTCATTTCAGATAGGTAATAGTTAGTATTCGTGCTGCGTTTGTTGACTCAGTCAAGGCGTAGTGTGCGGTAGCTGATTATTGTTTATCTGCAAAGCATATGATGCGATTGGATTAGGGTAGTCATGCGGCCTTGTTGACTCAGTCAAGGGTCGTGCGGGTGGGTTTAATTCAATCAAGAAATAATGGGTTGAACTTTACTTGTGGTCTATGATTTGTTGACTCAGTTAAGGTCATAGATCGCTTGGGGCAAAAATATTATCGGGAATTTCAAGTGTTGAAATTTGCAATGATATTGCATACCTTCTATGAGATAGTTGGATCCCGATACCCGCTGAGAGTAAGAGTTACTCCTGGGAGAGTTTTATACATTACAATTAGCCGATCAAGTAGGTGTCTAGAAAGGTGTCAACGGGGTTACGCCTCTGGGAAAACGAGATTTACATTAATTAGGTTCGTACGAAAGCACGGGGGACCTCCCTCAAAGTACCGACACTGGCCTGGCTGAAAGATTGGCGAACTTGTAGTGTGTAATTAATCCCGGCTAGTCTTTCCTTTTAGGGTTTGAAGGAAGATTTGATAAAAAGCAGTGGGAGCCATCCTGATTAGATAAAATAATAACCAATCTATTCTTGCAAGAGCGCACGCTGAGTGTTTTCTTCTCTCTCTCTCCAGGTAGCGACCATATCACGCCTTAATCAAGATAATAATACGGATTATTGACCGAACCCGCTTGTTATACTGAGCTGGGGAACGTTGGTCCCGCTCCAACTTATAATTGTTATAAGACAGATCAGGAAATTGGGGATTACCAGAATTCCCGTGCCGCCCAAACGAAGAGAGTGCATGCTGATGCATCATCTTCGGGTGTGTTCATTACAAAGAACTGTTTCTCCGTATCCTCTACGTCCTGGGTATGTGATACCAGATCAGGATCCCAGATATGTAATCTGTTGCATAGGGCTACAGAAAGGTAGAGAACTGAGAACGGGTGATAAGTTTCATGAGGCAGAAAACGGGGCAAGAGTTGCAGCCAAGTCTGTCGGTCACTGTCACCCTGTATTCCAAATACATTGATTCTGAACGAATGTTATTAGATACCGAACCTGATATACAAAATCAAATCACTTTCTTTATTAGTAAAGAAATGATAAAATTTTGCATTGTTGGATAATGTTTTGAACATTTCCTATATCAAAAGTTGATCGGTTCAGGCACGTTATCTAAAAGCATTGATGTTCTAAATCAAACTACAGTTCTTAGTATACGGATCACACACAAGAGGAAGAGTTCAGAAATGAACGAATTCTTCTTGAGGCATTATAGACTAGGTCAGATCAATGTGACCCGACTAGCTAGAGTTACATATAGATGCATATTTAAATCAGTTTGAATTTACATCTTGTGAAACTCGCCAGTCATGTCACAAAGATAAGATGACCATAGCGCTGTTTATTGGAAACAGAGAAAGAGTTAGCAAACTCTTGGGATGATACATGTTGATGTATGTAGGTCCCCTGTCTACACATACCAGGACTGGTTTTTTATACTTCATTATATTCTCTGATGATCTCTCAAGATTCAGACATATGTTCCTGTTGAAACACAAGTCAGAACCTTTTGAGATATTCACAGAATATAAGTTAGAAGTAGAGAACCAAAATACGGGTAAAAGTATTATGTCCTTTGATGAGATCAAGGAGGAGAATACTTAAGCACGGAAATGCTGGACTATTCTAATGGAGAATGAGATTCTCTCTCAGCATTTACTCCTCCGTATACACCATAGCACGATGGTATATCGGGGCGGAGCAATAGCACCCTATATGATAAGGTGTGCTCTATGATGAGTACTACTGAGTTCCTATTTCCTTTTAGGGGTTATGCACTTGAGAAGCTGCATACCTATTGAATAGGTTCGAATCAAATCAGTTGCCTACCACTCCATATGAGATATGGAAAGGGAAGAGCCCATATCTTAAGCTAGTTAAGATTTGGGGTTGTCCGTCCTATGTCTAAAAGCAAAATCCGGACAAGCTCGAGGCAAGGTCTGTTATGTAGAACTGGAAGTGTTCCAGCTATATAAACTACAGCAGTTGATTTGGTACAACCAGAGGATTCAGTAGAAACCAACGAACCTCAGCCACTCCGCCGATCTAGTAGGGTTCCTCACCCACCTGAGAGATACTTCTGTTTCTCTATGACAGTGGGAGCGAGGATTGCATCATGAGATGATGACCCAACTAGCTTCGAGCAGGCCATCAGGAGTGAGACTCTGTAAGAATGGCTGGATGTTTAGTGATCTGAGATGGAATCCATATACACCAACAAAGTATGGACTTTGGTTGCTATATCTGAAGGGTTAAATTCCCATCAGGAGCAAGTATATCTTGAGAAGATTACTTGGTGTAGATGGAAAAGTTGAGACTTTCAATGCTAGACTTGTTAAAGGTTTTCATCATCAACCAGGCGTGGATAATGAGGAAACCTTTTCAAGTAGCTATGCTTAAGTCCATCCAGATCCTACTTACCACGGCTACATACCATGACTACGATATCTGGTGGTTGGGTGTCATGACTGCTTTTCTAAATGATATTTTGGAAGAGAGCGTCTATAAGTACACAGCCAGAGGGCTTCGTAGACAGTAGGAGCAGCGGAAACGTGTGCAAGATGCTTTAAAGGATAAAGCAGGCATCGCGGAGTTGGAACATCTGTTTTGATGTGTTAGTCAAACAGTTGACATCATCAAAATGGTAGATGAACCTTGTATAAACAAGAAGGTAGTAGGGAGTATGGTGACGATCCTCGTAGAGTACGTGGATGACATACTCTTGATAAGAAAGGAGTTTCTTATGCTACGCTCGATCAATCTCCGTTTATCACAATGATTCTCCGTGTAGGATCAAAATGATACCCCCTAAATCCTAGTTTTGGATCTATGAGATAGATCTAAAAGGATGTTAGAATACTCACTGGCTGTAGTGAGATGGTATCAATCGATTCTGGGAAGAATCACTGGAAGTGTTCCAGGGTGATAAAGACGACTGAATGTCAGTCGCAGGCATTGTCTTTACCCTCAGTAAAGGGACGGTATGTTGGAAGAGTTCCAAGCAAGATACCGTGACATACTAGACGATAAAGGCAGGATACATCGCTACTTAAGATGCTACCAAAGAGGCTGTTTGGGTGTATAATGGTTCATGAGATGAACTATGTTCCTCCCATTGTGTGACAATGGAGTTGTGGCTTATGCCAAGGAACGCCCGTCCCATCAGTGATCCAGACATATTCTAAGGCAGTATCACTTGATCATGGAGATGGTTGATCTCCAGGGTGATCGAGGTTTGGAGAGTAGACTCAGAGGACAACACAGCGGATCCACTCACAAAGGCCTGTTCCCAGAGAGAGACTTTTATGGGATGGTTGAGTATGAGATACTGCAACCACTGCTATCAGATGGCCCTAGTGCAAGTGGGAGATTGTTAGTTATATGTATGCCCTAGAGGCCATTACTGTACATAGGATGTATATTGTAGTGGATGCTGGGACATATATAGGGAGGACTTTCTCGCTCGACATGATAGTATGCTATCTGGTTACTCTTTACCTTAACGTATGCACTGATTGTCTCTCTGTTACATGTTGGTAAAGCCCTTAGGATCTGTACTTGACTACCTGGACTATGATGCGGATCATACTAGTGGGGACATGATAGTCCATAAGTACATCCTTCAAAGTCCCTAGTCGAGGGTGTATCGAGACGGGGCATCGATATACCAGAGTAGACTAGCGTATACCTTCTCGACCCATACAGATGGGCGATGGATGATCCCATATCCATTGGTGTTTGACATCAGAGATGATATACGGGTGCTCAGTAGAGACTGGGTACACTGGACGGACTCGCCGAGAACTCCCAGATGGTATTATACCTCACGTCAGATGGCAGTTCTCTGGTGACACTGGTACAGAGTAGTCTGTTGACCCGAGATCGTCATAGAGTCTTATGTGGTTCCCACTGTGCTTTGATTTCCATCTTACCACGTCCAAGAGGGCGTGCAAAACGGTGGATTTTGGGTACAGTCCCGAGTCACATGGAGGCAATGAGCGATGGGAGGGGATTCGTCTCTCCCGGTATAGGGAGTTGATGTTGCGCTGTGTTTGATTGTCCATAACAGGAAATCCCTGGCCAGGGTTGCTGAGATTTACTGGTAAGTGTTACCTGTAGTTTCTCGAATTGTTATAGACCTCATATAGACACGACTTATTGAGCTATTGGGGTCTGACGTTTACCACCCCTAGGTGAGATATGCGACATATCAGACGAACAGACCGGACTGTACGGTAGTGTTACTGGTTGGATTCACTGGAGTGTGAGCGGGCTTGCTCGTCGATCTTCAGATCGCTCAATACCCCGGTGGCCGTTACGTTTAGCAGACCGCTTGCGGCTTGTGGGTGATTGATATGATCATCATCTGCTACCGGCGTATTGACGAGTCTTTAGAGTCCTACACAGAGGTTTCCTGGCTCAAGCGAAACGAAATAGGAGCGCATATGAGATATGTGCGGGACCGAGAATAATACGGTATGTGACACTGTATTCGATTCTCGCGATGTGACATTGATCGGTTATATGCGATATAGCCGGGTTATCGGATCAAGTGTTGATTCGATAAGTTGTTACTGATGATACCAGTCGGTTATGTGCGACATGACCGGATCGTTAAATCAAGTGTTGATTTAATGATTTAATGCATAATTGTATATTTGATATATTACTTTGCATTGCTAGTATCGGTTCACTTTAAAATGGATTTTCTCACTCGGGAGTGCGCATTGCATATGCGATATGATTTTGTGCACTTGCTTGTATCATGTTTGATGATGCATGCCAAACTTGGTTAAGTGTAAAGAATGAACCATGGTAATGAATGGGTTAGGGTTTTGACTTTTATTTATTCATTTATCTTTCTTATTTATTCTTTTTGGAAAAAGGAAAAAGAAAGATAAATGGTGGCATATTTTGGATTTAGTTGAAGTTTCTTGAAACTTTGACTAAGTCTTCATTCTTGTCCTATACTTAACCCTAACCATTTTAACTAACCTAAGTTAATTCTCTACACTTAACTAGAGTTAAAAGTATGATAAGTATTGTTTTATTTTCTATTTTTAATTCAAGACTTATCATATCATCTTCATCTTCTTCCATTCTTCAAGTGAAGAAACCTTCACTCCATCAATGGTGATTGTTGGAAATGAGTGAGAAATCCAATTCTAAAGTCTACCCACTTCCTATTTCTTCATCCTCTGCCTCTTGCCAAGTAGTAGAGTGTGTTTCCTTCACAAGTTTTCAAAGCTAGGTGAAGGTGGAGCTTGATCTATCGATGCCTCGACGTAGATCATCTTCGGCATGGACATCGACGACCTAGCTCGCCATTTCTCCGACGAAGCCGACACTAGAGCCCGGATTCTTTTTGGACAGCGGAGACGACTTCGTTGCGGAGCTATGGAGGTGGAGCACCGGATCTACAAAGGTTGTATTTCCGTATCTCATAGTTAAGTGTTAACTAGTTAGCTTTTTCGCCTAGTTTTCTAGCAAACGATCCGTAGTCGGGTCTCTCGGCACCTAGATAATTTGAAATTGCCATGGTTGATGGCTTGTGAGACTTCACTAGGGTGCCTAGGGACCCAACAGTAGTATCAGAGCCTAGCTAGAGCCTTAGGCAAAGTCTAGACGGAATTTGAAGTCCGAACGATCCGAAACCCGATCACAAACTTGCTCTCTGTCCAATTTTTAAAATCTGGTCTTTTTCCAAATTAAAAATATGCAGAAAATCAAGCAGGGTTTTCTAAGAATTACTGTAAATTTTGTGGACCTAATTCCACTTTCCCACCGCGTTTCCGCGACATGAGCTAGACTCAGGCTTTACAGGAGTACGAGCAGGCTTGCTTATTGACCTTCTGGTCGCTCAATACCCGGGTAGCCGTTACGTCCAGCTAGTACCGCTGACGGCTTGTGAGTTTTAGTGATATGTATGCCCTAGAGGCCATTACTGTACATGCGATGTATATTGTAGTGGATGCTTGGACATATATATGGAAGACTTTATTGCTCGACATGATAGTATGCTATCTGGTTGCTCTTTATCTTAACATGTACTCTGATAGTCTCTATGTTACATGTCGATAAAGCCCTTAGGATGAGTACTTGGCTACAAGGACTATGATGCAGATCATACTAGTGGGGACAGTGTAGTCGCTGAGTACATCCTTCAAATGTTCCTAGTCGCAGGTGTATCGAGACAAGGCATCGATATACCAGAGTAGACTAGCGTATGCTTCTTGACCCATGTAGATGGGCGATGGATGATCCCATATCCATTGATGTTTGATATTAGAGATAGTATACGGGTGCTAAGTGGAGACTGGGTACACTGGACGGACTCGCCGAGAACTCCCAGATGGTATTATACCTCACGTTAGATGGTAGTTCTCTGGTGACACTAGTACAGGTTAGTCTGTAGACCCGAGATCCTCATAGAGTCTTGTATGATTCCCACTGTGCTTTGATTTCCATCATACCACGTCCAAGAGGGCGTGCAAAATGGTGGCTTTTGGGTACAGTCCCGAATCACATGGAGGCAATGAGCGATAGGAGGGGTTTCGTCTTTCCCGGTATAGGGAGTTGATGTTGCTCTGTGTTTGATTGGCTATAACTGGAAATCCCTGGCCAGGGTTGCTGAGATTTACTGGTTAGTGTTATCAGTAGTTTCTCAAACTGTTATGGTACTCATATCGACATGACTTATCGGTTACTAGGGTCTGACGTTTACCACCCCTACACTGGATATGCGACATATCAGACGAAAAGACCGGACTGTACGGGAGTGTTACTGATTGGATTCGCAGGAGAATGTACAGGCTTGCTTGTTAATCTTCTGATTGCTCAATAACTGGGTGGCTGTTACGTTTAGCTGACAACTTGCAGCTTGTGGGTGTTTGATATGATCATCACCTACTGCAGGCGTATTGACGATTCTTTAGAGTCCTACACAGAGGTTTCCTGGCTCAGCCAAAACGGAGTTGGATCGCATATGTGATATGTGCGGGACCGAGAATAATACGTGTATGTGATACCGTATTAGATTCTCGCGATATGTGATATAGTCGGGTATATGTAATATAGCCGGTCATCGGATCAAGTGTTGATTCGATGAACTGATACAGATTATATTAGTCGGTTATTTGTGAAATAGCCGGATTATCGGATCAAGTGTTGATTCGATAATTTAATGCATAATTATATATTTTATATATTATATTACATTAACTAATATAAGCTCACTTAAAGATTCTTTTTCTCACATGGATAATACATTGATGTATATGCGATATATGTTAATTGTATTATTTTATATTGTTACATTATATATTATATATGTGATATATAATATTGTAATATGTTATTGTTACAAATGCAACATGTTTTGTGGAGTTTAAACAAGTTAGGGTTTTAATTTGGGTTAGCTTTTGGGTTAGCTTCTTCATGAAGCTTCATGAAGCTTTCTTTTGTTTTTAGCTAAGATATTTTGTGAAGATATTTCTTAACCCAACCCAAAACCCTTTACCCTAGTTTATTCTCTACAAGGGTTAAGCCTTCATTCTTAACCTATGGTTGTGTTAGTTGTATGTATGCCCTAGAGGCCAGTATTGTACAGATGATGTATATTATATTGGATGCTTGGACATATATAGAGATGACTTTCTTGCTCGGTATGATAGTATGCTATCTGGTTACTCTTTATCTTAACATGTACACTTGTCTCTTTAAACTGTCTTATAGTTACATGTTGATAAAGCTCTTAGGATGTGTACTTGACTACCTGGACTATGATGCAGATCATACTAGTGGGGACATGGTAGTCCATAAGTACATCCTTCAAGGTCCCTAGTCGTGGGTGTATCGAGACAGGGCATCGATATACCAGTGTAGACTAGCGTATACGCTTCTCGACCCATGAGATGGGCGATGGATGATCCCATATCCATTGGTGTTTGACATCAGAGATGATATACGGGTGCTCAGTGGAGACTGGGTACACTGGATGGACTCGCCGAGAACTCCCAGATGGTATTATACCTCACGTCAGATGGCAGTTCTCAGGTGACACTTGTACAGGTTAGTCTGTAGACCCAAGATCGTCATAGAGTCTTGTGTGATTCCCACTGTGCTTTGATCTCCACCTTACCACGTCCATGAGGGCGTGCAAAACGGTGGTCTTTGGGCACAGTCCTGAGTCACATGGAGGCAATGAGCGATAGGAGGGGTTTCGTCTCTCCCGGTATTGGGGGTTGATGTTGCGCAGTGCTCGATTGGCCGTAACAGGGAAGTCCCTGGCCAGGGCTGATCAGAGATTTGCTAGTAAGTGTTACCAGTAGTTTCTCGACCCGTTATGAGCCTCACATCGGCACGACTTATCGGTTATTGGGGTCTGACGTATACCACCCCTAGACTTGATATGCGACATATCAGACGAACAGACCGGACTGTACGGTAAGTGTTACTGGTTGGATTCACAGGAGTGTGAGCGGGCTAGCTCGTCGATCTTCGGATCTCTCAATACCCAGATGGCCGTTACGTTTAGCAGACCGCTTGCGTCTTGTGGATGTTTGATATGATCATTATCTGCTATCGGCGTATTGACGAGTCTTTAGAGTCCTACACAGAGGTTTCCTGGCTCAAGCGAAACGAAATAGGAGCGCATATGAGATATGTGCAGGACCGAGAATAATGCGTGTATGTGATACCGTATTCATTCTCGCGTTGAATGTATTGATTGGTTATATGCGATATAACCTAGATATCGAATCAAGGATTGATTCGATAAGCCGATACATAGGATACTAGTCGGTTATATGCGATATGACCGGATCGTTAAATCAAGTGTTGATTTAATGATTTAATGTATAATTATATATTTTATATATTGCTTTGCATTAACTAGTATTGGTTCATTTTAAAAGGATTTTCTCACTTGATGCACATTGTATATGTGATATATTTTTTTTTGCACTTATTTGTATCATGTTTGATGATACTTGCTCACTTGGGTTTGTGTAAAGATTAAACCATGGTTATATGAATGGTTAGGGTTTTGATTATTTACTTAGTTATTTATTTATTTATTCACTTTGGATATTATTAAGAATGGTGGCTTATTTAGTTTCTATGTTGAAGCTTCTTGAAGCTTTGACAAAGTCCACCATTCTTATCTTATCCTTAACCCTAACCATTCCAACTAACCGTAGTTTAATCTCTACACTTGACCATGGTTAGTATATGATAAGTATTCATATTAGTTTCATTTTTAAAACAAGAAACTTATCATATTCTTTCTTCTTCTTCATCTTCTTCTTCAAGAAAGCTTGATGCTATCAATGGCAACTTGAGTTCTAAAGTGAGAAATCCAATTCTAAAGTGAACCCACCTCCTATTTCTTCACCCTCTACCTCTTGCCAAGTTGTTTTGGGTGTTTTCTTCACAAGTTTCACAAATTTGTGAACTCGGAGCTTGAACTTGTGATGCCTCGACGTAGATCATCTTCGGCACGAAGCCGACGACCTAGTCCGCCCATTTCTCCGATCAAGCCGACGATTGAGTCCGGGATTCGAGATGGACAGCGAGAGGACGCCTACGTGGAGCCAAGGAAGTGGATATCCGGATCTACAAAGGTTGTAGCTTCTTATCTTTAGTTAAGTTGTTAACTAGATTCGTTTTTCGCCTAAACTTCTAGTCAACGATCTAGTCTAGGGTTTCTCGGCACCGTAAAATTTGAAATTGGCATGGTTGGTGTCTTGTGAGACTTCATTAGCATGCCTAGGAACCCTACAGTGGTATCAGAGCCTAGCTAGAGCCTTAGGCGAAGTCTAGACGATGTTTGAAACCCGATCGAACCGAAACCCTAAATGCCAAAATGCTCTCTGGAAATTTTCTAAAAATTTGGATTTTTGTCAATTAAAAATATGCAGAAAAATAAGCAGGGTGTTATTTGAATTACTGTGAAATACGAGGACCTGAATCAATTTTTCCACCGCGGAACCGCGGCACAAGCTAGGAATGTGCGGGGTTCCGCGGCCGTACTGTCCCCTTGTCTGGTGATTTCTGCACAGTAACTCATATAATTTAATGCTATATTTTCTGCGTATTTTTATTGTGACTCTACAGTTGAGTGTTCTGGGGTTGTAATGGGAATCAACGATTCGATCGGATTATCAAATCTTGTCAATGTGGCTTTCCGGATAACTTTAGAATATGTTAAAAAGTTCGACCAGATATAAATACCCAACTTTTCCCCTGCCGGAAAATATCCAAGTGTTGGATTTTTGTGTGGTTTAAGGACGTTCTGAGTAGTGCAAGTAACGCGATGGTCCCTCTAGAAGACAATAAACCTTAACTCGATTATGTGACCGTCTTGAACTGCCCTTTGAACCTTCGGGTTTGGGGCAGTACGGCGTGCCACATGTGAGGCGTTGGCTTGACCCTTCTACGGCTGGACCGTTGGTACTGAGGCATGAAGTGAATGTCTTTGAACCTATTTCATGTGTTGGACGGTTTCGGGAAAACTTGGGTGTTCGAATGTTCGATTGGAAAGTTTAATATTTTCTATTTATCCGGAATGGGATACAATAATTGGAATTCACAAACAGTTATGAGATAACTGAATGAATGATATAAATCTAGCGGTTTAGTTTCATTTGATATTGAAAAGAGTTTTCAATAATGAGACTAAAATGTGGGGTTTATAACTGTTAGGCATGTGATGTCTAAGTATTTCATTTTGATTAGGCATGCGATATCTAAAGAGGTTGCGGATTCCAATTGTTGTAGTTTTACACTTTCTTTTCTGTGACCGTAAGTGTAATATGTGATATCGCCGGTTTCGTTGCTATATGTCAACGACAATTGGGATGTGCATATTTACTTACGTTGATGACATGTGATGTTATGTGTTGCTGGATATGTTATATTGGATTGTCGTGTTTGAATAGCCGGGGTTTTTTTATGTGAGATGAGTGTTTTTCTTTTTCATTCATGTAAAAACTTGTATGTAATATTCTTTTTTTTTTGGGCACTTCCAGGTTGCGGAAGATGTCACCTTTTTGTATATTATTTACTTTTCCGCATTAGGATAGACCCAAGGAGGGGAGCACAAGTAACCGGGTTCTAGGGTACAGTGGGAGACCAATTCGAGGAGTCGAGTCCGGGTCTCCTAACCCTAGAATTGGCAGGGTTGCTTGCCGCTCTCGTAGGGGTCTAGGGGTGTGGGATTGGCTATTCATCACGACCGTAGAATCCGTGTTTTATACTGGCTCGTATTGAAAACACGGACGTCCTAGTATATCCAATGTTTCATATGTTTCTTCTGCTGCGATATCTGTGATGTGATCATGTGATGTTCTATGATAGATACTTTATATAGTATATATGATATATTATATAGACGTTACTTATGTTTTGCACCCGCACTAGCCCTGCCCTGCCATGTCGTTAGTTACCTAACCTAACGGTGCACGAGGGGACATCGAGGCGAATGCGGATGGCATAAGTGTACGTCATATCTATCTGTGATGTTTAGGTATTTAAATGATGGGACTTCATTAATGTGATTAATGAAAGAAAAGAAACCTAAGATGTTGTAGAATCAAATTTTAAATAAAACAGGTAGCTACAGTTCTTGCTTTGCATAGCGGTATATATGATATGCCCTGCACCTTATTCGATAAGGAAAGGACCGAGATCCCTTCACCGGGAGTGACTCCTTTAGCAATAACTGGAAGATGCTACACACTCGGTTTGTTTTTTGATTGCTTCTATAGTTTCTGCTTTGCACAGTGATATATATGATATATCCCGCACCTCATTCGACGAGGAAAGGGCCGACGATCCCTTCACCGGGAGTGACCCCTTTAGCAAAACTAGAAAAGCCTCGAAATCACTCCATTTCAAAACTTCATTTGATTCTACAACGATATCAAGTTCATTACGCAATAGGTTTTCAGAAAAACCTGTCGTAGCCCTCCGTCATTTCAGATAAGTACTACTTAGTATTCGTGCTACGGTAGTTTGGCATTCGTCAAGGCGTAGTGTACGGTAGCTAACTAGTATTTATCTGCTTATGCATATGATGCAGATTGAATTAGGGTATTCGTACGGCGTTGTTTGGCATTCGTCAAGGGTCGTGCGGGTGGGTTTAATTCAATCAAGAAATGTACGGGTTGAACTTGACTAGTGGACTATGGGTTGTTTGGCATTCGTCAAGGTCATAGAACACTAGGGGTAAAATATTATCGGGAATTTCAAGTGTTGAAATTTGCAATGAGATTGCATACCTTCTATGAGATAGTTGGATCCCGATACCCACTGCGAGTAAGAGTTACTCCTGGGAGAGTTTTACACATTGCAATTAGCTGATCAAGTAGGTGTCTAGAAAGGTGTCAACGGGGTTACGCCTCTGGGAAAATGAGGTTTACATTAATTAGGTTCGTGCGAAAGCACGGGGGACCTCCCTCAAAGTACCGACACTGGCCTGGCTGAAAGATTGGCGAACTTGTAGTGTGTAATTAATCCCGACTAGTCTTTCCTTTTAGGGTTTGAAAGAAGATTTGATAAAAACAGTGGGAGCCTTCCTGATTAGATAAGATAACAACCAATCTGATCTTGCACGAGCATACGCTAAAGTGTTTTCTTCTCTCTCTCTCCAGGTAGCGACCATTTCATGCCCTATTGAAGATAATAATATGGATGTATTGACTGAACCCGCATGTTATACTGTGCAGGGGAACGTTGGACCCGTTCTTTCTTATAAGAGTTATAAGACTGAACAGGGAATAGGAGAATATCTAGATACTCAAGCCGCCCAAAAGAACATGCATGTTGATGCATCTTCTTCGGGTGTGTTAGTTATTGAGAACTGTTTTTCAGTTCACCCTACGTCCTGGGTATTAGATACCGGATCAGGATCCCACATATGTAAGCAGTTACATGGGCTACGGAAAGGTAGAGAACTGGGTAAAGGTGATCATTCCGTTCAAGTAGGGAACGGTGCAAATGTTGCAGCCAAAGCAGTTGGCGAATATCACCTAGTATTAACAAGTGGTGATACAATGATCCTGAATGAGTGCTATTATATACCGAACATGATGTGCAACATTATATCAGTTTCTTTATTGGGTAAAGAAAGATATAATTTTGTAGTACAGGATAATGTTATGAACATATTCCTAGATCAAAAGTTTATTGCATCAGGCTCGTTACATAATGGCATATTCATTCTAAATCAAAATACAGTCCTCAATATGCAAAACACACACAAGAGGAAAAGTTCAGAAATGAACGAATCCTACTTGTGGCATTGTAGACTTGGTCATATCAATGCGACACGACTGGCTAAGTTACATAAGGATGGTTATTTGAATCCGTTCGAATTATCATCTTATGATACTTGCCATTCATGTCTCAAAGGAAAAATGACCAAAGCTTCGTTTAGTGGACACGGAGAAAGAGTTACTGAACTCTTAGGACTGGTACATAGTGATGTATGCGGTCCCATGTCTACCCATGCCAGGAACGGTTCTTCCTACTTCATTACATTCACTGACGATCTCTCTAGATACGGGCATGTGTTCCTATTGAAACACAAGTCTGAAGCTTTTGAGAAATTCAGAGAATATAAGCAAGAAGTAGAGAACCAAACGGGCAAAAGTATAAAGATCCTTCGATCTGATCGAGGAGGAGAATACTTGAGCAATGAGTTCCAAGATTATCTAAAAGAGAATGGGATTCTCTCTCAGCTTACTCCACCTTATACACCACAGCACAACGGTGTATCGGAACGAAGGAATCGCACCCTATTAGATATGGTGCGTTCAATGATGAGTACAGCTGAGTTACCTATTTCCTTCTGGGGGTATGCGCTTGAGACAGCCATACACCTATTGAATATGGTTCCTACCAAATCAGTGCCTACCACTCCATATGAGATATGGAAAGGGAAGAGACCATCTCTTAAGTATGTTAAGATATGGGGTTGTCCAGCCTATGTCAAAAGACAAAATCCGGACAAACTCGAGGCAAGATCAGTCTTATGTAAGTTTGTAGGATATCCCAAAAATTCACAAGGGTATATCTTCTACCACCCCGAGGAACAAAAGGTGTTTGTTTCTCGACATGCCACTTTCTTAGAAAAAGGTTTTTCTTATGAAACAGATTAGTGGCATTGAGGTAGAACTGGAAGAGGTTCCAGCAACACAAACTATAACTGAAGATTTAGTAGAACCAGAGAATTCAGTAGTACCCGACGAACCCCAGCCTCTCCGCCGATCTAGCAGGGTTTCTCGTCCACCTGAGAGATACTACGGTTTTCTCATTGACGGTGGAAGCGAAGATTGCATCATGGAGGATGATGACCCAACTAGTTTCGAGCAGGCCATCACGAGTAGGGACTCAGTGAAATGGCTGGATGCTATGCGGTCCGAGATGGAATCCATGTACACCAACAAAGTATGGACTTTGGAAGTTGCTCCTGAAGGGGTAAAACCCATTGGGAGCAAATGGATCTTCAAGAAGAAACTTGGTGTAGATAGGAAAGTGGAGACTTTCAAAGCTAGACTTGTTGCAAAGGGTTTTCGTCAAAGACCAGGTGTGGACTATGACGAAACCTTTTCTCCAGTGGCTATGCTTAAATCCATCCGGATCATGCTTGCCATCGCTGCATATCATGATTACGAAATCTGGCAAATGGATATTAAGACCGCCTTTCTAAATGGTGATTTAGAAGAGTGCGTGTACATGACTCAGCCAGAGGGCTTCGTAGACAGTGGGAGCAGCGGGAAGGTGTGCAAGCTGCTTAAATCCATTTATGGATTAAAGCAAGCATCGCGGAGTTGGAACATCTGCTTTGACGTCATTATCAAAGAGTTTGATTTCGTCAAAAATCCAGATGAACCTTATATCTACAAGAAGGTGGCAGAGAGTAAGGTTGTCTTTCTCGTATTGTACGTAGACGACATACTCTTGATAGGAAATGATATTCCTATGCTGCAATCGGTCAAGCTCTTCTTATCACATAGATTCTCAATGAAAGATCTTGGTGATGCCTCCTGCATATTGGGAATCAGGATCTATAGAGATAGATCCAAACGGATTTTGGGATTGTCCCAATCCAGGTACATTGACACCGTACTAAAGAGGTTTAGTATGGAAGAATCCAAGCGTGGGAACTTGCCCACGATCTCTGGAGTCACTCTCTCCAAAAAGATGTCTCCCAAGACTGATTTGGAGAGAGCTCGCATGCAAGGGATACCCTATGCTTCGGCTGTTGGCTCTATCATGTATGCAATGCTATGTACCAGACCCGATGTAGCATACTCACTAAGTGTAGTGAGCAGGTATCAAGCTGATCCTGGAGAGAGTCACTGGACAGCTGTGAAGAGCATTCTCAAGTACTTACGAAGGACTAAAAAGATGCTCTTGGTGTATGGTAACGGAGAACTCCAAGTGGAGTCCTTTACCGATTCGAGCTTCCAGAGTGATAAGGACGACTCTAAGTCGCAGTCGGGATTTGTCTTCACCCTTTACGGAGGGGCGGTTAACTGGAAGAGTTACAAGGAGGAAACCGTGGCAGACTCGACGATGGAGGCTGAATACATCGCTGCCAACGATGCTGCCAAAGAGGCTGTCTGGATCAAGAAGTTCATTACTGAACTTGGAGTGGTTCCATCCATTGAGCATCCAATACCTTTGTATTGCGATAACAATGGAGCGGTGGCTTTGGCCAAGGAACCTAGGTCCCATCAGCGATCCAGGCATATTCTGAGGCGGTATCACCTGATCCGGGAGATAGTTGATCGCCGGGAGATCGAGGTCAGGAGGGTTGACACGAAGAACAACACGGCGGATCCACTCACGAAGGCCATTCCCCAGATACAGTTTGAGAGACTCTTCGGGATGCTCGGTATGCGATACTACAGCAGCTGGCCCTAGTGCAAGTGGGAGATTGTTAGTTGTATGTATGCCCTAGAGGCCAGTATTGTACAGATGATGTATATTATGTTGGATGCTTGGACATATATAGAGATGACTTTCTTGCTCGGTATGATAGTATGCTATCTGGTTACTCTTTATCTTAACATGTACACTTGTCTCTTTAAACTGTCTTATAGTTACATGTTGATAAAGACCTTAGGATGTGTACTTGACTACCTGGACTATGATGTAGATCATACTAGTGGGGAGATGGTAGTCCATAAGTACATCCTTCAAGGTCCCTAGTTATGGGTGTATCGAGACAGGGCATCGATATACCAGTGTAGACTAGCGTATACGCTTCTCGACCCATGAGATGGGCGATGGATGATCCCATATCCATTGGTGTTTGACATCAGAGATGGTATACGGGTGCTCAATAGAGACTGGGTACACTGGATGGACTCGCCGAGAACTCCCAGATAGTATTATACCTCACGTCAGATGGCAGTTCTCAGGTGACACTTGTACAGGTTAGTCTGTAGACTCGAGATCGTCATAGAGTCTTATGTGATTCCCACTGTTCTTTGATCTCCACCTTACCACGTCCATGAGGGCATGCAAAACGGTGGTCTTTGGGCACAGTCCCGAGTCACATGGAGGCAATGAGCGATAGGAGGGGTTTCGTCTCTCCCGATATTGGGGGTCGATGTTGCGCAGTGCTCGATTGGCCGTAACAGGGAAGTCCCTGGCCAGGGCTGATAAGAGATTTTCTAGTAAGTGTTACCAGTAGTTTCTCGACCCGTTATGAGCCTCACATCGGCACGACTTATCGGTTATTGGGGTCTGACGTATACCACCCCTAGACTTGATATGCGACATATCAGACGAACAGACCGGACTGTACGGTAAGTGTTACTGGTTGGATTCACAGGAGTGTGAGCAGGCTAGCTCGTCGATCTTCTGATCGCTCAATACCCGGATGGCCGTTACATTTGTAGGGATCCTAGGCACTCTCAAGAGGTCTTACAAGGCATCAACCATGCCAATTTCAAAAATTATGGATGCCGAGAAACCGTAATACGGACCGTTGACTAGAAGTTTTGGCGAAACAGTAAACTAGTTAACATCTTAACTAAAGGAGAGAGGCTACAACCTTTGTAGATCCGGTTCTACACTTCCTTAGCTCCACGTAGGCGTCCTTTCGCTGTCCATCTCGAATCCCGAACTCAAACGTCGGCTTCATCGGAGAATTGGGCGGACTAGGTCGTCGGCTTCGTGCCGAAGATGATCTACGTCGAGGCATCACAAGTTCAAGCTCCGACTTCACAAAGTTGTGAAACTTGTGAAGAAAACACCCAAAAAAACTTGGCAAGAGGTAGAGGGTGAAGAAATAGGAGGTGGGTTCACTTTAGAATTTGATTTCTCTCACTTTATCTCAAGTTGCCATTGATGGCATCAAGCTTTCTTTCTTGAAGATGAAGATGAAGAAGAAGAAAGAATATGATAAGTGTTGAATTAAAATGAAAAATAATTCAATACTTATCATAAGCAAACCATAGTTGAGTGTAGAGAATAGACCATGGTTACTTCGATGGGTTAGGGTTAAGCATGAAGACAAGAATGGTTAAGAAGTCAAAGCTTCATGAAGCTTCAACTAGAAACAAAGAAAGCCACCATTCTCATCTTTATCTTTTCCAAATAAATAAATAAACAAATAAATAAATGAATATGCAAAACCCTAATCAACACTTAACCATGGTTTTAATTCTTTACACTTAACCAAATCATCAAGTATCATCAAACATGATACAAATATGTGCACAAAAGTATATCACATATACTTCTTGCACATCAAGTGAGAAAATCCATTTAAAGTGAACCAATACTAGTTAATGCAATGCAATATATCAAATATATAATTATACATTAAATCATTAAATCAACATTTGATTCAATGATCCGGTCATGTCGCACATAACCGACTAGAATCCAATGTATCGATTTATCGAATCAATGATTCGATAACTAGGTCATATCGAATATAACCAATCGAAACATATATCGCGAGAATGAAATGCGGTATCACATACACGCATTATTCTCGGTCCTGCACATATCTCATATGCGCTCCTATTTCGTTTCGCTTAAGCCAGGAAACCTCTGTGTAGGACTCTAAAGACTCGTCAATACGCCGGTAGCAGATGATGATCATATCAAGCACCCACAAGCCGCAAGCGGTCTGCTAAACGTAACGGCCATCCGGGTATTGAGCGATCAGAAGATCGACGAGCTAGCCCGCTCACACTCCTGTGAATCCAACCAGTAACACTTACCGTACAGTCCGGTCTGTTCGTCTGATATGTCGCATATCAAGTCTAGGGGTGGTAAACGTCAGACCCCAATAACCGATAAGTCGTGCCGATATGAGGCTCATAACGAGTCGAGAAACTACTGGTAACACTTACCAGCAAATCTCTGATCCGCCCTGGCCAGGGACTTCCCTGTTACGGCCAATCGAGCACAGCGCAACATCAACCCCCAATACCGGGAGAGACGAAACCCCTCATATCGCTCATTGCCTCCATGTGACTCGGGACTGTACCCAAAGACCACTGTTTTGCACGCCCTCATGGACGTGGTAAGGTGGAGATCAAAGCACACTGGGAATCACACAAGACTCTATGACGATCTCGGGTCTACAGACTAACCTGCACAAGTGTCACCTGAGAACTGCCATCTGACGTGAGGTATAATACTATCTGGGAGTTCTCGGCGAGTCCGTCCAGTGTACCCAGTCTCCATTGAGCACCCGTACACCATCTCTGAAGTCAAACACCAAAGGATGTGGGATCATCCATCGCCCATCTCATAGGTCGAGAAGCGTATACGCTAGTCTACACTGGTATATCGATGCCCCGTCTCGATACACCCACGACTAGGGACCTTGAAGGATGTACTTATGGACTACCATGTCCCCGCTAGTATGATCTGCATCACAGTCCAGGTAGTCAAGTACATATCCTAAGGGCTTTACCAACATGTAACTATGAGACAGTATAAAGAGACAAGTGTACATGTTAAGATAAAGAGTAACCAGATAGCATATTATCATATCGAGCAAGAAAGTCATCTCTATATATGTCCAAGCATCCAATATAATATACATCATCTGTACAATACTGGCCTCTAGTGAAAGGTTCCTAGGCACCCTATAGAGGTCTCACAAGGCATCAACCATGCCAATTTAAAAAATTATGAGTGCCGCGAAACCCTAACGCGGATCGTTGGCTAGAATTCTAGGCGAAAAACGATTCAAGTTAACAACTTAACTGAAGTTCGGAAGTTACAACCTTTGTAGATCCGGATATCCACTTCCTTAGCTCCACGTAGCCGTCCTCTCGCTGTCCTTTTCGAATCCTAGACTCATTTGTCGGCTTCATCGGGAAAACGAGCGGAATAGGTCGTCGGCTTCGTGCCGAAGATGATCTACGTCGAGGTTGCACAAGTTCAAGCTCCAACTTCACCAAGTTGTGAAACTTGTGAAGAAAACACCCAAAACAACTTGGCAAGAGGTAGAGGGTGAAGAAATAGGAGATGGGTTCACTTTAGAATTGGATTTCTCACTTTGGATCTCAAGTTGCCATTGATGGCATCAAAGTTTCTTTCTTGAAGATGAAGAAGAAGAAGTAGATAGAATATGATAAGTCTTGTAAAAAAAGAATAATAAAATCAACACTTATCATCTTCTAACCTAGGTTAAGTGTAGAGAATAAACCATGGTCAAATGAGAATGGTTAGAGTTAAGGATGATGACAAAATAGTCACTTTAGTCAAAGCTTCATGAAGCTTCATCAAGCTTCATGAAAGAAACCATTTTGTTATCATATATATTTATTTATCAAAAAGAATAGATAATTAAATAAGTAAATAAATAAAAACCCTAACTATTATCATAACCATGGTTTAAGTCTTAACACAACACCAAACTACATGTATCATCAAACATGACACAAAGTAGTGCACAAAAGTATATCATATATACTTCTTGCACATCGAGTGAGAAAATCCATATAAAGTGAACCAATACTAGCTAATGCAAAGTAATATATCAAATATATAATTATACATTAAATCATTAAATCAACATTTGATTCAATGATCCGGTCATGTCGCACATAACCGACTAGTATCCAATGTATCGACTTATCGAATCAATGATTCGATAACTAGGTCATATCGAATATAACAAATCGAAACATTTATCGCGAGAATGAAATGCGGTATCACATACACGCATTATTCTCGGTCCCGCACATATCTCATATGCGCTCCTATTTCGTTTCGCTTGAGCCAGGAAACCTCCGTGTAGGACTCTAAAGACTCGTCAATACGCCGGTAGCAGATGATGATCATATCAAGCACCCACAAGCCGCAAGCGGTCTGCTAAACGTAACGGCCATCCAGGTATTGAGCGATCAGAAGATCGACGAGCTAGCCCGCTCACACTCCTTATAATCCAACTAGTAACACTTACCGTACAGTCCGGTCTGTTCGTCTGATATGTCGCATATCAAGTCTAGGGGTGGTATACGTCAGACCCCAATAACCGATAAGTCGTGCCGATGTGAGGTTCATAACGGGTCGAGAAACTACTGGTAACACTTACCAGCAAATCTCTGATCAGCCCTGGCCAGGGACTTCCCTGTTACGGCCAATCGAGCACAGCGCAACATCAACCCCCAATACCGGGAGAGACGAAACCCCTCCTATCGCTCATTGCCTCCATGTGACTCGGGACTGTACCCAAAGACCACCGTTTTGCATGCCCTCATGGACGTGGTAAGGTGGAGATCAAAGCACAGTGGGAATCACGCAAGACTCTATGACGATCTCGGGTCTACAGACTAACCTGTACAAGTGTCACCTGAGAACTGCCATCTGACGTGAGGTATAATACCATCTGGGAGTTCTCGGCGAGTCCGTCCAGTGTACCCAGTCTCCACTGAGCACCCGTATACCATCTCTGATGTCAAACACCAATGGCTATGGGATCATCCATCGCCCATCTCATGGGTCGAGAAGCATATACGCTAGTCTACTCTGGTATATCGATGCCCTGTCTCGATACACCCACGACTAGGGACCTTGAAGGATGTACTTATGGACTACCATGTCCCCACTAGTATGATCTGCATCATAGTCCAGGTAGTCAAGTACACATCCTAAGGGCTTTACCAGCATGTAACTATAAGACAGTTTAAAGAGACTAGTGTACTTGTTAAGATAAAGAGTAACCAGATAGCATACTATCATATCGAGCAAGAAAGTCATCTCTATATATGTCCAAGCATCCAATATAATATATATCATCTGTACAATACTGGCCTCTAGGGCATACATACAACTAACAATCTCCCACTTGCACTAGGGCCAGCTGCTGTAGTATCGCATACCGAGCATCCCGAAGAGTCTCTCAAACTGTATCTGGGGAATGGCCTTCGTGAGTGGATCCGCCGTGTTGTTCTTCGTGTCAACCCTCCCGACCTCGATCTCCCGGCGATCAACTATCTCCCGGATCAGGTGATACCGCCTCAGAATATGCCTGGATCTCTGATGGGACCTGGGTTCCTTGGCCAAAGCCACCACTCCATTGTTATCGCAATACAAAGGTATTGGATGCTCAATGGATGGAACCACTCTAAGTTCAGTAATGAACTTCTTGATCCAGACAGCCTCTTTGGCAGCATCGTTGGCAGCGATGTATTCAGCCTCCATCGTCGAGTCTGCCACGGTTTCCTGCTTGGAACTCTTCCAGCGAACCGCCCCTCCGTAAAGGGTAAAGACAAATCCCGACTGCGACTTAGAGTCGTCCTTATCACTCTGGAAGCTCGAATCGGTAAAGGACTCCACTTGGAGTTCTCCGTTACCATACACCAAGAGCATCTCTTTAGTCCTTCGTAAATACTTGAGAATGCTCTTCACAGCTGTCCAGTGACTCTCTCCAGGATCAGCTTGATACCTGCTCACTATACTTAGTGAGTATGCTACATTGGGTCTGGTACATAGCATCGCATACATGATAGAGCCTACAGCCGAAGCATAGGGTATCCCTTGCATGCGAGCTCTCTCCAAATCAGTCTTGGGAGACATCTCTTTGGAGAGAGTGACTCCAGAGATCGTGGGCAAGTTCCCACGCTTGGATTCTTCCATACTAAACCTCTTTAGTATGGTGTCAATGTACCTGGATTGGGACAATCCCAATATCCGTTTGGATCTATCTCTATAGATCCTGATTCCCAATATGCAGGAGGCATCACCAAGATCTTTCATTGAGAATCTTTGTGATAAGAAGAGCTTGACCGCTTGCAGCATAGGAATATCATTTCCTATCAAGAGTATGTCATCCACGTACAATACGAGGAAGACAACCTTACTCTCTGCTACCTTCTTGTAGATACAAGGTTCATCTGGGTTTTTGACGAAATCAAACTCTTTGATAACGACGTCAAAGCAGATGTTCCAATTCCGCGATGCTTGCTTTAATCCATAAATGGATTTAAGCAGCTTGCACACCTTCCCGCTGCTCCCACTGTCTACGAAGCCCTCTGGCTGAGTCATGTACACGCACTCTTATAAATCACCATTTAGAAAGGCGGTCTTAACATCCATTTGCCAGATTTCGTAGTCATGATATGCAGCGATGGCAAGCATGATCCGGATGGATTTAAGCATAGCCACTGGAGAAAAGGTCTCGTCATAGTCCACACCTGGTCTTTGACGAAAACCCTTTGCTACCAGTCTAGCTTTGAAAGTCTCCACTTTCCCATCTACACCAAGTTTCTTCTTGAAGATCCACTTGCTCCCGATGGGTTTTACCCCTTCAGGAGCAACTTCCAAAGTCCATACTTTTTTGGTGTAGATGGATTCCATCTCGGACCGCATAGCATCCAGCCATTTCACTGAGTCCCTACTCGTGATGGCCTGCTCGAAGCTAGTTGGGTCATCATCCTCCATGATGCAATCCTCGCTTCCACCGTCAATGAGAAAACCGTAGTATCTCTCAGGTGGATGAGAAACCCTACTAGATCGGCGGAGAGGCGGGGGTTCGTCGAGTTCTACTGAATCCTCTGGTTCTACCAAGTCTTCTGTTACAGTTTGTGTTGCTGGAACCTCTTCCAGTTCTACCTCAATGCTACTTGTCTGTTTCATAAGAAAACTCTTTTCTAAGAAAGTGGCATGTCGAGAAACAAACACTTTTTGTTCCTCGGAGTGGTAGAAGATATACCCTCGCGAATGTTTGGGATATCCAACAAACTTACATAGAACAGACCTTGCCTCGAGTTTGTCCGGATTTTGTGTTTTAACATAGGCCGGACAACCCCATATCTGAATAAAATTAAGACATGGTCTCTTACCATTCCATATCTCATATGGAGTGGTAGGCACAGATTTGGTTGGAACTCTATTCAATAGATATGCAGCAGTCTCCAGTGCATATCCCCAGAAGGAAATAGGTAACTCAGCTGTACTCATCATAGAGCGCACCATATCTAATAGGGTGCGATTTCTCCGCTCCGATACACCGTTGTGCTGTGGTGTATAAGGAGGAGTAAGCTGAGAGAGAATCCCATTCTCTTTTAGATAATCTCTGAATTCGTTACTTAAGTATTCTCCTCCTCGATCAGATCGAAGGATCTTAATACTTTTGCCCGTTTGGTTCTCTACTTCTTGTTTATATTCTCTAAATTTCTCAAAAGCTTCTGATTTGTGTTTCATCAGGAACACATATCCGAATCTAGAGAGATCGTCAGTGAATGTAATGAAGTACGAAGAACCATCCCTGGCATGTGTAGACATGGGACCGCATACATCACTATGTATTAGTCCCAAGAGTTCGGTAACTCTTTCTCCGTATCCTGTAAACGGAGTTTTGGTCATCTTGCCTTTGAGACATGACTGGCAAGTGTCATAAGATGAAAATTCAAACGGATTTAAATATCCATCCTTATGCAACTTAGCTAGTCGTGTCGCATTGATGTGACCCAGTCTACAATGCCACAAGAAGGATTCGTTCAGTTCAGAACTCTTCCTCTTGTGTGTGTTTTGTAAATTGAGGACTGTATTTTGATTTAGAATGAATATGCCATTATGTAACGAGCCTGATGCAATCAACTTTTGATCCAGGAATATGTTCATAACATTATCCTTTACTTCAAAATTATATCCTTCTTTACTTAATAAAGAAACTGATATAATGTTGCACATCATGTTCGGTATATAATAGCATTCATTTAGAATCAGTGTATCACCACTTGGTAATACTGGGTGATATTCGCCAACTGCTTTGGCTGCAACATTTGCCCCATTCCCTACTTGAACGGAATGATCACCTTTTCCCAGTTCTCTACCTTTCCTCAGCCCATGTAACATCTTACATATGTGGGATCCTGATCCGGTATCTAATACCCAGGACGTAGGGTGAACTGAGAAACAGTTCTCAATGACAAACACACCCGAAGATGATGCATCAACATGCATGTTCTCCTTTTGGGTGGTGTGAGAATCCAGATATTCTCCTGTTTCCTGTTCATTCTTATAACACTTATAAGATAGAACGGGTTCAACGTTCCCCTGCACAGTATAACATGCGGGTTCGGTCAATACATCCATATTATTATCTTCATTAGGGCATGAAATGGTCGCTACCTGGAGAGAGAGAGAAGAAAACACTTTAGCGTAAGCTCGTGCAAGATCAGATTGGTTATTATCTTATCTAATCAGGATGGCTCCCACTGCTTTTTATCAAATCTTCCTTCAAACCCTAAAAGGAAAGACTAGCCGGGATTAATTACACACTACAAGTTCGCCAATCTTTCAGCCAGGCCAGTGTCGGTACTTTGAAGGAGGTCCCCCGTGCTTTCGCACGAACCTAATTAATGTAAAACCTCGTTTTCCCAGAGGCGTAACCTCGTTAACACCTTTCTAGACACCTACTTGATCGGCTAATTGTAATATGTAAAACTCTCCCAGGAGTAACTCTTACTCGCAGTGGGTATCGGGATCCAACTATCTCATAGAAGGTATGCAATCTCATTGCAAATTTCAACACTTGAAATTCCCGATAACATTTTGCCCCTAGCGTCCTATGACCTTGACGGAGGCCAAACAACCCATAGTCCGCTAGTCAAGTTCAACCCGTCATTTCCTGATTGAATTAAACCCACCCGCACGACCCTTGACGGAGGCCAAACAATGCCGTACGAATTCCCTAATCCAATCGCATCATATGCTAGCAGACAAGCACTAGTTAGCAACCGTACACTACGCCTTGACGGAGGCCAAACTACCGTAGCACGAATACTAATTAGTACTTATCTGAAATGACGGAGGGCTACGCAGGTTTTTCATAAAAACCATGAGCGTAATGAACTTGATATCGTTGTAGAATCAAATGAAGTTTTGAAATGGAGTGATTTTGAGGCTTTTCTAGTTTTGCTAAAGGGGTCACTCCCGGTGAAGGGATCGTCGGCCCTTTCCTCGTCGAATGAGGTACGGGATATATCATATATATCACTGTGCAAAGCAAAACTCAAAAACAATCAAAAGCAAACCGAGTGTGTAGCATCTGCCAGTTACTGCTAAAGGAGTCACTCCCGGTGAAGGGATCTCGGTCCTTTCCTCATCGAATAAGGTGCAGGGTATATCATATATACCGCTATGCAAAGCAAGAACTGTAGCTACCTGTTTTGTTTAAAATTTGATTCTACAACATCTTAGGTTTCTTTTCTTTCATTAATCACATTAATGAAGTCCCATCATTTAATTACCTAAACATCACAGATAGATATGACGTACACTTATGCCATCCGCATTCGCCTCGATGTCCCCTCGTGCACCGTTAGGTTAGGTAACTAACGACAGAGTAGGGCAGGGCTAGTGCGGGTGCAAAACATAAGTAACGTCTATATAATATATCATATATACTATATACTATATCCAACACAGAATCACATCACAGATATCGCAGCAGAAGAAACATATGAAATATTGGATATACTAGGACGTCCGTGTTTTCAATACGAGCCAGTATAAAACACGGACTCCACGGTCGTGATGAATAGCCAATCCCACACCCCTAGACCCCTACGAGAGCGGCAAGCAACCCTGCCAATTCTAAGGTTAGGAGACCCGGACTCGACTCCTCGAGTAGGTCTCCCACTGGACCCCAGAACCCGGTTACTTGTGCTCCCCTCCTTGGGTCTATCCTAATGCGGAAAAGTAAATAATATACAAACGGTGACATCTTCCGCTACCTGGAAGTGCCCCAAATAAAAGAATATTACATACAAGTTTTTACATGAATGAAAATGAAAAACACTCATCTCACATAAAAACCCCCGGCTATTCAAACACGACGATCTAATATAACATATCCAGCAACACATAACATCACATGTCATCAACGTAAGTAAGTATGCATACCCCAATTGTCTTTGACATATAGCAACGAAACCGGCGATATGAACATACTACACTTACGGTCACAGAAAAGAAAGTGTAAAACTACAACAGTTGGAATCCGCAACCTGTTTAGACATCACATGCCTAATCAAATGAAATACTTAGACATCACATGCCTAACAGTTATAAACCCCGCATTTTAGTCTCATTATCGAAAACTCTTTTCAATATCAAGTGAAACCAAACTGCTAGATTTATAACATTCATTCAGTTATCACATAACTGTTTGTGAATTCCAATTATTGTATCCCATTCCAGATAAACAGAAAATGTTAAACTTTCCGATCGAACAGTCGAATACCCAAGTTTTTCCCGATACAGCTCAACACATGAAATAAGTCTAACAACATTCAGTTCGTGCCTCAGTACCAACGGTCCAGCCGTAGAAGGGTCAAGCCAACGCCTCACATGTGGCACGCCGTACTGCCCCAAACCCGAAGGTTCAAAAGGCAGTTCAAGACGGTCACATAATCGAGTTAAGGTTTGTTGTCTTCTAGAGGGTCCATCGCGTTACTTGCACTACTTAGAACGTCGTTAAACTACGGAAAAATCCAACTCTTGGAAATTTCCCGACGGGAAAAATTGGGTATTTATATCCGGTCGAACTTTTTAACATATTCTAAAAATTATCCGGAAATACACAAAGACGAAATTTGATAATTCGATCGAAACTATGAAGCTCTAAAACACCCCAGAAAATGCAACTCTTGAATAAATTTTAAAAATTCCCATAAAACTCAGCACCAGAAAATAAGAATTACTGTGCAAACATTATTGCGCAATGTGAACAGTAGGCGGCGGAACCGCGGCAGAAGCCATGCTTCTGCCGCGTTTCCGCGGCTGTTTAGATGAATCATGATCTCGTGTTTCACCATAATTCTTAGATCTTCCTGCTGAATTTTTTAGGCATTTTTAATCTTGAAAAATCCAAGATTTTAGAAAATGTACATAGAGCATTTTGTGAGTTAGGGTTTCGGTTCGTTCGGACTTCAAACTCCGTCTAGACTTCGCCTAAGGCTCTAGCTAGGCTCTGATACTAGTGAAAGGTTCCTAGGCACCCTATAGAGGTCTCAC
The DNA here is from genome assembly GCA_030015575.1 of Agapanthus africanus. Classification (NCBI taxonomy): domain Eukaryota; kingdom Viridiplantae; phylum Streptophyta; class Magnoliopsida; order Asparagales; family Amaryllidaceae; genus Agapanthus; species Agapanthus africanus. Next base: position 404,090,556 of record CM057337.1, on the reverse strand, counting down.
AAGGCATCAACCATGCCAATTTCAAAAATTATGAGTGCCGCGAAACCCTAACGCGGATCGTTGGCTAGAATTCTAGGCGAAAAACGATTCAAGTTAACAACTTAACTAAAGTTCGGAAGTTACAACCTTTGTAGATCCGGATATCCACTTCCTTAGCTCCACGTAGTCGTCCTCTCGCTGTCCTTTTCGAATCCTAGACTCATTTGTCGGCTTCATCGGGAAAACGAGCGGAATAGGTCGTCGGCTTCGTGCCGAAGATGATCTACGTCGAGGTTGCACAAGTTCAAGCTCCAACTTCACCAAGTTGTGAAACTTGTGAAGAAAATACCCAAAACAACTTGGCAAGAGGTAGAGGGTGAAGAAATAGGAGATGGGTTCACTTTAGAATTGGATTTCTCACTTTGGATCTCAAGTTGCCATTGATGGCATCAAAGTTTCTTTCTTGAAGATGAAGAAGAAGAAGTAGATAGAATATGATAAGTCTTGTAAAAAAAGAATAATAAAATCAACACTTATCATCTTCTAACCTAGGTTAAGTGTAGAGAATAAACCATGGTCAAATGAGAATGGTTAGGGTTAAGGATGATGACAAAATAGTCACTTTAGTCATAGCTTCATGAAGCTTCATGAAGCTTCATGAAAGAAACCATTTTGTTATCATATATATTTATTTGTCAAAAAGAATAGATAAATAAATAAGTAAATAAATAAAAACCCTAACTATTATCATAACCATGGTTTATGTCTTAACACAACACCAAACTACATGTATCATCAAACATGACACAAAGTAGTGCACAAAAGTATATCATATATACTTCTTGCACATCGAGTGAGAAAATCCATATAAAGTGAACCAATACTAGCTAATGCAAAGTAATATATCAAATATATAATTATACATTAAATCATTAAATCAACATTTGATTCAATGATCCGGTCATGTCGCACATAACCGACTAGTATCCAATGTATCGACTTATCGAATCAATGATTCGATAACTAGGTCATATCGAATATAACAAATCGAAACATTTATCACGAGAATGAAATGCGGTATCACATACACGCATTATTCTCGGTCCCGCACATATCTCATATGCGCTCCTATTTCGTTTCGCTTGAGCCAGGAAACCTCTGTGTAGGACTCTAAAGACTCGTCAATACGCCGGTAGCAGATGATGATCATATCAAGCACCCACAAGCCGCAAGCGGTCTGCTAAACGTAACGGCCATCCAGGTATTTAGCGATCAGAAGATCGACGAGCTAGCCCGCTCACACTCCTTATAATCCAACCAGTAACACTTACCGTACAGTCCGGTCTGTTCATCTGATATGTCGCATATCAAGTCTAGGGGTGGTATACGTCAGACCCCAATAACCGATAAGTCGTGCCGATGTGAGGCTCATAACGGGTCGAGAAACTACTGGTAACACTTACCAGCAAATCTCTGATCAGCCCTGGCCAGGGACTTCCCTGTTACGGCCAATCGAGCACAGCGCAACATCAACCCCCAATACCGGGAGAGACGAAACCCCTCCTATCGCTCATTGCCTCCATGTGACTTGGGACTGTACCCAAAGACCACCGTTTTGCACGCCCTCATGGACGTGGTAAGGTGGAGATCAAAGCACAGTGGGAATCACACAAGACTCTATGACGATCTCGGGTCTACAGACTAACCTGTACAAGTGTCACCTGAGAACTGCCATCTGACGTGAGGTATAATACCATCTGGGAGTTCTCGGCAAGTCCGTCCAGTGTACCCAGTCTCCACTGAGCACCCGTATACCATCTCTGATGTCAAAAACCAATGGATATGGGATCATCCATCGCCCATCTCATGGGTCGAGAAGCATATACGCTAGTCTACTCTGGTATATCGATGCCCTGTCTCGATACACCCATGACTAGGGACCTTGAAGGATGTACTTATGGACTACCATGTCCCCACTAGTATGATCTGTATCATAGTCCAGGTAGTCAAGTACACATCCTAAAGGCTTTACCAGCATGTAACTATAAGACAGTTTAAAAAGACTAGTGTACATGTTAAGATAAAGAGTAACCAGATAGCATACTATCATATCGAGCAAGAAAGTCATCTCTATATATGTCCAAGCATCCAATATAATATACATCATCTGTACAATACTGGCCTCTAGGGCATACATACAACTAACATCTAGGGCATACATACAACTAACAATCTCCCACTTACACTAGGGCCAGCTGCTGTAGTATCGCATACCGAGCATCCCGAAGAGTCCCTCAAACTGTATCTGGGGAATGGCCTTCGTGAGTGGATCCGCCGTGTTGTTCTTCGTGTCAACTCTCCTGACCTCGATCTCCCGGCGATCAACTATCTCCCGGATCAGGTGACACCGCCTTAGAATATGCCTGGATCGCTGATGGGACCTGGGTTCCTTGGCCAAAGCCACCGCTCCATTGTTATCGCAATACAAAGGTATTGGATGCTCAATGGATGGAACCACTCCAAGTTCAGTAATGAACTTCTTGACCCAGACAGCCTCTTTGGCAGCATCGTTGGCAGCGATGTATTCAGCCTCCATCGTCGAGTCTGCCACGGTTTCCTGCTTGGAACTCTTCCAGCTAACCGCCCCTCCGTAAAGGGTAAAGACAAAGCCCGACTGCGACTTAGAGTCGTCCTTACCACTTTGGAAGCTCGAATCGGTAAAGGACTCCACTTGGAGTTCTCCGTTACCATACACCAAGAGCATCTCTTTAGTCCTTCGTAAGTACTTGAGAATGCTCTTCACAGCTGTCCAGTGACTCTCTCCAGGATCAACTTGATACCTACTCACTATACTTAGTGAGTATGCAACATCGGGTCTGGTACATAGCATCGCGTACATGATAGAGCCTACAGCTGAAGCATAGGGTATCCCTTGCATGCGAGCTCTCTCCAAATCAGTCTTGGGAGACATCTCTTTGGAGAGAGTGACTCCAGAGATCGTGGGCAAGTTCCCACGCTTGGATTCTTCCATACTAAACCTCTTTAGTATGGTGTCAATGTACCTGGATTGGGACAATCCCAATATCCGTTTGGATCTATCTCTATAGATCCTGATTCCCAATATGCAGGAGGCATCACCAAGATCTTTCATCGAGAATCTTTGTGATAAGAAGAGCTTGACCGATTGCAGCATAGGAATATCATTTCCTATCAAGAGTATGTCGTCCACGTACAATACGAGGAAGACAACCTTACTCCCTGCCACCTTCTTGTAAATACAAGGTTCATCTGGGTTTTTGACGAAATAAAACTCTTTGATAATGACGTCAAAGCAGATGTTCCAACTCCGCGATGATTGCTTTAATCCATAAATGGATTTAAACAGCTTGCACACCTTCCCGCTGCTCCCACTGTCTACGAAGCCCTCTGGCTGAGTTTTGTACACGCACTCTTCTAAATCACCATTTAGAAAGGCGGTCTTAACATCCATTTGCCAGATTTCGTAATCATGATATGCAGCGATGGCAAGCATGATCCGGATGGATTTAAGCATAGCCACTGGAGAAAAGGTCTCGTCATAGTCCACACCTGGTCTTTGACGAAAACCCTTTGCTACAAGTCTAGCTTTGAAAGTCTCCACTTTCCCATCTACACCAAGTTTTTTCTTGAAGATCCACTTGCTCCCAATGGGTTTTACCCCTTCAGGAGCAACTTTCAAAGTCCATACTTTGTTGGTGTACATGGATTCCATCTCGGACCGCATAGCATCCAGCCATTTCACTGAGTCCCTACTCGTGATGGCCTGCTCGAAGCTAGTTGGGTCATCATCCTCCATGATGCAATCCTCGCTCCCACCATCCATGAGAAAACCGTAGTATCTCTCAGGTGGGCGAGGAACCCTACTAGATCGGCGGAGAGGCTGAGGTTCGTCGGGAGCTACTGAATGCTCTGGTTCCACTAAATCTTCTGTTGTGTTTTGTTCAGCTGGAACCTCTTCCAGTTCTACCTCAGAGCCACTAATTTCTTTTGCAAGAAATTCCTTTTCTAAAAAGGTGGCATGTTGAGCAACAAATACTCTTTGTTCCTCACTGTGGTAGAAGATATACCCTCACGAATGTTTGGGATATCCAATAAATTTACACAAAACAGATCTTGCCTCGAGTTTGTCCGGTTTTTGTCTTTTGACATAGGCCGGGAAACCCCATATCTTTATAAAATTAAGATATGGTCTCTTCCCTTCCTATATCTCATATGGTGTGGTAGGCACAGATTTGGTGGGAACCCTGTTCAGTAGGTATGCTGCTGTTTCCAGTGCATATCCCCAGAAGGAAACAGGTAACTCAGCTACACTCATCATCGAGCGCACCATATCTAATAGGGTGCGATTTCTCCGCTCCGATACACCGTTGTGCTGTGGTGTATATGGAGGAGTTAGCTGAGAGAGAATCCCATTCACTTTTAGGAAGTCCAGGAATTCAATGCTCAAGTATTCTCCTCCTCGATCAGATCGTAGGATTTTAATACTTTTTCCGGTTTGGTTCTCAACTTCTTCTTTATATTCTCTAAATTTCTCAAAAGCTTCTGATTTGTGTTTCATCAGGAACACATACCCGAACCTAGAGAGATCGTCAGTGAATGTAATGAAGTACGAAGAACCATCCCTGGCATGTGTAGACATGGGACCGCATACATCACTATGTATCAGTCCCAAGAGTTTGGTAACTCTTTCTCCGTGTCCCGTAAACGGAGTTTTGGTCATCTTGCCTTTGAGACATAACTGGCAAGTGTCATAAGATGAAAATTCGAATGGTTTCAAATATCCATCCTTATGCAACTTAGCCAGTCGTGTCGCATTGATGTGACCCAGTCTACAATGCCACAAGAAGGATTCGTTCAGTTCTGAACTCTTCCACTTGTGTGTGTTTGTTATACTCAGAACTGTTGATTGGTTTAGAACATAAATGCCATTGCACAACGTGCCTGAACCAACCAACTTTTGGTTACGGAAAATGTTCATAACATTATCCTGTAATACAAAATTATATCCCTCTTTACTCAATAAAGAAACCGATATAATGTTGCATATCAGGTTCGGCATGTAATAACATTCGTTCAGAACCAATGTATTACCAGTTGGTAATACAAGGTGATATTCCCCGACAGTCTTAGCTGCAACAATTGCACCATTTCCAACTCTAATGTCTTTATCACCTTCTCCAAGTTCTCTACCTTTCCTAAGCCCATGTAACTGATTACATATATGGGATCCTGACCCGGTATCTAATACCCAGGACGTGGAGCAAATGGAGAAACAGTTCTCTGTAACGAACACACCCGAAGAAAATGCATCAACATGTACTTTCTTCATTCGGGTGGCATGGGAATCCTGGTATTCCCCTATATCTTGTTCAGTCCTATAACTCTTATAGGAAAGAACGGAACCAACGTTCCCCAGCACAGTATAACATGCGGGTTCGGTCAATACATCCATATTATTATCTTTATTAAGGCATGAAATGGTCGCTACCTGGAGAGAGAGAGAAGAAAACACTTTAGCGTAAGCTCGTGCAAGATCAGATTGGTTATTATCTTATCTAATCAGGATGGCTCCCACTGTTTTTATCAAATCTTCCTTCAAACCCTAAAAGGAAAGACTAGCCGGGATTAATTACACACTACAAGTTCGCCAATCTTTCAGACAGGCCAGTGTCGGTACTTTGAGGGAGGTCCCCCGTGCTTTCGCACGAACCTAATTAATGTAAAACCTCGTTTTCCCAGAGGCGTAACCCCGTTGACACCTTTCTAGACACCTACTTGATCGGCTAATTGTAATGTGTAAAACTCTCCCAGGAGTAACTCTTACTCGCAGTGGGTATCGGGATCCAACTATCTCATAGAAGGTATGCAATCTCATTGCAAATTTCAACACATGAAATTCCCGATAATATTTTGCCCCTTGCACCCTATGACCTTGACGGAGGTCAACAAACCATAGGCTACTAGTCAAGTTCAACCCGTCATTTCTTGATCGAATTAAACCCACCCGCACGACCCTTGACAGAGGTCAACAAGGCCGCATGACTACCCTAATCCAATCTGCATCATATGCATAAGCAGATAAATACTAGTTAGCTACCGCACACTACGCCTTGACGGAGGTCAACAAACGTAGCACGAATACTAAATAGGACTTATCTGAAATGACGGAGGGCTACGACAGGTTTTTCTGAAAACCTATTACGTAATGAACTTGATATCGTTGTAGGATCAAATGAAGTTTTAAAAATGGAGTGATTTTGAGGCATTTCTAGTTTTGCTAAAGGGGTCACTCTCGGTGAAGGGATCGTCGACCCTTTCCTCGTCGAATGAGGTGCGGGATATATCATATATATCACTGTGCAAAGCAGAAACTATAGAAGCAATCAAAAGTCAAACCGAGTGTGTAGCATCTGCCAGTTATTGCTAAAGGAGTCACTCCCGGTGAAGGGATCTCGGTACTTTCCTCATCGAATAAGGTGCAGGGTATATCATATATACCGCTTTGCAAAGCAAGAACTGTAGCTACCTGTTTTGTTTAAAATTTGATTCTACAACATCTTAGGTTTCTTTTCTTTCATTAATCACATTAATGAAGTCCCATCATTTAAATACCTAAACATCACAGATAAATACGACGTACACTTATGCCATCCGCATTCGCCTCGATGTCCCCTCGTGCACCGTTAGGTTAGGTAACTAACGACAGAGCAGGGCAGGGCTAGTGCGGGTGCAAAACATAAGTAACGTCTATATATAATATATCATATATACTATATACTGTATCTATCATAGAACATCACATGATCACATCACATATATCGCAGCAGAAGAAACATATGAAACATTGGATATACTAGGACGTCCGTGTTTTCAATACGAGCCAGTATAAAACACGGATTCCACGGTCGTGATGAATAGCCAATCCCACACCCCTAGACCCCTACGAGAGCGGCAAGCAACCCTGCCAATTCTAGGGTTAGGAGACCCGGACTCGACTACTCGAGTTGGTCTCCCACTGGACCCCAGAACCCGGTTACTTGTGCTCCCCTCCTTGGGTCTATCCTAGTGCAGAAAAGTAAATAATATACAAACGGTGACATCTTCCGCTACCTGGAAGTGCCCCAAATAAAAGAATATTACATACAAGTTATTACATGAATGAAAATGAAAAACACTCATCTCACATAAAAAACCCGGCTATTCAAACACGACGATCCAATATAACATATCCAGCAACACATAACATCACATGCCATCAACGTAAGTAAACATGCGTATCCCAATTGTCGTTGACATATAGCAACGAAACCGGCGATATCACATATTACACTTACGGTCACAGAAAAGAAAGTGTAAAACTACAACAGTTGGAATCCGCAACTCTCTTTAGACATCACATGCCTAATCAAATGAAATACTTAGACATCACATGCCTAACAGTTATAAACCCTGCATTTTAGTCCCATTATCGAAAACTCTTTTCAATATCACGTGAGACTAAACCGCTAGATTTATAACATTCATTCAGTTATCTCATAACTGTTTATGAATTCCAATTATTGTATCCTATTCCGGATAAATAGAAAATGTTAAACTTTCCGATCGAACAATCGAACACCCAAGTTTTCCCGAAACCGTTCAACACATGAAATAGGTTCAATGACATTCGCTTCATGCCTCAGTACCAACGGTCCAGCCGTAGAAGGGTAAAGCCAACGCCTCACATGTGGCACGCCGTACTGCCCCAAACCCGAAGGTTCAAAGGGCAGTTCAAGACGGTCACATAATCGAGTTAAGGTTTGTTGTCTTCTAGAGGGACCATCGCGTTACTTGCACTACTCAGAACGTCTTTAAACCATAGAAAGATCCAACACTTGGAAATATTCCGGCAGGGGAAAAGTTGGGTATTTTCATCCGGTCGAACTTTTTAACATATTCTTAAAATATCCGAAAAACACATAGACGAAATTTGATAATCCGATCGAACTATCGAAGCTCCAAAACAACCCCAGAAAATGCAACTCTTGAATAAATTTTAAAAATTCCCAGGAAAACCAGCACTATCAATTAGGAGTTACTGTATAAAATATATTGAATAAGGAGGCCGTACGACCGCGGAACCGCCGCACGAGCCATGCTCGTGCCGCGGAACCGCGGTGGTTTGATGGAGTTAGGCACACGAAATTCACAGTAACTCTAAAAATCACCTGCTGATTTTTCTGCATATTTTTAATATTGAAAAATCCTGATTTTGAAAAATTGGACAGAGAGCATTTTATGAGTTAGGGTTTCGGTTCGTTCGGGTTTCAAACGTCGTCTAGACTTCGCCTAATGCTCTAGCTAGGCTCTGATACCACTGTAGGGATCCTAGGCACTCTCAAGAGGTCTCACAAGGCATCAACCATGCCAATTTCAAAAATTATGGGTGCCGAGAAACCCTAATACGGATCGTTGACTAGAAGTTTAGGCGAAACAGTAAACTAGTTAACATCTTAACTAAAGGAGAGAGGCTACAACCTTTGTAGATCCGGTTCTCCACTTCCTTAGCTCCACGTAGGCGTCCTCTCGCTGTCCATCTCGAATACCGAACTCAAACGTCGGCTTCATCGGAGAATTGGGCGGACTAGGTCGTCGGCTTCGTGCCGAATATGATCTACGTCGAGGCATCACAAGTTCAAGCTCCGACTTCACAAAGTTGTGAAACTTGTGAAGAAAACACCCAAAACAACTTGGCAAGAGGTAGAGGGTGAAGAAATAGGAGGTGGGTTCACTTTAGAATTTGATTTCTCTCACTTTAGCTCAAGTTGCCATTGATGGCATCAAGCTTTCTTTCTTGAAGATGAAGAAGAAGAAGAAGAAAGAATATGATAAGTGTTGAATTAAAATGAAAAATAATTCAATACTTATCATAACCAAACCATAGTTGAGTGTAGAGAATAGACCATGGTTACTTGGATGGGTTAGGGTTAAGCATGAAGACAAGAATGGTTAAGAAGTCAAAGCGTCATGAAGCTTCAACTAGAAACAAAGAAAGCCACCATTCTCATCTTTATCTTTTCCAAATAAATAAATAAACAAATAAATAAATGAATATGCAAAACCCTAATCAACACTTAACCATGGTTTTAATTCTTTACACTTAACTAAACCATCAAGTATCATCAAACATGATACAAATATGTGCACAAAAGTATATCACATATACTTCTTGCACATCAAGTGAGAAAATCCATTTAAAGTGAACCAATACTAGTTAATGCAATGAAATATATCAAATATATAATTATACATTAAATCATTAAATCAACATTTGATTCAATGATCCGGTCATGTCGCACATAACCGACTAGAATCCAATGTATCGATTTATCGAATCAATGATTCGATAACTAGGTCATATCGAATATAACCAATCGAAACATATATCGCGAGAATGAAATGCGGTATCACATACACGCATTATTCTCGGTCTTGCACATATCTCATATGCGCTCCTATTTCGTTTCGCTTGAGCCAGGAAACCTCTGTGTAGGACTCTAAAGACTCGTCAATACGCCGGTAGCAGATGATGATCATATCAAGCACCCACAAGCCGCAAGCGGTCTGCTAAACGTAACGGCCATCCGGGTATTGAGCGATCAGAAGATCGACGAGCTAGCCCGCTCACACTCCTGTGAATCCAACCAGTAACACTTACCGTACAGTCCGGTCTGTTCGTCTGATATGTCTCATATCAAGTCTAGGGGTGGTAAACGTCAGACCCCAATAACCGATAAGTCGTGCCGATATGAGGCTCATAACGGGTCGAGAAACTACTGGTAACACTTACCAGCAAATCTCTGATCAGCCCTGGCCAGGAACTTCCCTGTTACGGCCAAACGAGCACAGCGCAACATCAACTTCCAATACCGGGAGAGACGAAACCCCTCCTATCGCTCATTGCCTCCATGTGACTCGGGACTGTACCCAAAGACCACCGTTTTGCACGCCCTCATGGACGTGGTAAGGTGGAGATCAAAGCACAGTGGGAATCACACAAGACTCTATGACGATCTCGGGTCTACAGACTAACCTGCACAAGTGTCACCTGAGAACTGCCATCTGACGTGAGGTATAATACCATCTGGGAGTTCTCGGCGAGTCCGTCCAGTGTACCCAGTCTCCACTGAGCACCCGTACACCATCTCTGATGTCAAACACCAATGGATGTGGGATCATCCATCGCCCATCTCATGGGTCGAGAAGCGTATACGCTAGTCTACACTGGTATATCGATGCCCCGTCTCGATACACCCACAACTAGGGACCTTGAAGGATGTACTTATGGACTACCATGTCCCCACTAGTATGATCTGCATCACAGTCCAGGTAGTCAAGTATATATCCTAAGGGCTTTACCAACATGTAACTATGAGATAGTATAAAGAGACAAGTGTACATGTTAAGATAAAGAGTAACCAGATAGCATACTATCATATCGAGCAAGAAATTCATCTCTATATATGTCCAAGCATCCAATATAATATACATCATCTGTACAATACTGGCTTCTAGGGTATACATACAACTAACAACGTTTAGCAGACCGCTTGCGGCTTGTGGATGTTTGATATGATCATCATCTGCTACCGGCGTATTGACGAGTCTTTAGAGTCCCACACAGAGGTTTCCTGGCTCAAGCGAAACGAAATAGGAGCGCATATGAGATATGTGCAGGACCGAGAATAATGCGTGTATGTGATACCGTATTCATTCTCGCGTTGAATATATCGATTCGTTATATGCGATATAACCTAGATATCGAATCAAGGATTGATTCGATAAGCCGATACATAAGATACTAGTCGGTTATATGCGATATGACCGGATTGCTAAATCAAGTGTTGATTTAATAATTTAATGTATAATTATATATTTGATATATTGCTTTGCATTAACTAGTATTGGTTCATTTTAAAAGGATTTTCTCACTTGATGCACATTGTATATGTGATATATTTTTTTGTGCACTTGTTTGTATCATGTTTGATGATACTTGCTCACTTGGGTTTGTGTAAAGATTAAACCATGGTTATATGAATGGTTAGGGTTTTGATTATTTACTTAGTTATTTATTTATTTATTCATTTTGGATATTATTAAGAATGGTGGCTTATTTTGTTTCTATGTTGAAGCTTCTTGAAGCTTTGACAAAGTCCACCATTCTTATCTTATCCTTAACCCTAACCATTCCAACTAACCTTAGTTTAATCTCTACACTTGACCATGGTTAGTATATGATAAGTATTCATATTAGTTTCATTTTTAAAACAAGAAACTTATCATATTCTTTCTTCTTCTTCATCTTCTTCTTCAAGAAAGCTTGATGCCATCAATGGCAACTTGAGTTCTAAAGTGAGAAATCCAATTCTAAAGTAAACCCACCTCCTATTTCTTCACCCTCTACCTCTTGCCAAGTTGTTTTGGGTGTTTTCTTCACAAGTTTCACAAATTTGTGAAGTCGGAGCTTGAACTTGTGATGCCTCGACGTAGATCATCTTCGGCACGAAGCCGACGACCTAGTCCGCCCATTTCTCCGATCAAGCCGACGATTGAGTCCGGGATTCGAGATGGACAGCGAGAGGACGCCTACGTGGAGCCAAGGAAGTGGATATCCGGATCTACAAAGGTTGTAGCTTCTTATCTTTAGTTAAGTTGTTAACTAGATTCGTTTTTCGCCTAAACTTCTAGTCAACGATCTAGTCTAGGGTTTCTCGGCACCGTAAAATTTGAAATTGGCATGGTTGATGCCTTGTGAGACTTCATTAGTGTGCCTAGGAACCCTACAGGTTGGTTTTGTAACCACAACAAGATTTCATTATTCATCACAAATAGATTTCTTCTTCTTCTTTCTTTTAAAAAAAGCTTTCTAGATTTTGGGTTTGTGATGGATTTTGTGAGATAAAGAAAACAAAAGAGAGTTAAATTCCTACTTCATCATCCTCATCTATTCTAGCCACTTAGATTAGGGTGTTTGCTTTGCTAATACTTGATTAGTAAAGCAATAGCTTGGGTTTGAGATTCTTCAAGGTGGATCATCTTAGTTGTTGAAGATTGGAAGCAAGCTTGCATCTTTCTCTTCATGGAGCCTCTCTAGAGTCTGGGTACTTGATGATCGCAGTGAAGGGACCTCAACACGGAGCTTATGAAGTGAAGGAACGGACTACAAAGGTTGTAATCCTTAACACTTAGATGTAAAGTTGTTTACATGCATGTTTAACCCTAAGCCTCTAGTTAAGATCTTGGTTAGGGTTTGTTTAGCACCCCAAAAATTTTAAAGTAGCATGATTGATGCTTGACAAAACCTTCACAAGGTGCTATACTAACCCTACAGTGGTATCAGAGCAAAGCTAGAGCATTAGGCATTGTCTAGACGATGTTTAAATTCCGATCGAACTCCGGAAACCCGAAAAATCCCACTTTCTGGAATTTTTTTCAAATGTTGAAATTTTTGATATTAAAAATACTCAGAAAATCATACAGGGAATTCTAAGGATTACTGTGAAGTACAAAGCCATAACTCGCTTAAGTGACCGCGGAACCGCGGCCAAACCATGCGTTTGGCGGCGGTTCTGCGGCCAACTTTAGGAGTTAAGGGCTAATATTTCAGGGATTTATTCTTGGGTACTTTTTCATGCTTCTGGGAATTTTTAATTCCACTCAAGTGTTGAGCTTTCTGGAAAATATTGGGAACTCGTTGATTCGATCGGAAAGTTTAACTTCGTTTAAGTTTTTCCGGGTAATTTAGAACGTGTTAAAAAGTTCGAACGGATATCAATAACTCACTTTTTCCCCTGTCGGAAAACTTTCAAGTGTTGGATTTTTCATGAGTTTAAAACTTTCAGAAAATCATGCAAGCGAATTTGTGGACCCTCTAGAAGAACGTAACCTTAACTCGATTATGTGACCGTCAAAACCGCCACTGAACCATATGGTTTGTGGTAATTTAGCGTTGCCAAATGTGAGGCGTTGGTTTGACCTTTCTACGGAGGGTTCATAGCGGCTGTGACATGTTCTAGGACTTTTTGAACTCCGCTCAAGTGTTGAGCTATTTTGGAAATCTTTGGTGTTTGTCTATTCGATCGGAAAGTTTAACATTGTCTATTTATCTGGAATATGATACAATATGTGGAATTCATATCGTTAGGCATGAAATGCGAAGTATGTGATATTTCGGATTTAAGATGTCTAAAGTGATTGTGGATTCCAAATGATGTAGTTTTTCACTTTCTTTTCTGCGACCGTAAGTGTAATATGTGGTGTATCCCCGGTTTCGGTGGTATATGTCAACGACAACTGGGATATGCATATTTACTTACGTTGATGATATGTGATGTTATGTGTTGCTGTGATATGTTATATTGGATCGTCGTGTTTTGAGTAGGCGGGGTTTTTTACGTGAGATGAGAGTTTTTCTTTTTCATTCATGTAAAATTCAATTGTATGTAATATTCTTTTGTTGGGGCACTTCCGGGTTGAGGATGATATCACCATTGTATATTATTTACTTTTCCGCATTGGGATAGACCCAAGGCGGGGAGCACAAGTAACCGGGTTCTAGGGTCCAGTGGGAGACCATCTCGATGAGTCGAGACTGGGTCTCCTAACTCTAGAATTGATAGGGTTGCTTGCCGCTTTCGTAGGGGGCTAGGGATGTGGGTTTGGCTATTCATCGCGACCGTGGAATCCGTGTTTTATACTGGCTTAAATTAAAAGACGGAATTCCTAGAATATCCAATATTTCATATGTGTTTCTTCTGCTGCAATGTTCTGTGATGAGATCATATTAGTGCCTGAGACGAATGTTTATATTATATATATGAGATATATGTTATATTGCTGATTTCGTTTCAAATGTGATGCTTGTGAAGCATAATAAATTAGGACTTCATTAATGAGAAAAATGAAATAAAAGAAACTTAAAGATGTTGTAGAAACTTGTTTAAAAACTGGTAGCTCTAGTTCTTGATTTGCATAGTGGTATTCCTTGTAGAATATCCAGCACCTTATTCAATAAGGAAAGAGCCGAGATCCCTTCACCGGGAGTGACCTCTTTAGCGAAACTAGCAGATGCAACAAACTCGGTTTGTCTTTTGATTGCTTCTATAATTTTTGCTTTGCATAGTGGTATTTGTGAAATATCCTGCACCTTATTCGATAAGGAAAGAGCCGAGATCCCTTCACCGGGAGTGACCTCTTTAGCAAAACTAATAAAGGCCTAAAAAAAACTCCTTTTAAAATTCACTCGATTCTACGACGATATCAAGTTCATTACGCGAAGGGTATTCATAAAAACCTGTCGTAGCCCTCCATCATTTCAGATAAGTACTACTTAGTATTCGTGCTGCGCTTGTTGGCCTGCGTCAAGGCGTAGTGTGCGGTAGCTAACTAGTGCTTATCTGCAGCATACGATGCGATTGGATTAGGGTAGTCGTGCGACTTTGTTGGCCTGCGTCAAGGGTCGTGCGGGTGGGTTTAATTCAATCTGGAAATGTACGGGTTGAACTTGACTAGCGGACTATTGTTTGTTGGCCTGGGTCAAGGTTATAGGACGCTAGGGGTAAAACATTATTGGGGATTTCATGTGTTGAAATTTGCAATGAGATTGCATACCTTCTATGAGATAGTTGGATCCCGATACCCACTGCGAGTAAGAGTTACTCCTAGGAGAGTTTTACACATTATAATTAGCCAATCAAGTAGGTGTCTAGAAAGGTGTCAGCAGGGTTATGCCTCTGGGAAAACAAGTTTCACTTTAATTAGGTCCGTGCGAAAGTAAGGGGATCCTCCCTCAAAGTACCAGCACTAGCCTGGCTGAAAGTTTGGCGAACTTGTAGGTTGTAATTAATCCCGGTTAGTCTTTCCTTATAGGGTTTGAAGGAAGATTTGACTAAAACAGTGGAAGACATCCTGATTAGATATATTAATAACCAATCTAATCTTGCAAGAGCATAGGCTGAGTGTTTTCTTCTCTCTCTCTCCAGGAAGCGACCATGTCACGCCTTAATCAAGATAACAATACGGATGTATTGACCGAACCCGCTTGTTATACTACGCTGGGAACGTTGGTCTCGCTCCAACTTATAATTGTTATAAGACAGAGCGGGAAATTGGGGATAACCAGAATTCCCGTACCGGCCAAACGAAGAAAGTGCATGCTGATGCATCTTCTTCGGGTGTGTTCCTTACAAAGAACTGTTTCCCATTATCCTTTACGTCCTGGATATGAGATACCGGATCAGGATCCCGCAAATGTAATCTGTTACATGGGCTACAAATAGGTAGAGAACTGAGAACAGGTGATAAGTTTCAAGAGTTGGAAACGGTGCAATTGTTGCAAGCCAAGCAGTTGGCAGTTATCACCCTGTATTACCAAAATACATTGATTCTGAATGAATGTTATTGGATACCGAACCTGATATACAATATCATATCAGTATCTTTATTGAGATAAAGAAGAGTATAATTTTTTATTGTTGGATAATGTTTTGAACATTTCCTATATCAAGAGTAGATCAGTTTAGGCACGTTATCTAAAAGCCTAGACGTTCTAAATCAAACCACAGTTCTTAATGTACAGAACACACACATGTGGAAGAGTTCAGAAATGAACGAATCCTTCTTAAGGTTTTGTTGACTTGGTCATATCAGTGTGACCCAACTAGCTAAGTTACATTTAGATGCATATTTAAATTAGTTTGAATTTACATCTTGTGAAACTTGCCAGTCATGTCACAAAGATAAGATGACCATAACTCTGTTTATTTGAAACAGAGAAAGAGTTAGTGAACTCTTGGGATTGATACATGATGATGTATGAGGTCCCCTGTCTACACATGCCAGGACTGGTTATTTGTACTTCAGAAGTAGAGAACCAAAATAGGTATAAGTATTATTTCCTTTGATGTGATCAGGGAGGAGAATACTTGAGCACGGGATTCCTGGACTATTCTAAAGGAGAATGAGATTCCCTCTCAACATTACTCCTCCGTATACACCACAATACGTTGGTATATCGGAGAAGAGCAATCGCACCCTATGTGATAAGGTGTGCTCTATGATGAGTACTACTGAGTTACCTATTTTCTTTTTGGGGTTATGCACTTGAGGGTTCCAACCAAATCAGGTGCCTACCACTCCATATATGATATGGTATGGAAAGAGCCCATCACTTAAGGATGTTAAGATTTGAGGATGTCCAAAGCAAAATCTGGACAAACTCGAGGCAATGTCAGTTCTGTGGAAGTTTGTTGGATATCCCAAGCATTCGCAAGGGAATATCTTCTACCAAACTGGGGAGCAAAAGGTGTTTCGTTTCTCAGCATGCCACCTTTTGGAAAGGGAACTTCTTGTGAAGAAATTAGTGGTCATGGGGTAAAACTGGAAAAGGTTCCAGCTATACAAACTGCAGCTAATGATTTGGAAAACCCGAAGGATTCAATAGTTTCTAACGAACCTCAGCCTCTCCGCCGATTTAGTAGGGTTCCTCATCCACCTGAGAGATATTTCGTTTTCTTTATGACAGTGGGAGCAAGAATTGCATCATGAGATGATGACCCTACTTGTTTTGAGCAGGCCATCAGGAGTAGGGACTCTGCGAGAATGGCTGGATGCTTAGCGATCTGAGATGGAATCCTTATACACTAACAAAGTATGGACTTTGGTTGCTTTATCTGAAGGGTTAAATCCCCATTAGGATCAAGTATATCTTGAGAAGATTACTTGGTGTACATGGAAAAGTTGAGACTTTCAAAGCTATACTTAAGTCCATGCAGATCCTACTTGCCACTGCTACATACCATGACTCCGATATCTGGCGGTTGGGTGTCATGACTGCTTTTCTAAATGATGATTTAGAAGAGAGCGTCTACAAGTACACAGCCAGAGGGCTTCATAGACAGTGGGAGCAGCGGAAACGTGCGCAAGATGTTTTATGTAATAAATCAGGCATCACCGAGTTACAACGTCTGTTTTGATGTAGTAGTCAAAGAGTTTGACTTCATCAAAAATGTAGATGAACCAAGTATATACAAATAGGTAGTAGGGAGTATGGTGGTGATTCTCGTATAGTACGTGGATGACATACTCTTGATAGGGAAGGAGTTTCCTATGCTACGCTCGGTCAATCTCCTCTTATCATAAAGATTCTCCATATAGGATCAAGTTGATACCTCCTAAATCCCGGGTTATGGATCTATGTGATAGATCTAATTGGATTTTAGGATTCTCACTAGTTGTAGTGAGATGGTATCAATCGATCCAGAGGAGAATCACTGGAAAGGTTCCAGGGTGATAAGGACGACTGATGTCAGTCGCAGGCATTGTCTTTACCCTCAGTGGAGGGACGGTATGTTGGAAGAGTTCCAAGCTAGATACCGTGACTTACAAGACGATTAAAGGCAAGATACATCGTTACCAAGGATGCTACCAAAGAGTCAGTCTGGATATATATCAGTTCATGAGATGAACTTGGATCCTACCATTGTGTGACAATGGAGTTTTGGCTTTTTCCAAGGAAACCCCGTCCCATCTGTGATCCTGACATATTCTAAGGCAGTATCACCTGATCATGGAGATGGTTGATCTCCAGGGAGATCGAGGTTTAGAGAGTAGACACAGAGGACAACAACGCGGATCCAATCACAAAGGCCTATTACCCAGTAGAGACTTTTATGGGATGGTTGAGTATGAGATACTTCAACCACAGCTGATTGTTGGGTATGAGATACTACAACAGATGGCCCTAGTGCAAGTGGGAGATTGTTAGTGATATGTATGCCCAAGAGGCCATTACTGTACATGCGATATATATTGTACTGGATGCTTGACATATATATGGAGGACTTTCTTGATCGACATGATAGTATGCTATCTGGTTGCTCTTTTTCTTAACATGTACTCTGATAGTCTCTATGTTACATGTTGATAAAGCCCTTAGGATGAGTACTTTACTACCAGGACTATAATGCACATCATACTAGTGGGGACAGTGTAGTCGCTAAGTACATCCTTCAAATGTTCCTAGTTGCAGGTGTATTGAGACAGGGCATCGATATACCAGAGTAGACTAGCGTATGCTTCTTGACCCATGTAGATGGGCGATGGATGATCCCATATCCATTGATGTTTGACATCAGAGATAGTATACGGGTGCTCAATTGAGACTGGGTACACTGGACGGACTCGCCGAGAACTCCCAGATGGTATTATACCTCACATCAGATGGCAGTTCTCTGGTGACACTGGTACAGGTTAGTCTGTAGAACCGAGATCGTCATAGAGTCTTGTGTGATTCCCACTGTGCTTTGATTTCCATCATACCACGTCCAAGAGGGCGTGCAAAACGGTAGCTTTTGGGTACAGTCCCGAATCACATGAAGGCAATGAGCGATAGGAGGGGTTTCGTCTCTCCCGGTATAGGGAGTTGATGTTGCGCTGTGTTCGATTGGATATAACTGGAAATCCCTGGCCAGGGTTGCTGAGATTTACTGGTAAGTGTTATGAGTAGTTTCTTGAACTGTTATGGACCTCATATCGACACGACTTATCGGTTACTGGGGTCTGACGTTTACCACCCCTAGACTGGATATGCGACATATCAGACGAAGAGACCGGACTTTATGGGAGTGTTACTGATTGGATTCGCAGGAGAATGTACATGCTTGCTTGTTGATCTTCTGATTGCTCAATACCAGGGTGGCTGTTACGTTTAGTTGACCGCTTGCAGCTTATGGGTGTTTGATATGATCATCACCTACTACCGGCGTATTGACGAGTCTTTAGAATCCTACACAGAGGTTTCCTGGCTCAGGAAAAACGGAGTAGGAGCGCATATGTGATATGTGCGGGACCGAGAATAATACGTGTATGTGATACCGTATTAGATTCTCGCGATATGTGATATCGGCCGGGTATATGTGATATAGCCGGGTTATCGGATCAAGTGTTGATTCGATGAACTGATACAGATTATATTAGTCGGTTATTTATGAAATAGCTGGATTATCGGATCAATTTTTGATTCGATAATTTAATGTATAATTATATATTTGATATATTATATTACATTAACTAATATAAGCTCACTTAAAGATTCTTTTTCTCACATGGATAATACATTGATGTATATGCGATATATGTTAATTGTATTATTTTATTTTGTTACATTATATATTATATATGTGATATATAATATTGTAACATGTTAGGGTTACAAATGCAACAAGTTTTGTGGAGTTTAAACAAGTTAGGGTTTTGATTTGGGTTAGCTTTTGGGTTAGCTTTTTCATTAAGTTTCATGAAGCTTTCTTTTGTTTTTAGATAAGATATTTTGTGAAGATATTTCTTAACCCAACCCAAAACCCTTTACCCTAGTTTATTCTCTACAAGGGTTAAGCCTTCATTCTTAACCCATGGTTGGTTTTGTAACCACAACAAGATTTCATTATTGATCACAAATAGATTTCTTCTTCTTCTTCCTTTAAAAAAAGCTTTCTAGCTTTTGGGTTTATGATGGATTTTGTGAGATAAAGAAAACAAAAGAGAGCTAAATTGCTACTTCATCATCCACATCTATTCTAGCCACTTAGATTAGGGTGTTTGCTTTGCTAATACTTGATTAGTGAAGCAATAGCTTGGGTTTGAGATTTTTCATGGTAGATCATTTTAGTTGTTGAAAATTGGAAGCAAGCTTGCATCTTTCTCTTCATAGAGCCTCTCTAGAGTCCGGGTGCTTGATGATCGCAGTGAAAGGACCTCAACACGGAGCTTATGAAGTGAAGGAATGGACTTCAAAGGTTGTAATCCCTAACTCTTAGATGTAAAGTTATTTACATGCATGTTTAACCCTAAGTCTCTAGTTAGGGTTTGTTTAGCACCCCAAAAATTTTAAAGTAGCATGATTAATGTTGCCAAAACCTTCACAAGGTGCTATACTAACCCTACAGTGGGTGCTTGATATGATCATCACCAACAGCCGGTGTATTGACGAGTCTTTAGAGTCCTACACAGAGGTTTACTTGCTCAGGAAAAACAAAGTAGTGTTAGTGTATATGCACTAGAGGCCATTACTGTATCATACTAGTTTGTATAATTCTTAATGGAAGCTTGGGATATTCACAGTTGTATAGACAATCTTGCTCAAAATGGTAGTATGCTACTTGGTTTGTTTCTACTTTAATGTGTACATGTGTTTCTTTTAGTATATCACCTATACACATTAGTGGAGCCCTTAACATCTTTGCTTGATTACAAGCGTTATGATAGCAGTCACACTCGTGGGGGCTGGGTAATCCACAAGCACATCCTTATACAGATCCCTAGTCATAGGACTATCGAGACAGGGCATCGATACTCCGGAGTAGACCAGCGTATGCATTTCTCATCCCAGCAGGGGAGACGGTCTATCCCACAGCCGTCAGTACGTCGTACTTGAGATAGTATGCGGGTGCTCGTTAGGTTACGAGTACACTGGACAGGACTCGTCGGGAACTGATTGGTTGGTACAATACCTATCGTCAGTTATCAGTTCCCAGGTGACATGAGTACAGCTTAGTCCGCTGACTTGATACTGTCACTTCGCCTCGAGTGTGTTCCCACTGTACTTTGATTACTACCCTACCATGGCTCAAAGGAGTCGTACAAACAGGTAGTAGTTGGGTGAAGTCCCGAAGCACTTGGAGGCAGTGGCGGTTAGACAGGATTCGTCTCTCCCGGTATTGGGAGTTGATATCGCGCTGTGTCATGGAGAGCCATTACACATAGTCGTCCCTGGCCAGGGCAAGCGAGATATACTGGTAGGTTTCCAGTGTTATATCAGGGTTTTCTGGGCTACACTCGGACACGACTTGTACCGCTATTAGGGGACTGACACTTACCGCCCCCTAGGCCCGCCATGCGATATTCTCAGACGAATAGACCGGACTGTACGGAGATTGTCATATTCAGGCTCAGTAGGAGTTCAGATGGGTTTCACCTCGTCAGTCTTCTTATCGGCATCTACCTGGGGGCCGTTACGCACAGCTAGTGCCGCTTGCGGTCTGTGGTTAAACCCACTGCCCACGTAGTGTCAAGTCTTTAGAGTCCCACACACAGAGCTATTCGCCTTTTGGCAAAAGAGTAGAGGTCGCATGGTTTTGCGACAGGGTTCGGTCACATCCGTGCACTTGTGCACGTTTGGTGTACGGACAGTTATTACTAGCGGGCTTTGGTTTAAGCCAGATCCTAGTATACGTTTTGGGATTGGTTTTATCTCGTTTGTATTCGTGTTCCTCGGAACACGGATGCGGGTGTGTATGCACGGTTGACAAAGACAGAAGCAGAGGATTCTCATTAGGGTTGTTGACTGTTGACTTTTGCTAAACCCTAATGAGAATTAGAAATATGATTAATAATAATATTAATTAAGTATTATTGTGCCATGGTTGGGTTGAAAGGTTGACTTTGTTGACCGGTTGACTAGGTTGGACTTGTTGACCATCATCATGACAATGGCTATCATTTCATGGCATTGACCTTTCCTCTCATGTGTTGCCATTTCCTTGTAGATAAAAACCCAAAACACTTCTCTACTCATCCTTGCATACAAGATTTAGCAAACCAAGTGTTCTAGTTTCCTCTAGTTTGTGGTTGGAGCCAAAGGTTGAAGCTTTCGGGTGGATCCATCTTCGACACAAGGAGACGACGAGGAGAGAACCTTCCGACCACCACAAGGAGTCGAAGAGAAGGAGTTCAAGTTAAGGTATAACCCCCTAACCGAGTAGGTTAAACTCCTAGTTAGGTTGTTAGATAGTTAGTTTAACAAAGATCCATTTTTGAGTCCATGTTACCCCACCGTAGAAAATCGTTTTTCATCATTTCCACAGCCCCAAAGAACCGGGGACGGGTAATGTGGACTTACAGTGGTATCAGAGCCTAGTTAAACACTATCTAACATGTTAGCAAAGTAACTAGAAGTTCGATCGGAGAAAAAATCACGAAACATGCCCGAAATATCAACTTTCTGCCGATTTTTATTTCTGTTCAAAAAATAATAAATCATGTACTAAAAATCGGCTCAAGGTTTTTAAAGAACAAGCAAGAAAAATGGTCCACTAACTCGGTCAAAGCGCCGCGGAAGTGCGGCAGGAGCGTGCTCCGGCGCCGGATCCGCGGCCGAGTTGACTCGGTCGTGGGAAATTTTCCCTGCAGTGTGTTCAGTGGGGTGTTTTGGGATTTTTACAATATGTTTTTTCTGCACAGATTTTCCAGAAAGCAAATTTTGTTTTTGGGGTTTAAAAATTCGTATTTTGATCGAATTTCTAAAGACTTTAGCTAACGGGTTATATCTGTGATGTGATATATGTATTGAACGTCTGCTAATCGCTATACGTCGATTAGTGGGGGTTATACATATCTGTGATCTGTAATGTTGATGGTATGTGTATATGAATTCATTGGACTGTCGCGGATGAATAGCCGGGGGGTTGTGAGATGAGAGTTTTCTTTATCTTTCAATTCATGTAATTTGTAATTGATGTAATATTATTTATTTGGTCGCACAACCGGGATGAGGTTGTAGCCGTCATTGTATAATTTCTTTTACTGTTTTTGCTCCTAGGATAGACCAATGGTGTGGGTGCAAAAACTACACGGGTACCTCGAAGTGCCGAGTGGCCTACTCATGTTGTTGAGAGAGGTTGCTTCACTTCGGGTATTTGGCGGGTAGTTTTCCGCACCCGTAGGGGTCTAGGGTGGGGTATTGGCTATTCATCGCGACCGTGTAATCCACTTTTCGTTACAGGCTCGTACGGAATGCGGATTCCTAGTATATCCAATGTGTTCATCTGTGATCTGGAATGGCTATCATTGCATCTGACGAATGTATATATATCTATATATAATATCTATTTAGGCGTTGCTTATGTTTCGCATCCGCGCTAGTCCAGCCCCCGCTCTGTCGTTAGTTAAGTATCCTAACGGGTAATGACGGGGCCCCGTGGCGAATGCGGATGGCATAAGTGTACGTCATATTTTCGTTGTTTTCTGCAATGGTAGGATTAAATGATGGGACGCATTAAATTAATGCAAGAAAATAAACCAAAGTAAAGTCGTTAGAACAATTTCAAAAACCACTCGGTTTCTTTTCAAAAACCAACTTTTAAACGCGGAGCTTAAGCCACTCCTTTTAAAAGCTATCTCGTTCCATCGATTATATCAAGTTCAGTACGTTCACGGTTTTGCCAAAACCATTCGTAGCCTTCCGTCATTTCACATGGATAGTCAATAGTATTCAAGCTATGTTTGTTGGCCAAAGTCAAGGCATAGTGATTGGTAGCTATTGGGTATTCATGTGCAGCATAGATAGATGCGTTGGTTTAGGACAGTCATACTGCCTTGTTGGCCAAAGTCAAGGGTAGGTACGGATGGGTTCAAATTAACCTGGAGAATGACGGGTAGAACTTGACATGTGACTTATGATTTGTTGGCGAAAGTCAAGGTCATAAGAGCAGGGGGGGGCAAAAATCCACATCGGGAGTTTCAAAAGAACCTGAAACTTGCTAGCGCTGCATACCATTTGGAGTGTGATGATTCTGGTAGGATTCCTTCAGTTTTGTCACGCGATGATATTTGGATCCCGATCCTACTGTGAGTATATGCTACTCCTCGGGAAATTTCTCACTTAACGATCAATGCTATAAACCAAGTAGGTGTCTAGAAAGGTGTTAGCGGGGCTACGACCCCAGGGAAAAGAGGTTATTTAATTAAGGAACTTCGCGAAAGCGTTGGAAAACCTCCCTCGAAGTACCGACACTGGCCTGGCTGAACGGTTAACCAAGTATTGTACGGTGAGATTGATCCCGACTAATTCTTCCTTTATGGTTTGAGGAGGGATTCGAGAGACAGTGGGAGCCATCCTGTTTAGACTAACTAAAAACCACTATAAACTTGCAAGAGCATCATGCTGAGTGTTTCTTCTTTCTCTCCTAATTGCAGTGACCAATCGTCATGACCGGACTTAAGTTACTTCTAGATAAAAACATACTGACAGGGCCAAACTACAAAGACTGGCTCAAGAATGTCAAAATGTCAATCACTTATGACAAGCTGGGGTATCTTCTTACTACCAAAGCTTCCCCTGTCCCAGGTCCCACTTCCAGCGTCGCGGATAAGGAAATCCGTAAGACTTGGGAGATCGATTGCGCGAAGGCCAAGTGCCTCGTGCTTGCCTCTATGGAAAATGAACATCAGAGGAGGCACGAGAATATGGACCTCGAATCCATATTTCTCCATACAAAAGAACTGTATGGAGAGCAATCTCGTATCGCCAGATACGAAGTGTCGAAAAAGCTGTTTTCGGCAAGATTGGCCATCGGATCATCGATAGCGGAACACTTGCTTAAGATGATTGGCTTCATTGAAGAGCTCACGGACCTTGGGACCACGTTGGAGAACGAGCTCTATACGGACTTGATTCTCCAGTCCCTTCCTTCCACTTACGCCCAGTTTATCCTGAACTTCAACTTGCAAGGAAAAGAAGTTGAACTTCCGGAGCTCCTCAACATGCTGAGGAGTGCAGAGGGCACCCTACAGAAAGGTAGGGAAACATCACCTTTGTTTGTAGGAGGATCTTCCTCTTCTAAGTCCAAGGCGAAAGCCAAGGGAAAGAAGAAGAAAGCCCCCGCCAAACCAAGGGGCGGTGTTAGTAAAGTGGAAGCAAAGGGAAAGGCAAAAGCAACAAAGGTAGCGGGGAAGCTTGTGGGGAAAGAGGAATGCTTTTATTGTCATAAGAGTGGACACTGGAAGAAAGATTGCAGGGCTTGGAAGGCCAGAAACCAGGATCCGAAGAAAGTTGCGGCTTCGGCTTCAGGTGTGTATTTTATTGAAAACTGTCTATCAATAAACTCTACTTCCTGGGTATTGGATACCGGATCAGGATCACATATCTGTAATTCCATGCAGGAACTGAGAAAGCGTAGGGTTTTGAAGGCAGGTGATATGACCCTCAAAGTTGCAAACGGAGCTGGCATGGATGCTGAGTCCGTGGGGGACTATCACTTGGGAATGTCAGATGGACATGTTTTGGTTTTGCGTGATTGTTATTTTGTACCCAGTACAACTTGTAATATCATATATGTATCTTTATTATCTAAAGAAGGTTATGAATTTGCATTTGTAAGCAATGTTGTAAACATTCACCTTAATCAAGTTTTGATTGGGTCAGGTACATTAAACAATGATATATACGTATTAAACCAACCACAGATTTTCAATGTCCAGAATACACACAAAAGAAAGTCTCCGGAAACAAATCAGGCTTTCTTATAGCATTGTAGACTGGGTCACATCAATGAGAGAAGGTTGACGAAGTTACATACAGAAGGATATTTAGATCTATTCGAATATCAATCATATGCAACTTATCAATCCTGTCTCAAAGGAAAGATGACAAAGACTCCGTTCACTGGACACGGAGTAAGAGCGAGCGAGCTCTTGGGACTCGTACACATCGACGTGTGCGGTCCAATGTCTACACATGCGCGAAGCAGTTATTCTTACTTCATTACTTTTACGGACGACTTTTCAAGGTACGGATATGTCTTCTTAATGAAACATAAATCCGAAGCCTTTGGAAAATTCCATGAATATAAGAATGAAGTAGAAAAACAAACCGGCAAAAGTATCAAGACACTAAGGTCTGATCGAGGTGGTGAATACTTGAGTGCCGAGTTCCTGGATTACCTAAAAGAGAATGGGATTCTCTCTCAACTTACTCCTACATACACTCCGTAACATAACAGTGTATCGGAGAGACGGAACCGGACCATGTTGGATATGGTACGTTCCATGATAAGTAACGCTGAGTTACCGCGATCTTTCTGGGGATATGCACTAGAATCAGCTGCATATCTTTTGAACCGAGTTCTTACTAAGACTGTGCCTACCACACCATATCAGATGTGGTGTGGGAATAAACCCTATCTTAAGCACATTAAGACATGGGGATGTCCAGCTTTTGTCAAAAAGCAGCATGCGGAGAAACTCGAGGCACGCTCAGTACAGTGCAAGTTTGTGGGATATCCAAAGAACTCCAAGGGATATTTCTTCTATTGCGAAGAGGAATAAAAGGTTTTTGTTTCTCGTCATGCCTGCTTCTTGGAAACTGAGTTTTTGGAAAATCAGATAAGTGGGAGCGCAATTGAATTGGAAGAAATTCCAGAGCCATAAGCTATTACTGAAATCTTAGAAGAACCAGAGGGTTCGAAAGAACATGACATTCCTACGCCGCTCCGCAGGAGTAGTAGGCAGTCTCATCCGCCCGAGAGATACTACGGTTTTCTTATAGACGGGGATATAGAGGATTGCATCATTGATAGTGATGAGACTACTAGCTTCCAGCAGGCCATTCAGATCGTTGACTCGGTAAAATGGCTGGATGCAATGCGGACCGAAATGGAGTCCATGTATACCAACAAAGTATGGACTTTGGACATTGTTCCAGATGGGGTAAAACCCATAGGATGCAAGTGGATCTTCAAGAAGAAAATTGGTGTAGATGGACAGGTTGAGACCTATAAGGCTAGACCTGTTGCAAAGGGTTTTCGTCAAAGACCTGGTTTGGACTATGACGAAACCTTTTCTCCAGTGGCTATGCTGAAATCCATTCGGATCCTTCTTGCCATTGCTGCCTTCCACGATTATGAGATTTGGCAGATGGACGTAAAGACCGCTTTTCTAAATGGAAATTTAGAGGAGTGTGTCTATATGGACCAGCCAGAGGGTTTCATTCAAAGTGGGAGCAGGGGAAAGGTGTGCAAGTTGCTTAAGTCCATCTATGGACTAAAGCAGGCATCGCGGAGTTGGAACATTTGTTTTGATGAGACAGTAAAAGAATTTGGCTTTATCGAAAATTCAGATGAACCATGCATCTATAGTAGATTTGTAGCAAGAACTGTCGTATTCCTCGTTTTATACATGGATGACATTCTTTTGATAGGAAAATACATTCCTATGCTACAATCTGTCAAAGGGTTCTTATCATACAGGTTCTCCATGAAAGACCTTGGTGATGCCACTTACATTCTATGGATCCGGATCCATCGTGATAGATCCAAGAGGATATTAGGACTATTGCAGTCCAGGTACATCGACACCATTCTGAAAAGATTCAGTATGGAAGATTCCAAGAGCGGTAACCAACCGGCTTGTCACGGGATCACCCTCTCCAAAGAGATGTCTCCCAAGACTGATTTGGAAAGGGATCGCATGTCTATTATACCCTACACTTCTACGGTAGGCTCTATAATGTATGTGATGTTGTGTACCAGACCTGATGTAGCTTATGCACTGAGTGTGGTAAGCCGGTATCAGTCAAACCCTGGGGAGAAACACTAGATAGCGGTAAAGAACATTCTCAAGTACCTGAGAAGGACTAAGGAGATGGTCTTGGTGTATGGCGGAAAAGACCTCCAGATCGAGGCCTTTGCTGATTCCAGCTTCTAGAGTGACAAGGATGATTCTAAGTCCATGTCGGGTTTTGTCGTTACCCTCAATGGAGAGGCGGTGTGTTGGAAGAGTTCCAAACAGGAAACCGTTGCTGACTCGACGATGGAAGCGGAATATATCGCTGCTGCTGATGCCTCAAAAGAAGCCGTATGGATGAGGAAGTTCTTAACGGAACTTCAGGTGGTTCCGTCCATTGTTGATATTAATACCTCGGTATTGCGACAACAACGGGGCTATTGCTTTAGCAAAGGAACCCAGGTCCCATCAGAAGTCCAGACACATCTTGAGGCGGTATCACCTGATCAGGGAGATCGTGGGTCGCCAGGAGATCGAGGTTCGGAGAGTTGCTACGGAAGATAACACTGCTGATCCACTCACGAAGGCCTTACCCCAGACTCGGTTCGAGCGGCTGATCGAGATGATAGGTCTTCGATACACCAGTACATGGCCTTAGTGCAAGTGGGAGATTGTTAGTGTATATACCATAGAGGCCATTACTGTATCATACTAGTTTATATATTACTTAATGGAAGCTTGGGATATTCACAGTTGTATAGACAATCTTGCTCAAAATGGTAGTATGCTACTTGGTTTGTTTCTACTTTAATGTGTACATGTGTTTCTTTTAGTATATCACCTATACACATTAGTGGAGCGCTTAGGATCTTTGCTTGATTACCAGCGTTGTGATGGCAGTCACACTTGTGGGGGCTGGGTAATCCACAAGCACATCCTTATACAGGTCCCTAGTCGTAGGACTATCGAGACAGGGCATCGATACTCCGGAGTAGACTAGCGTATGCGCTTCTCATCCTAACAAGGGAGACGGTCTGTCCCACAGCCGTCTGTACGTCGTACTTGAGATAGTATGTGGGTGCTCGTTAGGTTACGAGTGTAAGTCCACGTTCCTCACCCCGGTTCTTACGGGGAGGCGGAAACGGCGAAAAACAATAATTTTGGCTCAAGGCAACATAGACTCAAAAGCAAGGATCTTGGCTAAACTAGAAACTAGTAAACTACTAGAGGTTTTAACTACTATGCTGTAGAAAGTATACCTCACGGAATCGGTCCTTCGGTTCTTCATTCCGCTGTCCCGCTCGTCCATCCAAGCTCCAAGCGTCGATCCGGACCTTGGGCACCTCCGCGGCCTTCTTGAGTCGAAGACGATCCACCCGAGAGATGTACACCGAGCTCCACCTCGAGCCGAGGCAACTAGGGCAAAGAGATTGCTAATCAAGAAGCCCTAGGATGTGTAGAGGAGATGTATGGATGTGTTTGTCTTTGTGGGATCTTTTTCTCTCAACACATGAGATAAAAAGATGAGATCAAGAGGAGGAAGAAGAAGGAGAAACTTAGCAACCATGGAGCTTTTCTTTTTCTTCTCACTTCAAGAGAGAGAATGAGAAGAGAATAATGAAAAGATTAACTAAAGAAAATGATCCATGGTTGTAATAATACACTAAAATCATCATTACTAATCCTATCATGATAAAGTTGATGGCACATTGAATTGACCATTATCATAACTCAAGGATTAAAAAGAAAATGAAAGAAGAGTGTTGATCTCTCTTGAAGGTCAATGGTCAACACGGTCAACGGGTCAACAAAGTCAAGAGAGGTCTAAGTGGTCAAATGGTCAATGCAATTAGCCATCACTAAACTATCACTAAAAGGATTAGTAAACAATGTCTCCGGCTTATAATGGTTTTGACCAAACGAATTGTCAAAACCCTAATGAGCATGCAACATTACGGTTTTGGCCGAAGCCACTGCCAAAACCCTAATGGGGCACCTCCTCCTTCATCACTCCTCAAAACTGTGCATACACACCCGCATCCGCATTCCGTAGAATGCGAATGCACAGAAGACAAAATAAATCCATCTGTGCAATACTAGGATCTGGCTTAAACCAAAGCCCACTAGTATTGCCTGCCCGAACAGCATACGTACACAAGTGCACGTAAGTGATCGTAGCCCTGCCGTAAAACCATACGGCCTCTACACGTTTCGCTCAGTGCAGGGAAACTCCCTGTGTGGGACTCTAAAGACTCAACACTACGCTGGCAGTGGGTTTAACCATAGACCGCAAGCGGCACTAGCTGTACGTAACGGTCCCCAGGTAGATGTCGATAAGAAGGCCGATGAGGTAAACCCATCCGAACTCCTACTGAGCCTGTATGTGACAATCTCCGTACAGTCCGGTCTGTTCGTCTGATACATCGCATGGCGGGCCTAGGGGGTGGTGAACGTCAGTCCCCTAATAGCGGTACAAGTCGTGTCGGAGTGTAGCCCAGAACACCCTGAGATAACACTGGAAACCTACCAGTATATCTCGCTTGCCCTGGCCAGGGACTACTCGTGTAATGGCTCTCCTAGACAGCGTGATGTCAACCCCCAATACCGGGAGAGACGAATCCTGTCTAACCGTCACTGCCTCCAAGTGCTTCGGGACTGCACCCAACTACTACCTGTTTGCACGACTCCTTTGAGCCATGGTAGGGTAGTAATCTAAGTACAGTGGGAATACACTCGAGGCAAACTGACAGTGTCAAGTCAGCGGACTAAGCTGTACTCATGTCACCTGGGAACTGATAACTGACGATAGGTATAATACCAACCAACAGTTCCCGACGAGTCCTGTCCAGTGTACTCGTAACCTAACGAGCACCCGCATACTATCTCCAGTACGACATACTGATGGCTGTGGGACAGACCACCTCCCCTGCTGGGATGAGAAGCGCATACGCTAGTCTACTCCGGAATATCGATGCCCTGTCTCGATAGTCCAACGACTAGGGAGCTGTATAAGGATGTGCTTATAGATTACCCAGCCCCCACAAGTGTGACTGCCATCACAACGCTGGTAATCATGCAAAGATCCTAAGGGCTCTACTAATATGTATAAGAGATATGCTAAAAGAAACACATGCACATATTGAAGTAGAGACAAACCAAGTAGCATACTACCATTTTGAGCAAGATTGTCAATATAACTGTGAATATCCCAAGCTTCCATTAAGTAATATATAAGCTAGTATGATACAGTAATGGTCTCTAGGGCATATACACTAACAATCTCCCACTTGCACTAAGGCCGTGTACTGGCGTATCGAAGACCTATCATCTCGATCACCCGCTCGAACTGAGTCTGGGGTAGGGCCTTCATGAGTGGATCTGTAGTGTTATTCTCCGAATTTACACTCTTCACCTCGATCTCCGGGCGATCTACGATCTCCCTGATCAGGTGGTACCGCCTCAAAATGTGCCTGGACTTCTGATGGTGTTGGAGATAGTGCCCTCAGAGTCAATTATTGGATCACAGGCACGTGATTGCAATGGTTGAGGGAGGACTTATCCCGGTACGACAGTCTTACTCGAGATGATAGTATGCTATCTGGTTTACCTTTATCATCGTGTACTGCTTCAGGTGACCTTACAGGTCGCTATTACACGTTGATAGAGCCCCTAGGATTCTTGCTTGACTGCCAGCAGTATGAGGGCGATCATATACGTGGTAGCTGGTAGTCTATAAGCACATCCTTAAAAGGTCCCTAGTCGTGGGAGTTTCGAGACAGGGCATCGATTCTCCAGAGTAGACTAGTGTATACAGTCGAGACCCCGACGAGGGGCGGTGGCCGGTCTCACAGGCCACTGGTGTCAGTTGGTTCACCTAAGATGTATACAGGTGCTCATTGGGTTATGAGTACACCGGACAGGACTCGCCGGGAACATGCTAGTTGGTCTTATACCTGACGTCAGATAGCAGTTCCCTGGTGACATGTGTACAGGTTAGTTCATCGACCTGGGGATCGTCATTTGTCTCGTGTGAGTTCCCACTGTACTTTGATTACTACCCTACCACGGCTCAAAGGAGTCATGCAAACAGGTTTTAGTTGGGTACAGTCCCGAGCCACATGGAGGCAGTGAGCGGATCTTCGGGGGTTCGTCTCTCCCGGTATTGGGGGTGAGGTCGCGCTTTGTCTAGGAGAGCCATTACACGAAGTCCTTGGCCAAGGCAGGAGATTTACTGGTAGGTATTCCAGTAGTATCTCAGGGTGTTCTGGGCTACACTCCGACACGACTTGTACCGCTTTTGGGGTCTGACTTTTACCCACCCCCTAGGCCCGACATGCGATGCTCATAGACGAACGGACCGGACTGTACGAATATTGTCACTGACAGGCTCAGTAGGGTGTCAGGATGAGTTCGCTCATCGACGTCCCTTTTAGTCAATAGCTGGTGGCCCGTCACGTATTGGCTTATACATCTGACGTGCTAGTGGTTAAATCCACAGCCATAGTATTGACGAGTCTTTAGAGTCCACCACACTTTCAGTTACTCAGCTTTCGGGCGAAGCGCTGTAGATGCCGTATGGAGATATGGCAGGGTCCGATCAGATACGTGTGGTATTGCACGGATCAGGATCGGACGGTTAGTACTAGAGGCCGTATAGATATATGGCAAGGTTCGATCGGATACGTGCGGTATTGCACAGATCAGGATCGAACGGATATTACTAGCCGGCTTTGGTTTAAGCCGGATCCTAGTTTAGTACAGTGTAGATTTTGTCTCTTTGCATTTGTATCCGGACGGAATACAGATGCGGGTGTGTATGCACAGTATGGGGTTTTCCTGTAATTTATTACGGGACCAGTTTTCTGGAGTTGCCAGTTTGCATTCCGTTCCGGCCGGTTTTCCTTTGTTCTTTCCTGGCCGGACTTTTCCGATGTAGGGGGTTATTTGCAAGTTTGCAAATAACATTTATGGAGGGAGTTTCTTGCAAATGTATTATTTATGAAAGCATCTTTTGATACCATTCTTATCTATCATCATCACTTGCTTTTTGTTGATTTGAGATGATTAGTAGTTGATGTGAGTTAGTTTTGATGAGTTTTGGATATGGTCACCCTCTCTCTTTTCCTACACTCACCTCCCTCTTGCTTTTGTATTCTTTCCTCCACCATTCTCATATGATAAGGTTGAACACATTTTTGAGAGAAGAAGATGAGAGCTTCATTTTTGAGAGTGTAGCATTTTGATCTCTTTTCGTGTTAAGAAAAATGCAAGCACCATTTTTCTTATCTTGATTCCTCCATCATCTTCAAAGGAAACAAAACCCCAAATGAGACATAGCCTCTACACTACATATTCTACAGCAAATCTTGGACGCGTCGGTCAGCCAACTTCGCGCCCGAGTTGCCTCGGTATTGAGGTGGGAGCCCGTAAAAGATGCAGGCGATGTGGTGCCCTTCCGGCAAGGAGGCGACGGCCGGAGTTTCCGTGGGAGATCGGGACGATGACGAGAAGACCGGAGGACTCGGATCACTCGGTATATCTCTTCCCTATCTTGTTAGTTAGCTAGGACAAGTTTAATGGCCCGATCCGGGGTGTAGTGCGCGGTGGTGCCGGTTTGCTAAGTTCGCAAAATTAAAGTTTATCACCGTTTCCGCATTTGGCCGTTGGATTGACGGCCGGGGCGCCGCCGTGCACTTACAGTGGTATCAGAGCCTCGCCATTAACTTAGTCTAGCTTTGTTTGATGTGTTTGCATTTCCGATCGACCAAAATTCCAAAAACCACATTTTCCTCACATCAGTTTTCTGTCGATTTTTTTCTGGCTCTAAAATTTTTTCAGGTTGTAGAAAACTGATGTACAAGAAATTCTAAGACTTCTGTAAAAATTCGATACAGTGAACGACCACTGGAGCGCGGAACCGCGGCCAACCCCCCTTGGGCCGCGGTTCCGCCGCACATTGGTGTCCTCGCTGCATCAATTTTTTCCAGTGGGCTTCTGGGATGATTTTAGGGGTTTTGGAATATTAAAATTGGGCCCAGAATTTCTGTGAGTGCTACAGTATTGCTTGGGGGCCCACTTGTTAATTTTTGATCGATCGGATATTTTAAACACATTATTTCACAGTATTTACATTATATCTGCGACCGTGAATGTCACTCGATCGGTAAATCCGGTCTAACTGCTATAGCCCGGTTAGACGGATTTGCGAACGTGACTTTCACGTTGATGTTCTGTGTTTTGCTGTGATGTTGCGGATCGGTCGTGGGGATAGCCTGGATGCAATGCTAGTACTGTTTCTGTTGTATTATGTACATTTGATATTGCGGGGCGAGCGTCCGACATGTGGACTGCCGTCACTGCCTGTTTGTATTATTCTTTTGGGGCACGACCAGGTTGCGGTCGATGTACCCGTTGCATGTATATTTTACTTTCTGTACTAGGGTTACCCCGCGGAGGGGTGCACGGATAGCCGGGTTCTAGAAGGCAACAAGCCCGCATCTCATGGCATTGGGACGGAAGGGGCTTCACTCTAGAATTGGCGGGCTATTTGTCGCACTCGTAGGGGGTACAGGTTGACCCAGGAGGGGTACCCAAGTTGCCGGATTCCGTGAAGTGCTGGGTGGTCCATTCACGGTGCTGAAGGGGGCTGCCTCGCTTCAGGTTTTGGCGGGTAACTTGCCGCTCCCGTAGGGGTCTAGGGTTTTCATTGCACAGGCTATCCACACGACCAGAGGAACGTCGGGTTTCAGTAGTGTCTCTGTGAATCCCGGGGATCCCAGATATCTGTATTGTTCTGTGATGCTGTATATTTCTGTGATGTTGCATTTTATTCACGCCTTGAGCGAAATACTATATATTGGTATATATATTAGTAGATGTTATATATGTTTTTCATCCGCGCTAGTCCAGTCCCCGCTCTGCCGTTAGTTAGCTAACCTAACGGGTGATGACGGGACCCAGTGGCGAATGCGGATGGCATATACGTACGTCAGTATATTTTCGTTCTTTGTGGTGTGATCAATTGATGGGGCTGCGTTGATTCGGATCAATGCAAGTTAAAACAAACCGAATCTGATGTTGTTGGAACACTTTTCAAAAAGCTGTTATTGCAAGGACGTTCACTTTTGTTTTGCATCGTGGTATTCATTTGGAATATCCTGCTCCTCAGTCGACGAGGCAAGGGCCGAAATCCCTTCACCGGGAGTGACCCCTTGGACAGAAGTTTGCGTCAGGGCATTAACTTCACTATAGCCGATTACTTTTGCTTTGCATCGTGGTATTCATTTGGAATATCCTGCACCCCATTCTACGGGGAAAGAGCCGAGATCCCTTCACCGGGAGTGACCTCTTTAGCGAAGGTTTTCGTTACTATATTTTCTAAAAAGCTATCCGTTCCTTCAACGATATCAAGTTCATTACGTTAAAGGTTTTCGCCAGAAACCATTCGTAGCCCTCCGTCGTTTCATATGGGTAGTCAATAGTATTCAAGCTGTGTTTGTTGGCCAAAGTCAAGGCACAGTGTTTGGTAGCTGTTGGTTATTCA
This sequence comes from Agapanthus africanus, assembly GCA_030015575.1. Lineage (NCBI taxonomy): Eukaryota > Viridiplantae > Streptophyta > Magnoliopsida > Asparagales > Amaryllidaceae > Agapanthus > Agapanthus africanus. The sequence goes on along the minus strand of CM057337.1, from coordinate 404,055,677 downwards.
TATGCAGCATAGATAGATGCGTTGGTTTGGAACAGTCGTACTGCCTTGTTGGCCAAAGTCAAGGGTAGGTACGGGTGGATTCAAAACAACCTGGAGAATGACGGGTAGAACTTGACATGTGACTTATGATTTGTTGGCCAAAGTCAAGGTCATAAGAGCATGGGGTAAAAATCACATCGGGAGTTTCAAAAGAACTGAAACTTGCCAGATATGCGCATACCTTCTGGAGTGTGATAACGTGAGCGGATTCCTTCACTTTATCATGCGATGAGAGTTGGATCCCGATTCCCACTGATGAGTTAGTTTACTCCTCGGGTATCCCCGATTAATTCTTCTTTTAGGTCTGGAGGAGAATTTGAGGTACAGTGGGAGGTTTCCTGATTAGATAAATTGGTAACCATTCTGATCTAGGTTAGAGTGCACGCTGAGTGTTTCTTTTCTCTCTCTCTTTGGCAGCGACCATTGACCCGACCCTAGACTTTGACTCAGTGACCAAGTTGACCGAACCTTCTTAAACACTGGCTTTTGGATTGTCAGAGTTGCAAACCTCATTGCCACTCCTACTTTTACCCTTTTTTCCAGGACACCCCGTATTACTACAAACGTCCACTTCCATTGGACAAAACCATCGTATGTTTATATACGAACTCGAAGGAATTCGAGGATGGTTTCTGGTTCTGGAGAAAACGAATAGGACTATTCAGTTGTCTTTTCCTTTTACCTTCTCTCAGGTTGCGAGTACTCCTTGGTTTAGGAGATAGTACACCTATTACGCTTATTGGATAGTCTTCTTCCAAACCTTAGGCTGGTGCCGAACGGTGGGGAATGAAGAAAACCAATTAGCCTAACGATGGTGTACAGAAGGTATTAAGTTAAGACAAAGCAAGGGATTAGTAAGAGGGCCAAGTAAATTGCGACTGATATTCACGACCAAACCAAGTATTTCTTAGCCAATCCTAAATCACCTTTGTATTTCTCCAAGACACTCCGTATCACTACGAAGATCCACAGTTTATTGGATACTCCATCGTATGGTTATATACGAACTCGAAAGGAACTTGTTCCAGTTCGGGGATGGATTCTGGTTCAGGAGAAATAGGAATAAGGTTTATTCGGTTGTCTTTTATCTTCACCTTCTCTCGCATTGCGAGTGCTCCTAGGATTAGGACAGTACACCCATTATGCTTATTGGATAGTCTTCTTCCAAACCATAGGCTGGTGCCGAACAGTAGGGAAGGAAGAAAACCAATTGGCCTAAAGGGGTGTGCAGAAGGTAATGACTAAAGACATAATAAAGGGATTTGGAGAGGTGGCAAAGAACTATATGGTTACAGTCATGAATCTGGAAGAGGCATTACTAGGAATACCGGGATACCCCAACGAAACATTTCAATGTTTCAGTTTCACTGTGTACTGTTAAAAGAAAAATGATTTCCCGATTAGATACTTACTCCAGGGTATGTATTTACCAGGTATGATTCTCACATCTGTATGGTTTTATAGATGATGAGTGGGAGTAGGTTATTGGGAATTGGGTGATCATCCTCATTATATCGGGATTCGTTGTAATCGGTGATATTTGAGGAAATCACCTGGGCTGTTTGCCGGTCGGCAAATATTTGGTTTTGAATATCCGCTTTTATGCACCAATTTCAAATTGATATATCTGTACGTCTATTTTCATAGAGTGAGATATACCTTTTGATATTATGTCGATGACATTTACCTATATCAGTGGATGGTTAGGTAAGGAGCATTAAACAGCGGTGTAATTCTTCTTAACCATAAGTACAGTTTTCAACCTACAACACACAGTGAAAGAGTTGTTAGACTCAGCGGACTTATACAGAGTATTGTATGTTGTCCAGTGTCCATTAGGACAGAGGGGTTGGTCCTCATACTATATTCTGTTTACTTTTAACTTCTCTAGTTCTTAGACATGTGTTTCGTAGAAACACAGGGTCTAAGTTTTGAGGAGTTATAGGTATTTGAATAGAGTAGAGAACCATGTGTAGCAAGTATCAGGATTCTTCAAAGTGATCGAACATGTAGATACTTGTGTATCGTATTCAGTTGATAGTAATGATAAAGAGAAATTGCTTCTCTTTCAGGTTACTCATAATTGGAAGCATTCCTAAGTTGAGTAACGCTGATCGGCCTCCTTCCATTTAGTTGACATGCACTGGAGATAGCTGCATGATTTGAATATGGTTCAATTAAATCTGTGCCTCTGGTTCTATATTGGATATAGTACAGTTCGTATCTTAACATTGTTAAGGTACGGGGAGTTGTCCGGCTTATGATTAAAACCAGACTCTGGATAACTCAAGGCACGTTTCTGTAATGGCTGTTTGTGGGTTGACCCAGGCTATGACGAGGGTTGATTTTCTACCATCTGGGAGATCAATAGTAATATTGTTCTAGACTCGCCACGTTTTTAATAAAAATGGATTTTTTCAAAAATAGTAGTGGGAGTATGGTAGAACTGGAAGTGATTCCAGAACCGCAAACGATTACTGAAGATTTGATAAGGAACCTAAAGATTCAATCTGATTTGACATTCCATTGGCCACTCCGCAGATACGGTGGATAACTTCAGGCACCCGAGAGGTACTCCGGTAGCCTCAAGGACGGTGACAGGGAAGTTCTTGTTTACCCACACTTACCATTGCTGTTGTTCCAGGCTGCGAGACCCGGTGGAAGGATGAGTATAGCGTCGTTCTAAACTAGCTTTAGAAGTGCACGTCTATATGACTCTGCCAGAGGGTTGTCGTAGTCAGTGGGAGCAGCGGAAGCATTGGTGGACATCAGGCTTATGTCTATTTATAGACTAAAGCAGATGTAGCGGAGATAGATCATCTATTTCTGATGTGACAGTCATAGGTTTGACTTCATCAGAATAGGGGATGGATCTGTTGAGTAGGTAGTAGGGTGTGATATCCGGGTTTTGGATGACATACACAAAGTAGGAAGTGATATTCCTATACTACGATCGGTTATACTTTGGTCGTCACACAGTGGTTTCTCCACAAGGGACTTGGACATTATATCAGACATACTGGTTACTAGATCTATGGTTTTAGATCTAGATTTGGGTGGTTTCCCAATCAGGGTACTTTGACAGCATTCTAAGAATATTTAGAATGGACGACTCCTGGCACGGTAGTGTACCTGCAGGTGATGGAGTCGACCTCTCTAAAGGTGTCTTATAGACTAAAGTAGAGAGGGATGTGCATGATTGGCAGATCACTTGCTTAGGCAATTGAGTCAATCATGAGATGTCAAGTACCACACCAGATGTTGTTCTTACACTAGATGCAATAAGATGATATTGATCCAATCCTGGAGAAACAATCGGAAGCAGTTTTAGAACATAAGTTAATGTTCTAAGGAATTGATAACGGCAACCTCCTTTAGGAGACGGTTATCATTCCAGGCTTCCAAGGTGACATGGACGACAGGGTGATCGTCAGAGTTGTAGTTTTCCTTCTGACGAGGGGCAGTATTTTGGACAGGTGGTCCAAGGCAATACTGAGGGTGGCATGGCGCAGGATACTGATTAAGTTCAGTTGACGATACAGTCTAAAGAAGTTTGTATTTGGAGTTCATTTATGAGCTAGGTCCCATCAGACATCCAGACATTCTAAGACAGGTATTGCTCATTTCAGGAGATGGCTTTCTCCACGAACTTGAGATACAGAGAGACATAGAAAGAAACATCTAGGCAGATCCACTCACTGAGGCTATTCCTCGAACGCAAGAGTTTCGCAAACAGGCTTTATAAGACTGACTAGTAGAGGAGTTGGGTGTTCCGTATCACACGGGCTGTGAGTATGCGACATCGCAATAATTAGCCTTGAGTGCAAGTGGGAGATTGTTGGAGATAGTGCCCTCAGAGTCAATTATTGGATCACAGGCACGTGATTGCAATGATTGAGGGAGGACCTATCCCGGTACGACAGTCTTACTCGAGATGGTAGTATACTATCTGGTTTACCTTTATCATCGTGTACTGCTTCAGGTGACCTTACAGGTCGCTATTACACGTTGATAGAGCCCCTAGGATTCGTGCTTGACTGCCAGCAGTATGAGGGCGATCATATACGTGGGAGCTGGTAGTCTATAAGCACATCCTTAAAAGGTCCCTAGTCGTGGGAGTTTCGAGACAGGGCATCGATTCTCCAGAGTAGACTAGTGTATACAGTCGAGACCCCGACGAGGGGCGGTGGCCGGTCTCACAGGACACTGGTGTCACTTGGTTCACCTAAGATGTATGCAGGTGCTCATTGGGTTATGAGTACACCGGACAGGACTCGCCGGGAACATGCTAGTTGGTCTTATACCTGACGTCAGATAGCAGTTCCCTGGTGACATGTGTACAGGTTAGTTCATCGACCTGGGGATCGTCATTTGTCTCGTGTGAGTTCCCACTGTACTTTGATTACTACCCTACCACGGCTCAAAGGAGTCGTGCAAACAGGTTTTAGTTGGGTACAGTCCCGAGCCACATGGAGGCAGTGAGCGGATCTTCGGGGGTTCGTCTCTCCCGGTATTGGGGGTGAGGTCACGCTGTGTCTAGGAGAGCCATTACACGAAGTCCTTGGCCAAGGCAGGAGATTTACTGGTAGGTATTCCAGTAGTATCTCAGGGTGTTCTGGGCTACACTCCGACACGACTTGTACCGCTTTTGGGGGTCTGACTTTTACCCACCCCCTAGGCCCGACATGCGATGCTCATAGACGAACGGACCAGACTGTACGGATATTGTCACTGACAGGCTCAGTAGGGTGTCAGGATGAGTTCGCTCATCGACGTCCCTTTTAGTCAATAGCTGGTGGCCCGTCACGTATTAGCTTATACCTCTGACGTGCTAGTGGTTAAATCCACAGCCATAGTATTGACGAGTCTTTAGAGTCCACCACACTTTCAGTTACTCAGCTTTCGGGCGAAACGCTGTAGAGGCCGTATGGAGATATGGCAGGGTCCGATCAGATACGTGTGGTATTGCACGGATCAGGATCGGACGGTTAGTACTAGAGGCCGTATAGATATATGGCAAGGTTCGATCGGATACGTGCGGTATTGCACGGATCAGGATCGAACGGATATTACTAGCCGGCTTTGGTTTAAGCCGGATCCTAGTTTAGTACAGTGTAGATTTTGTCTCTTTGCATTTGTATCCGGACGGAATACAGATGCGGGTGTGTATGCACAGTATGGGGTTTTCCTGTAATTTATTACGGGACCAGTTTTCTGGAGTTGCCAGTTTGCATTCCGTTCCGGCCGGTTTTCCTTTGTTCTTTCCTGGCCGGACTTTTCCGATGGAGGGGGTTATTTGCAAGTTTGCAAATAACATTTGTGGAGGGAGTTTCTTGCAAATGTATTATTTATGAAAGCATCTTTTGATACCATTCTTATCTATCATCATCACTTGCTTTTTGTTGATTTGAGATGATTAGTAGTTGATGTGAGTTAGTTATGATGAGTTTTGGATATGGTCACCCTCTCTCTTTTCCTACACTCACCTCCCTCTTGCTTTTGTATTCTTTCCTCCACCATTCTCATATGATAAGGTTGAACACATTTTTGAGAGAAGAAGATGAGAGCTTCATTTTTGAGAGTGTAGCATTTTGATCTCTTTTCGTGTTAAGAAAAATGCAAGCACCATTTTTCTTATCTTGATTCCTCCATCATCTTCAAAGGCAACAAAACCCCAAATGAGACATAGCCTCTACACTACACATTCTACAGCAAATCTTGGACGCGTCGGTCAGCCAACTTCGCGCCCGAGTTGCCTCGGTATTGAGGTGGGAGCCCGTAAAAGATGCAGGCGATGTGGTGCCCTTCCGGCAAGGAGGCGACGGCCGGAGTTTCCGCGGGAGATCGGGACGATGACGAGAAGACCGGAGGACTCGGATCACTCGGTATATCTCTTCCCTATCTTGTTAGTTAGCTAGGACAAGTTTAATGGCCCGATCCAGGGTGTAGTGCGCGGTGGTGCCGGTTTGCTAAGTTCGCAAAATTAAAGTTTATCACCGTTTCCGTATTTGGCCGTCGGATTGACGGCCGGGGCGCCGCCGTGCACTTACAGATGGGACCTGGGTTCCTTCGCTAAAGCTATAGCTCCGTTGTTGTCGCAATACAACGGTATTGGATCAACAATGGTAGGAACCACCTGAAGCTCCGTGAGGAACTTCTTCATCCAGACAGCTTCCTTTGCGGCATCGCAAGCAGCTATGTACTCCGCTTCCATAGTTGAGTCAGCAACGGTCTCCTGCTTGGAACTCTTCCAGCAAACCGCCCCTCCATTTAGGGTAATGACATAACCCGACATGGACTTGGAGTCATCCTTGTCACTCTGGAAGCTGGAGACAGCAAAGGCCTCGATCTGGAGGTCTTTTCCGCCATACACCAAGAATATCTCCTTAGTCCTTCTCAGGTACTTGAGAATGTTCTTTACCGCTATCCAGTGTTTCTCCCCTGGGTCCGACTGATACCGGCTTACAATGCTCAATGCGTATGCTACATCTGGTCTGGTATATAACATCGCATACATTATAGATCCTACCGCAGAAGTGTAGGGTATAATAGACATGCTATCCCTTTCCAAATCAGTCTTGGGAGATATCTCTTTGGAGAGGATGATTCTGTGACAAGCCGGTAGATTACCGCGCTTTGAATCTTCCATACTGAATCTTTTCAGTATGGTGTCGATGTACCTTGACTGTGAAAGTCCTAACATCTTCTTAGATCTATCACGATAGATCTGGATCCCCAGAATGTAGTTAGCATCGCCCAGGTCCTTCATGGAGAACCTCTGCGATAAGAATCCTTTGACTGACTGTAACATAGGAATATCATTTCCTATTAGGAGAATGTCATCCACGTACAAGACGAGGAATACCACAGTTCTCCCTACAATCTTACTGTAAATGCATGGTTCATCTGGGTTTTTGATAAAGTCGAATTCTTTGACAGTATCATCGAAGCAGATGTTCCAACTCCGCGATGCCTGCTTCAGTCCATAGATGGACTTTAGCAACTTGCACACTCTACCGATGCTCCAACTCTGAATGAATCCCTCCGGCTGATCCATATAGACGCACTCTTCTAAATTTCCATTTAGGAAAGCCGTCTTTACGTCCATCTGCCAGATTTCATAATCGTGGAAAGCAGCAATGGCAAGAAGGATCCAAATGGATTTCAGCATAGCCACTGGAGAAAAAGTCTCGTCATAGTCCAAACCAGGTCTTTGATGAAAACCCTTTGCAACAAGTCCAGCTTTATAGGTTTCAACCTGCCCATCTACACCAATCTTCTTTCTGAAGATCCATTTGCATCCTACGGGTTTTACCCCTTCTGGAGCAATGTCCAAAGTCCAAACTTTGTTGGTGTACATAGACTTCATCTCGGTCCGCATTGCATCTAGCCATTTACCGAGTCACCGCTCTGAATGGCTTGCTAGAAGCTAGTCGGCTCACCATAATGCATGGTGCAATCCTCTCTATCTCCGTCTATGAGAAAACCGTAGTATCTCTCGGGCGGATGAGGCTTTCTACTACTCCTGCGGAGTGGCGCTGGGATGTCCGGTTCTTTCGAACCCTCTGGTTCTACGAAGCTTTCAGTAATAGCTTGTGGTTCTGGAATTTCTTCCAGTTCTACTGCGCTCCCACTTATCTGGTTTTCCAAAAACTCAGTTTCCAAGAAGCGGGCATGACAAGAAACAAAAACCTTTTGTTCCTCTGCATAATAGAAAAGATACCCCTTGGAGTTCTTTGGGTATCCCACAAACTTACACTGTACTGAACGTACCTCGAGCTTGTCCGCATGCTTCTTTTTTACAAAATCTGGACATCCCCATGTTTTAATGTGATTAAGATAGGGTTTCTTCCCACACCACATCTGATATGGTGTAGTAGGCACAGTCTTAGTTGGAACTCGGTTCAAAAGATATGCAGCTGATTCTAGTGCATAACCCCAGAAAGATCGCGGTAACTCAGCCTTACTCATCATGGAACGAACCATATCTAATAGGGTTCGATTCCGCCTTTCCGATACACCGTTGTGTTGTGGTGTGTATGGAGGAGTAAGCTGAGAGAGAATTCCATTCTCTTTTAAGTAGCCCAGAAACTCGGCACTAAAGTATTCACCACCTCGATCAGATCTCAGTGTCTTGATACTTTTGCCTGTTTGTTTTTCAACTTCATTCTTATATTCCTGAAATTTCTCAAAGGCCTCGGATTTGTGCTTCATCAAGAAGACATATCCATACCTAGAGAAATCGTCTGTGAAAGTAATGAAGTATGAATAACCACTTCACGCATGTGTAGACATTGGACAACACACGTCACTGTGTATGTGTTCTAAGAGCTCGCTTGCTCTTTCTCCGTGTCCAGTGAACGGAGTCTTTGTCATCTTTCCCATGAGACAAGATTCACAAGTGGCATAAGACTGGTACTCGAACGGATCCAAGAATCCTTCTTTATGTAACTTTGTCAACCGTGTCTCATTGATGTGACCCAGTCTACAATGCCATAAGAAAGCCTGATTTAATTCCGGAGACTTTCTTTTAAGTGTGTTCTGGACACTGAAGACCTGAGCTTGATTCAAGACGTATATACCGTTTTTTAATGTACCTGACCCAATCAGTAGTTGATTTAGGTAGATGTTTACTACATCGCTTACAAAAGGAAAATCATATCCTTCCTTAGATAGTAAGGATACAGATATGATGTTACAAGTCGCATCTGGTACATAAAAACAGTCACACAGAATCAATATCTGCCCAGTTGTCAGTCCTAGATGATATTCCCCTACGGATTCAGCATACATGCTCATTCCGTTAGCAACCCTGAGAGTCATATCACCTTTCCTGATAACCCTACGGTTTCTCAGAGCCTGTAACGAATTACAGATATGAGATCCTGATCCGTTATCCAATACCCAGGAAGTAGGGTTAACTGACATACAGTTCTCTATTACAAACACACCCGAAGCCGAAGCCACAACATGCTTCGAATTCTGCCTACTGGCATTGCAAGCCCTGCAATCCTTCTGTCCATGTTCATTCCGGTAACAATAGGAACATCCCTCTTTTACTACATCTATTCCCGAAACTTCTGCCTTTCCCTTTCTTTCTACTTCCCTGGTTTCCTTCAGGGTAGTAGGTAGAGACTGTTGAACTAAGTCAGCATCTGACCCGTTCTTCAACGTGGTCTTCAGGTCCGTGAGCTCAAAAGAGTTGGTCTCTGTAAGGACGTTGCCCCCTACAGATGACCCGATAGCCAACCTCGCTGGAAGCAATTCGTTCGAGGTCTCATATCTTGCGATACGAGATTGCTCTCCATATAAATCTTTGTTATGGAGGAAGATAGAAACTGAGTCTATCTTCTCGTACTGCCTCTGGTATGCACCATCAACTGAGGCTAACACGAGGCACTTGGCTTTCGCACAGTCTTTTTCCGATGTCCTATGGATATGAATATCCGTGACAGGGGAAGCTGGACCTGAGACGGCAGGGGTTGGATCAGTCAAGAGGTGTCCTAGCTTGTCTTGGGCAATGGACATCTGGACAGACCTTTGCCAGTCATAACAGTCAGATTCAGTCATTTTATTATCTAGATGTAACCTAGGTGCGGTCACTGGGTCGCTGCAATTAAGAGAGAGAGAAGAAAACACTTAGCATGATGCTCTTGCAAGTTTAGATTGGTTTTTAATTTATCTAAACAGGATGGCTCCCACTGTCTCTCGAATCCCTCCGCAAACCATAAAGGAAGAATTTGTCAGGATCAATCTCACCGTACAATTCTTGCTTAACCGTTCAGCCAGGCCAGTGTCGGCACTTCGAGGGAGGTTTTCCAACGCTTTCGCGAAGTTCCTTAATTAAGTAACCTCTTTTCCCTGTGGGCGTAGCCCCGCTAACACCTTTCTAGACACCTACTTGGTTTATAGCATTGATCGTTAAGTGAAATAGTTCCCGAGGAGTAGCATATACTCACAGTAGGATCAGGATCCAAATATCATCGCGTGACAAACCTGAAGTAATCCTACCAGAATCATCACACTCCAAATGGTATGCAGCGCTAGCAAGTTTCAGTACATTTGAAACTCCCGATGTGGATTTTTGCCCCATGCTCTTATGACCTTGACTTTGGCCAACAAATCATAAGTCACATGTCAAGTTCTACCCGTCATTATCCAGGTTAATTTGAACCCACCCGCACATACCCTTTTCTTTGGCCAACAAGCCAGTACGACTGTCCCAAACCAATGCATCTATCTATGCTACATATGAATACCCAATAGCTACCAAACACTGTGCCTTGACTTTGGCCAACAAACACAGCTTGAATACTATTGACTATCCATACGAAACGACGGAGGGCTACGAATGGTTTTGGCGAAACCGTAAACGTAGTGAACTTGATATAATCGATGGAACGAGATAGCTTTTAAAAGGAGTGGTTCAAGCTCCACGTTTAAAAAGCTGGTTTTTGAAAAAGAACCGAGTGGTTTTGAAAGTGTTCCAACGACTTTTACTTGGTTTATTTTCTTGCATTAATTCCAATGCGTCCCATCATTTAATCCTACCATTGCAGAAAACAACCAAAATATGGTGTACGCTTATGCCATCCGTATTCGCCACGGGGTCCCGTCATCACCCGTTAGGTTACTTAACTAACGACAGAGCTGGGGCTGGACTAGCGCGGATGCAAAACATAAGCAACACCTAAATAGATATCATATATAGATATATAGCAATGATAGCCATTACAGATCACAGATGAACACTTTGGATATACTAGGAATCCGCGATTCGTTCGAGCCTGCAACGAAGAGCGGATTACACGGTCGCGATGAATAGCCAAACCCCACCCTAGACCCCTACGGGTGCGGCAAACTACCCGCCAAGTACCAGAAGCGAAGCAACCTCCCTCAACGCGTGAGTAGGCCACTCGGCACTTCGAGATACCCGGTAGTTTGTGCACCCCACCATGGGTCTATCCTAGAAGCAAAAACAGTAAAAAGAAATTATACAATGACGGCTACAACCCCGACCCGGTTGTGCGGCCAAACAAATAATATTAAATCAATTTACAAATTTTACAATGAATGAAAGAAAAAGCAACTCTCATCTCACACCCATTCCTGGCTATTCATCCGCGACAATCCAAAGAGTTCATATACACAAACCATCAACATTACAGATCACAGATATATATAACCCCCACTAATCGACGTATAGCGATTAGCGGACGTTCAATACATATATCACATCACAGATAATATCCATTAGCCAAAGTCTACGGAATATCGATCAAAATACGGATTTTTAACCACCCCAAAAGTCAATTTGCTCTCTGGAAAATCTGGGTAGAAAAAACATGTCTTAAAAATCCCAAAACAGCCAAATAGAAACACTGCAAGAAACCCGGTCCACGACCGAGTCAAATCGGCCGCGAAACCTCGGCAATAACATGTTATTGCCGCGGAACCGCGGCAGTTTGGTCGGTTCAGTGGACCGGTTTTTTTTCTGTGGTTTTAAAAAACCCTGAGTCGAATTTTCATGTATGTTAAAAAATTTTTTGAACAGTATAAAAATTCGACAGAAAGTTGGTTTGTCTCGGATGTGTTTTGCGACTTTTTTCCGATCGATATTCTTAACACTATGCTAACTTACTAGTTTATGTTTAGCTAGGCTCTGATACCACTGTAAGTCCACGTTGCTCACCCCGGTTCTTACGGGGAGGCGGAAACGGTGAAAAACAATAATTTTGGCTCAAGGCAACATGGACTCAAAAGCAAGGATCTTGGCTAAACTAGAAACTAGTAAACTACTAGAGGTTTTAACTACTATGCTGTAGAAAGTATACCTCACGGAATCGGTCCTTCGGGTCTTCATTCCGCTGTCCCGCTCGTCCATCCAAGCTCCAAGCGTCGATCCGGACCTTAGGCACCTCCGCGGCCTTCTTGAGTCGAAGACGATCCACCCGAGAGATGTACACCGAGCTCCACCTCGAGCCGAGGCAACTAGGGCAAAGAGATTGCTAATCAAGAAGCCCTAGGATGTGTATAGGAGATGTATGGATGTGTTTGTCTTTGTGGGATCTTTTTCTCTCAACACATGAGATCAAAAGATGAGATCAAAAGGTGGAAGAAGAAGGAGAACTTAGCAACCATGGAGCTTTTCTTTTTCTTCTCACTTCAAGAGAGAGAATGAGAAGAGAATAATAAAAAGATTAACTAAAGAAAATGAACCATGGTTACAATAATACACTAAAATCATCATTACTAATCCTATCATGATAAAGTTGATGGCACATTGAATTGACCATTATCATAACTCAAGGATTAAAAAGAAAATGAAAGAAGTGTGTAGATCTCTCTTGAAGGTCAATGGTCAACACGATCAACGGGTCAACAAAGCCAAGAGAGGTCTAAGTGGCCAAATGGTCAATGCAACTAGCCATCACTAAACTATCACTAAAAGGGTTAGTAAACAATGTCCCCGGCTCATAATGGTTTTGACCAAATGAATTGTCAAAACCTTAATGAGCCTGCCACATTACGGTTTTGGCCGAACCAACTGCCAAAACCCTAATGGGGCACCTCCTCCTTCATCACTCCTCAAAGCTGTGCATACACACCCACATCCGCATTCCGTAGAATGCGAATGCACAGAAGACAAAACAAATCCATCTGTGCAATACTAGGATCTGGCTTAAACCAAATCCCACTAGTATTGCCTGCCCGAACAGCATACGTAAACGAGTGCACGTAAGTGATCGTAGCCCTGCCGTAAAACCATACGGCCTCTACACGTTTCGCTCAATGCAGGGAAACTCTCTGTGTGGGACTCTAAAGACTCGACACTACGCTGGCAGTGGGTTTAACCACAGACCGCAAGCGGCACTAGCTGTACGTAACAGTCCCCAGGTAGATGTCGATAAGAAGGCCGATGAGGTAAACACATCCGAACTCCTACTGAGCCTGTATGTGACAATCTCCGTACAGTCCGGTCTGTTCGTCTGATACATCGCATGGCGGGCCATGGCGCGGTGAACGTCAGTCACCTAATAGCGGTACAAGTCGTGTCGGAGAGTAGCCCAGAACACCCTGAGATAACACTGGAAACCTACCAGTATATCTCGCTTGCCCTGGCCAGGGACTACTCGTGTAATGGCTCTCCTAGATACAGCGCGATGTCAACCCCCAATACCGGGAGAGACGAATCCTGTCTAACCGTCACTGCTTCCAAGTGCTTCGGGACTGCACCCAACTACTACCAGTTTGCACGACTCCTTTGAGCCGTGGTAGGGTAGTAATCTAAGTACAGTGGGAACACACTCGAGGCGAAGTGACAGTGTCAAGTCAGCGGACTAAGCTGTACTCATGTCACCTGGGAACTGATAACTGACGATAGGTATAATACCAACCAACAGTTCCCGACGAGTCATGTCCAGTATACTCGTAACCTAACGAGCACCCGCATACTATCTCCAGTACGACGTACTGATGGCTGTGGGACAGACCGCCTCCCCCGCTGGGATGAGAAGCGCATACGCTAGTCTACTCCGGAGTATCGATGCCCTGTCTCGATAGTCCAACGACTAGGGACCTGTATAAGGATGTGCTTATAGATTACCCAGCCCCCACAAGTGTGACTGCCATCACAACGCAGGTAATCAAGCAAAGATCCTAAGGGCTCCACTAATATGTATAAGCGATATGCTAAAAGAAACACATGCACATATTGAAGTAGAGACAAACCAAGTAGCATACTACCATTTTGAGCAAGACTGTCAATATAACTATGAATATCCCAAGCTTCCATTAAGTAATATACAAGGTAGTATGATACAGTAATGGCCTCTAGGGCATATACACTAACAACGAGTACACTGGACAGGACTCGTCGGGAACTGATTGGTTGGTACTATACCTATCGTCAGTTATCAGTTCCCAGGTGACATGAGTACAGCTTAGTCCGCTGACTTGACACTGTCACTTCCCCTCGAGTGTGTTCCCACTGTACTTTGATTACTACCCTACCACGGCTCAAAGGATTCGTGCAAACAGGTAGTAGTTGGATGCAGTCCCGAAGCACTTGGAGGCAGTGACGGTTAGACAGGATTCGTCTCTCCCGGTATTGGGAGTTGATATCGTGTTGTGTCATGGAGAGCCAATACACATAGTCGTCCCTGGCCAGGGCAAGCGAGATATATTGGTAGGTTTCCAGTGTTATCTCAGGGTGTTCTGGGCTACACTCCGACACGACTTGTACCGCTATTAGGGGACTGACGTTTACCGCCCCTTAGGCCCGCCATGCGATATTCTCAGACGAACAGACCGGACTGTACGGAGATTGTCACATTCATGCTCAGTAGGAGTTCAGATGGGTTTCACCTCGTCAGTTTTCTTATCGGCATCTACCTGGGGGCCGTTACGCACAGCTAGTGCCGCTTGCGGTCTGTGGTTAAACCCACTGCCAGCGTAGTGTTGAGTCTTTAGAGTCCCACACAGAGAGCTATTCGCCTTTAGGAAAAAGAGTAGAGGTCGCATGGTTTTGTGACAGGGTTCGGTCACATCCGTGCACTTGTGCACATTTGGTGTCCGGACAGTTATTACTAGAGGGCTTTGGTTTAAGCCAGATCCTAGTATACGTTTTGGGATTGGTTTTATCTCGTTTGTATGCGTGTTCCTCGGAACGCGGATGCGGGTGTGTATGCACGGTTGACAGAGACAGAGGCAGAGGATTCTCATTAGGGTTGTTGACTGTTGAGTTTTGCTAAACCCTAATGAGAATTAGAAATATGATTAATAATAATATTAATTAAGAATTATTGTGCCACGGTTGGGTTGAAAGGTTGACTTTGTTGACCGGTTGACTAGGTTGGACTTGTTGACCATCATCATGACAATGGCTATCATTTCATGGCATTGACCTTTGCTTGCTTGTTTTGTTCACAAATTGCATTTAATGCATGAAATGATATTGCCATTTGATATGATTACAACCATCACATAATACTCAATTATTATTATTTGTTATGATTATTTTGGATTATGAGAGCAAGGGTGAGAAATGTCTTGCTCATTCTATCATTCTCATTCTCTCTCATCCTCAAGCTCTCCCTCTTCCTCTTGCTCTCTCTCTCTAGCTCAAGGAAACAACCTCTCATGTGTTGAGAACCATTTCCTTGGAGATAAAAACCCAAAACACTTCTCTACTCATCCTAGCATACAAGGTTTAGCAAACCAAGTGTTCAAGTTTCCTCTAGATTGAGGTTGGAGCCAAAGGTTGAAGTTTTCGGGTGGATCCATCTTCGGCACAAGGAGACGATGAGGAGAGAACCTTCCGACCACCACAAGAAGTCAAAGAGAAGGAGTTCAAGTTAAGATATAACCCCCTAACCGAGTAGGTAAAACTCCTAGTTAGGTTGTTAGATAGTTAGTTTAACAAAGATCCATTTTTGAGTCCATGTTACCCCACCGTAGAAAATCGTTTTTCATCATTTCCGCAGCCCCAAAGAACCGGGTACGGGTAACGTGGACTTACAAGTAGGAGCATATATGTGATATGTGCGGGACCGAGAATAATACGAGTATGTGATACCGTCTTCTATTATCGCGATATGCGAAATCGGTTGGTTATATGTGATATGGCCGGGTTATCGAATCAATTGTTGATTCGATAAGTTGATACATATAATATTAGTCGGTTATATGTGATATAGCCGAATTCTTAAATCAAGTGTTGAATTAATAATTTAATGTATAATTGTATATTTGATATGCTAATTTACATTAACTAATATTTGCTCGCTTATACATTTCTTTTCTCACATGTGCACACTTAAAATATATGTGATATATATTATTTGTGTTTTCTTTTTGTCATGCTTGATTCTACATGCAACATAGGTGTATAAGACTCACACCATGTTTTAGATTATATATTCGGGTTTTATTTATTTAATGCAAATATAAATTGGTCGGAATTAAGCATTGTTGCAAGCTTTGGAAGCTTGTGGAAACCATTGACTTAGTCCACTAAATTTGTCTTGAATTAGATATTTATTAACCTAACCTTAATCTAAAACCATGGTTATGTCTCTACAAGGGTTATATGAGATATTTCTCACCCATGGTTGCCATACACGCTCTCATCCATTATTCTCTTCATCTTCATCTTCAACAAGAGAAAGCTCTCTAGGTTTTGGTGAGGTAAAGAAATAGAGTGAGAAAAAGAATTTTAAAGTGAGCAAAAATCCTACTTCATCATCCTATACTATATTAGCCATTTAGTTTAGGGTGTTAGCTTCACTAATCCCTAATTAGTGAAGAGGTAGCTTGAGTTGATGTCACTTCAAAGTAGATCATCTTTGGCCTCGAAGATCATTGAGCAACCTCGTTCATTTCAACTAATGGAACCTACGGAGAGTCCAGATCACCACTACTTGGAGCGAAGGGACTTATACACGGAACATTTGAAGTGAAGAACCGGTCTACAAAGATTTTATTCCATATTCATTTAGATGTAAAGTTGTTTACATATTGCATTGTTAATTCTCAAGTTAAGATTCTTGGGTTAGGGTTAAGTAGCATGGCAATTTTTTGAAAATGGCATGGATGATATCTCCCGAAACCTTGCTGCCGTGCTAAGTAACCCTACAGTGGTATCAGAGCCAAGATACAGAATTAGATGATGTTTGTTAGATTACGAAACCGAAACTACTCCGTAACTGAAAATATTGAAACCTAGTTTCTGTTAAGTTTTTTAAGTCGTCGAAATTTTTTTTAAGCAACTGCAGAATGTTATATGAGATATAACATGAACACTGGACAAATATGAACCTCTTTGGCCGGATTTGACCCGGGGACATTCATGGAATTTCCGAGCCGGCCGACCCCCAGGGCTCTGTTTAGGTTCGTATTCGTTTGGTGTTCTGGTCTCTGGGTTTTGGTGTTTCAGGTGTTGCTTGTTTTTTCTAAAATTGCATGAGATGTTAAGTTTCTATAAAGACAATTCGGAGTGTTTCGTAGTCGTAATTCTAACATTGTTTCAGGTTATTTAGACGGCATTAAAAAGTTCGAACGGATATCAATAACCCAATTTTTCACTCGACGGAAAATTTTTCAAGAGTTGAATTTTTTCAAAGTTTGAAACATTCAAATATCTTGCAAGTGATTCGAAGGACCCACTAGAAGAACGAAACCCTAAATCTATTCTATGACTGTAAGAACTGCCGCCAAACTCTAGGGTTTGCGGTAGTTCCGCGGTGCCATAGCTGAGGCAAGGGTTGACCCTAACGGCTGGTCCATAGGTACTGTGGCATGTACTGAGTATTTTTAAACTACGCTCAAATGTTGAGATCTTTAGGAAATTTTTTATGTTTGTTGATTCGATCGGAATGTTTAATATCATTTAGCATTTTCTGGAATGTGATACAATATTTGGAATTCATATTGTCAGGCATGAAATCCGAGGTATGTGATATCTCGGGTTCATGATGTCTAACGTGATTGTGGATTCCAAATGTTGTAGTTTGACATATTTTTTTATGCGACCGTAAGTGTAATATGTGGTGTAACGCCGGTTTCGTTGCTATATGTCAATGACAATTGGGATACGAATATTTACTTACGTTGATGACATGTGATGTTATGTGTTGCTGTGATATGTTATATTGGATCGTCGTGATTTGAATAGCCGGGGGTTTTATGTGAGATGATAGTTTTTATTTTCATTCATGTAAAATTCATTGTATGTAATATTCTTTTATTGGGGCAATTCCGGGATGAGGATGATGTCACCATTGTTGTATATTATTTATTTTTCCGCATTAGGATAGATCTAAGGTGGGGAGCACAAGTAACCGGGTTCTAGAGTCTAGTGGGAGACCATCTCAAGGAGTCGAGACCAGGTCTCCTAACTCTAGAATTGGTAGGGTTTCTTGCCGCTCTCGTAGGGGTCTAGGGATGTAGATTTGGCTATTCATCACGACCGTGGAATCCGTGTTTTATACTGGCTTAATTTAAAACACGGAATTCCTAGTATATCCAATATTTCATATGTTATCTTCTGCTGCTGATATTCTGTCATGTGATCACTTTATATGTTTGAGACGAATGCTTTATTAGTATATATGATATATAATAAATGTTGCTTATGTTTTACACCCGCGCTAGTCCCGCCCCGCTATGCCGTTAATTAAGTAACCAAACAGTGCATAACGGGACACTGTGGCGAATGCGGATGTCATAAGCGTAAGTTGTATTTTCGTTTCTTCTGTGATGCTTAGGAAGCATAAATATGGGACTTCATTAACGATATTAATGAAAGAAAAGAAACCTAAAAGAAGTTGTAGAATCAAATTTTCAAAATGGATAGCTTTAATTCTTTCTTTGCAAAGCGTTATTCCTTGTAGAATATCCAGCACCTTATTTGATAAGGAAAGAGCCGAGATTCCTTCACCGAGAGTGACCTCTTTAGCGAAACTTGTAGATGCTATAACTCATTCGGTTTTGTTTTTTGATTGCTTCTATAGTTCTTGCTTTGCATGGTGGTATTAGTGAAATATCCTGCACCTTATTCGATAAGGAAAGAGCCGAGATCCTTTCACCGGGAGTGACCACTTTAGCAATACTACTAAATGCCTCAAAAGACACTCCTTTTCAAAATCACTCGATTCTACAACGATATCAAGTTCATTGCGCAAAAGGTTTTCTTAAAAACCAGACGTAGCCCTCCGTCATTTCAGTAAAGTACTACTTAGTATTCGTGCTGAGTTTGTTGACTATGTTAATGCGTAGTGTACGGTATCTAACTAGTGCTTATCTGCAAAAGCATGAGATGCGATTGGATTAGGGTGGTCGTACGGCTTTGTTGACTATGTTAAGGGTCGTACGGGTGGGTTTAATTTAATCAGGAAATGACGGGTTGAACTTGGCTAGCGCTTATGATTTGTTGACTATGTTAAGGTCATAAGTTGCTAGGGGCAAAAGTATTATCGAGAATTTCAAAGTGTTGAAATTTGCAATGAGATTGCATACCTTCTATGAGATAGTTGGATCCCGATACCCACTAGGAGTAAGAGTTACTCCTGCCAGAGTTTTACACATCACAATTAGCCAATAAAATAGGTATCTAGAAAGGTGTTAACGGGGTTACACCGCTTGGAAAACAAGGTTTATTTTAATTAGGTCCGTGCGAAAGTACGGGGAACCTCCCTCAAAGTACAAACACTGGCCTGGCTGAAAGATTGGCGAACTTGTAAGGTGTAATTAATCCCGGCTAGTCTTACCTTTTAGGGTTTGAAGGAAAATTTGATAAAAACAGTGGGAGCCATCCTGATTAGATAAGAAAATAACCAATCTAATTTTGCAAGAGAATACGCTAAAGTATATTCTTCTCTATCTCTCCAGGTAGCGACCATGTCAGGCCTTAATCAAGATAATAATATGGATGTATTGACTGGACCCGCTTGTTATACTGAGCAGAGGAAAGTTGGTTCCGTTCTTTCTTATAATTGTTATAAGACTGAGCAGGAAATTGGGGAATATCCGGATTCCCACGCCGCCCAAACGAAGAATAAGCATGTTGACACATCTTCTTCGTGTGTGTTAGTCACCGAGAACTGTTTCTCAGTACACTCTACATCTTGTGTATTAGATACTGGATAAGGATCCCACATATGTAATATGTTACATGGGCTAAAAGGTAGAGAACTGGGAATAGGAGATCATTCCGTAAGAGTAGGGAATGGTGCAAATGTTGCAGCCAAAGTAGTCGGTGAATATCACCTTATATTACCAAACGGTAATACATTAATTATGAACGAATGCTATTATATACCGACCCTGATATACAATCTTATATGAGTTTCTTTATTAAGTAAAGAAGGATATAATTTTGTAGTACAGGATAATGTTATGAACATCTTCCTGAATCAAAAGTTGATTGGATCAGGCTCGTTAAATAATGGAATATACGTTCTAAATCAAACCATAGTTATTAACATACAAAACACACACAAGAGGAAGAGTTCAGAAATGAACGAATCCTTCATGTGGCATTGTAGACTAGATCATATCAATACGACATGACTAGCTACGTTACATAAGAATGGATATTTGAATCCGTTCGAATTATCATCTTATGAAACTTTCCAGTCATGTCTCAAAGGCAAAATGACCAAAACTCCGTTTAGTGGACAAGGAAAAAGAGTTACGGAACTCTTGGGATTGATACATAGTGATGTATGTGGTCCTATGTCTACACATGCCAGGAATGGTTCCTCGTACTTCATTGCATTCACTGATGATCTCTCAAGATACGGACATGTGTTTCTGTTGAAACACAAGTCTGAACCTTTTGAGAAATTCAAAGAATATAAGCACGAAGTCGAGAACCAAACGGGTAAAAGTATTAAAATCCTACGATCCGATCGGGGAGGAGAATACTTGAGCACAGAATTCCATGACTATCTAAAAGAGAATGGGATTCTCTCTCAGCTTACTCCTCCGTATACAACACAGCACAACGGTGTATCGGAGCGGAGGAATCACACCCTATTAGATATGGTGCGCTCTATGATGAGCACCGCTGAATTGCCTATTTCCTCTTAGGGTTATGCGCTTGAGACAGCAGCATACCTATTGAAGCAAGTTCTATCTAAATCTGTACCTATCACACCATATGAGATATGGAGTAGGAAGAGACCATATCATAAACGTGTTAAGATATGAGATTGTCCGGCCTATGTCAAATGGCAAAATCCAGATAAATTCGAGGCACGATTAGTTGTATGAAAGTTTGTGGGATATCCAAAGAATTCACAAGGATATATTTTCTACCACGCCGAGGAACAAAATGTGTTTGTTTCTCAATATGCCACCTTTTTAGAAAAGGAATTTCTTATAAAAGAAATTAGTGGCGAAGAGGTAGAGCTGGAAGAAGTTCCAGCAGCACAAACTGCAACTGATGATTTAGTGGAACCAGAGGATTCAATAGCACCCAACGAACCTCAACCTCTCCGCCGATCTAGTACGGTTCCTCATCCATGTAACATTTTGAAATATTTAGATAATTAATTAAATTATTTATTTAATTAGAAATGTTAATTTAAAATATTATTGAAACAAAATGTGACTTTCATAAGTAGTGTGTGAAATTAAATAAATGGGGATAATTAGTTTGTAACATTAGTTATTAAGAAGGGTTTTAGTAAAAATTTTAGCTTCATTATGTTATATGAGATAGTGTGAGGGGTTCTGTGGAAAGCATTAGTTCTTGTGAGAATTAGAATTTTTATAAGGGTTAATCTGCTAATGTGCTAAATCATGGTTAGGATTAAAATGAACTTCACATACACCACAACCCTTGGGTAAACCAAATAACCCCACCTCCTCCTTGCATGAAAACACCACCATCCTTCATGTTGACACCATCTCCTAGCCTTATCATTCCTTTTCTTATCTCGTTTAAAAATTGTTCAGTTAATATATATCATGTAGAAACAAATTAGTTAGCTTAGAAGAAAAAGAAATCTTAAAACACATAAAGAAAAAGAGAAGAGAAGAGAAACTAAGTGCTAGGGATCATCACCACCACCCTCAAGCTAGGATTAATTGTGCTTGTGCATCTTTGAAAGAGTTTTTCTGTTGATCATTTAATAGGTATAAGTTTCAACCTTGCAGATGTTAGTTCAATATTGTTTTAGTATAGAGGTGTGATATCGGTAAAATATCGTATTTTTGTTGGATTATTACTCTGTTTTGATCTGCTATAATTTGGTTAATCTATAATAAAATCAAGTCGTACAATAGCCTTATAAACTGGATTTAGAATAACCACTAGAAACACGGAACCATTCCTTGAACGTTCGACCGGCGACATTCCACTATAATCCGAGCTCGCCGGTTTTTGTAGGGAGTTAGGTGTTGGGGTTTAGGGTAGTTCTCTGTTTATATTTTAGGATGTCTGGTATTGATAGTTTATGTTATATATTCAGTATATAAAATCTGGAAGCTAATATCTGTTTTGGGGTAAAATTCGAAATACGATACGGATATTTCATGTCACGATTCTGTTTTTGCCTGTTACGAACAACGAAGGGTTAGAACAGGTTAGTATAAGCTTAGATAGTTCATAATATTCGCGCGTAGCAAGTTTAGTATGTAAATCTTGTAGTTTCACATTTTCGCCGTATCGGAGTTTAGCCGTTTATTATACGAAGGTAAATTTCGGTGTTAGGTTCAACCGCGGAGACTTCGGAGACCGCATGGAAGGGAAAAGGATTGATAGCAACTGAGCAGCTTCGACGTATTCCGTTGAGTAGATTTAATATTTACCAGGGAATTTTGTATGGATGGCGTTATATGCCCGTATTTAATAGTTGGATAATAATTTCCTTTATATTGAGTATATGCTTAAAACTAAGAAACTTCATCATATGCATTCATATCTATAAAATATCACTTGCTAGAACACTGCACAAATTATCGATGAGTCATCTTGCACGCGCACATACCTATATGTTACACTATACCTCATCGATATTGACATGTCACATATCACTTAGAACTTGCCATATCTTATATGATTCTCTTCATACCATAAGCATCATTATTAGTGGTTGTGTGCATCATTGTTATTAATTGATACCTATCATTTCTTACATTGAATTCGTTATTAATTGTAGCACAAGGTGTATTGGATTTAAGGATTTCTGGTTTTTAGTTTTATACACTATTAAGTTATATTAATTGATTCTTCATGATTGATATTATAGGTCCACCATGAGATGTCGTTTTTATAATTTGGATTTCCTCCGAACCGAGTGGAGGGGCTATACGGTTGCAGATTTATACGTTATCCAGACTGAGTGGGGGGATATATAGTTGGATACATGGTGGACCCGGTCGAGACCGAGGGGCAGGATAGCCGCATGTGAGGCGGGGAGTCTAGCGAGGATACTCAATACTGGAGATAGTAATGAAACATGGCCTATATCTGGGAATACCGACCGATGTTGTGGATTGACAGAATCTTTCGAGGAACGATGTCTGCTGAAAACAGAAGATTTGTGTCGATGTTGGACACGGAAAAATGAGGCTTATTTGGAAAATTATGATATTCGAAATACTTGATGAGATTTCAGTGTTGTTTTAATACATTTAGTTAATAAATATTCATGCTTTCACATGTTATCATACATTATACTTATATTTATTGCTGATAACTATAGTTCGTCATACTTACATTATCAGCTGTTAGATATTAGTTTATTCACTGAGTTGGCAACTCACCCCCGTTATGCCATAGTTCCTTGCAGGAGACGCGTGGACACGTAGCAGTAGTGCGGATCCACTTGTCATCTTTTATCGCTTATTTTGCTAGGTGGGTTACCTACGTAGTAACCTCCTATTTGGTATATGTATTTTGAATCTAGTATTACTCCATCAGACTCTGTATATTTGACTTAGAACAAAATATGTTTGTATATGTTTTATTTTGATCGGGTGAGATCATTTAGTTGTGTTAAGTTATGTTTCCTTTAATTATGCATGAAATTCTTCGCTTGAGCGTCGTATTGTTGTTGTATATTGATTTCCGCTATTTGGCGTTATTTTGCTCCCAACTAGGGACGCAACTTAATTAAACATTTTTGTAACTTCCGTATTAAAGATTAAAAAGGGGATGCTGTCAAAATTTTAAATAAATTGTTAGATTTCATTTCTTAAAAACCATTCGACAAACTACCTCATTCTTTTACTTAAAAAATGAAATTTTCTTAATTCCACAAATAGGTTTTAATCTTGGTTTCTGGCTTACTCAGATTGTGTCGGCATCTTTAGATGTCATACAATCTAAGTGCCGGTCACGCCCAAATTTCGGGTCGTGACAAAGTTGGTATCGGAGCTTAGGATTAACCTTACGGAACCGAGTAGTGAACTGAAGTTAGTAGGCTTTAAATTTTGTTATGTAGGTTGACCCTTGGTTTGATGGAGTAGGTGATTTAGGTTGAGTAGAGTACCGTACATATGTTCCGCGGCATATTTACGCTACGATACTCAGCCTAAGTAACCTTAGAAGATATATCTTGCTTAATCCAACCTTTGACTCCCTATTATTGTTTTTCCTATTTGTACGCCTTATCAACTCTCGTTTCTTATTCCAGTTGCTATGGCTACACGAGCTAGGCGAGCCGCAGCCAGGGATGCAGCTAGGACAAATCCGCCTGTGACGGCGACCGACACACCGGAAATTCCGGCGGTACCAGAGCATGTTGATCCTCCTCCTCCTGATAGACTAACTAGGATAGAGGAGGGTATGTTGGGCTTATAGCAGATGGTGGGGCAGTTGACTGAGGCCACCCGTGTTCAGAGACAGGATCATGCACCGACGATGGAAGAGCCCGATGTACAGCCCATGAAGACTGCCGCACTTATAGACTCGAGGGTGATGGAGGTATCACTTCCGGAGTTTATGAGGTTAAGACCTCTGGTGTTTACAGGGACCGACGCAGCAGAGGATCCTCAGTCCATTCTTGATAGGATGGCTTGGATCTGCAAGTCATTGAGATGTTCTAATGCGAGGTCGGTGGAGCTGACCAGCTTTTGATTGGAGGGAGTTGCACAGGCATAGTGTGAGTCGATGGAGAGAGAGCAAGCCACTGGTCTTCCTCCGATGTCATGGACAGAGTTTTCTGAGGTGTTCCTTGCCAAATTTCTTCCACAAAGCGTAAGAGATGCCAGAGCCAGCTGTTTCGAGGTGTTGCGAAAATCTGCAGATATTTCGGTGGCAGAGTATGACTTGCAGTTCACCCAGCTATCACGCTATGCTCCATACATAGTTCCTATGGAGGAGCTCCGGGTGAAGAGGTTTGTATGGAGTATGGATACACAGCTATTCCTTGCTATAGGCTCCCAGCATTTCGATACTTATACGCAGGCCATGGACACAGCTATGCGAATAGAAGAGCGTCTGAATGAGACAGCGATTGTTCTGGAGCCAAAGAGGACCAGACCTATTGGGTCAGTTACCAGGCAGTTTGGGAGCGGTGGAGGCATACACACTCCAGGCCGCAGTGTTGGCCGAGACTGAGCTCAGAGCTAGATGTTCAGTTCGTATCCCATGGAGCAGAGGCCCCCATTTATATGTTTTAGCTGCGAACTTCCAGGGCATTTGGCTAGAGAGTGTAGACGCCATGGAGGGACTGTTGTTCCGTAGACTGCTTTACCCCCTCCACCTTCTACTCCGATGGCACTACTTCCTCCACCAGTTGGCACTATGCGCTAGGCCGTTGTACCGCGAGGTTAGGGTTTTGCAGGATGTTTTCAGAGAGGATGGGAAGACCGAGAGAGAGGACGTCAGGATGCTGGTAGGGGCCAGGCTCGGGGTTTTTCCTTGACTCCACAGGATGCCCAGGCATCCAATGCAGTTGTGATAAGTACTTTTTCAGTATGTTCTTTAGATGCACACATTTTATTTGATCTCGGTTCTACGCACTCTTACGTGTCTGCACACTTTGCACTTTCTCTGGGGAGAGAGTCGTTGTTGTTAGAATTACAACTTGGTATGATTACTCCGGTGGGATATTCTTTTGTAGCTCGATACATATTCGGGTCCTGTTCAGTACGTATTGGTGATAGGGATTCGTTAGTTGATTTAATTCTCCTGGATATGCTAGATTTTGATATACTTCTTGCTATAGATTGGCTGGCCGCTTGTCATGCTTACGTTGATTGTCGGGGGAAGGCGGTCAGATTCTGTTTTCCAGGCGAACCGATTTTTGTTGTGCAGGGAGACTGCAGTATAAATCCTGCCAACCTGATTTTTGCTCTTTGAGCGGGACGACTCTTGAAGAAGGGTTGTCGTGGGTACTTAGCATTTGTTCAGGATGTAGGAGCCGCCGAGGTCCCGTTGGACCAGGTTCCGATCGTACAAGAATTTCTGGATGTGTTCCCTGCTGAATTACCAGGATTGCCTCCTGATCGCGATATCGAATTGTGCATTGACTTGATTCCGGGTGCGGGGCCTATTTCTATACCGCCTTATCGGATGGCCCCGACGATGTTGAAGGAGCTCAAAGGTCAGTTGCAAGAATTGCTTGATAGGGGGCTCGTTCGTCTAACTGCATCGCCGTGGGGAGCTCCTGTCTTATTATTTAAAAAGGACAGCCGCATGAGGTTGTGCATCGACTATAGGCAGCTGAATCGAGTTACGGTGCGAAATAGGTATCCATTACCTCATATTGATGACTTATTCGATCAGCTTCAAGGAGCTGGCTATTTATCGAAGATCAATTTGCTGTCATGGTATCACCAATTGAGAGTTTGGAAGGATGACATTCCGAATACTGCTTTTCACACACGATACGGGCATTATGAGTTTTTGGTGATGTCGTTCGAGCTCACCAATGCCCCAGCAGCTTTCATGGATATGATGAACTGCATATTCTGGTCGTTTCATGATCAGTTCATTATTGTATTCATTGACGATATTCTTGTATACATACGTAGTCGAGAGGGGCATGAGCAGCACTTACGAATTACATGCAGATTTTGAGGGAACACCAGTTGTTCGCTAAATTCTCCAAGTGTGCTTTCTGGCTGGTAAGTGTGGATTTCTTGGGTCATGTAGTTACGAGAGACGGTATACGTGTGGACGCAAAGAAAATCGAGGCAGTACAGCACTGGCCCAGACCTGTATCAGTTACGGAGATTCGCAGCTTCTTGGGTTTGGCTTGTTACTACCAACGTTTTGTGCAGGATTTTTCTCGTATCGCTGCACTGCTGACCGGGTTGACCAGGAAGGAAATTCCATTTCTTTGGACAGAGGCATATGAGCAGAGTTTCCAGCAGTTGAAGAGTCACTTGACGACTGCACTAGTCTTATCTTTACCTTCTGGGTCAGGTGGATTTGTTGTCTATTGTGACGCCTCTTGAGTGGGTTTACGCTGTGTGTTGATGCAGCACGGCAGGGTCACGCTTATGCTTCTCTGTAACATTTCAAAAAAATAAAATATTATTTTTGGGAATTTTTATAATTTAATATTATTTTAATGAATATTTTAATATTTCGGTATAATTAAATACCGATAAATTGGGCAAAAATTTGGAAAATTATGGAAATTATTTAAAAGAGGGTGTTTTATGAAATTATGCCATTTTTAAGTTTTTATGATTAATTATATGCTAATTTAGTGCTAATCGCGATTAAAAATCGCTAATCGCGTTTTAAGCTTATTTTGTGCAAACATGCACCATGTCTTTTTTTCACTTGTTACATTTTCTTATGTCTTTCCTACATGTTTTATTTCATAGTTGTTGGTTTATTAGAGGGGAGAAAAGAAAAGAAAAGAAAGGAAAAGGATTAAAATATATAGGTATGGGTGAGAGAGAGAAAAGGGCGTTTTACCATTGACTTGTTTGAACCATTCCTCCATCATTCTTACCTCATTTCCTCTTTCCCTCTTCCTTGGTTGCTGCTGCTGCTGCCCTAGCTCCCTCCCCTTCTTCAACTCCTAATCTCCTTTTTACAAAAAAAGATGCACAAGCTCGAGGGAAACACATTGGACCAAGAAAGCAAGGATTTTGGCCACTTTGGACAACTCAAGAAAATTCTTGTGTTGCAAAATGAGGTATTTTCTGAACCACTAGCTTAGTTTTGCCATTACTTATACCCCCATGTTAGATTAGAACCGATATCGAGTGGTTTTGTGGACTTAGAAAATTCTAGTTAGGGTTTATGGGAATTTGAGAGTTGTGATGGGTAATTAAGCTCAGTAGAGGCCACACAAACACACTAGTGCTAGAATCCAGGCCTAAAACAGAGACTAGAACACCGGAATATGGATTTAGAAAAGCCGATATCGGGAAATTGTGGAATCTGTGAGGGTTATATGAAATCAGCTATCACCCCGAGACTCTGAAAATTATATTGCATACACAGAGATACATGCAGGCACCTAGGAAGCCACCACCAAAACTCAAGCCCCTGTATCATTTTCCAAGCCGCAAATAAAAGCCTTCTGGCCGCAAATTGCGGCCAGACCTAGGCCATTTGGTCTCGTTCTTGTTCTGTGGTCCCCACATCAGTAAAATAGACCCTTGGCATATGCAAAATGGACCAATTTGACCTAGGGTAGAATCTGGAGCCTTTTTCCTGAGTTGC
Organism: Agapanthus africanus; assembly: GCA_030015575.1. Taxonomy (NCBI): domain Eukaryota; kingdom Viridiplantae; phylum Streptophyta; class Magnoliopsida; order Asparagales; family Amaryllidaceae; genus Agapanthus; species Agapanthus africanus. Next base: position 404,027,494 of record CM057337.1, on the reverse strand, counting down.
AGTTTTGATTCGTGTTTTTTTTTCTTGTATTTTGAATTCTGGAATCGCGTATTGGCGTTTTACCTCGATTACTTGGCATTTGTACGAAGATATAGAGGATTGTTTGATGGTTTTGAAAGCATACCCATAGGTTCTAACCTATAGGCCTTTAAGCGTGTCGTTTAGGTTTTCGTGTGTCGTTTTGGTTTCAATTTGGTTTTAATGTGATGCGCTACCTGTGATATGTAGGTACCCCCACGATGATTCAAGACGATGAAGAAGATGAAGGCGACATCGACACCGACAAGCAGGATGCAAGGTGAATAGATTATATCTATGGGGGAAGTCGGGTGGATGGCGTATAGCACCCCCGCAGTCCGATATTTAGTATAGTATATATATAATATTTATGATAGCTTATTTTGTATCGTGGTTATAGAGATGAGATTAGGTGTACTATGATTAGATTAGGGCGTAGAAGTAAACTAGTATAATTCCTAGTTACGAACCCTAGAATAGGCTTACCCCCATACGCACACACATGCATTTTTGTTATACATATACCTAGATGATGTTAGTGTATATGCCCTAGAGGCCATTACTGTATCATACTAGTTTGTATATTACTTGATGGAAGCTTCGGATATTCACAGTTGTATATACAATCTTGCTCCAAATGGTAGTATGCTACTTGGTTTGTCTCTGCTTTAATATGTGCATGTGTTTCTTTTAGCATATCGCTGATATACATATTAGTAAAGCCCTTAGGATCTTTGCTTGATTACCAGCGTTGTGATGGCGCTCACACTCGTGGGAGCTGGGTAATCCATAAGCACATCCTTATACTGGTCCCTGGTCGTTGGACTATCGAGACAGGGCATCGATACTCCGGAGTAGACTAGCGTATGCGCTTCTCATCCCAGCATGGGAGACGTTCTGTCCCACAGCCGTCAGTACGTCGTGCTTGAGATAATATGCGGGTGCTCGTTAGGTTACGAGTACACTGGACAGGACTCGTCGGGGACTGTTGGTTGGTATTATACCTATCGTCAGTTATCAGTTCCCAGGTGACATGAGTACAGCTTAGTCCGCTGACTTGACACTGTCACTTCGCCTCGAGTGTGTTCCCACTGCACTTTGATTACTACCCTACCACGGCTCAAAGGAGTCGTGCAAACAGGTAATTTTTGGGTGCAGTCCCGAAGAACTTGGAGGCAGTGACGGTTAGAAAGGATTCGTCTCTCCCGGAATTGGGGGCTGACATCGCGCTGTGTCCAGGAGAGCCATTACATGAGTAGTCCCTGGCCAGGGCAAGCGAGATATACTGGTAGGTTTCCAGTGTTATCTCAGGGTGTTCTGGGCTACACTCCGACACGACTTGTACCGCTATTAGAGGACTGACATTCACCGCCCCCTAGGCCCGCTATGCGATGTATCAGATGAACAGACCGGATTGTACGGAGACTGTCACATACAGGCTCAGTAGGAGTTCAGATGGGGTTCACCTCGTCAGTCTTCTTATCGACATCTACCTGGGGACCGTTACGTATAGCTAGTGCCGCTTGCGGTCTGTGGTTAAACCCACTGCCAGCGTAGTGTCGAGTCTTTAGAGTCCCACACAGAGAGCTATTCGCCTTTAGGCAAAATGAGTAGAGGTCGCATGGTTTTGCGACAGGGTTCGTTCACATCCGCGCACTCATGCACGTTTGCTGTCAGGACAGTTTATACTAGCGGGCTTTGGTTTAAGCCGGATCCTAGTATATGATTTGGGATTGGTTTTTTCTCATTGTATTCGTGTTCCTCGGATCACGAATACGGGTGCTTATGCACAGTTTCTTGAGACAGAGGGAGAGGACTTTGATTAGGGTTAATGACCATTGTCATTTTATTAACCCTAATGCTTATGTGTGTATTATGGTTAATTGATATTAGCTTAATATAATTGTGCATGGTTATGGTTGTTGACCTTTTGACTATCTTGACTTGTTGACCTAGGTTGACACTTTGACCATCATCATTTCATTTGGAAGATGCTCTTTGATCCTTGCCATTTGCATTAAAAATGAAATGATAATGGTCATGTCTTGATTAACCATGACAATTATCTAGCTAATTATCAATTTATAATAATTCACACATATATGTGAGAATGTTTGTTTTATTCTCTCATTCTATCATTCACTTTCTCTCTCTTGTTCTTCCTCTCCCTCAAGCTCTCCCCTCTCATGTGTTGAGAAACACTTGAGCTTGAGAAAAACCTCTTCTTGATAATCTTTACTCTCATCTAGGGTTCTAGGATTAGCACTTCTAGCACCCTAGTTACTTCTAGCTTGGAGTTGAAGCTAAAGGTTGAGGCTTTCGGGTGGATCTTTCTTCGACGTGAGAAGCCGACAAAGGTGACCTCTTTCTACTACTCCAAGGAGCAAGGAGAGAAGGACATAAAGCTCTAGGTATAACCATTCTACCCTTAGCTAGTTTCTAGTTAGCTTTAGCTTGTTTTTGTTTAGCAAAGATCCTTCTTTGTCTAGTCCATATTTCCTAAAGTGATAAAAATTTGATTTTTATTCCGTTTTCCGCCTCCCCGCAAGCACCGGGGTAGGCAACGTGAACTTACAGTGGTATCAGAGACTAACTAAACATAAACTAGCTAAGTAGTAAAGTGTATGGAGGTTCAATCGGAAAAATCACAAAACCGAGTTTACAAAAACCCAAGTTTCTGTTAAAAATTTTTCTGCTCTAAAAATAAAAATTCATACTCCAAAAATCATCTCAGGGTTTTGTGAAGAATGCCACCAAAAACGATCCAGAGATTCACTCAAAGCGCCACGGTTCCGCGGCAATAGAAAGCTATTGCCGTGCAACCGCGGCCGTTTTGGCTCGGCTCTGGGTCGAGTTTGGTGCAGTGTTCTTCTGGCATGGTTTTAGGATTTTTAAGATGGTTTATATGTGCCCAGGTTTTCCAGAAAAGAAATTTGTTTTTGGGGGCCTATAAATCAGTATTTTTGATCGAACTTCAATACACTTTGACTAAAGGGTTATATCTGTGATGTTTGCATGTATTGAACGTCGGCTAATCGCTATATGTCGATTAGTGGGGGTTATACATATCTGTGATCTCTGTTTGATGATGGTATGTGTATATGAATGCGTTGGATTGTCGTGGGTGAATAGCCGGGGTGGATGTGAGATGAGTGTTTTTTTTTCATTCATTCATGTAATATGTAAATTGATGTATTATTATTTGTATGGCCGCACAACCGGGTCGGGGTTGTAGCCGTCATTGTATAATTCTTTTTTCTGTTTTTGCTCCTAGGATAGACCCATGGAGGGGGTGCACAAACTACCGGGTATCTCGAAGTGCCGAGTGGCCTACTCACGGTGTTGAGGGAGGTTGCTTCGCTTCGGGTACTTGGCGGGTAGTTTGCCGCACCCGTAGGGGTCTTGGGTGGGGTATTTGACTATTCACCGCGACCGTGTAATCCGCTTTTCGTTGCAGGCTCGAACGGATTGCGGATTCCTAGTATATCCAATGTATTCATCTGTGATCTGTAATGTCTATCATTGCTATATATTTATAAATAATAACTATTTAGGCGTTGCTTAAGTTTTACAGCCGCGCTAGCCCAGCCCCCGCTCTGTCGTTAGTTAAGTAACCTAACGGGTGATGACGGGGCCCCTTGGCGAATGCGAATGGCATAAGCGTACGTCATATTTTGGTTGTTTTCTGCAATGGTAGGATTAAATGATGGGACGCATTAAAAGAACTAATGCAAGAAAATAAACCAAGTAAAAGTCGATTGGAACACTTTGAAAACCACTCGGTTCTTTTCAAAACTAAACTTTTAAACGCGGAGCTTGAACCACTCATTTTAAAAGCTATCTCGTTCCATCGATTATATCAAGTTCACTACGTTCACGGTTTCGCCAAAACCATTCGTAGACCTCCATCATTTCAGTTAAATATTCGGTAGTATTCAAGCTATGTATTTTGACCTCACGCCAAGGCATAGTGATTGGTAGCTGCCGGATATTTATCTGTTGCATAGATAGAATGCGTTGGTTTGAGACAGTCGTACTGCCATTTTGGCCTACGTCAAGGGTAGGTACGGGTGGGTTCAAATTAACCGGGATAATGATGGGAAGAACTTGACGTGTGACTTATGACATTTTGACCTCACGCCAAGGTCATAAGAGCATGGGGTAAAAATCCACATCGGGAGTTTCATAAGTACCGAAACTTGCTAGCGCTGCATACCATTTGGAGTGTGATGATTCTGGTAGGATTCCTTAGGTTTTATCACGCGATGATATTTGGATCCCGATCCTACTGTGAGTATATGCTACTCCTCGGGAAAACTCTCACTTAACGATCAATGCTATAAACCTAGTAGGTGTCTAGAAAGGTGTTAGCGGGGCAACGCCCACAGGGAAAAGGGGTTATTTAATTAAGGAACTTCACGAAAGCGTTGGAAAACCTCCCTCGAAGTACCGACACTGGCCTGGCTGAACGGTTAAGCAAGAATTGCACGGTGAGATTGATCCTGACTAATCCTTTCTTTCAGTTTGAGAAGGGATTCGAGAGACAATGGGAGCCATCCTGTTTAGACAAACTAAAAACCACTCTAAACTTGCAAGAGCATCATGCTAAAGTGTTTCTTTTCTCTCTCCTAATTGCAGCGACCATTCAACATGACCGGACTTATGTTATTACTAGATAAAAACATATTGACAGGGCCAAACTACAAAGATTGGCTCAGGAATGTCAAGATGGCAATCACTTACGACAAGCTGGGGTATCTCCTTACCACCAAAGCTCCCCCTGTCCCAGGTCCCAAAACCAGTGTCGCGGATAGGGAAATCCGTTAGACATGGGAATTAGATTGCGCGAAGGCCAAATGCCTCGTACTTGCCTCGATGGACAACGAACATCAGAGGAGGCACGAGAATATGGACCTAGAGTCCATATTTCTTCATACAAGAGAACAGTATGGAGAGCAGTCTCGTATCGCCAGATACGAAGTGTCGAAGAAGTTGTTTTCGGCAAGGTTGGCCGTCGGATCATCGGTAGCGGAACACGTGCTTAAGATGATTGGCTACATAGAGGAGCTCGCAGAACTTGGGACCACGTTGGAGAATGAGCTCTATACGGACTTGATTCTCCAGTCCCTTCCTTCCACTTACGCCCAGTTCATCCTGAACATCAACTTACAGGAAAAGGAAGTTGAACTTTCAGAGCTCCTCAACATGTTGAGGAGTGCAGAGGGCACCCTACAGAAAAGTAGGGAAACATCCACTTTGTTTGTAGGAGGATCTTCCTCTTCTAGATCCAGGGCGAAAGCCAAGGGTAAGAAGAAGAAAGCCCCCGCCAAACCAAGAGGCGGTGTCAGTAAAGTGGATACGAAGGGAAAAGGAAAAGCAACAAAGGTAGCGGGTAAGCTGGTGGGGAAGGAAGAATGCTTCTACTGTTACAAAAGTGGTCACTGGAAACAGGATTGCAAGGCTTGGAAGGCCAGAACACAAGATTTGAAGCGAGTTGCGGCTTCAGCTTCAGGTGTGTATGTTATTGAAAACTGTCTATCAATAAAGTCTACATCCTGGGTATTGGATACTGGATCAGGATCTCATATCTGTAATTCTTTGCAGGCGTTGAGAAAGCGTAGAGTTTTGAAGGCAGGTGACATGACCCTCAGAGTTGCAAACGGTGCTAGCATGGATGCTGAGGCCGTGGGGGACTATCACCTGGGACTGTCAGATGGACACTTTTTGGTTTTGCGTAGTTGTTATTATGTACCAAATGCAACCTGTAATATCATTTCTGTATCTTTATTATCTAAACAAGGTTATGAATTTACATTTGTAAGTAATGTAGTGAACATTCACCTTAATCAAGTTTTGATTGGGTCAGGTACATTGAACAACGGTATTTACGTAATAAACCAACCACAGATTTTCAATGTCCAGAATACACACAAAAGAAAGTCTTCAGAATCAATAAAACTTTCTTATGCCATTGTAGACTGGGTCACATCAATGCGAGAAGGTTGACTAAGTTACATGCAGAACGATATTTGGATCCGTTCGAATATCAATCGTATGCAACTTGTCAATCCTGTCTCAAAGGAAAGATGACAAAGACTCCGTTTACTGGACACGGAGTAAGAGCAAGCGAGCTCTTGGGACTCGTACACAGCGACGTGTGCGGTCCAATGTCTACACATGCACGAAGCGGTTATTCTTACTTCATTACTTTTACGGATGACTTTTCAAGGTACGGTTATGTCTTCTTAATGAAACATAAATCCGAGGCTTTTGAAAAATTCCAGGAATACAAGAATGAAGTAGAAAAACAAACAGGCAAAAGTATCAAGGCACTGAGATCTGATTGAGGTGGTGAATACTTGAGTGCCGAGTTCCTGAGTTACTTAAAAGAGAATGGAATTCTCTCTCACCTTACTCCTCCATACACTCCGCAACATAACGGTGTATCGGAGAGACGGAACCGAACCCTATTGGATATGGTACGGTCCATGATGAGTAACACTGAGTTGCCGCAATCGTTTTGGGGATATGCGCTAGAATCAGCTGCATACCTTTTGAACCGAGTTCCAACTAAGACTGTGCCTACCACACCATATGAGTTATGGAGTGGGAAGAAACCCTATCTTCAATACTTGAAGATTTGGGGATGTCCAGCTTACGTCAAAAAGCAGCATGCGGATAAACTAGAGGCACGCTCAGTACTGTGCAAGTTTGTGGGATACCCAAAGAACTCCAGGTGGTATCTTTTCTATTACGCAGAGGAACAAAAAGTCCTTGTTTCTCGTAATGCCCATTTTCTGGAACATCAGTTCTTAGAAAAAGAAACAAGTGGGAGCGCAATAGAACTGGAAGAAATTCTAGAACCACAAGCTATTACTGAAAGCTTAGTAGAACCAGAGGGTTCGAAAGATCAGGACATTCCCACGCCACTCCGCAGGAGTATTAGGCAGTCTCATCCGCCCGAGAGATACTACGGTTTTCTCATTGACGGGGATAGAGAGGATTGCATCATAGATTGTGATGAACCTACTAGCTTCCAGCAGGCCATTCAGAGCGTCGACTCGGTAAAATGGCTGGATGCAATGCGGACCGAAATGGAGTCCATGTACACCAACAAAGTATGGACGTTGGACATTGCTCCAGATGGGGTAAAACCCGTAGGATGCAAGTGGATCTTCAAAAGGAATATTGGTGTAGATGGACAGGTTGAGACCTATAAAGCTAGACTGGTTGCAAAGGGTTTTCGTCAGCGACCTGGTTTGGACTATGACGAAACCTTTTCTACAGTAGCTATGCTGAAATCCATTCGGATCTTTCTTACCATTGCTGCCTTCCACGATTACGAAATTTGGCAGATGGACGTAAAGACCGCTTTTCTAAATGGACATTTAGAGGAGTGTGTCTATATGGAACAGCCAGAGGGTTTCATTCAGAGTGGGAGCAGCGGAAAGGTGTGCAAGTTGCTTAAGTCCATTTATGGACTAAAGCAGGCATCGCGGAGTTGGAACTGTTAGTGTATATGCCCTAGAGGCCATTACTGTATCATACTAGTTTGTATATTACTTAATGGAAGCTTGGGATATTCACCTTGTATATACAATCTTGCTCAAAATAGTAGTATGCTACTTGGTTTGTTTCTACTTCAATGTGTACATGTGTTTATTTTAGTATATCGCCTATACACATTAGTGGAGCCCTTAGGATCTTTGCTTGATTACCAGCGTTGTGATGGTAGTCACACAAGTGGGGCTGGGTAATCTATAAGCACATCCTTATGCAGGTCCCTGGTCGCAAGACTATCGAGACAGGGCATCGATACTCCGGAGTATACTAGCGCATGCGCTTCTCATCCCAGTGTGGGAGACGGTCTGTCCCACAGCCGTCGGTACGTCGTAATTGAGATAGTATGCGGGTGCTCGTTGGGTTACGAGTACACTGGACAGGACTCGTCGGGAACTGACAAGTTGGTATTATGCCTATCGTCAGTTATCAGTTCCCAGGTGACATGAGTACAGCTTAGTCCGCTGACTTGACACTGTCACTTCGCCTCGAGTGTGTTCCCACTGTACTTTGAATACTACCCTACCACGGCTCAAAGGAGTCGTGCAAACAGGTGGTAGTTGGGTACAGTCCCGAAGCACTTGGAGGCAGTGACGGTTAGACAAAATTCGTCTCTCCCGGTATTGGGGGTTGACATCGCGCTGTGTCTAGGAGAGCCATTACATGAGTAGTCCCTGGCCAGGGCAAACGAGATATACTAGTAGGCTTCCAGTGTTATCTCAGGGTGTTTTGGGCTTCACTCCGACACGACTTGTACCGCTATTAGGGGACTGACGTTTACCGCCCCCTAGGCCCTCCATACGATGTATCAGACGAACAGACCGGACTGTACGGAGAATGTCACATTCAGGCTCAGTAGGAGTTCAGATGGGTTTCGCCTCGTCAGTCTTCTTATCGGCATCTACCTGGGGACCGTTACGCACAGCTAGTGCCGCTTGCGGTCTGTGGTTAAACCCACTGCCAGCGCAGTGTCGAGTCTTTAGAGTCCCACACAGAATTCTATTCGCCTTTAGGCAAAAGAGTAGAGGTCGCATGGTTTTGCGACAGGGTTCGGTCACATCCGTGCACTTGTGCACGTACAGTGTTCGGACAGTTCACACTAGCGGCCTTTGGTTTAAGCCAGATCCTAGTGTACCTTTTGGGATTGGTTTTATCCAGTATGCATCCATGTTCCTCGGAACGCGGATGCGGGTGTGTATGCACAGTTGACGGAGAGACAAAGGCAGAGGATTCTCATTAGGGTTGTTGACCGTTGACAGTTGACTATTGACTTTTTGCTCAACCCTAATGAGAATATGATATATGATTAACAATTATATTAATTAAGTATTATGGTGACATGGTTGTTGAGGTTTGACTTTGTTGACTTGTTGACTTTTGTTGACTTCTTGATTTTGTTGACCGGTTGACTAGGCTTGACTAGTTGACCATGATGATAACTATAGCTATCATTTCATGGCAAAGTCTTTTGCTTGCTTGCTCTTTTGTGCATGAAATGATATGGCTATGTTTGCTTAAACCATCACATAATACTTGATTGATATGAGGTGTTATGATTTTTTTGGATTATGAGAGCCAAATGAGAAAAGTCTTCTCTCATTTCTTTCATGCTCATTCTCTCTCTTGTTCTTGAGCTCTCATCTCCTCCTCTTGCTCTCCCTCTCTTGACTCTATGGTTGACTTGTCTCATGAGTTGAGAACCAAGAACCATAGATAAAATCCCATACAAACTCTTCTCTACTCACTCTAGTTCACAAGGTTTAGCAAACCGAGTGAACTAGTTTCTTCAAAGTTCGAAGAAGGAGCCAAAGGTTGAAGCTTTCAGGTGGATCTATCTTCGGCGCAAGGAGACGACGGGGAGAAGCCGATTCGGACGACCATCGAAGCTTGAAGATGAAGGAGTTCGAGAAAAAGAAAGGTATAAACCCCTAACCGAGTAGTTAGCAACTCGTAGTTAGGTTGTTAGTTAGATGTTTAACAAAGATCCGGGTTTTAAGTCCATGTTACCACCTCTAAGAAAATCGTTTTTTATCAAATTCCGCTTGCCCGAAAGTACCGGGAGAGGTAGCATGGACTTACAGTGGTATCAGAGCCTAGTTAAACTCTATCTAACATGTTAGCAAAGTAGCTAGAAGATCGATCAAAAAAAAAGTCCCGAAATGAACCCCGTTTTCAAACTTGCTGTCGATTTTTTATGTTCTGTAAAAATGATAAATCATGCATCAAAAATCGACTCAGGGTTTTTAAAATATACTGTAGAAAAATGATCACCTGATCTCTTCATTGCGCCGCGGAAACGCGGCAATAGCTTGCTGTTGCCGCGGTTCTGCGGCCGTCCTGGCTCCTCTCTGGTTGTTCTTTGCTACAGTGTGATTATGGGGTTATTTTGGGAATTTTGGTATATGTATTTTCAGCCCAGATTTTCCAGAAAGAAAATTTTATTTTTGGGGTCCTAAAAATCCGTATTTTTGATCGAACTTCTAAAAGACTTTAGCTGACGTGTTTTTCTGTAATATGATATTTGTATTGAACGTCTGCTAATCGCTATATGTCGATTAGTGGGGGTTATACAAATCTGTGATCTGTAATGTTGCTGGAATGTGTATATGAATATGTTGGATTGTCGCGGGTGAATAGCCGGGGGTTGTGAGACGAGAGTTTTTTCTTTTCTTTCAATTCATGTAAATTTGTAAATTGATGTAATATTATTTGTATGACCGCACAACCGGGTCGGGGTTGTAGCCGTCATTGTATAATTTCTTTTTACTGTTTTTGCTCCTAGGATAGACCCATGGAGGGGGTGCACAAACTACCGGGTATCTCGAAGTGCCGAGTGGCCTACTCACGGTGTTGAGGGAGGTTGCTCCACTTCGGGTACTTGGCGGGTAGTTTGCCGCACCCGTAGGGGTCTTGGGTGGGGTATTGGCTATTCACCGCGACCGTGTAATCTACTTTTCGTTACAGGCTCGTACGAATTGCGGATTCCTAGTATATCCAATGTATTCATCTGCGATCTGAAATGGCTATCATTGCAATATATCTATATATGATATTATTTAGGCGTTGCTTATGTTTTACAGCCGCGCTAGCCCAGCCCCCGCTCTGTCGTTAGTTAAGTAACCTAACGGGTAATGACGGGGCCCAATGGCGAATGCGAATGGCATAAGCGTACGTCATATTTTGGTTGTTTTCTGCAATTGTAGGATTAAATGATGGGACGCATTAAAAGAACTAATGCAAGAATATCACGCATTAAAAGAACTAATGCAAGACAATAAACGAAGCAAAAGTCGTTGGAACACTTTCGAAAAACCACTCGGTTCTTTTCAAAACCAACTTTTAAATGCGGAGCTTGAGCCACTCCTTTTAAAAGCTATCTCGTTCCATCGACTATATCAAGTTCACTACGTTCACGGTTTCACCAAAACCATTCGTAGCCCTCCGTCGTTTCACATGAATAGTCAATAGTATTCAAGCTATGTATGTTGGCCAAAGTCAAGGCATAGTGATTGGTAGCTATTGGGTGTTCATGTGTGGCATAGATAGATGCGTTGGTTTGGGACAGTCGTACTGCCATTTTGGCCAACGTCAAGGGTAGGTGTGAATGGATCCAAATTAACCTGGATAATGACGGGTAGAACTTGACATGTGACTTATGATATTTTGGCCAAAGTCAAGGTCATAAGAGCATGGGGCAAAAATCCACATCGGGAGTTTCATAAGTACTGAAACTTGCTAGATTTGCATACCACTTGGAGTGTGATGATTCTGGTAGGATTCCTTCAGTTTCGTCACGCGATGATATTTGGATCCCGATCCTACTGTGAGTATATGCTACTCCTCGTGAAATTTCTCACTAAACGATCAATGCTATAAACCTAGTAAGTGCCTAGAAAGGTGTTAGCGGGGCTACGCCCCCAGGGAAAAGAGGTTCTTGAATTAAGGAAATTCGCGAAAGAGTTGGAAAACCTCCCTCGAAGTACCGACACTGGCCTGGCTGAACGGTTAAGCAAGTATTGTGCAGTGGGATTGATCCCGACTAATTCTTCCTTTATGGTTTGAGGAGGGATTCGAGAAACAGTGGGAGCCATCCTGTTTAGACAAACTAAAAACCACTCTAAACTTGCAAGAGCATCATGCTGAGGGTTTCTTCTCTCTCTCCTAATTGCAGCGACCAATCGACATGACTGGACTTAAGTTACTCCTAGATAAAAACATACTAACAGGGCCAAACTACAAAGATTGGCTCAGGAATGTCAAAATGGCAATCACTTACGACAAGCTGGGGTATCTTCTTACCACCAAAGCTCCCCCTGTCCCTGGTCCCACTTCCAGCGTCGCGGATAAGGAAATCCGTAAGACTTGGGAGATTGATAGCGCGAAGGCCATGTGCCTCGTACTTGCCTCTATGGACAATGAATATAAGAGGAGGCATGAGAATATAGACTTGGAATCCATATTTCTTCATACAAAAGAACTGTTTGGAGAGCAATCTCGTATCGCAAGATACGAAGCATCGAAAAAGTTATTTTCGGCAAGGATGGCCGTCGGATCATCAGTAGCAGAACACGTGCTTAAGATGATCGGCTACATTGAGGAGCTCGCGGACCTAGGGACCACATTGGAGAGTGAGCTCTATACGGACTTAGTTCTCCAGTCCCTTCCTTCCACTTACGCCCAGTTTATACTGAACTTCAACCTACAAGAAAAAGAAGTTGAACTTTCAGAGCTCCTCAACATGCTGAGGAGCGCAGAGGGCACCCTACAGAAAGGTAGGGAAACATCCACTTTGTTTGTAGGAGGATCATCTTCTTCTAGGTCCAAGGCGAAAGCCAAGGGAAAGAAGAAGAAAGCCCCCGCCAAACCAAGGGGCGGTGTTAGTAAAGTGGATACGAAGGGAAAAGCTGAAGCAACAAAGAAAGCAGGGAAGCTTGTGGATAAGGAAGAATGCTTCTATTGTCATAAGAAAGGACACTGGAAGAATGATTGCTGGACCTGGAAGGCCAGAACACAGGAATTGAAGCAGGTTGCAGCTTCAGCTTCAGGTGTGTATATTATTGAAAACTGTCTTTCAATAAACTCTACTTCCTGGGTATTGGATACCGGATCAGGATCTCATATCTGTAATTCTTTGCAGGCGTTGAGAAACCGTAGTGTTTTGAAAGCAGGTGACATGACCCTCAGAGTTGCGAACGGAGCTAGCATGGATGCTAAAGCCGTGGGAGACTATCACCTGGGAATGTCAGATGGACATGTTTTGGTTTTGCGTAATTGCTTTTTTGTACCCAACGCAACTTGTAATATCATTTCTGTATCTTTGGTTTCTAAAGAAGGTTATGAATTTGCGTTTGTAAGCAATGTTGTAAACATTCACCTTAATCAAGTTCTGATTGGGTCAGGTACATTGAGCAATGGTATATACGTATTAAACCAACCACAGATTTTCAATGTCCAGAATGCACACAAAAGAAAGTCTCCGGAAATAAATCAGACTTTCTTATGGCATTGTAGACTGGGTCACATCAATGAGAGAAGGTTGACAAAGTTACATACAGAAGGATATATGAATCCGTTCGAATATCAATCGTATGCCACTTGTCAATCCTGTCTCAAAGGAAAGATGACAAAGTCTCCGTTCACTAGACACGGAGTAAGAGCGAGCGAGCTCTTGGGACTCGTACACAGCGACGTGTGCGGTCTAATGTCTACACATGCGCGAAGCGGTTTTTCTTACTTCATTACTTTTACGGATGACTTTTCAAGGTACGGTTATGTCTTCTTAGTGAAACATAAGTCCGAAGCCGTTGGAAAATTCCAGGAATATAAGAATGAAGTAGAAAATCAAACCGGCAAAAGTATCAAGATTCTAAGATCGGATCGAGGTGGTGAATACTTGAGTGCCGAGTTCCTGGACTATTTAAAAGAGAATGGAATTCTCTCTCAGCTTACTCCTCCATACACTCCGCAACATAACGGTGTATCGGAGAGACGGAACCGCACCCTATTGGATATGGTACGGTCCATGATGAGTAACGCTGAGTTACCGCGATCATTCTGGGGGTATGCGCTACAATCAGCTGCGTACCTTTTGAACCGAGTTCCCACTAAGACTGTGCCTACCACACCATATGAGATATGGTGTGGGAAGAGGCCCCATCTTAATCACATTAAGACATGGGCAAGTCCAGCTTTTGTCAAAAAGCAGCATGCGGACAAGCTCGAGGCACGCTCAGTACAGTGCAAGTTTGTGGGATATCCAAAGAACTCCAAGGGATATTTCTTCTACTGCGAAGAAGAACAAAAAGTTATTGTTTCTCGTCATGCCCACTTTCTAGAACACCAGTTCTTAGAAAAGGAAATTAGTGGGAGCGCAGTAGAACTGGAAGAAATTCCAGAACCACAGACTATTACTGAAAGTTTAGTGGAACCAAAGGGTTCAAAAGAACAGGACATTCCTACGCCGCTCCGCAGGAGTAGTAGGCAGTCTCATCTTCCCGAGAGATACTACGGTTTTCTCATAGACGGGGATAGAGAGGATTGCATCAAAGATTATGATGAGCCTACTAGCTTCCAGCAGGCCGTTCAGAGCGTTGACCCAGTAAAATGGCTGGATGCAATGCGGACCGAAATGGAGTCCATGTACACCAACAAAGTATGGACGTTGGACATTGCTCCAGACGGGGTAAAACCCGTAGGATGCAAGTGGATCTTCAAAAGGAAGATTGGTGTAGATGGACCGGTTGAGTCCTATAAAGCTAGACTTGTAGCAAAGGGTTTTCGTCAAAGACCTGGTTTGGACTATGACGAAACCTTTTCTCCAGTGGCTATGCTGAAATCCATTCGGATCCTTCTTGCCCTTGCTGCCTTCCACGATTATGAGATTTGGCAGATGGACGTAAAGACAGCTTTTCTAAATGGAAATTTAGAGGAGTGTGTCTATATGGACCAGCCAGAAGGTTTCATTCAGAGTGGGAGCAGCGGAAAGGTGTGCAAGTTGCTTAAGTCCATCTATGGACTAAAGCAGGCATCGCGGAGTTGGAACATCTGTTTTGATGAGACGGTCAAAGAATTTGGCTTTATCAAAAATCCAGATGAACCATGCATCTACAGTAGATTTGTAGCGAGAACTGTAGTATTCCTAGTTTTATACGTGGATGACATTCTCTTAATAGGAAATGACATTCCTATGCTACAATCTGTCAAGGGGTTCTTGTCGCACAGGTTCTCCATGAAAGACCTGGGTGATGCCTCATACATCCTGGGGATCCGGATCCATCGTGATAGATCCAAGAGGATATTAGGACTTTCACAGTCCAGGTACATCAACACCATACTGAAAAGATTCAGTATGGAAGATTCCAAGCGCGGTAACCTACCGGCTTGTCACGGGATCACCCTCTGTAAAGAGATGTCTCCCAATACTGATTTAGAGAGGGATCGCATGTCTATTATACCCTACGCTTCTGCGGTAGGCTCTATAATGTATGCGATGTTGTGTACCAGACCGGATGTAGCTTATGCACTGAGTGTGGTAAGCCGGTATCAGTCAAACCCTGGGGAGAAACACTGGATAGCAGTAAAGAACATTCTCAAGTACCTGAGAAGGGCTAAGGAGATGTTCTTGGTTTATGGCGGAAAATACCTCCAGATCGAGGCCTTTGCTGACTCCAGCTTCCAGAGTGACAAGGATGATTCCAAGTCCATGTCGGGTTTTATCTTTACCCTCAATGGAGGGGCGGTGTGTTGGAAGAGTTCCAAACAGGAAACCGTTGCACACTCGACGATGGAAGCGGAATACATCGCTGCATCTGATGCCGCAAAAGAAGCTGTCTGGATGAGGAAGTTCTTGAAAGAACTTCAGGTGGTTCCGTCCATTGTTGATCCAATACCTCTGTATTGCGACAACAACGGGGCTATAGCTTTAGCGAAGGAACCCAGGTCCCATCAGAGATCCAGACACATCTTGAGGCGGTATCACCTGATCAGGGAGATCGTGGATCGCCAGGAGATCGAGATTCGGAGAGTCGCTTCAGAAGATAACACTGCAGATCCATTCACCAAGGCCTTGCCCCAGACTCAGTTCGAGCGGCTGATCGAGATGATAGGTCTTCGATACGTCAGTACATGGCCTTAGTGCAAGTGGGAGATTGTTAGTGTATATGCCCTAGAGGCCATTACTGTATCATACTAGTTTGTATATTACTTAATTGAAGCTTGGGATATTCACCTTGTATATACAATCTTGCTCAAAATAGTAGTATGCTACTTGGTTTGTTTCTACTTCAATGTGTACATGTGTTTATTTTAGTATATCGCCTATACACATTAGTGGAGCCCTTAGGATCTTTGCTTGATTACCAGCGTTGTGATAGCAGTCACACTAGTGGGGCTGGGTAATCTATAAGCACATCCTTATGCAGGTCCCTGGTCGTAGGACTATCGAGACAGGGCATCGATACTCCGGAGTAGACTAGCGCATGCGCTTCTCAGCCCAGTATGGGAGACGGTCTGTCCCACAGCCGTCGGTACGTCGTACTTGAGATAGTATGCGGGTGCTCGTTGAGTTACGAGTACACTGGACAGGACTCGTCGGGAACTGACTAGTTGGTATTATGCCTATCGTCAGTTATCAGTTCCCAGGTGACATGAGTACAGCTTAGTCCGCTGACTTGACACTGTCACTTCGCCTCGAGTGTGTTCCCACTGTACTTTGATTACTACCCTACCACGGCTCAAAGGAGTCGTGCAAACAGGTGGTAGTTGGGTGCAGTCCCGAAGCACTTGGAGGCAGTGACGGTTAGACAGGATTCGTCTCTCCCGGTATTGCGGGTTGACATCGCGCTGTGTCTAGGAGAGCCATTACACGAGTAATCCCTGGCCAGGGCAAACGAGATATACTGGTAGGCTTCCAGTGTTATCTCAGGGTGTTTTGGGCTTCACTCCGACACGACTTGTACCGCTATTAGGGGACTGACGTTTACCGCCCCCTGGGCCCGCCATGCGATGTATCAGACGAACAGACCGGACTGTACGGAGAATGTCACATTCAGGCTCAGTAGGAGTTCAGATGGGTTTCGCCTCGTCAGTCTTCTTGTCGGCATCTACCTGGGGACCGTTACGCACAGCTAGTGCCGCTTGCGGTCTGTGGTTAAACCTACTGCCAGCGTAGTGTCGAGTCATTAGAGTCCCACACAGAAAGCTATTCGCCTTTAGGCAAAAGAGTAGAGGTCGCATGGTTTTGCGACAGGGTTCGGTCACATCCATGCACTTGTGCACGTACAGTGTCCGGACAGTTCACACTAGCGGGCTTTGGTTTAAGCCAGATCCTAGTGTACCTTTTGGGATTGGTTTTATCCAGTATGCATTCGTGTTCCTCGGAACGCGGATGCGGGTGTGTATGCACAGTTGACGGAGAGACAGAGGCAGAGGATTCTCATTTGGGTTGTTGACCGTTGACAGTTGACTATTGACTTTTTGCTCAACCCTAATGAGAATATGATATGTGATTAACAATTATATTAATTAAGTATTATGGTGACATGGTTGTTGAGGGTTTGACTTTGTTGACTTGTTGACTTTTGTTGACTTGTTGATTTTGTTGACCAGTTGACTAGGCTTGACTTGTTGACCATCATGATAACTATAGCTATCATTTCATGGCAAAGACTTTTGCTTGCTTGCTCATTTGTGCAAAATGAGTGCATGAAATGATATGGCTATGGTTGCATAAACCATCACATAATACTTGATTGATATAAGGTGTTATGATTGTTTGGATTATGAGAGCCAAATGAGAAAAGTCTTCTCTCATTTCTTTCATGCTCATTCTCTCTCTTGTTCTTGAGCTCTCATCTCCTCCTCTTGCTCTCCCTTTCTTGACTCTATGGTTCACTTGTCTCATGAGTTGAGAACCAAGAACCATAGATAAAATCCCATACAAACTCTTCTCTACTCACTCTAGTTCACAAGGTTTAGCAAACCGAGTGAACTAGTTTCTTCAAAGTTCGAAGAAGGAGCCAAAGGTTGAAGCTTTCAGGTGGATCTATCTTCGACACAAGGAGACGACGGGGAGAAGCCGATTCGGACGACCATCGAAGCTTGAAGACGAAGGACTTCGAGAAAAAGAAAGGTATGAACCCCTAACCGAGTAGTTAGCAACTCGTAGTTAGGTTGTTAGTTAGATGTTTAACAAAGATCCGGGTTTTAAGTCCATGTTACCACCTCTAAGAAAATCATTTTTTATCAAATTCCGCTTGCCCGAAAGTACCGGGCGAGGTAGCATGGACTTACAGGAACATCTGTTTGGATGAGACGGTCAAGGAATTTGGCTTTATCAAAAATCCAGATGAACCATGCATCTATTGTAGATTTGTAGCGAGAACTGAAGTATTCCTCATTTTATACGTGGATGACATTCTCTTAATAGGAAATGACATTCCTATGCTACAATCTGTCAAGGGGTTCTTGTCACGCAGGTTCTCCATGAAAGACCTGGGTGATGACTCATACATTCTGGGTATCCGGATCTACCGTGATAGATCCAAGAGGATATTAGGACTTTCACAGTCCAGGTACATCGACACCATACTGAAGAGATTCAGTATGGAAGATTCCAAGCGCGGTAATCTACCGACTTGTCGCAGGATCACCCTCTCCAAAGAGATGTCTCCCAAGACTGATTTGGAGAGGGATCGCATGTCTATTATACCCTACGCTTCTGCGGTAGGCTCTATAATGTATGTGATGTTGTGTACCAGACCGGATGTGGCTTACGCACTGAGTGTGGTAAGCAGGTATCAGTCAAACCCTGGGGAGAAACATTGGATAGCAGTAAAGAACATTCTCAAGTACCTGAGAAGGACTAAGGAGATGTTCTTGGTGTATGGCGGAAAAGACCTACAGATTGAGGCCTTTGCTGACTCCAGCTTCCAGAGTGACAAGGATGATTCCAAGTCCATGTCGGGTTTTTTCTTCACCCTCAATGGAGGGGCGGTGTGTTGGAAGAGCTCCAAACAAGAAACCTTTGCCGACTCGACTATGGAAGCGGAATACATCGCTGCATCTGATGCCGCAAAAGAAGCTGTGTGGATGAGGAAGTTCTTGAAAGAACTTCAGGTGGTTCCGTCCATTGTTGACCCAATACCTCTGTTTTGCGACAACAACGGGGCTATAGCTTTAGCAAAGGAACCCAGGTCCCATCAGAAATCCAGACACATCTTAAGGCGGTATCACCTGATCAGGGAGATCGTGGATCGCCAGGAGATCGAGGTTCGGAGGGTTGCATCAGAAGATAACACAGCAGATCCATTCACCAAGGCCCTGCCCCAGACACAGTTCGAGCGGCTGATCGAGATGATAGGTCTTCGATACGCCAGTACATGGCCTTAGTGCAAGTGGAAGATTGTTAGTGTATATGCCCAAGAGGCCATTACTGTATCATACTAGTTTGTATATTACTTGATGGAAGCTTGGGATATTCACAGTTGTATATACAATCTTGCTCGAAATGGTAGTATGCTACTTGGTTTGTCTCTGCTTTAATATGTGCATGTGTTTCTTTTAGCATATCGCTGATATACATATTAGTAGAGCCCTTAGGATCTTTGCTTGATTACCAGCGTTGTGATGGCGCTCACACTCGTGGGAGCTGGGTAATCCATAAGCACATCCTTATACTGGTCCCTGGTCGTTGGACTATCGAGACAGGGAATCGATACTCCGGAGTAGACTAGCGTATGCTCTTCTCATCCCAGCGTGGGAGACGGTCTGTCCCACAGCCGTCAGTACGTCGTGCTTGAGATAGTATGCGGGTGCTCGTTAGGTTACGAGTACACTGGACAGGACTCGTCGGGGAATGTTGGTTGGTATTATACCTATCGTCAGTTTTCAGTTCCCAGGTGACATGAGTACAGCTTAGTCCGCTGACTTGACACTGTCACTTCGCCTCGAGTGTGTTCCCACTGCACTTTGATTACTACCCTACCACGGCTCAAAGGAGTCGTGCAAACAGGTAGTTTTTGGGTGCAGTCCCAAAGCACTTGGAGGCAGTGACGGTTAGACAGGATTTGTCTCTCCCGGTATTGGGGGTTGACATCACGCTGTGTCCAGGAGAGCCATTACACGAGTAGTCCCTGGCCAGGGCAAGCGAGATATACTGGTAGGTTTCCAGTGTTATCTCAGGGTGTTCTGGGCTACACTCCGACACGACTTATACCGCTATTAGGGGACTGACGTTCACCGCCCCCTAGGCCCGCCATGCGATGTATCAGACGAACAGACCGGACTGTACGGAGACTGTCACATACAGGCTCAGTAGGAGTTCAGATGGGGTTCACCTCGTCAGTCTTCTTATCGACATCTACCTGGGGACCGTTACGTACAGCTAGTGCCTCTTGTGGTCTGTGGTTAAACCTACTGCTAGCGTAGTGTCGAGTCTTTAGAGTCCCACACAGAGAGCTATTCGCCTTTAGGCAAAATGAGTAGAGGTCGCATGGTTTTGCGACAGGGTTCGTTCACATCCGTGCACTCGTGCACGTTTACTGTCCGGACAGTTTATACTAGCGGGCTTTGGTTTAAGCCGGATCCTAGTATATGATTTGGGATGGTTTTTTCTCATTGTATTCGTGTTCCTCGGATCACGAATACGGGTGCGTATGCATAGTTGCTTGAGACAGAGGGAGAGGGCTTTGATTAGGGTTAATGACCATTGTCATTTTATTAACCCTAATGCTTATGTGTGTATTATGGTTAATTGATATTAGCTTAATATAATTGTGCATGGTTATGGTTGTTGACCATTTGACTATCTTGTCTTGTTGACCTAGGTTGACACTTTGACCATCATCATTTCATTTGGAAGATGCTCTTTGATCCTTGCAATTTGCATTAAAAATGAAATGATAATGGTCATGTCTTGATTAACCATGACAATTATCTAGTTAATTATCAATTTATAATAATTCACACATATATGTGAGAATGGTTGTTTTATTCTCTCATTCTATCTTTCACTTTCTCTCTCTTGTTCTTCCACTCCCTCAAGCTCTCCCCTCTCATGTGTTGAGAAACACTTGAGCTTGAGAAAAAGCTCTTCTTGATAATCTTTACTCTCATCTAGGGTTCTAGGATTAGCACTTCTAGCACCCTAGTTATTTCTAGCTTGGAGTTGAAGCCAAAGGTTGAGGCTTTCGGGTGGATCTTTCTTCGACGTGAGAAGACGACAAAGGTGACCTCTTTCTACTACTCCAAGGAGCATGGAGAGAAGGACATAAAGCCCTAGGTATAACCATTCTACCCTTAGCTAGTTTCTAGTTAGCTTTAACTTGATTTTGTTTAGCAAAGATCCTTCTTTGTCTAGTCCATATTGCCTAAAGTGATAAAAATTAGATTTTTATTCCGTTTTCCGCCTCCCCGCAAGCACCGGGGTGGGCAACGTGGACTTACAGATGACGAGGACTGTGGATGATATTTGGAGATGAGTCGATGAGATTGGGCATAGTGCCATGGGATCGGTGATATATTGTGATTCGTATTTGGGATACGACATGAGATTTTAGCGGGCCTTTGGACGCGTGTTTACACACGCATTTATATAGATGGTATCAGTTGTACTAGGCTTAGACCTGCACCCCAGATCATGAGATATTATGATAAGGATACTAGATAATTTATGAGATGAATGTGATATTGACCCGTACCCAGCTTTTGGGGTGCCGTACGATGATTTACCGTACAAGCTTTAAATTGATGATGGATCTGCACTGATGACTCGAGGATGTCATATGATATTGTATCGTACGCGGTACCTTTGAGGAGGGATCACCGACTATTATATATATATATATATATATATATATATATATATATATATATATATCGACTCAGATTTAGCCGTTTTCCATACCCCTCCCGATTGACTTGTTAGTTAGAGCTGTAGTTTTGCTAGTAGATGTTAAGCTAGACCGATATCATACCTATTTCAAAACTAACGAATCGGGAGTATTTTAAAGACATGCAAAAAGATTCTACGGATATTTTCAAAGGACGTATCTTTTCTTAAAAACACCATAGCCCTTATTTTACTAAAAACCCCGATTCGTCTTATTTCAAATGGCAAACTGTAAGACCTTTTTATATTGATACAGATGCGTCACTGTTGCATTCATTATTCGATTTCTGCATACTCTTGTTATTCACATCGCATTGCATGTGCAAATGGTTATTGTTATATTAAACCATGCTGTTAGGACACCAGCACCATTATCGATGATACATATGTTCCATGGACACTTGCTTGCCGGCTCACACACTTCATCATCGATAATTGCTATGTCACTACACTGTAGTACTGTTGCATTCAGGATATGATCCCTTGTATGGTATATTTGTGTACATACCTATTGTACACCCATACGTGCATACATTCGTATTCGCACATACATAGCTGATTCTCGCTGGATTTGGAGATTTGGGAACTACAAGATACTCTTTAAAACTGATTCATTTTAAAAGAGCGGTTTCCCTCAATATGTACATATTACTATTCCATATTGCATGATATACTGATATGCTTACATTTCTTTTACATGTCGCATACATCATGCTTTTGATTATACGCATTGAGATATGTTGTTTCCATGATATTTCTGGATTTGGGAACCGTGGATATTTCCAAAGAGAGTACGTAATTGTTTTAAAAACCCGGTTACCCTTGATATGATATTTCAGTGCATCCACCATGTGTTTTCTCGTTGCTGAGAGCGACATGTGAAACCCGATTCGAGGAGCGGACGAGGCCGATTGCGGGTACATGGTGGACCAGGTATGGTACCCCCGGGGCGAGAACGGATCTGCTGTGTAGCTAGACGGTGAGCCTGGAAGAGGGACCACTACCTACCGGTAATTGTATTTGAGCTCGGCGGATATCCGAAGGATACGAACCGGAGTTGAGAGAGACTGCCGGGGCCCGATATATGAGGATTTTCATGCCGATGCTGGGCACAGGTTTCATGATGTTTTCGAGTGTCGATGCTTGACACTCAGGTTCCATGATTTTGATATGTCGTGAGCGACACATGTTGATTTACATCCTCATACTTCCATGCATATGTTTATGATATTTACATGTATGATGCTTATTGTCTTTGGGTGACATGTAGACGATTTCTACATTCATATATTGACATTGATCATATAGTAGGATGATATCTACATACTCATAGACTTCATGATATAGCAGACATTGATCATACCTCATATTTATGATATGTTATTACCTGAGGCACTGGCACGAGCACTTGCCACTACACTCATGTATAGATGTTACATTGCCACCTTATCATGCTTCAGACTTATTCATATTGAGGATATATTATTATTGATTGTATTGACCTAGGTTTATGTCATACATACAATTTCTTCTCTGTGATGTTTTCTATTCACGAGTTGGCAACTCACCCCCGTTGTGCCACAGTTCTTGCAGGTTTTGCCATACAGGTTCCATTGCGGCTTTTCTGGCACACTGCTTCCTTTCTGGGTGATTGCGTTGGTAGGTGGGTTCAATCGCTTCGTGACCACCCTTGTATTATTTTATTCAGTTGTATCTAGTAATTCCATCAACCAAAACTTGTATATTGTTTCAGACGTAGAAAACCAGTTATGTATTATTTCGACCTTAGAGTCGCGCGTTGTAGTATTATGGTTTTCATGTTGATTTTGAGTTTCTTTTGAGTTTTGATACTCTCTCTTTGGCATTGTATATTATATTGCTTGCGTGGTTGTGACCGTCGATTGACGAAGAGCTAGCTCCCACTTGGGTTGCCTTTTATTGTGCATATATATATTATTCATGTTGTACCCCGTTCGGGGCCATTATTTACAAAGGAAATTCTGCCGAAATTTTCAGAAAAGAAAATAGATTTTAAAAATGCATGTTCGGCATACTTATTTTAAAAACATCATTTTAAACATGTTTTCCTTACTTCTTAAAAACTAGTTTTCTTATTTACTCCTTAAAATGGTTTTAGATTTCTGTGTTTTTGGCTTACTTGAATTAGATGGGGTCCTATAGACTTCATATGATTCAAGTGCCAGTCACGTACTATTTCGGGTCGTGACAAAGTTGGTATCAGAGCGCTAGGTTAATCTTGGTTCGAGTTTATGTTTGACTATGCGGAGCCTAGGGCGTTTATATATATACGGAACTTAGGCTTGACCTTACAGAACTTAGACTTAGTCGAGGGGGTATTATACCCGAACTTTCGTCGCGTAGGATGACCCTTGGTTGATGGAGTAGGTAGCTTGAGTAGAGTGACATACCGTACGTATGTTTCGCGACATATTTACGATACGCCACTCTGCTTAAGAGTCTATAGGATGTACATTTCCTTGCACAGTGTTATATTCATTCTTATGATCTATCATAATCGATACTGGTTATGATTTTGCTGCCACGATTACACGGGCAGAGAGGGCTATGGCTAGAGTTGCGTCAGCGCGAGCTCGTCACGGACGAGGACTGACCAGGGCGTGATCCCAGAGACGTACGATTATATGGAGAGGCGTCGTTTTGTTGTGTTTTCGCGCCATGAGCGTTTGTCAAATCGCCGTTACGAGATTTTCCGGATGTGCTGATCGGCACCAGAGGATCAGGCTACTGCTAGAGGCCAGCCAGGATATGATGACCATTGATATGTCGCTTACTCAGGATGATTGAGGCGCTGTTCAGCGTACAGACGAATGAGCCAGTTGCTGCTGCAAATGACGAGATATCGCCCAGCTGTTGGAGCTACTGCAACATGAGTATATACTCAGAGATATGATGGAAGGTCGCTAGTCACACAAGGAGGAACAACTAGGACATATGGTTCCTTCGCTTACCCCGATGCGAGGTCATCAGATTGATTGATTCCAGGTAAAGACGACTTCACGCAGATTCGTTGAGAGTCGATAGAGACGATCGAATGTCAGAAGCCCATATTCCAAGTTTAAAGTATTCGAAAAGACATGTAAGCGATTCTATGGACCCTCTAGAAGAATGAAACCCTAACTCGACATAATGACCGTGTGAAAGCCTTTGAACCTTAGGGTTTGCGGCAGTTCCGCGGCGCCATTACTGAGGCTTAAGTTTGCCCTTCTATGGCTGGACCACCGACGCTGTGGTATGTACTCGATACTGTTAAACTATGCCAAAGATATTGAGCTCTTGGGGGATTATGAGGTTTTGACGAATCGATCGGAAGGTTTGACATCTTCAGATATCATATGATGGGATGCATTGCTTGAGAGACTCCAGATACGAGTATAGCCGTTGGAGCGCGGTTCATGCAGCCACGAGAAAAAGAGTCTGAATCAGTCGACATTAGAGCAGGGTGAAGTAAAGAGTTCGCACGAGATTTCGACGAGATGACGTTCCACTCCGCTGACATCAGAGATGCGATACGCATGCAGAGGCGTTGGGATGCGACCAGCTTCCGAGGAAATGTTGTGCTGAAGACGCAGATGACCAGAGAAGTGCCAGGACAGAATCGCCCCCGTTAGCACACCTGACAGGGCTGATGAGCCGATTGATTGCGAGATAGGTAATCCGCAGAGAAGATAAGGACCCAGAGACATAGGACGCCAGACCATGAACATGAGGTAAGTAGATATCTTACGCTGCTAGCATTGGATGCACCGACACCTTCTCGACTTTGAAGGAGGATATACCGACGACGGTAATTATGATTTGTGATTTTGTGATTTGATTATCACGTATCCATCACCTTGGATTTCGGTATTTTTGGGAGATTTGTTCGCATGATTGGTCTTGATGGCTGAGTTCCATGATTTCTGTTTTCGTGCACCATAATTGCACCTACTGGCTATTGATATTTTGCGCATAGTTATTACGCTTGAGGTATTGATTTTGATTTCATGCCTATTTTATGGCGGTGATTTGATTCACGCTTCCAGCATAGTTTTCATGCACTTTTAGTGTTTTGATTTGATTTGTGCACGCTGATGCACATGATTGTGAGCTTATACACCGCGGTATACCTGATTTGGATTTTCGCGCGTGTTGAGCGTATGTTTTGAGATACGATTTTGGTGCACACCCGATGCACTAAATCGGGATTCTTTATGCATGTCATATGCACCTGATTTTGCTGTCAGGCACGCCCGTTGCCCTTGGCAGATGTTTCGTGCACACCCGTTGCACCAATATGATGTTTCTGTGCACATTTATGGCACATATATGGATTTTGATTTCCGTGCGCACCAGACGCACAGGGTATTCTTATATACATTTTTGGGATTTAATCCTTATGGACCAGTAAGTTTTTATGATATTTGCTATGTGTTTTCGTACTGAGCAGGACTAGTCAGAGGATAGTACTTGGACATATTTTGCACGCATTCCTTTAGTTATTTAAATATATAGATTTCATATCTTCATGTATAATTTTGATGTATATCATATTGGTTTTGTTTTGGATTTGACATTTGTGTCATTACCATGACTCTGATGATTGCGGGATGCTTGACGGAGTTTCAATTTTGAGTTATCTGCTCATTACTTATGCGCATGCATTGCGCTATGATGCGTTTTATGCATTGGTGATTTCGGAGCCCCGACGACTTAGACTTTCATTTGAAATGTTTTAGAATTTGGGGGTTTAAATTTAAATTCGGGGACTGAATATCTTTAAGGGCGGAAGATTTTAACATTTAAAAAAAATAAAATATTGCTTTTGGTAATTTTTATAATTTAATATTATTTTAATGAATATTTTAATATTTCGGTATAATTAAATACCGATAAATTGGGCAAAAATTTGGAAAATTATGGAAATTATTTAAAAGAAGGTGTTTTATGGAATTATGCCATTTGATTTAGTGTAATTCTCGGATGTGTTTGTAAAAGCAAGTATCGAATCAAATAGTCAAATGATTCCCGACATCGGTTTCATTTAATCTATAATAGTATCTTGTGTCGGTATTTAGAAAATTGTATAAAGAACTCACTATCAAAGAATTATATTTGACCTCAATCAACTACGGTGTCAGTTGTAGATCGTAAGCGAGTGCGGATCGTCCACAGGGATTGTGCGATTCGTTTCAATGTTTAATTTGTTTGAATCGAAAAGTTAATCGAAAAGAAAAGAAAATATGATTCAAGAATTTATCGATTGATTCAGGTGTCACGATGTTTAATCAAGAATCAAGAAATGATAAACAATCAAGAATCGGGTTTCGATGATATTTCCAACCAAAATGTCAAGAATCTAAATGAGGCTCGTAGGACTCGATCGGATCTATAGACGTGATGTAATTTCAAGATTTCGTGTTCTTGTCCTTTGAAGGATTGATACTAGATCGATGATGATCGATGAGAGTTAGGGCTTTCTTGATGAAACTAGGGTTTCATCGTTTAACCCTTGTTCTTTCATCGATATCATTCACATTCTAGCCTCTAACAATTTCAAGAAACGATCGTAGCTCCCCAATCTCGAGCGATATCAATCAAGAAAGCATCGCAACGAATTGGGTCGTCGATTCTTGAACTTGCTAGGGTTTAAAAAACTCGTAGGATTCAAGAATCGATTTAAGATATATTACATCATCATTCTATTGATCGTCTCGACTCCTCGACGAGCGGAGTATTACTCAAACATCATCACACAGAAAGTATTCAAGAATTTGAAAAGATATCATGATGCAAGAATTTAAAGAAAACAAGATAAAAGAATATCACCTTTTATTTATATCAACAATTTAATTACAGTCGCTCAAGAACTACAAGAGGAAGAACTAAATTGTTGAATTGGCGTCGCTCGGCTCCGTGAGTCGTGGATCGGCTTTGGACCACTTGCTCTGTTGAAGATCGGCTCGGCTCATAAAAGGTTGCACGGCTTCTTGCTTGATGGGTACTCGGGATCTTGGCTTTTGATTGGAATTAGGGTTAGGGTTTCACACAAATCCTCTCACTAGATTTGTGGAAGAAGAAGATGAAGAGAGTAAAATGAAGAAGTATCTAAGTTTTGATAATGGATCCAAGTATCAAGTATATCTTTTACAAGTGAGCCAAGGGTCTTATTTATAGATCTCCTAAACCCTAAGCCTTTGAGTTCCCTCCAAAAGTTTGTTGAAAGACTTCTAGAAAGAGTTTGTTAGGCTTAGCTTAGGGTTTAAGCTAGGGTTTAGGGAGAAGGTTCTAGAATGATAGGCTAGTTTAGTGTAGATCCCAAAGTTCGCTGATCTGGCAGAAGTCTCTGGAGTCTTCTGGAACTTGAGGTATATTTCTGAACTTCAGCCACTATGAGAAGCATTGTCCACTAAAATTGAGAGGGTGACGTGGCAAGATGGCCGCGGAACCGCGGCGCAAGAAGGCTCCGGCCGCGGTTCCGCGGCCATGTTGGATCCTTGGGGCTTGAGCTCTTTGCAGTGGTCTTGGGTTGACATTTTGGGCTTCCTATAATATGTTGATTTATATTTTCCCTTTTTGATTGATACCAGATCTGAAATCATTGAGTTGACGTAATGTTTGATCGGTACCATGTACATTTTTGCCTTTCTTCTGGATTTTCCTGCACAGATCTCAAAACACGTGTTGCGCAAATGTAGGGATGATGCGATGCCATGAAATGCGGTCAATTTCCTTTATAGTGTCGGTTTAAGAGTCTAACACATGCAATCTGATACTTTGCGACAGTTTTGCTAATATGTAAAATATGAATGCCGAACACTTCTATATGGATGCAAATGATGAGGAAATTGCCGGCTAAAATATGCAATATTTTCGACTAATCAAATTCCCCCAAACTTAATTTCGATCGTCTCGAGCGAACTGTTTTATTAAAAAGAGAAGGAGAAAATAAAGAAAGAGAAAAACTATCTAGCACACTTTCGTAGGCAACACGATTGCACTGAGCGTGTGCAACAAGCCTTTAAACCTCTAGGTGTCCCTAGTAGGAGGAGTGTTGTCTCCTGAGGGTTTTCAGCGGATTGCACCCATAAAATCCAATAATAAAAGAAAGATCATGAATATTACATTTAAAGAAAAGAATTGTAAAAGAAAAGCTTTGATAATTAGGGTTTCCAACTAAGCTAGCTTTTCGGTTGTCATGAGCCCTATCTTAATGGTCATGAAAAGATGTTAGAAATCACGTCCTCCCTCAATAAAACATCGTCTTATTTTTCATTCCTATCTTTCTTCCAAACATCGATCATATAACCCTGCGTGTGTGTAAAGACAGCCCTACACCCGGAGAATTCAATTCAAGCTATCATACTCTTGCCCATCAGCCTCAGTACTTTTTAATTAATGAATATTAAGATGAGATTGCTCACACACTTTCATGCGACCGTTAATACTTCTTGAGGTACTAACCGACCGATTACTCCTGTGTTTGCTTACTTGGTGTTTTTTCCTCGTCTTGCACCACCTTAGGCATAACTGTGATTCCCAGACCAGTTGGCCTTAGGGCACTAGGTGAAGAAGCACCCTCGCTATATATTTTTTATTGCCCTCGGTGATAACAAAACCAGTGTTCATTTTTCTCACCACTTTATATATTTTTTCCTTTTTTTTTATTTCCTTCATACTTTTGGCTTTAAGACAAGAGCATTTCAAGGTATCCTCTACTATCCCAGGCTTTAAGACGTGTGTAAGTGCGAATAGCAGGGTATCAACGTTCAAAATGTTTGGCTTTCCAGAATAGAAACTATTTTTCAGACTTATTTTTATCCTCAGATTAGTGACGTCCTTCATCTTACTAACCCTTGGGACAACAGCTCATAACTACTTATTACTAGTTCGTATAAGAAAACTTCTAATTTTCTTAGTTTTCTAAAAATTTTCTAATCTCATGGATGTAATTTTTCACTATCTAAACTTTTATTATCTTATTTATGTACAAAAAAGTGTAAATATTAAAATTATTTTTATACTTGAAAATTTTTAAATTTTTTATGGGTTTTGAAAATTTTTAAAATTTAAATTTTTTTCAATTTTTATAGATTTTTAAAAAAATGTTTTGTGTTTATGCAGATGATATGAAAATGATGCGACAATAATCACAAACCTCCCCCAAACTTGTTTTCAACAGTGTCCTCACTGTTGCCAAACGCTATACCTACAAAATTGTAAGCCTGGGGGGAATTATTAGTGGGGGCAAAATATATAAGTGAAGAACTTCCCCCAAACTTACTCTTTTCACTCACCTTCATTCAAAAAATGATGCAATGATATACTGGACATGAAGGTGAGACGGAGGAATTTTAATCCAAATAAACTGGCTCTTGTAAGAACAAGAGCTCCTCCGTGGGATCAGTGGAAAAATACGGCTTTAGTCTATGTCCATTTACTTTGAAAAAGGTGCCGTTTTTAACATTTTCTACTTCTACTGCCCCGTGCGGGTATACAGACCGCACAACAAAAGGTCCCTTCCATCGAGATCGGAGCTTACCCGTGTGAAGGTGTAATCGTGAATCATAAAGAATGACTTGTTGACCAGGTGAAAATGTTTTCCTCAAAATGTTTTTATCGTGAAAAAACCTTAGTCCTATTCTTTGTGATTACAGCGTTATCATAAGCGTCATCGCGGAGTTCGCTTAGCTCATTAAGTTGCAGCTTCCGAAAGTTGCAAGCAAGGTTTAGATCAAAATTTATTTCTTTTATAGCCCACAATGCTTTTTGCTCTATCTCGACGGGTAAATGACATGCTTTTCCAAACACTATCCTATATGGAGACATTCCTAGGCCGGTTTTATATGAAGTTCTGAATGCCCAAAGAGCATCCGTCAGTTTGGTCGACCAGTCTTTTCTATTCTTAGCAACAGTTTTCTCCAGGATAAGTTTGATTTGTCTGTTTGAGATTTCAGCCTGCCCGCTCGTTTGAGGGTGATAGGGTGTAGAAAGTCGGTGGTTGATTGAGTATTTTCGCATCAGCGTCTCGAAAGACCTGTTGCAGAAATGTGTCCCATTATCGCTAATGATAGCGCGTGGGTGTCCAAATCGCGAAAAGATATTCTCTTTTAAGAACTTAATGACAACTTTCTTGTCATTAGTGCGACATGGAATGGCTTCTACCTATTTTGAGACATAATCAACCGCCAGCAGAATGTACAAATTCCCAAAGGAGTTGGGAAAAGGACCCATAAAATCAATGCCCCAAACATCAAATATTTCAACAACCAGAATGGGTTGCTGAGGCATTTCATTCCTTCGGGATATTCTACCCGTATACTGACATTGTGTACAGGTTTTGCAATAGTCAAATGCGTCCTTGAATAAGGTCGGCCAATAAAATCCACATTGCAAAACCTTTTCCGCTGTCTTTCTAGGACCAAAGTGACCCCCACAGGCCTGATCATGACAAAATGAAAGAACACTCTTGAACTCTTCATTCGGGACACACCGGCGAATGATCTGATCAGGACAATATTTAAACAAATTGGGTTCGTCCCAGTAAAAGTGTTTTACTTGGGATAGAAAACGATATTTGTCCTGTTTTGACCAATCGCTCAGTATTAGTCCCGTGGCATGATAGTTCACAATATCCCTGAACCATGGTTCAGCGGATATGCTCAAGAGTTGTTCATCAGGGAATGAATCATTGATCGTCAGGGTCACAGGGGAAGAAATGATGCGTGAAAGATGGTCAGCTACTACGTTTTCACATCCTTTCTTATCTTTGATAACAAGATCAAATTCTTGTAACAGTAGGATCCAACGTATTAGTCGACCTTTTGCATCTTTCTTCGCCAGAAGATATTTTAAAGCGGAATGGTCAGTATACACAACTATAGGAGAGCCAATTAAGTAAGGCCTGAATTTTTCTAATGCAAATACAACCGCTAAGAGTTCTTTTTCTGTGGTTGTATAATTGATTTGCGCATCATTCAGGGTCTTACTTGCATAGTATATCACGTGTGGCATTTTATCGATGTGCTGTCCTAAGACTGCACCTACTGCAAAATCAGATGCGTCACACATCAGCTCAAAGGGGTAGTCCCAATTTGGTGATGATAGCACGGGGGCTGAAGTGAGTAAGTGTTTAAGTGAGTCGAAAGCTGTCTCGCAATCCGAGTCAAAATGGAAGGTCGTATCCTTGGCCAGGAGAAGAGTTAAAGGTCTAGCAATTTTGCTAAAGTCCTTAATGAATCTCCTATAAAAGCCCGCATGGCCAAGGAAAGATCGAATATCTTTGACGCTTTTGGGATGAGGGAGGTTTTGAATGACATCTATCTTAGCTCTGTCAACCTCAATGCCTTTCTGTGAAATGATATGTCCAAGGACTATTCCTTCTCGGACCATAAAGTGGCATTTTTCCCAGTTTAAAGTCAAGTTCTTCTCTTTGCAACGAGTAAGAACGGCGTCAAGATTCGCTAGGCAATCGGAAAAAGAGTCTCCAAAATTCGAGAAATCGTCCATAAAGATCTCCAGAAAATTCTCTACCATATCAGAGAATATTCCCATCATACACCGCTGAAAGGTAGCGGGAGCATTGCATAGCCCAAAGGGCATGCGACTGTAAGCAAAGGTACCAAAAGGACAAGTAAAGTGGTTTTATCTTGATCCTTTTTGGCGATGGGGACCTGATTATAGCCTGAGTATCCGTCCATAAAACAATAATACTCTCGTCCCGCGTAGCGTTCCAGCATCTGATCAATGAATGGTAGAGGAAAGTGGTCTTTCCTCGTGGCAGCATTGAGTTTTCTATAATCAATACATACACGCCACACAGTTTGGGTGCGTGTCTGAATCAACTCATTTGCCTCATTGGTTATAACAGTGATGCCGGATTTCTTAGGAACGACATGTATAGGACTCACCCACTGGCTATCGGAGATGGGGTATATAATACCATTATCTAGGCATTTGACGATCTCTTTCATCACTGCTTCCTTCATAACGGGATTCAACCGTCTCTGTGGTTCTCGGGTTGGTCTGGCATCATCCATCACATGTATATGATGTTTAACTATCAAGGGACTAATCCCTTTGATGTCCGCCATACTCCAACCAAACGCCTCTTTGTTAGATCTCAATACCGATAAAAGTGCATTCTCTTGCTCTAATGCAAGAGTAGCGGATATGATAACCGGTAAAGACTCATTCTCACCTAGATATGCATATTTAAGGTGAGAAGGTAAAATTTTGAGATCTAACTCGGGCGGAGAAATGATAGAAGGAGGGATCATTGAGTGATTTTTGGATTTACAAAGAAGCTCAGAGCCTGTGAAAGATACAGACTCAGGTGGAGAAAAGTCAGAAGTGCAGGACTCAGGTGTAGAGAAAGTGTCCTCACTAAGATCATGTGTGAAATCAAACAGAGATGTGGTAATGTCATCGAGATCAGTAAAGCAAAGTTCCTTGGCTCCACAACTATCGGGAGCGATCTCATGGACAGAGCACACATCTAAAATATGAGCAGTGGGTTCTGATGGCTGACTTCCAACTTTGTAGATATTTAGTTCAATGGTCATATTTCCAAATGATAAGTTCATTGAACCATTTCTACAGTTTATAACAGCGTTGGAAGTGGCAAGGAAAGGACGACCCAGAATCACCGGAATTTGGTCCTGGGGTTTGCTACAGGATGTGTGTCGAGCACAATGAAGTCTACAGGGAAAACAAATTCCCCGACCTTTATCAATACATCCTCTAATTCACCCCTTGGTTTGGTGATAGACCGGTCTGCCATCTGGAGAGTGCAATGAGCAGGTTTCAGCTCTCCAATCCCTAATTGCTCATAGACAGAATAAGGGAGCAGGTTAAGACTTGCGCCAAGGTCTAAAAGAGCACGATTTATATTTTTACCCCCAATCGAAATCGATATTGTAGGACATCCTGGGTCCTTTCGTTTCTTTGGTAGCTGGGGTATAAAAGCAGTGCTGATATTATTAGACATAAATACCTTCTTTGGCACTTGGGTCTTCCTCTTCCTAGTGCACAAGTCCTTAAGAATTTTCGCATAAGTGGGGACTTGTTGAATTGCATCTAAGAGAGGGATATTGATGTTAACCTGTTTGAACATTTCCATTATTTTCTCCATATGAGGACTCGTTCTATTAGCCCTTAACCGGTTCGGGTAAGGTGCTTTCGCAATAAGCGCAGGGTCCATCACAGGAGAAGGAAGAGGGGGTAGACGAGGTCCCAAAAGAGGTGTGGGGACTGTCTGTGGAGAACTATAAGGGTTGGGAGAAGGTGTCGAGCCTAATGGGAAATGGAGAAAAGGCTCGCGAGAAGATGGTGTGGTAGAAGAAGAAGGATCAGAAGGAGAAGTGTGTGTGTGTGGAAAGGTTTCAGCCGGGGAGTTGATATAATTTTCAGTATCATCAATACCTTCCCCGACATGATTGTTCAGCACTCTTCCCGATCTCAACGTTGTGATGGCATTTACATTGTAATGCCCAGGATCCTGTAGGGGTTGAGAGGGAAGTTTCCCTTTTTCTCTCGCACTCATTTCGGCTTTAAGTCGTGCGATTTCAGCTTCCATCGTTCTGATACTCTCAGCTTGGGATGCTGAGTTTTTCTTTATCTTACTGACGGAAGATCTAACCTCAGTCGAAACCTCTATGAAATTGGACAAAAGTGATTTCATGGTTTGAGTGAATTGAGAGAACTCGTCAGAACAGGACTGCATAGGATTAGACTGTGCAGGAGTGTTTCCCTGGTTTTGGAAATTTTGTGACTGATAGGGGTGCTGAGTGAGTTGAAGGGGTTGCTGTTGTGATGGAGGAAGAGCCCTTTGAAAATTATTCGTGTTTGGAACCGTGTTTTGAGATTGGTTTTGGTTCCAAGCGAAATTCGGGTGATTCCTCCAACCCTAATTGTACGTGGAAGAATATGGATCGTTTCGAGGTCTTTGAAATGCGGCATTAGAATGGTCGTGACCTTGAAACGCAGAGTTTAATGGACATTCTTCCGTTAAATGAGACGGATCAGAACAGCACCCACAAACAGTTTTGGGGAGTGACACTGGGTTTAGGGAGGCTGCTGCAAATTTGTGTTCCATAGCGTCGAGCTTCTTTTGCATTGCTGCCATTTCAGCTCGAACACCTATGGACACATCTATTTGGTGTACGCCACCCCTATTCAATGGTTGGGTTCCACTCTCCCACTGTAGTGATTTTTCAGCGAACTCTTCTAAATACTTCCAAGCTTCCCCATCATCTTTGGTCCTAAAAGTACCTTGACACATGTTTTCAAGGCTCTGTTTAGTGTTTGGATTAATGTCCTCATAAATGATTCGGCACAATTCCCATCTCGGGATGCCGTGATGAGGACACTGAACCAATAGATCCTTGAAACGTTTAAAGCATTTTGAAAATGGTTCAGCAGGAAGCTGGGCAAATTGATTCAGTTCGCTACGGATTCGAGCTGTCTTTTGTATTGGGTAAAATTTCTTAAGGAATGCAGCGACGAATTCTTCCCAATTCGTAATAGAGTGTGCGGTAGTGTTATATAGCCACTTCTCGGCTATATCGCACAATGTAAATGGAAGAAGTCGTAGACGCACAGCATCTACTGAAAGTTGTGACGTACCCATCATTGCGCATATGTTTTCAAATTTGGTAATGAAAACGTAAGCGTCCTCAGTCTCGAGTCCGTGGAATTTGGGTAAAAGATTGATATACTGGGGCTTAATCTCAAAGTTATCCCTATTGCCTGGTGGTGTGGATAAGCAGGTCGAAAGAGGACCTCGAATAGGGTAGCACCTCTCCTGGAGAGAGATGCGGGGTGGATTCTGCGCACCAACGGACGGTGGCAGATTAGGGTTAAAGAAGTTTGATGGATTCGGATCCATCGGTGTAGGTGTGGTAGTGGGTAAAGGAAACGTAAATGGAGAAATGCCGACTTCGGAGTCGATAAAGGGTACGTGGACTAAACGGGCACTAGAATCCCGTGTCCAGCCTATCTTGCACTAAAAAGGGTTAGTACAAGTGGCAGCGTTGACTTATAATTAGGGGTAAATGAATGCGGTGCTTGCTTTTTAAAAAGGGACGGATTTTTTTTTGAAAAAATGATGCGACAAAACAAATGCAGCACACAAACCCTAGAATCTAGTGGTCACCTAGGTCCGGCTCTAGACCGCTCCTAACTGCCAAAAGACAAGTCGCAGGATAGAATCCTCCACTGCCTCTTTATCCTCCTATGGCTGGATAAGTGCCAGGTAAGTGGGAAGGTACTCCACTACGTAAGTAGTGGGCCTAATTAAAAACCACTAGCCTTAGACACACTCGCCTTAGGCACCACAAGAAAACATGGATAAGCAATGAATTACCCACGACCTTCTCTTGTCCTAATTGAGCGCGACGGTCCTTAGAGTCTTCTCTAGATTTCTTTTAGTTAATGTGGGTCAATGCGGATGTAAGTTTTGTGGTTTTCGGGGCCTAGGAAGGGTAATGAAATCCCCACCTAATTTGGATTTGGCCGTGCCTCTTAATATCCGTATTTAGAATGCAAACAACCAAGAAATCAAAATCACGCACAAATTTAATTTTGCTTTTGCGGCGCTGCGATTATTTGCAAAGAATCCTGCAGCAAAGTGTTAGTTGGAGCTAAGAAGAGGAGAGAGGAGAAGGTAAGAAGTTACCTGAGAAAACCTAGCACAGAGATCCCTTCAGGTAGCCGTGGAACCGCCGCTATTGGGCACTCCCACCACGGAAACGCGGTTGAATGGTGAGATCACTCCACCAAAATTCTTCAGGGAGCTTCTGTAGACTCCCTCTGCTCTCTGGTATATTCCAAAAATTTTCTTCAATTTCCAAACAGCTCCAGATTTCCTTGCAATGAACAACAGCAAATCGTTTAGGGTTTGCACGAATTTTGATCTCAAAAACAACAATGGAATAATTCTTTCAATTCAAACTATAATATGAAACGAATTAGCGCGCGATCCCCGGCAACGGCTCCATTTTGATTTAGTGTAATTCTCGGATGTGTTTGTAAAAGCAAGTATCGAATCAAATAGTCAAATGATTCCCGATATCGGTTTCATTTGATCTATAATAGTATCTTGTGTCGGTATTTAGAAAATTGTATAAAGAACTCACTATCAAAGAATTATATTTTTACCGCAATCAACTACGGTGTCAGTTGTAGATCCTAAGCGAGTGCGGATCGTCCACAGGGATTGTGCGATTCGTTTCAATGTTTAATTTGTTTGAATCGAAAAGTTAATCGAAAAGAAAAGAAAACATGATTCAAGAATTTATCGATTGATTCAGGTGTCACGATGTTTAATCAAGAGTCAAGAAATGATAAACAATCAAGAATTGGGTTTCGATGATATTTCCAACCAAAATGTTAAGAATCTAAATGAGGCTCGTAGGACTCGATCGGATCTATAGACGTGATGTAATTTCAAGATTTCGTGTTCTTGTCCTTCGAAGGATTGATACTAGATCGATGATGATCGATGAGAGTTAGGGCTTTCTTGATGATACTAGGGTTTCATCGTTTAACCCTTGTTCTTTCATCGATATCATTCACATTCTAGCCTCTAACAATTTCAAGAAACGATCGTAGCTCCCCAATCTCGAGCGATATCAATCAAGAAAGCATCGCAACGAATTGGGTCGTCGATTCTTGAACTTGCTACGGTTTACAAAACTCGTAGGATTCAAGAATCGATTTAAGATATATTACATCATCATTCTATTGATTGTCTCGACTCCTCGACGAGCGGAGTATTACTCAAACATCATCACACAGAAAGTATTCAAGAATTTGAAAAGATATCATGATGCGAGAATTTAAAGAAAACAAGATATAAGAATATCACATTTTATTTATATCAACAATTTGATTACAGTCGCTCAAGAACTATAAGAGGAAGAACTAAATTGTTGAACTGGCGTCGCTCGGCTCCGTGAGTCGTGGATCGGCTTTGGACCACTTGCTCTGTTGAAGATCGGCTCGGCTCATAAAAGGTTGCACGGCTTCTTGCTTGATGGGTACTCGGGATCTTGGATTTTGATTGGAATTAGGGTTAGGGTTTCACACAAATCCTCTCACTAGATTTGTGGAAGAAGAAGATGAAGAGAGTAAAATGAAGAAGTATCTAAGTTTTGATAATGGATCCAAGTATCAAGTATATCTTTTACAAGTGAGCCTAGGGTCTTATTTATATATCTCCCATACCCTAAGCCTTTGAGTTCCCTCCAAAAGTTTGTTGAAAGACTTCTAGAAAGAGTTTGTTAGGCTTAGCTTAGGGTTTAAGCTAGGGTTTAGGGAGAAGGTTTTAGAATGATAGGCTAGTTTAGTGTAGATCCCAAAGTTCGCTGATCTGGCAGAAGTCTCTGGAGTCTTCTGGAACTTGAGGTATATTTCTGAACTTCAGCCACTATGAGAAGCATTGTGCACTAAAATTGAGAGGGTGACGTGGCAAGATGGCCGCGGAACCGCGGCGCAAGAAGGCTCCGGCCGCGGTTCCGCGGCCATGTTGGATCCTTGGGGCTTGAGCTCTTTGCAGTGGTCTTGGGTTGACATTTTGGGCTTCCTATGATATGTTGATTTGTATTTTCCCTTTTGGATTGATACCAGATCTGAAATCATTGAGTTGACGTAATGTTTGATCGGTACCATGTACATTTTTTTGCCTTTCTTCTGGATTTTCCTGCACAGATCTCAAAACAAGTGTTGCGCAAATGTAGGGATGATGCGATGCCATGAAATGCGGTCAATTTCCTTTATAGTGTCGGTTTAAGAGTCTAACACATGCAATCTGATAATTTGCGACAGTTTTGCTAATATGTAAAATATGAATGCCGAACACTTCTATATGGATGCAAATGATGAGGAAATTGCCGGCTAAAATATGCAATATTTTCGACTAATCACCATTTTTAAGTTTTTATGATTAATTATATGCTAATTTAGTGCTAATTACGATTAAAAATCGCTAATCGCGTTTTAAGCTTATTTTGTCCAAAAATGCACCATGTATTTTTTTCACTTGTTACATTTTCTTATGGCTTTCCTACTTGTTTTATTTCATGGTTGTTGGTTTATTAGAGGGGAGAAAAGAAAAGAAAAGAAAGGAAAAGGATTAAAATATATAGGTATGGGTGAGAGAGAGAAAGGGAGGGTTTTTTTACCATTGACTTGTTTGAACCATTCCTCCATCATTCTTA
Organism: Agapanthus africanus; assembly: GCA_030015575.1. Classification (NCBI taxonomy): domain Eukaryota; kingdom Viridiplantae; phylum Streptophyta; class Magnoliopsida; order Asparagales; family Amaryllidaceae; genus Agapanthus; species Agapanthus africanus. Next base: position 403,988,791 of record CM057337.1, on the reverse strand, counting down.
CCTCATTTTCTCTTTCCCTCTTCCTTGGTTGCTGCTGCTGCTGCTGCTGCTGCCCTAGCTCCCTCCCCCTCTTCAACTCCTTAAAACACATCCAAAAACACCCCAAAACATAATCTTCTTTGCACAAAAAAGATGCACAAGCTCGAGGGAAACACATTGGACCAAGAAAGCAAGGATTTTGGCCACTTGGGGCAACTCAAGAAAATTCTTGAGTTGCCAAATGAGGTATTTTCTGAACCACTAGCTTAGTTTTCCCATTACTTCTACCCCCATGTTAGATTAGAACCTATATGGAGTGGTTTTGTGGACTTAGAAAATTCTAGTTAGGGTTTATGGGAATTTGAGAGTTGTGATGGGTAATTAAGCTCAATAGAGGCCACACAAACCCCCTAGTGCTAGAATTCAAGCCTGAAACAGAGACTAGAACACCGGAATACGGATTTAGAAAAGCCGATATTGGAAAATTGTGGAATCTGTGAGGGTTATATGAAATCTGCTATCACCCCGAGACTCTGAAAATTATATTGCATACACAGAGATACATGCAGGCAACTAGGAAGCTACCACCAAAACCCCAGCTCCTGTATCATTTTCCAGGCCGCAAATAAAAGCCTTCTGGCCGCAAATTGTGGCCAGACCTGGGCCATTTGGTCTCGTTCTTGTTCTGTGTTCCTCGCATCAGTAAAATAGACCCTTGGTATATGCAAAATTGACCAATTTGACCTAGGGTAGAATCTGGAGCCTTTTTCCTGAGTTACTGTTTTGATTCGTGTTTTCATTTCTCGTATTTTGAATTCTGGAATTGTGTATTGGCGTTTTACCTCGATTACTTGGCGTTTGTACGACGATATCGAGAATTGTTTGATGGTTTTGAAAGCGTACCCATAGGTTCTAACCTGTTGGCCTTTAAGCGTGTCGTTTAGGTTTTCGTGTGTCGTTTTTGTTTCAATTTGGTTCTAACGCGATGCGCTACGTGTGATATGTAGGTACCCCCATGATGATTCGAGACGATGAAGAAGATGAAGGTGACATCGACATCGACACGCAGGATGCAAGGTGAATAGATTATATCTATGGGGGAAGTCCGGTGGATGGCGTTATAGCACCCCCGCAGTCCGATACTTAGTATAGTATATATATACTATTTATGATAGCTTATTGTGTGTCATGGTTATAGAGATGAGATTAGGTGTACTATGATTAGATTAGGGAGTAGAAGTAAACTAGTATAATTCCTAGTTACGAACCCTAGAATAGGTTTACCCCCACACGCACACACATGCATTTGTGTTATACATATACCTAGATGACGAGGATTGTTGATGATATTTGGAGATGAGTCGATGAGATTGGGCATAGTGCCATGGGATCGGTGATATATTTTGATTCGTATTTGGGATACGACATGAGATTTTAGCGGGCCTTTGGACGTGTGTTTACACACGCATTTATATAGATGGTATCAGTTGTACTAGACTTAGACCTGTACACCAGATCATGAGATATTATGATAAGGATACAAGATAATTGATGAGATGAATGTGATATTGACTCGTACCTAGCTTTTGGGATGCCGTATGATGATTTACCGTACAAACTTTATATTGATGATAGATCCGCACTGATGATCGAGGATGTCATATGATATTGTATCGTACGCGGTACCTTTGAGGCAGGATCACCGACTATTTTATATATATATATATATATATATATATATCGACTCAGATTTAGGCGGTTTCCATACCCCTCCCGATTGACTTGTTAGTTAGAGCTGTAGTTTTGCTAGTAGATGTTAGGCTAGACCGATATCATACCTATTTCAAAACTAACGAATCGGGAGTATTTTAAAGACATGCAAAAAGGTTCTACGGATATTTTGAAAAGACGCATCTTTTCTTAAAAATACCGTAGCCCTTATTTTACTAAAAACCTCGATTCTTCTTATTTCAAATGGAAAACTGTATGACCTTTTTATATTGATACAGATGCATCACTGTTGCATTCATTATTCGATTTCAGCTTACTCTTGTTATTCGCATCGCTTTGCATGTGCAAATGGTTATTGTTATATTAAACCATGCTTTTAGGACACCAGTACCATTATCAATGATGCATATGTTCCACGTACACTTTCTTGCCGGCTCACACACTTCATCATCGAGAATTGCCATGTCACTACACTGTAGTACTGTTGCATTCAGGATATGATCCCTTGCATGGTATATTTGTGTATATACCTATTGTGCACCCATAAGTGCATACATTCGTATTCGCACATACATAGATGATTCTTGCTAGATTTGGCGATTTGGGAACCGCAAGATACTCTTTAAAACCGATTCATTTTAAAAGAGCGGTTTCCCTCAATATGTACATATCACTATTCCATATTGCATGATATACTGATATGCTTACATTTCTTTTACATGTCGCATACATCATGCTTTTAATTATACGTATTGAGATATGTTTTTTCCATGATATTTCTGGATTTGGGAACCGTGGATATTTCCAAAGAAAGTATGTAATTGTTTTAAAAACCCGGTTACCGTTGATATGTTATTTCAGTGCGTCCACCATGTATTTTCTCGGTGCTGAGAGCGACATGTGAAACCCGATTCGAGGAGCGGACGAGGCCGATTGCTGGTACATGGTGGATCCGGTATGGTACCCTGGGGTGAGAACGGATCTGCTGTGTAGCTAGACGGTGAGCCTGGCAAAGGGACCACTACCTACCGGTGATTGTATTTAAGCTCGGTGGATATCCGGAGGATACCGACCGGTGTTGAGAGATGATATGGGCCGATCCGGACCGCCGGGGCCCGATATATGAGTATTTTCGTGCCGATGCTAGGCACAGGTTTTATGATGTTTTCGAGTGTCGATGCTTGACACTCAGGTTCCATGATTTTTATATGTCACGAGCGACACATGTTGATTTGCATCCTCATACTTCCATGCATATGTTTATGATATTTACATGCATGATGCTTATTGTCTTTGGGTGACATGTGGACGATTTCCACATACATATATTGACATGGATCACATAATAGGATGATATCAACATACTCATATACTTCATGATATAGTCGACATTGATCATACCTCATATTTATGATATGTTATTACCTGAGGCACTGGCACGAGCACTTGGCACTACACTCATGTATAGATGTTACATTGCCACCTTATCATGCTTCAGACTTATTCATATTGAGGATATATTATTATTGATCGTATTGACCTAGGTTTATGTCATACATACGATTTCTGCTCTGTGATGTTTTCTATTCACGAGTTGGAAACTCACCCCTGTTGTGCCACAGTTCTTGCAGGTTTTGCCGTACAGTCCATTGCGGCTTTTCTGGCACACTGGTTCCTTTCTGGGTGATTGCATTGGTAGGTGGGTTCACTCGCATCATGACCGCCCTTGTATTATTTTATTCAGTTGTATCTAGTAATTCCATCAACCAAAACTTGTATATTGTTAAAGACTTAGAAAATTAGTTATTTATAATTTCGACCATAGAGTCGCGCGTTGTAGTATTTTGGTTTTCATGTTGATTTTGAGTTTCTTTTGAGTTTTGATCCTCGCCCTTTGGCGTTGTATATTATATTGCTTGTGTGGTTGTGACCGTCGATTGACGAAGAGCTAGCTCACGCTTGGGGATGCCTTTTATTGTGCATATATATATTATTCATGGTGTACCCCGTTCGGGCTATTATTTACAAAGGAAACTCTGCCGAAATTTTCAGAAAAGAATATAGATTTTAAAAATGCATGTTCGGCTTGCTTATTTTAAAAACCTCATTTTAAACATGTTTTCCTTACTTCTTAAAAACTAGTTTTCTTATTTACTCCTTAAAATGGTTTTAGATTTCTGGGTTTTTGGCTTACATGAATTTGATGGGGTCCTATAGACTTCATATGATTCAAGTTCCAGTAACGTACTACTTCGGGTCGTGACATTCTCGGCGGCTGAAGAAGCACGGGCAGAACTGCCCCACTTAAGACTTAGAAATGGCCGCGGTGGTCTTCGCACTCAAGATTTGGGGAATTATTTATACGGTGAGTCGTGCCGGATATTCACAGACCATAAGTTCTTAAAGTATATCTTTGAGCAGCGGGATCTGAATCTGAGGCAACATCGTTGGATGGAGCTTGTGAAGGACTATGACTGCGAGATTCTCTATCATCCGGGAAAGCGAAATTGGTGGCAGATGCCTTGAGTCGGAGGCCACGAGGTACCTTATCTTATTTGAGCACAGTGCAGAGGCAGTCTTCCGCAGATTGGCAGATTCTATGTGACAGCCGAGTACAGTTTGAGTTTACGTCGACCGGAGGACAACTTGCTCATATCCGCACCCGTCCATAGTTACTTGATCGCATCCTAGAGGCATAACCCACCGATGCTTGCTTGTCCGAGATCATAGAGCAGGTTAAACAGGGTAGAGATTCTGAGTTCATGATCGATGACCATGGAGTGTTACGGATTGGGACTCGTCTTTATGTACCAGATTCTGAGGGGCTGAGACACGAGATCTTAGAGGAGGCGCATCGGTCAGCATATAGTATTCATCTGGGTTCCACCAAGATGTATCATGATTTGAGAGATGTCTACAGGTGGGAAGGGATGAAGAGGGATGTCACAGATTTTGTTTCGAGATGCTTGACTTGTCAGCAAGTCATGGCCGAGCACCAGAGGCCTGCAAAAGAGTTACAGCCCTTACCCATTCTGGAGTGGAAATGGGAGCAGATCTCTATGGATTTCGTGTGGGTCTTCCCGTATCCAGTAGAGGGTATGATTCCATCTGGGTGATTGTTGATCGATTGACGAAAGCAGCTCATTTTCTTCCAGTAAATACTACTTATGGATACGCGCAGTATGCCTAGATCTACGTTGACTTGATTGTGCGATTGCATGGAGTTCCGACTTGCATTGTGTCCGATAAGGGCACACAGTTCACCAACCGATTATGGCAGAAACATCATGAGGCTCTAGGCACCCGATTGAGTTTCAGTATAGCTTTCTACCCGCAGACCGACGGTCGGTCAGAGCAGACCATACAGACTCTTGAGGATATGCTCCGAGCCTGCAGTCTAGATTTCGGGGGTAGTTGGGATCGTCACTTTCCCTTGATAGAATTCTCTTACAACAACAGTTTTCAAGAGAAGATTCAGATGTCACCCTTCGAAGCTTTGTATGTGAGAAAGTGTCGATCGCCCGTTTGTTGGACAAAATTCAGCGAGAGCAGCATTTTGGGACCACAGCTAGTGCAGGAGACTACAGAAAAAATCCAGTTGATACGAGACAGCGGCCCACAATAGACAGAAATCTTATGCTAATCGACGTTGTCCTAGACTTGAGTTTGATGTGGGAGACCATGTGTTCCTCCATGTCTTTCCGATGAAGGGTGTGATGCGTTTCGGGAAAAAAGAGAAGCTCAGTCCTAGATATGTCGGACCTTATGAGATTCTGGAAAGGGTGGGTGCTGTAGCTTATCGGTTAGCACTTCCACTAAATTTCTTCCGATGTACATCCAGTATTCTATGTGTCTATGCTTCGCAAGTATCTTCACGATCCTTTTCATGCCATCCAGCATCACTCTTTACAACTTTAGCGGGATTTATCCTATACTGAGCAGCTGGTAGCTATTCTAGACCGGCAGGTAACGAAACTAAGATCAAGGGTACTTCCATCCGTAAAAGGTCCTTTGGCGAGGAACAAATATCAAGGAGGTCACTTGGGAGGTTGAGGAAGCGATGCGGAAGAAATTTTCGCACTTTTTTTGAAGGTACGTGTGTTTAGGTTTTAAATTTGGGGACCGAATTTTCTTAAGGGGGGAATATTGTAACATTTTGAAATTTTTTAGATAATTAATTAAATTTTTTATTTAATTATTTTAGTTATATGTATGCCCTAGAGACCATTGCTATACATAGGATGTATATTGTAGTGGATGCTGGGACATATATAGGGAGGACTTTCTTGCTCGACATGATAGTATGCTATCTGGTTACTCTTTACCTTAACGTGTATACTGATTGTCTCTCTGTTACATGTTGGTAAAGCCCTTAGGATGTGTACTTGACTACCTGGACTATGATGCGGATCATACTAGTGGGGACATGGTAGTCCATAAGTACATCCTTCGAAGTCCCTAGTCGTTGGTATATCGAAACGGGGCATCGATATACCAGAGTAGACTAGCGTATACCTTCTCGACCCATACAGATGGGCGATGGATAATCCCATATCCATTGGTGTTTGACATCAGAGATGATATACGGGTGCTCAGTGGAGACTGGGTACACTGGACGGACTCGCCGAGAACTCCCAGATGGTATTATACCTTACGTAAGATGGCAGTTCTCTGGTGACACTAGTGCAGATTAGTCTGTTGACCCGAGATCGTCATAGAGTCTTGTGTGGTTCCCACTGAGCTTTGATTTCCACCTTACCACGTCCAAGTGGGCGTGCAAAACGGTGGTTTTTGGGTACAGTCCCGAATCACATAGAGGCAATGAGCGATAGGAGGGGATTCGTCTCTCCCGGTATAGGGAGTTGATGTTGCGCTGTGTTCGATTGGCTATAATCGGAAATCCCTGGCCAGGGTTGCTGAGATTTACTGGTAAGTGTTATCTGTAGTTTCTCGAACTGTTATAGACCTCATATCGACACGACTTATCGAGCTATTGGGGTCTGACGTTTACCACCCCTAGGCGAGATATGCGACATATCAGACGAACAGACCGGACTATACGGTAAGTGTTACTGGTTGGATTCACAGGAGTGTGAGCGGGCTTGCTCGTAAATCTTCTGATCTCTCAATACCCGGGTGGCCGTTACGTTTAGCAGACCGCTTGCGGCTTGTAGGTGTTTGATATGATCATCACCTGCTGCCGGCGTATTGACGAGTCTTTAGAGTCCTACACAGAGGTTTCCTGGCTCAAGCGAAACGAAATAGGAGCGCATATGAGATATGTGCGGGACCGAGAATAATGCGTGTATGTGATATCGTATACTATTCTCGCGATGAATGTATCGATTGGTTGTATGCGATATAACCTAGTTATCGAATCAAGGATTGATTCGATAAGCCGATACATTAGATATTAGTCGGTTATATGCGATATGACCGGATCGTTAAATCAAGTGTTGATTTAATGATTTAATGTATAATTATATATTTGATATATTACTTTGCATTAACTAATATTTGTTCACTTAAAAAGGATTTTCTCACTTGATGTGCATATTGTATATGTGATATATTTTTGTGCACTTGATTGTATCATGTTTGATGATACATGATAGTTTGTGTGTATGATTAAACCATGGTTATGTTAATGGTTAGGGTTTTGTTTATTTACTTATTCATTTATTTATTTATTCATTTTGGAAGATAAATAGAATGGTGGCTTATTTTGTTTCTTTCATGAAACTTCTTGAAGTGTTGAAAGCTTGACCATTTTGTTTGTTTTCTTTAACCTAACCATTCAACCTAACCATGGTTCATTCTCTACACCTAACTATGGTTGCCATTATGATAAGTATTCATTTTATTTTCTATTTGGTAGGATACTCATCATATTCTTTCTTCTTCTTCTTCTTCAGCAACAAGAAGAAAAGCTTGCCTCCATCAATGGCAACTTGAGAAAAAGAGTGAGAAATCCAATTCTAAAGTGAACCCACTTCCTATTTATTCATCCTCTACCACTTGCCAAGTAGTATAGGGTGTTTTCTTCATAAGTTTCATGACTTAGTGAAGTTGGAGCTTGATCTTGTGTTGCCTCGACGTAGATCATCTTCGGCATGGAAGTCGACGACCTAGCCCGCCCATTTCTCCGATGAAGCCGACGCTAGAGCCCGGAATCCGATGATCACAGCGAGGGGGCTTCATCAAGGAGCTATGGAGGTGGAGGACCGGATCTACAAAGGTTGTATTTCCGTTCACTTAGTTAAGTTGTTAACTAGTTGCATGTTTCGCCTAAACTCTAGTCAACGATCCGTATTAGGGTTTCTCGGCACTTGTAAAATTTGAAATTGGCATGGTTGATGCCTTGTGAGACCTCATTAGTGTGCCTAGCAACCCTACAAATTAAAAATGTTAATTTAAAATTTTATTGAAACAAAATGTGACTTTCATAAGTAGTGTGTGAAAATAAATAAATGGGGATAATTAGTTTGTAACATTAGTTATTAAGAAGGGTTTTAGTAAAAATTTTAGCTTCATTATGTTATATGAGATAGTGTGAGGGGTTTTGTGAAAAGTGTTAGTTCTTGTGAGAATTAGAATTTTTATAAGGATTATTATGCTAATGTGCTAAATCATGATTAGGATTAAAATTAATTTCACATACACCACAACCCTAAGCTAAACCAAATAACCCCACCTCCTCCTTGAATGAAAACACCACCATCCTTCATGGTGACACCACCTCCTAACCATATCATTCCTTTTCTTATATTGTTTAAAAATTGTTCAGTTGATATATATATCTAGTAGAAACAAATTAGTTAGCTTAGAAGAAAAAGAAATCCAAAAACACACAAAGAAAAAGAGAAGAGAAGAGAAACTAAGTGCTAGGGATCATCACCACCACCCTCAAGCTAGGATTAATTGTGCTTGTGCATTTTTGAAAGAGCTTTTCAGTTGATCATTCAATAGGTATAAGTTTCAACCCTGCAGATGTTAGTTCAGTATTGTTTTAGTATAGAGATGTGATATCGGTAAAATATCGTATTTTTGTTGGATTATTACTCTGTTTTGATCTGCTATAATTTGTTTAATCTATAATAAAATCAAGTAGTACAGTAGCCTTATAAATTGGATTTAGAATGACCATTAGAAACACGGACCCATTCCTTGAACGTTCGACCAGCGACATTCTACCAAAATCCGAGCTCGCCGGTTTTTGCAGGGAGTTAGGTGTTGGGGTTTTTAGGCCAGCTCCCTGTTTATATTTTAGGATGTCTGGTATTGTTAGTTTATGTTATATTTTCATTATATAAAATATGGAAGCTAATATCTGTTTTGGGGCAAAATTCTAAATACGATACGGATATTTCGTGTCGCGATTCTGTTTTTGCCTGTTACGAACAGCGAAGGGTTAGATCAGGTTAGTATAAGCTTAGATAGTTCATAATATTCATGCATAGCAAGTTTAGTATGTAAATCTTGTACTTTCACATTTTCGTCGTATCAGAGTTTAGCCGTTTCTTATACGAAGGTAAATTTCGATGTTAGGTTCAACCGCGGAGACTTCGGAGACCGCAAGGAAGGGAAAATGATTCATGACATCTGAGTAGCTTCGACATATTCTGGTGAGTAGATTTAATATCTACCGGGGGATTTTGTATGGATGGCGTTATACGCCCGTAATTAATAGTTGGATAATAATTTCCTTTATATTGAGTATATGTTTAAAACTAAGAAACTTCATCATATGCGTTCATATCTATAAAATAACACTTTCTAGAATACTGCACGAATTGTCGATGAGTCATGTTGCACGCGCACATACCTATATGTTACACAACACCTCATCAATATTGACATGTCTGTATCACTTAGTACTTGCCATATCTTATATGATTCCCTCCATACCATAAGCATCATTATTAGTGGTTGTGTGCTTCATTGTTACTAATTGATACCTATCATGTCTTACTTTCAATTCGTTGTTAATTGTAGCACAAGGTGTATTGGATTTAAGGATTTCTGGTTTTGAGTTTTATACGCTATTAAGTTATATTCATTGATTCTTCATGATTGATGTGATACGTCCACTATGAGATTCGTTTTTATGATTTGGATTTACTCCGAACCGAGTGGGGGGGGATATACGGTTGCGGATTTATACGTTATTCAGACCGAGTGGGGGGATATACAGTTGGATTCATGGTGGACCCGGTCGAGACCAAAGGGCAGGATAGCCGCTTGTGAGGCGGAGAGCCTAGCAAGGATACTCGATACCGGAAATAGTAACGAAACACGGCGGATATCTGGGGGATACCGGCCGATGTTGTGGATTGACAGAATCGTTCGAGGAACGATGTCTGCTGAAAACAGAAGATTTGTGTCAATCTTGGACACGGAAAAATGAGCCTTATTTGGAAAATTATGATATTGGATATACTTGATGAGATTTTAGTGTTGTTTTAATACATTTAGTTAATACATATTCATGCTTTCACATGTTATCATACATTATACTTATATTTATTGCTGATAACTCCAGTTCGTCATACTTACATTATCAGCTGTTAGATGTTAGTTTATTCACTGAGTTGGCAACTCACCTCCGTTGTGCCATAGTTCATCACAGGAGACGCGTGGACACGTAGCTGCAGTGCGAATCCACTTGTCAGCTTTTATCGCTTATTTTGCTAGGTTGGTTACCTATGTAGTAACCTCCTATTTGGTATATATATTTTGGATCTAGTATTACTCCATTAGACTCTGTATATTTAACTTAGAACGAAATATGTTTGTATTTGTTTTATTTTGATCGGGTGAGATCGTTTAGTTGTGTTAAGTTATGTTTCTTTAATTATGCATGAAATTCTTCGTTTGAGCGTCGTGTTGTTGTTGTATATTGATTTCCGCTATTTGGCGTTATTTTGCTCCCAACTAGTGACGCAACTTAATTAAACATTTTTGTAACTGCCGTATTAAAGATTAAAAAGGGGATGCTGTCGAAATTTTAAATAAATTGTTAGTTTTCATTTCTTAAAAACCATTCGACAAGCTACCTCATTCTTTTACTCAAAAACTGAATTTTTCTTAATTCCGTAAATGGGTTTTGATCTTGGTTTCTGGCTTACTCAGATTGTGTCGGCATCTTTAGATGTCATACAATCTAAGTGCCGGTCACACCCAAATTTCAGATCCTACTTGCCATCGCTGCATACCATGACTACGAAATCTGGCAAATGGATGTTAAGACCGCCTTTCTAAATGGTGATTTAGAATAGTGCGTGTACATGACTCAGCTAGAGGGCTTCGTGGACAGTGGGAGCAGCGGAAAGGTGTGCAAGCTGCTTAAATCTATCTACGGGTTAAAGCAAGCAACGCAGAGTTGGAGCATCTGTTTTGATGTTGTAGTCAAAGAGTTTGACTTCATTAAGAATGTAGATGAACCTTGTATATACACGAAGGTGGCAGAGAGTAAGGTTGTCTTCTTCGTATTGTACGTGGATGACATACTCTTGATAGGAAATGATGTTCCTATGCTGCACTCGGTCAAGCTCTTCTTATCACATAGATTCTCAATGAATGATCTAGGTGATGCCTCCTACATCTTAGGGATTAAGATCTATAGAGATAGATCTAAATGGATACCGGGATTGTCCTAATCCAGGTACATTGACACCATCTAAAGAGGTTTAGTATGGAAGATTCCATGCGGTGGGAATTTACCCACGTTCTCAGGACTCCTTCTCTCCAAAGAGATGTCTCCCAAGACTGATTTGGAGAGAGCTCGCATGCAAGGGATACCCTATGCTTCGACAGTAGGCTCTATCATGTACGCGATGTTATGTACCAGACCCGATGTAGCATACTCACTTAGTGTAGTGAGTAGGTATCAAGCAGATCCAGGAGAGAGTCACTGGACAGCTGTGAAAAACATTCTCAAGTACTTGAGAATGACTAAAGAGATGTTCTTGGTGCATGGTAACGGTGAACTCCAAGTTGAGTCCTTTATCGATTCGAGCTTCCAGAGTGATAAGGACGACTCTAAGTCGGTCTCGGGATTTGTCATTACACTCAATAGAGGGGCGGTTTGTTGGAAGAGTTCCAAACAGGAAACTGTGGCAGACTCGACGATGGAGGCTAAATACATCGCCGCCAACGATGCTGCCAAAGAGGTTGTTTGGATGAAGAAGTTCATAAACGAACTTGGTGATGTTCCGTCCATCGAGCATCCAATACCTTTGTATTGCGATAACAATAGAGCAGTGGCTTTGGCCAAGGAACCCAGGTCCCATCAGCGATCCAGACATATTTTGAGGCGGTATCACCTGATTCGGGAGATTGTTGATCGCCGGGAGATCGAGGTCAGGAGAGTTGACACGAAGAACAACACAGCAGATCCACTCCCAAAGGCCATACCAAGATACAATTTGAGATACTCTTCGGGATGTTGGATATGAGATACTACAACAACTGGCCTTAGTGCAAGTGGGAGATTGTTAGTTATATGTATGCTCTAGAGGCCATTATTGTACATATGATGTATATTATAGTGGATTCTTGGATATATATAGAGAGGACTTTCTTGCTCGACATGATAGTAAGCTATCAGGTTACTCTTTGTCTTAACATGTAGACTTGTATTGTGACACTTTCATACTCTCACATGTTGATAAAGCCCTCAGGATGTGTACTTGACTACCAGGACTTTGATGGAGATCATACTAGTTGGGCTAGGGTAGTCCATAAGTACATCCTTTAATTTTTCCTAGTCGAGGATGTATCGAGACAGGGCATCGATGTTCCAGAGTAGACTAGCGTATATACTTCTTGACCCATATGATCGGCGATGGATGATCTCGCATCCATTGGTTTTTGGCATCAAAGATGGTATACGGGTGCTAAGTGGAGACTGGATACATTGAACGGACTCGCCGAGAACTCCTAGTTGGTACTATCGTCAGATAGCAGTTCTCTGGTGACACTAGTACATGTTAGTCTGTAGACCCGAGATCGTCATAGAGTCTTGTGTGATTCCCACTTTATTTTGATTTCCACCATACCATGTTCAAAAGAACGTGCAAAACAGTGGCTTTTGGGTACAGTCCCGAATCACATGGAGGCAATGAGCGATAGGAGGGGGTTTCGTCTCTCCCGGTATTGGGGGTTGATGCTGCGCTGTGCTCGATTGGCTTTAACAGGAAGTCCCTGGTCAGAGCTGATATGAAGATCTACTGGTAAGTGTTATCAATAGTTTCTCGACCCGTTATGAGCTTCACATCGGTATGACTTATCGGTTACTAGGGTCTGACGTTTACCACCCGTAGACTCGATATGCGACATATCAATCGAAGAGACCGAACTGTACGGTAGTGTTACTGACAGGCTTTACAGGAGTATGAGCAGGCTTGCTTGTTGATCTTCTGATCGCTCAATACCCGGGTAGCCATTGCGTCCAGCTAGTACCGCTCACGGCTTGTGGGTGCTTGATATGATCATCACCTACTGTCGGCGTATTGACGAGTCTTTAGAGTCCTACATAGAGGTTTACTGGCTCAGGAAAAATGAAGTAGGAGCACATATGTGATATGTGCGGGACCGAGAATAATACGAGTGTGTGATACCGTATTCTATTCTCGCGATATGCGATATTGGTCGGTTATATGTGATATAGACGGGTTATTGAATCAAGTGTTGATTCGATAAGTTGATACATATAATATTAGTCGGTTATATATGATATAGCTGGATTATTAAATCAAGTGTTGATTTAATATTTTAATGTATAATTGTATATTTGATATGCTAATTTGCATTAACTAATATTTGCTCACTTATACATTTCTTTTCTCACATGTCCACACTTAATATATATGTGATATATATTATTTGTGTTTTCTTTTTGTCATGCTTGATTATACATGCAACATGGGTGTATGAGACTCACACTATGTTATAGATTATATATTAGGGTTTTATTTATTTAATGCAACTATAAATTGGTGGGAATTAAGCATGGTTGCAAGCTTTGGAAGCTTGTGGAAACCATTGACTTAGTCCACTAAATTTGTCTTGCATTAGATATTTATTAACCTAACCTTAATCTAAAACCATGGTTATGTCTCTACAAGGGTCATATGAGATATTTCTCACCCATGGTTGCCATTCACTCTTTCATCCATTATTCTCTTCATCTTCATCTTCAGCAAGAGAAAGCTCTCTAGGTTTTGGTGAGGTAAAGAAATAGAGTGAGCAAAAGAATTCTAAAGTGAGCAAAAATCCTACTTCATCATCCTCTACTAGATTAGCTATTTAGTTTAGGGTTTTAGCTTTAATAATCCCTTATTAGTTAAGAGGTAGCTTGAGTTGGTGTCTCCTCAAAGTAGATCTTCTTCGGCCTCGAAGATCATTGAGCATGCTCGTTCATTTCGACTAGTGGAGCCTACGGAGAGTCCAGATCACCACTACTTGGAGCGAAATGACTTCTAAACGGAGTATTTGAAGTGAAGGACCGGTCTACAATGGTTGTATTCCATATTCACTTAGATGTAAAGTTGTTTACATATTTTATTGTCTAATTCTCAAATAAAGATTCTAGGGTTATGGTTAAGTAGCATGGCAATTTTTTGAAAATGGCATGGACGATACCTCCCGAAACCTTGTTGTTGTGCTAAGTAACCCTACAATATATCAGGTTCGGCATGTAATTGTTAGTGTATATGCCCTTGGGACCATTATTGTATCATACTAGTTTGTATATTACTTAATGGAAGCTTGGGATATTCACAGTTGTATTAGCAGCTTTGCTCAACATTGTAGTATGCTACTTGGTTTATATCTATCTTAATATGTGTATATGTTTCTTTTAGCATATCGCGAATACATATTGATAGAGCCTATAGGATCTTGCTTGACTACCAGCGTTGTGATGGCAGTCACACTAGTGGGGACTGGGTAGTCTACAAGCACATCCTTTTTCAGGTCCCTAGTCGTAGGATTATCGAGACAAGGCATCGATACTCCAGAGTAGACTAGTGTGTACGCTTCTCATCCCAGCAGGGGAAATGGTCTATCCCACAGCCATTAGTACGTTGTACTGGAGATAGTATGCAGGTGCTCGTTGGGTTACGAATACACCGGACAGGACTCGCAGGGAACTGTTGGTTGGTATTATACCCATCGTCAGTTAACAGTTCCCAGGTGACATGAGTACAGTATAGTCCGTTGACTTGACACTGCTGCTTAGTCTCGAGTGTGTTCCCACTGTTCTTAGATTGCTACCCTACCACGGCTCAAAGGAGTCATGCAAGTAGGAAGCAGTTGGGTGCAGTCCCGAAGCACTTAGAGGCAGTGGCAGTTAGAAAGGATTCGTCTCTCCCGGTATTGGGAGTTGATATCGCACTGTGTTTGGAGAGCCATTACGCAAAGTCCTTGGCAAGGGCAAACGAGATTTACTGGTAAGATTTCCAGTAGCTTCTCAAGGTGTAATGGGCTTCACTCCGACACGACTTATACCGCTTTTAGGGGACTGACGCTTGCCGCCCCCGTAGGCCCGATATGCGATAGTCTAAGACGAACAGACCGGACTGTACGAAGATTGTCACATCTGGCTCAGTAGGAGTTCGGATGGGTTTCCTCATCGCCCTTCTTATCGACATCTACCTGGGGACCGTTACGTACAGCTTGTTAGTTATATGTATGCCCTAGAGGCCATTACTATACATAGGATGTATATTGTAGTGGATGCTTGGACATATATAGGGAGGACTTTCTTGCTCGACATGATAGTATGCTATCTGGTTGCTCTTTACCTTAACGTGTACACTGATTGTCTCTCTGCTACATGATGGTAAAGCCTTTAGGATGTGTACTAGACTACCTGAACTATGATGCGGATCATACTAGTCGGGACATGGTAGTCCATAAGTACATCCTTCAAGGTCCCTAGTTGTGGGTGTATCGAGACGGGGCATCGATATACCAGAGTAGACTAGCGTATACCTTCTCGACCCATATAGATGGGCGATGGATGATCCCATATCCATTGGTGTTTGACATCAGAGATGATATACGGGTGCTTAGTGGAGACTGGGTACACTGGATGGACTCGCCGAGAACTCCCAGATGGTATTGTACCTAACGTCAGATGGCAGTTCTCTAGTGACACTGGTACAGGTTAGTCTGTAGACCCGAGATCGTCATAGAGTCTTGTGTGATTCCCACTGTGCTTTGATTTCCACCTTACCACGTCCAAGAGGGCGTGCAAAACGGTGGCTTTTTGGTACAGTCCCGAATCACATGGAGGCAATGAGCGATAGGAGGGGATTCGTCTCCCCCGGTATATGGAGTTGATGTTGCGCTGTGTTCGATTGGCTATAACCGGAAATCCCTGGCGTGGGTTGCTGAGATTTACTGGTAAGTGTTACCAGTAGTTTCTCGAACTGTTATAGACCTCATATCGACACGACTTATCGAGCTACTGAGGTCTGACGTTTACCACCCCTAGGCGAGATATGCGACATATCAGACGAACAGACCGGACTGTACGGTAAGTGTTACTGGTTGGATTCACAGGAGTGTGAGCGGGCTTGCTCGTCGATCTTCTGATCGCTCAATACCCGGGATGCCGTAACGTTTAGCAGACCGCTTGCGGCTTGTGGGTGTTTGATATGATCATCACCTGCTGTCGGCGTATTGACGAGTCTTTAGAGTCCTACACAGAGGTTTCCTGGCTCAAGCGAAACGAAATAGGAGCGCATATGAGATATGTGTGGGACCGAGAATAATGCATGTATGTGATACCGTATTCTATTCTCGCGATGAATGTATCGATTGGTTGTATGCGATATAACCTAGTAATCGAATCAAGGACTGATTCGATAAGCCGATACATTAGATATTAGTCGGTCAAATGCGATATGACCGGATCATTAAATCAAGTGTTGATTTAATGATTTAATGTATAATTATATATTTGATATATTACTTTACATTAACTAATATTGGTTCACTTAAGATGTTTTTCTCACTTGTTTGTGCACATTGTATATGTGATATGTTTTTTTTTGTGCACAAGATTGTATCATGTTTGATGATACATGCAAACTTGGGTATATGTTTGAATAAACTATGTTTGGTTAATGGTTAGGGTTTCTTTTGCCTTATTTATTTATTTCATTTATTTACTTTTGGTAAGAAACAAAAACAAAAGGTGGTGGCTTTTCTCACTTTGGATTGAAGCTTCATGAAGCTTCAAAGCACCTTTGACTAAGTCTAAGCCTTTTGTTTTATTCTTAACCTAACCATTCACCTAACCTTAGTTTATTCTCTACATTCAACCATGGTAGCAAAATGATAAGAATCACTTAGATTTTCTTTTTGAATCAATTCTTTTTCTATCATCTTCTTCTTCTTCTTCATGGAGAAAAAGAAAAGCTTGCTTGAAAATCTCTAAGTGATGATTCCAAGTGAGAAATCCAAATCCAAAGTGAACCCACTTCCTATTTCTTCATCCTCTACAACTTGCCAAGTAGTATAGGGTGTTTTCTTCATAAGTTTCATGACTTGGTGAAGTTGGAGCTTGATCTTGAGTTGCCTCGACGTAGATCATATTCGGCATCGAAGTCGACGACCTAGCCCGATCATTTCTTCGACGAAACCATCGCTAGAGTCCGGGATCCGATGATCGCAATGGAGGGACGTCAACGCGGAGCTATGGAGGTGGAGGACCGGATCTACAAAGGTTTTATTTTCCGTTCACTCTTAGTTAAGTTGTTAACTTATATCGTTTTCGCCTATACCTATAGTCAACGATCGCATTAGGGTTTCTCGGCACATAGAAATTTTAGAATTTGGCATGGTTGATGCCTTGTAGAACCTCATGGGTGTGCCTAGGAACCCTTCAGTGGTATCAGAGCCTAGCTAGAGCCTTAGGCGATGTGTAGACGATGTTAGAAATCCGATCGAACCCCGAAACCCCAACTTTTAACCCTCTCTGGACTTTTTCTGAAAAAGTGGATTTTTCCAAATTAAAAATATCCAAAAAATTCAGCAGGAAATTGTATGAGTTACTGTGCAGCACGTGACCCTAACTCGACCAAAGCGCCGCGGAACCGCGGCCCCACCCCTGATTTTGCGGCGGTTCCGCGGCCATTCTAGTGAGTTGGGCCACGTGGTTTGCACAGTAATTTGTGTCTGGAGGTGCTGTATTTTATGGGAATTTTTAATATTTACTCAAGATTTGAGTTTTCTGGGTTGTATTGGGGACTCGGTATTTCGATCGGGAAGTCTAATTTTGTCTATGTGTTTTTCCGGGTAATTTAAGAATATGTTAAAAAGTTCGACCAGATATAAACACCCACTTTTTCCCCTGTCGGGAAATTTCCAAGTGTTGGATCTTTTCGTAGTTTAAGAACGTTCGAAGTAGTGCAAGTAACATGATGGACCCTCTAGAACACAACAAACCTTAACTCGATTATGTGACCGTCTTGAACTGCCCTTTGAACCTTAGGGTTTGGGGCAGTACGGCATGCCACATGTGAGGCGTTGGCTTGACCCTTCTACGGCTGGACCGTTGGTACTGTGGCACGAATTGAATGTTCTTAAACTTATTTCATGTGTTGAGCTGTTTCGGGAAAACATGGGTGTTTGACTGTTCGATTGGAAAGTTTAACATTTTCTGTTTATCTGGAATGTGATACAATATTTGGAATCCACAAGAGTTATGAGATAACTGTTATGGATGTTATAAACATAGCAGTTTAGTCTCACTTGATTGGTTGCCACGGAATTTTGATGTGATCAAAAGTCCGTCGCAATCACGTAGCGTACGTGGATACTCGCCGGGTAAACTTAATAGACAGCTACACCCCATAGCCCCGACCAAGTGACTGTAGGAGAACCCCGTTACCAAAAAGCATCCTTTCGGGTGCTCGCGGCAGCGGTGTTCCGCCTTAGTGCACTTCGTCGACGGTATCCGGGGTGCGGCCGTCCACTAAAGTTTGCGGCGAGCATTCGTTCTGGATGTCTGGAATCTTGTTGAATTACCCGACTTGATATTGAAAAGTGTTTTCGATATTGAGACTAAAATGCGGGGTTTATAATTGTTAGGCATGTGATGTCTAAGGAATTCATTTGATTAGGCATGCGATGTCTATGAAGTTTGCGGATTCCAACTGTTGTACTTTTACACTTTCTTTTCCGTGACCGTAAGTGTAATATGTGATATCGCCGGTTTCGTTGCTATATGTCAACGACAATTGGGATACGCATGTTTACTTACGTTGATGACATGTGATGTTATGTGTTGCTGGATATGTTATATTGGATCGTCGTGTTTGAATAGCCGGGGTTTTTTAATGTGAGATGAGTGTTTTTCATTTTCATTCATGTAAAAACTTGTATGTAATATTCTTTTATTGGGGCACTTCCAGGTTGCGGAAGATGTCACCTTTTGTATATTATTTACTTTTCCGCACTAGGATAGACCCAAGGAGGAGGGCACAAGTAACCGGGTTCTAGAGTCCAGTGGGAGACCAACTCGAGGAGTCGAGTCCGGGTCTCCTAACTCTAGAATTGGTAGGGTTGCTTGCCGCTCTCGTAGGGGTCTAGGGGTGTGGGATTGGCTATTCATCGCGACCGTGGAATCCGTGTTTTATACTGGCTCGTATTGAAAACACGGACGTCCTAGTATATCCAATATTTCATATGATATTTTTTCTGCTGCGTTATCTGTGATGTGATCATTTGATGTTCTGTGATAAATACTTTGTATAGTATATATGATATATTATATAGACGTTACTTATGTTTTACACCTGCGCTAGCCCTGCCCCGCTCTGCCGTTAGTGACCTAACCTAACGGTGCACGAGGGGACATCGAGGCGAACACGGATGGCATAAGTGTACGTCGTATTTATCTGTGATGTTTAGGTGACTTAAATGATGGGACTTCATTAATATGATTAATGAAAGTAAAAGAAACCTAAAGATGTTGTAGAATCGAATTTCAAAAATAAAACAGGTAGCTACAGTTCTTGCTTTGTACAGCGGTATATATGATATATCCTGCACCTTATTCGATGAGGAAAGGGCCGACGATCCCTTCACCGGGAGTGACCCCTTTAGCAATAACTGGCAGATGCTACACACTCGGTTTGTCTTTTGATAGCTTCTATAGTTTCTGCTTTGCACAGTGATATATATGATATATCCCGCACCTCATTCGACGAGGAAAGGGCCGACGATCCCTTCACCGGGAGTGACCCCTTTAGCAAAACTAGAAAAGCCTAAAAAACACTCCATTTCAAAATCATTTGATTCTACAATGATATCAAGTTCTTTACGCAATAGGTTTTCAGAAAAACCTGTCGTAGCCCTCCGTCATTTTAGATAAGTACTAGTTAGTATTCGTGCTGCGGTAGTTTGGCCTCCGTCAAGGCGTAGTGTACGGTAGCTAACTAGTGCTTATCAGCTAGCATATGATGCGATTAGATTAGGGTATTCGTACGGCGTTGTTTGGCCTCCGTCAAGGGTCGTGCGGGTGGGTTTAATTCAATCGGGAAATGACGGGTTGAACTTGACTAGCGGACTATGGGTAGTTTGGCCTCCGTCAAGCTCATAGAACGCTAGGGGCAAAATATTATTAGGAATTTCAGGTGTTGAAATTTGCAATGAGATTGCATACCTTCTATGAGATAGTTGGATCCCGATACCCACTGCGAGTAATTGTTACTCCTGGAAGAGTTTTACACATTACAATTAGCCGATCAAGTAGGTGTCTAGAAAGGTGTCAACGGGGTTACACCTCTGGGAAAACGAGGTTTACTGTAATTAGGTCCGTGCGAAAGCACAGGGAACCTCCCTCAAAGTACCGACACTGGCCTGGCTGAAAGATTGGCGAACTTGTAGCGTGTAATTAATCCCGGCTAGTCTTTCCTTTTAGGGTTTGAAGGAAGATTTGATAAAAAACAGTGGGAGCCATCCTGATTAGATAAAATAATAACCAATCTATTCTTGTAAGAGCGCACGCTGAGTGTTTTCTTCTTTCTCTCTCCAGGTAGCGACCATATCACGCCTTAATCAAGATAATAATACGGATATTGACCGAACCCGCTTGTTATACTGAGCTGGGGAACGTTGGTCCCGCTCCAACTTATAATTGTTATAAGACAGAGCAGGAAATAGGGGATTGCCAGAATTCCCATGCCGCCCAAACGAAGAAAGTGCATGTGATGCATCTCCTTCGGGTGTGTTCATTACAAAGAACTGTTTCTCTGTATCCTCTACGTCCTGGGTATTTGATACCGGATCAGGATCCCAGATATGTAATCTGCTACATAGGGCTATAGAAAGGTAGAGAACTGAGAACGGGTGATAAGTTTCATGAGGCAGAAAACGGGGCAAGTGTTACAGCCAAGTCTGCTGGTCACTGTAACCCTGTATTACCAATACATTGATTCTGAACGAATGTTATTAGATACCGAACCTGATATACAAAATCATATCACTCTCTTTATTTGTAAAGAAATGATAAAATTTTGTATTGTTGGATAATGTTTTGAACATTTCCTATATCAAAAGTTGATCGGTTCAGGCACATTATCTAAAAGCATTGATGTTCTAAATCAAACTACAGTTCTTAGTATACGGAACACACACAAGAGGAAGAGTTCAGAAATGAACGGATCCTTCTTGATGTATTGTAGACTAGGTCATATCAATGCGACCCGACTAGCTGAAGTTACATTTAGATGCATATTTAAATCTGTTACATCTTATGAAACTTGCCAGTCATGTCATAAAGATTAGATGACCATAGCTCCGTTTATTGGAAACAGAGAAAGAGTTAGTGAACTCTTGGGATTGATACATGTTGATGTATGTAAGGTCCCCCGTCTACACATGCCAGGACCGGTTCTTTGTACTTCATTACATTCTCTGATGATCTCTCAAGATTCAGTCATATGTTCCTGTTGAAACACAAGTCCCAACCTTTTGAGATATTCACAGAATATAAGTTAGAAGTAGAGAACCAATACGGGTATAAGTATTATGTCCTTTGATGAGATCAAGGAGGAGAATACTTGTGCATAGAATTCCTGGACTATTCTAAAGGAGAATGAGATTCTCTCTCAGCATTACTCCTCCGTATACACCATAGCACGATGGTATATCGGGGCGGAGCAATTGCACCCTATTCGATATGGTGCGCTCTATGATGAGTACTACAGAGTTTCCTATTTTCCTTTTGGGAGTTATGCACTTGAGAAGCTGCATACCTATTGAATAGGGTTCAAATCAAATCAGTTGCCTACCATTTCATATGTGATATGGAAAGGGAAAAGCCCATATCTTAAGTTGGTTAAGATTTGGGGGTTGTCCGGAGTATGTCTAAAAGAAAAATCCGGACAAACTCGAGGCAAGGTCTGTTATGTAGAACTGGAAGCAGTTTCAGCTATGCAAACTACAACAGATGATTTGGTAGAACCGAAGGATTCAATAGTAACTAACGAACCTCAGCCTCTCCGCCGATCTAGTAGGGTTCCTCACCCACCTGAGAGATACTTTGGTTTCTCTATGACAGTGGGAGCGAGGATTGCATCATGAGATGATGACCCAACTAGTTTCGAGCAGGCCATCGAGAGTAAGGACTCTGTAAGAATGGCTGGATGCTTAGCGATCTGAGATGGAATCCATGTACACCAACAAAGTATTGACTTTGGTTGCTGTTAGTTGTATGTATGCCCTGGAGGCCAGTATTGTACAGATTATGTATATTATATTGGATGCTTGGACATATATAGAGATGAATTTCTTGCTCGACATGATAGTATGCTATCTGGTTGATCTTTATCTTAACATGTACACTTGTCTCTTTATACTGTCTTATAGTTACATGTTGGTAAAGCCCTTAGGATGTGTACTTGACTACCTGCACTATGATGCAGATCATACTAGTGGTGACATGGTAGTCCATAAGTACATCCTTCAAGGTCCCTAGTCGTGGGTGTATCGAGAGGGGGCATCGATATACCAGAGTAGACTAGCGTATACGCTTCTCGACCCATGTGATGGGCGATGGATGATCCCATATCCATTGGTGTTTGACATCAGAGATGGTATACGGGTGCTCAGTGGAGACTGGGTACACTGGACGGACTCGCCGAGAACTCCCAGATGGTATTATACCTCACGTCAGATGGCAGTTCTCAGGTGACACTTGTACAGGTTAGTCTGTAGACCCGAGATCGTCATAGAGTCTTGTGTGATTCCCACTGTGCTTTGATCTCCACCTTACCACGTCCATGAGGGCGTGCAAAACGGTGGTCTTTGGGTACAGTCCCGAGTCACATAGAGGCAATGAGCGATAGGAGGGGTTTCGTCTCTCCCGGTATTGGGGGTTGATGTTGCGCAGTGCTCGATTGGCCGTAACAGGGAAGTCCCTGGCCAGGGCTGATCAGAGATTTGCTGGTAAGTGTTACCAGTAGTTTCTCGACCCGTTATGAGCCTCACATCGGCACGACTTATCGAGTATTGGGGTCTGACGTTTACCAACCCTAGACTTGATATGCGATGTATCACACGAACAGACCGGACTGTACGGTAAGTGTTACTGGTCGGATTCGCAGGAGTGTGAGCGGGATAGCTCGTCGATCTTCTGATCGCTCAATACCCGGGTGGCCGTTACGTTTAGCAGACCGCTTGCGGCTTGTGGGTGTTTGATATGATCATCATCTGCTGCCGGCGTATTGACGAGTCTTTAGAGTCCTACACAGAGGTTTCCTGGCTCAAGCGAAACGAAATAGGAGCGCATATGAGATATGTGCAGGACCGAGAATAATGCGTGTATGTGATACCGTATTCCATTCTCGTGATATATGTATCGAATGGTCATATTCGATATAACCTAGTTATCGAATCGAAGATCGATTCGATAAGCCGATACATTGAATACTAGTCGGTCATGTGCGACATGACCGGATCATTGAATCAAGTGTTGATTTAATGATTTAATGTATAATTATATATTTGATATATTACTTTGCATTAACTAGTATTGGTTCACTTTAAACGGATTTTTCTCACTTGGATTGCACATTGTATATGTGATATACTTTTGTGCACATTTTTGTATCATGTTTGATGATACTTGATCATATGGTTAAGTGAATAGAATTAAACCATGGTTATTATGATAATTAGGGTTTTGCATATTTATTTATTCATTTATTTATTTATTCATTTATTTGGATAAGTTTAAATGAGAATGGTGGCAATTTTTGTTTCTTATATGAAGCTTCATGAACCCTTGACTTTAGTAACCATTCTTGTCATCTTGCTTAACCCTAACCCACTCTACTAACCATGGTTTATTCTCTACACTTAACTTTAGTTAGAGTTATGATAAGTATAGTTTTTCTTTTTCTTTTAAAGAACTTATCATAATTCTATCATCTTCTTCTTCTTCTTCAAGTAAGAACCTTGATGCCATTAATGGCAACTTGAGTTCTAGTGAGTAAAATCCAAATCTAAAGTGAACCCACCTCCTATTTCTTCATCCTCTACCTCTTTCCAAGTGGTTTTGGGTGTTTTCTTCACAAGTTTCACTACTTGGTGAAGTCGGAGCTTGAACTAGTGCAACCTCGACGTAGATCGTCTTTGACACGAAGCCGACGACCTTGCTCGCCCGTTTTTCCGATGAAGCCGACGAATGAGTCTAGGATTCGTGATAGACAGCGAGAGCACACCCACGTGGAGCTAAGGAAGTGGGGAACCGGATCTACAAAGGTTGTAGCATCTTAACTTTAGTTAAAGTATTAACTAGTTTATAGTTTCGCCTAGATTTCTAGCAACGATCCGTTAACTAGGGTTTCTCGGCACCATTTTTTTTGAAAAATGGCATGGTTGATGCCTTGTGAGACCTTTATTGGGTGCCTAGGAACCCTACAGTGGTATCAGAGCCTAGCTAGAGCCTTAGGCGAAGTCTAGACGGAGTTTGAAGTCCGAACGAACCCGAAACCCCAATTCCAAGGTGCTCTCTGGAAATTTTCTGAAATTTTGGATTTTTGTCAATTAAAAATATGCAGAAAATCAAGCAGGGTCTTATATGAAATACTGTGAAATACGAGGGCCTGATTCAACTTTTCCACCACGGAACCGCGGCATGAGCTATGCATGTGCGGCGGTTCCGCGACCGTACTGTCCCCTTGTCTGGTTATTTTTTCACAGTAATTCATGAATTCAGATATTATATTTTCTGGGTATTTTTATTGTGACTCTACAGAAGAGTATTTTGGGGTTGCTTTGGGGATTCAATAGTTCGATCGGATTATCAAGTATCGTCTATGTGTATTTCCGGATATTTTTTAGAATATGTTAAAAAGTTCGACCGGATATAAATACCCAATTTTTCCCCTGTCGGGAAATTTCCAAGTGTTGGATTTTTCCGTAGTTTAACGACGTTCTAAGTAGTGCAAGTAACGCGATGGACCCTCTAGAAGACAACAAACCTTAACTCAATTATGTGACCGTCTTGAACTGCCCTTTGAACCTTCGAGTTTGGGGCAGTACGGCGTGCCACATGTGAGGCGTTGGCTTGACCCTTCTACGGCTGGACCGTTGGTACTGAGGCACGAACTGAATGTTGCTAGACTTATTTCATGTGTTGGACTGTATCGGGAAAACTTGGGTATTCGAATGTTCGATCGAAAAGTTTAACATTTTCTGTTTATCTAGAATGTGATACAATAATTGGAATTCACAAACAGTTATGTGATAACTGAATGAATGTTATAAATCTAGCAGTTTAGTTTCACTTGATATTGAAAAGAGTTTTCGATAATGAGACTAAAATGCGGGGTTTATAACTGTTAGGCATGTGATGTCTAAGTATTTCATTTGATTAGGCATGCGATGTCTAAAGTAGTTGCGGATTCCAGTTGTTGTAGTTTTACACTTTCTTTTCTGTGACCGTAAGTGTAGTATGTTCATATCGCCGGTTTCGTTGCTGTACGTCAACGACAATTGGGGTATGCATACTTACTTACGTTGATGACATGTGATGTTATGTGTTGCTGGATATGCTATATTGGATTGTCGTGTTTGAATAGCCGGGGGTTTTTATGTGAGATGAGTGTTTTTCATTTTCATTCATGTAAAAACTTGTATGTAATATTCTTTTATTTGGGGCACTTCCAGGTAGCGGAAGCTGTCACCCTTTGTATATTATTTACTTTTCCGCATTAGGATAGACCCAAAGAGGGGAGCACAAGTAACCGGGTTCTGGGGTCCAGTGGGAGACCAACTCGAGGAGTTGAGTCCGGGTCTCCTAACCCTAGAATTGGCAGGGTTACTTGCCGCTCTCGTAGGGGTCTAGGGGTGTAGGGTTGGCTATTCATCACGACCGTGGAATCCGTGTTTTGTACTGGCTCGTATTGAAAACACGGACGTCCTAGTATATTCAATATTTCATATGTTTCTTCTGCTGCGATATCTGTGATGTGATCATGTGATACTCTGTGATGGATATAGTATATAGTATATATGATATATTATATAGACGTTACTTATGTTTTACACCCGCGCTAGCCCTGCCCTGCTCTGTCGTTAGTTACCTAACCTAACGGTGCACGAGGGGACATCGAAGCGAATGCGGATGGCAAAAGTGTACGTCATATCTATCTGTGATGTTTAGGTATTTAAATGATGGGACTTCATTAATGTGATTAATGAAAGGAAAGAAACCTAAGATGTTGTGGAATCGAATTTTAAATTAAAACAGGTAGCTACAGTTCTTGCTTTGCATAGCGGTATATATGATATACCCTGCAGCTTATTCGATGAGGAAAGGACCGAGATCCCTTCACCGGGAGTGACTCCTTTAGCAATAACTGGCAGATGCTACACACTCGGTTTGCTTTTGACTGCTTTTCGGTTTTTGCTTTGCACAGTGATATATATGATATATCCCGCACCTCATTCGACGAGGAAAGGGCCGACGATCCCTTCACCGGGAGTGACCCCTTTAGCAAAACTAGAAAAGCCTAAAAATCACTCCATTTCAAAACTTCATTTGATTCTACAACGATATCAAGTTCATTACGCAATAGGTTTTCAGAAAAACCTGTCGTAGCCCTCCGTCATTTCAGATAAGTCCTGTTTAGTATTCGTGCTGCGTTTGTTGACCTTGTCAAGGCGCAGTGTGCGGTAGCTAACCAGTATTTATCTGCTAATGCATATGATGCAGATTGAGTTAGGGTAGTCGTACGGCCTTGTTGACCTTGTCAAGGGTCGTGCGGGTGGATTTAATTCAATCAAGAAATGACGGGTTGAACTTGACTTACGGTCTATGGTTTGTTGACCTTGTCAAGGTCATAGATCGTTTGGGGCAAAAGATTATCGGGAATTTCAAGTGTTGAAATTTGCAATGAGATTGCATACCTTCTATGAGATAGTTGGATCCCGATACCCACTGCGAGTAAGAGTTACTCCTGGGAGAGTTTTACACACTACAATTAGCCGATCAAGTAGGTGTCTAGAAAGGTGTCAACGGGGTTACGCCTCTGGGAAAACGAGGTTTACATTAATTAGGTTCGTGCGAAAGCACGGGGGACCTCCCTCAAAGTACCGACACTGGCCTGGCTGAAAGATCGACGAAGTTGTAGGGTGTAATTAATCCCGGCTAGTCTTTCCTTTTAGGGTTTGAAGGAAGATTTGATAAAAAGCAGTCGGAGCCATCCTGATTAGATAAGATAATAACCAATCTGATCTTGCACGAGCTTACGCTAAAGTGTTTTCTTCTCTCTCTCTCCAGGTAGCGACCATTTCATGACTTAAACAAGATAATAATATGGATGTATTGACCGAACCCGCATGTTATACTGTGCTGGGGAACGTTGGTTCCGTTCTTTCTTATAAGAGTTATAGGAATGAACAGGATATAGGGGAATACCAGGATTCCCATGCCACCCGAATGAAGAAAGTACATGTTGATGCATTTTCTTCGGGTGTGTTCGTTACTAAGAACTGTTTCTCCATTTGCTCTACGTCCTGGGTATTAGATACCGGGTCAGGATCCCATATATGTAATCAGTTACATGGGCTTAGGAAAGGTAGAGAACTTGGAGAAGGTGATAAAGACATTAGAGTTGGAAATGGTGCAATTGTTGCAGCTAAGACTGTCGGGGAATATCACCTTGTATTACCAACTGGTAATACATTGGTTCTGAACGAATGCTATTACATGCCGAACCTGATATGCAACATTATATCGGTTTCATTATTAAGTAAAGAGGGATATAATTTTGTATTACAGGACAATGTTATGAACATTTTCCGTAACCAAAAGTTGGTTGGATCAGGCACGCTGTGCAATGGCATTTATGTTCTAAATCAATCAACAGTTCTGAGCATAACTAACACACACAAGAGGAAGAGTTCAGAACTGAATGAATCCTTCTTGTGGCATTGTAGACTGGGTCACATCAATGCGACACGACTAGCTAAGTTGCATAAAGATGGATATTTAAATCCGTTTGAATTTTCATCTTATGACACTTGCCAGTCATGTCTCAAAGGCAAGATGACCAAAACTCCGTTTACGGGACACGGAGAAAGAGTTACCGAACTCTTGGGACTTATACATAGTGATGCACGCGGTCCCATGTCTACACATGCCAGGGATGGTTCTTCATACTTCATTACATTCACTGACGATCTCTCTAGATTCGGATATGTGTTCCTGATGAAACACAAATCAGAAGCTTTTGAGAAATTTAGAGAATATAAACAAGAAGTTGAGAACCAAACCGGAAAAAGTATTAAAATCCTACGATCTGATCGAGGAGGAGAATACTTAAGCGGAGAATTCCTGGACTTCCTAAAAGAGAATGGGATTCTCTCTCAGCTGACTCCTCCATATACACCACAGCACAACGGTGTATCAGAACGGAGGAACCGCACCCTATTAGATATGGTGCGCTCTATGATGAGCACAGCTGAGTTACCTATTTCCTTTTGGGGATATGCGCTGGAGACAGCAGCATACCTATTGAATCAAGTTCCATCTAAATCTGTACCTACCACACCATATGAGATATGGAGTGGGAAGAGACCATATTTTAAACGAGTTAAAATATGGGGTTGTCCAGCGTATGTCAAAAGACAAAATCCGGACAAGCTCGAGGCACGGTCAGTTCTTTGCAAGTTTGTGGGATATCCAAAGAACTCATATGGGTATTTTTTTCTACCACAGTGAGGAACAAAAAGTGTTTGTTGCTCAACATGCCACCTTTTTAGAAAAGGAATTTCTTGAAAAAGAAATTAGTGGCAAAGTGGTAGAGCTGGAAGAGGTTCCAGATACACAAACTCAAACTGAAGATTTAGTGGAACAAGAGGATTCAGTAGCTCCCAATGAACCCCAGCCTCTCCACCGATCTAGTAGGGTTCCTCGCCAACCTGAGAGATACTACGGTTTTCTCATGGATGGTGGGAGCTGTTAGTGTATATGCCCTAGAGGCCATTACTGTATCATACTAGTTTGTATATTACTTAATGGATGCTTGGGATATTCACCTTGTATATACAATCTTGCTCAAAATAGTAGTATGCTACTTGGTTTGTCTCTACTTCAATGTGTACTTGTGTTTATTTTACTATATCACTTATACGCATTAGTGGAGCCCTTAGGATCTTTGCTTGATTACCAGCGTTATGATGGCAGTCACACTAGTGGGGGCTGGGTAATCTATAAGCACATCCTTATACAGGTCCCTAGTCGCAGGACTATCGAGACAGGGCATCGATACTCCGGAGTAGACTAGCGTATGCGCTTCTCATCCCAGTGTGGGAGATGGTCTGTCCCACAGCCATCAGTACGTCGTACTGGAGATAGTATACGGGTGCTCGTTGGGTTACGAGTACACTGGACAGGACTCGTCGGGAACTGACAGGTTGGTATTATACCTATCGTCAGTCATCAGTTCCCAGGTGACATGAGTACAGCTTAGTCCGCTGACTTGACACTGGCACTTCGCCTCAAGTGTGTTCCCACTGCACTTTGATCACTACCCTACCACGGCTCAAAGGAGTCGTACAAACAGGTGGCGGTTGGGTGCAGTCCCGAAGCACTTGGAGGCAGTGACGGTTAGACAGGATTCGTCTCTCCCGGTATTGGGGGTTGACATCGCGCTGTGTCTAGGAGAGCCATTACACGAGTAGTCCCTGGCCAGGGCAATCGAGATATACTGGTAGGTTTCCAGTGTTATCTCAGGGTGTTTTGGGCTTCGCTCCGGCACGACTTGTACCGCTATTGGGGGACTGACGTTTACCACCCCCTAGGCCCGCCATGCGATGTATCAGACGAACAGACCGGACTGTACGGAGACTGTCACATTCAGACTCAGTAGGAGTTCAGATGGGGTTTCACCTCGTCAGCCTTCTTGTCGACATCTACCTGGGGACCGTTATGCACAGCTAGTGCCGCTTGCGGTCTGTGGTTAAACCCACTGCCAGCGTAGTGTCGAGTCTTTAGAGTCCCACACAGAGGGTATTCGCCTCTGGGCAAAACAGAGTAGAGGTCGCATGGTTTTGCGACAGGGTTCGTTCTCATCCGCGCACTTGTGCACGTTTGGAGTCCGGACGGATTATACTGGCAGGCTCTGGTTTGAGCCAGATACTGGTATATATATTTGGGGTTGCTTTTATATCTTGGTATTCTTGTTCCTCGGAACGAGAATGCAGGTGTGTATGCACAGTTGCTTGAGGCGGAGGATGAGGTATTTCATTAGGGTTTCGGAACGGGTGCGTGTGCATAGTTGACAGTTATCTTTTTCCAAACCCTAATGGATTTATGGATTATCTATTTATAATAGTAATTAAATGAGAATTTTGTTATGGTTGATTTTGTTGACTTGTTGACCATGGTTGACTTGTTGACCATGGTTGAAAGTTGACCACCATCATGCTTCAAAAGTCTTCCTTGATTTATGCTTACATTTTTAAATGAAGCATGGTTGTGGTCATTCCAAATTGCCATCAACTATTCTCATTTTCAATTATTATTATTAGATAATTCTTTTCTTTTGCATTATGGTTGCAAGAAAGAAAAAAATATAGCTCATTCTATCATTCTCACTCTCTCTCTTCACTTCATCTTCTTCTTCCTCTAGTCAAGAGAAACCTTCTCATGAGTTGAGAATCCTTCTCTTGAAAAACAAAAGCAACCCTTAGACACTCTCTACTCACTCTAGGATCAAGGGTCTAGCAAGCCGGCGATTCTAGTTCACTCCAAGTACGAGAAAGAGCCCAAAGGTCGAGCCTTCGAGGTGGATCCATCTTCGACGGAAGAAGGCGACAAAGGAGAACCATCAACCTCTACAAAGTTTGAAGACGAAGGAGTTCAAGTCTAGGTATAACCATCTTCATCCGAGTAGCTAACTCTCTTTAGCATAGTTTGCTAGTTTTAGTTTAGACAACGATCCCGACCATAGTTTAGTCCATGTTGCCTCTTGCGTTAAAATTTTGATTTTATACCGTTTCCGCCTCCCCGTAAGCACCGGGGGTCGCAATATGGACTAACAGTGGTATCAGAGCCTAACTAAACTTAAACTAGCTTAGTAGTGAAGTGTAACGAAGTTCGGAACCGAAAAAAAAATCACAAAACCGGATAATCACAAAAACTGAGTTTCTGTTGAAATTTTTTCTGCTCAAAATGAAAAACTTTACACTTGTAAATTCGGCTCAGGGTTTTTTGTGAACACCCAAGAAAAACGATACAGTGATTCGCCTAAAGTGCCGCGCTTCCGCCGCGTGATCCTTCTTAGCCGCCGCGGAACCGCCGCGACTTGGTGTCTTCTCTGCATCGTTTTTCGTGCAGTGTGTTTGTGTGTTGGTTTTGGGATTTTTGAAATATATTATATGTGCCCAGATTTTGCAGAAAAGAAATTTCCTTTTGGGGTCCTATAATTCCGTATTTTTTCCGAACTTCACTACACTTTGACTATGATGGTTATATCTGTGATGTTTGCATGTATTGAACGTCGGCTAATCGCTATAAGACGATTAGTCGGGGTTATACATGATCTGTAATGTGCTGGAATGTGTATATAAATATGTTGGATTGTCGCGGGTGAATAGCCGGGGGTTGTGAGACGAGAGTTTTCTTTTCTTGCAATTCATTGTAAATGTAAATTGATGTAATTATATTATTTGTTTGGCCGCACAACCGGGTCGGGGTTGTAGCCGTTATTGTATAATTCTTTTTACTGTTTTTGCTCCTAGGATAGACCCATGGAGGGGTGCACAAACTACCGAGGACTTGGCGGGTAGTTTGCCGCACCCGTAGGGGTCTTGGGTGGGGATTTGGCTATTCACCGCGACCGTGTTATCTGTTTTTGTTACAGGCTCGTACAAATTACAGATTGCTAGTATATCCAATGTATTTATCTGTGATCTGAAATGTCTATCATTGCTTTCTATTTAGGCGTTGCTTATGTTTTACAGACGCGCTAGCCCAGCCCCCGCTCTGTCGTTAGTTAAGTAACCTAACGGGTAATGACGGGGCCCCGTGGCGAATGCGAATGGCATAAGCGTACGTCATATTTTGGTTGTTTTCTGCAATGGTAGGATTAAATGATGGGACGCATTAAAAGTACTAATGCAAGAATATCACGCATTAAAAGAACTAATGCAAGATAATAAACCAAGTTAAAGTCGTTGGAACACTTTCGAAAAACCACTCGGTTCTTTTCAAAAACAACTTTTAAATGCGGAGCTTGAGCCACTCCTTTTAAAAGCTATCTCGTTCCATCGACCAAATCAAGTTCACTACGTTCACGGTTTTGCCAAAACCATTCGTAGCCCTCCGTCGTTTCGTATGAATATTCAATAGTATTCAAGCTGTGTTTGTTGACCTTCGTCAAGGCATAGTGATTGGTAGCTATTGGGTGTTCATATGTAGCATAGATAGATGCGTTGGTTTGGGACACTCGCATTACCTTGTTGACCTTCGTCAAGGGTATATACGGGTGGATTCAAATTAACCTGGATAATGACGGGCAGAACTTGACATGTGACTTATGATTTGTTGACCTTCGTCAAGGTCATAAGAGCATGGGGCAAAAATCCACATCGGGAGTTTCATAAGTACTGAAACTTGCTAGATTTGCATACCATTTGGAGTGTGGCGATTCTGGTAGGATTCCTTCAGTTTCGTCACGCGATGATATTTGGATCCCGATCCTACTGTGAGTATATGCTACTCCTCGGGAAATTTCTCACTTAACGATCAATGCTATAAACCTAGTAGGTGCCTAGAAAGGTGTTAGCGGGGTTACGCCCCCAGGGAAAAGAGGTCATTTAATTAAGGAACTTCGCGAAAGCGTTGGAAAACCTCCCTCGAAGTACCGACACCGGCCTGGCTGAACGGTTAAGCAAGTATTGTACGGTGGGATTGATCCTGACTAATTCTTCCTTTATGGTTTGAGGAGGGATTCGAGAAACAGTGGGAGCCATCCTGTTTAGACAAACTAAAAACCACTCTAAACTTGCAAGAGCATCATGCTGAGTGTTTCTTCTTCTCTCTCCTAATTGCAGCGACCAATCAACATGACTGGACTTAAGTTACTCCTAGATAAAAACAAACTGACAGGGCCAAACTACAAAGATTGGCTCAGGAATGTCAAGATAGCAATCACTTATGACAAGCTGGGGTATCTTCTTACCACCAAAGCTCCCCCTGTCCCTGGTCCAACTTCCAGTGTCGCGGATAAGGAAATCCGCAAGACTTGGGAGATTGATAGCGCGAAGGCCAAGTGCCTCCTGCTTGCCTCGATGGACAACGAACATCAGAGGAGGCATGAGAATATGGACATGGAGTCCATATTGCTCCATACAAAAGAACTGTACGGAGAGCAATCACGTATCGCAAGATACGAAGCGTCGAAAAAGTTGTTTTCGACAAGAATGGCCGTCGGATCATCAGTAGCCGAGCACGTGCTAAAGATGATCGGCTACATTGAGGAGCTCGCTGACCTAGGGATCACATTGGAGAGTGAGCTATATACGGATATAGTTCTCCAGTCCCTTCCTTCCACTTACGCCCAGTTTATACTGAACTTCAACCTACAAGAAAAAGAGGTTGAACTATCAGAGCTCCTCAACATGCTGAGGAGCGCAGAGGGCACCCTACAGAAAAGTAGGGATACATCCACTTTGTTTGTAGGAGGATCATCTTCTTCTAGGTCCAAGGCGAAAGCCAAGGGAAAGAAGAAGAAGGCCCCCGCCAAACCAAGGGGCGGTGTTAGTAAAGTGGATACGAAGGGAAAAGGGAAAGCAACAAAGATAGCGGGGAAGCTTGTGGATAAGGAAGAATGCTTCTTTTGTCATAAGAAAGGACACTGGAAGAATGATTGCAGGGCCTGGAAGGCCAGAACACAGGAATTGAAGCAGGTTGCAGCTTCAGCTTCAGGTGTGTATGTTATTGAAAACTGTCTTTCAATAAACTCTACTTCCTGGGTATTGGATACCGGATCAGGATCTCATATCTGTAATTCTTTGCAGGCGTTGAGAAACCGTAGGGATTTGAAGGCAGGTGACATGACCCTCAGAGTTGCGAACGGAGCTAGCATGGATGCTAAAGCCGTGGGGGACTATCACCTGGGAATGTCAGATGGACATGTTTTGGTTTTGCGTAATTGCTTTTTTGTACCCAACGCAACTTGTAATATCATTTCTGTATCTTTAGTTTCTAAAGAAGGTTATGAATTTGCGTTTGTAAGTAATGTTGTAAACATTCACCTTAATCAAGTTCTGATTGGGTCAGGTACATTGAGTAATGGTATGTACGTGTTAAACCAACCACAGATTTTTAATGTCCAGAATACACACAAAAGAAAGTCTCCAGAAATAAATCAGACTTTCTTATGGCATTGTAGATTGGGTCACATCAATGAGAGAAGGTTGACTAAGTTGCATACAGAAGGATATTTGAATGCGTTCGAATATCAATCATATGCCACTTGTCAATCTTGTCTCAGAGGAAAGATGACAAAGACTCCGTTTACTGGACGTGGAGTAAGAGCGAGCGAGCTCTTAGGACTCGTACACAGTGACGTGTGCGGTCCAATGTCTACACATGCCCGAAGCGGACATTCTTATTTCATTACTTTTACGGATGACTTCTCAAGGTACGGTTATGTCTTCTTAATGAAACATAAGTCCGAGGCTTTTGGAAAATTCCAGGAGTATAAGAATGAAGTAGAGAAACAGACCGGCAAAAGTATTAAGATTCTAAGATCGGATCGAGGTGGAGAATACTTAAGTGCCGAGTTCCTGGACTATTTAAAAGAGAACGGAATTCTCTCTCAGCTTACTCCTCCATACACCCCGCAACATAACGGTGTATCGGAGAGACGGAACCGCACCCTATTGGATATGGTGCGGTCCATGATGAGTAACGCTGAGTTACCGCGATCATTCTGGGGATATGCACTAGAAGCAGCTGCGTATCTCTTGAACAAGGCTCCTACCAAGACTGTGCCCACCACCCCATATGAGATGTGGACTGGGAAGAAACCCTGTCTTAATTATCTCAAGGTATGGGGATGTCCAGCTTTTGTAAAAAAGCAGCATGCGGACAAGCTTGAGGCACGTTCAGTACAGTGT
Source organism: Agapanthus africanus (assembly GCA_030015575.1). Classification (NCBI taxonomy): domain Eukaryota; kingdom Viridiplantae; phylum Streptophyta; class Magnoliopsida; order Asparagales; family Amaryllidaceae; genus Agapanthus; species Agapanthus africanus. The sequence goes on along the minus strand of CM057337.1, from coordinate 403,953,421 downwards.
AAGTTTGTGGGATACCCAAGGAACTCCAGGGGGTATCTTTTCTATTCCGCTGAGGAACAAAAGGTTTTTGTTTCTCAGCATGCCCGCTTCTTGGAAACTGAGTTTTTGGAAACCCAGATAAGTGGGAACACAATAGAACTGGAAGAAATTCCAGAACCACAGACTGTTACTGAAAGCTTAGTGGAACCAGAGGGTTCAACAGAACAGGACATTCCTACGCCGCTCCGCAGGAGTAGTAGGCAGTCTCATCCGCCCGAGAGATACTGCGGTTTTCTCATAGACGGGGATAGAGAGGATTGCATCATAGATTATGATGAGCCTACTAGCTTCCAGCAGGCCGTTCAGAGCGTTGACTCAGTGAGATGGCTGGATGCAATGCGGACCGAAATGGAGTCCATGTACACCAACAAGGTATGGACGTTGGACATTGCTCCAGACGGGGTAAAACCCGTAGGATGCAAGTGGATCTTCAAAAGGAAGATTGGTGTAGATGGACAGGTTGAGACCTATAAAGCTAGGCTGGTAGCAAAGGGTTTTCGTCAAAGACCTGGCTTGGACTACGACGAAACCTTTTCTCCAGTAGCCATGCTGAAATCCATTCGGATCCTTCTTGCCATTGCTGCCTTCCACGATTATGAGATCTGGCAAATGGACGTAAAGACAGCTTTTCTAAATGGAAATTTAGAGGAGTGTGTCTACATGGATCAGCCAGAGGGTTTCATTCAGAGTGGGAGCAGCGGAAAGGTGTGCAAGTTGCTTAAGTCCATCTATGGACTAAAGCAGGCATCGCGGAGTTGGAACATCTGTTTTGATGAGACAGTCAAAGAATTTGGCTTTATCAAAAATCCAGATGAACCATGCATCTATAGTAGATTTGTAGCGAGAACTGTAGTATTCCTCGTTTTATACGTGGATGACATTCTCTTAATAGGAAATGACATTCCTATGCTACAATCTGTCAAGGGATTCTTGTCACAAAGGTTCTCCATGAAAGACCTGGATGATGCCTCATACTTCTTGGGGATCCGGATCCATCGTGATAGATCCAAGAGGATATTGGGACTTTCTCAGTCCAGGTACATCGACACCATAGTGAAAAGATTCAGTATGGAAGATTCCAAGCGCGGTAACCTACCGGCTTGTCACGGGATCACCCTCTCTAAAGAGATGTCTCCCAAGACTGATTTGGAGAGGGATCGCATGTCTATTATACCCTACGCTTCTGCGGTAGGCTCTATAATGTATGCGATGTTGTGTACCAGACCGGATGTAGCTTATGCACTGAGTGTAGTAAGCCGGTATCAGTCAAACCCTGGGGAGAAACATTGGATAGCAGTAAAGAACATTCTCAAGTACCTGAGAAGGACTAAGGAGATGTTCTTGGTGTATGGCGGAAAAGACCTCCAAATCGAGGCCTTTGCTGACTCCAGCTTCCAGAGTGACAAGGATGATTCCAAGTCCATGTCGGGTTTTGTCTTCACCCTCAATGGAGGGGCGGTGTGTTGGAAGAGTTCCAAACAGGAAACCGTTGCAGACTCGACGTTGGAAGCGGAATACATCGCTGCATCTGATGCCGCAAAAGAAGCTGTCTGGATGAGGAAGTTCTTGAAAGAACTTCAGGTGGTTCCGTCCATTGTTGATCCAATACCTCTGTATTGCGACAACAACGGGGCTATAGCTTTAGCGAAGGAACCCAGGTCCCATTAGAGATCCAGGCACATCTTGAGGCGGTATCACCTGATCAGGGAGATCGTGGATCGCAAGGAGATCGAGGTTCGGAGAGTCGCTTCAGAAGACAACACTGCAGATCCATTCACCAAGGCCTTGCCCCAGACTCAGTTCGAGCGGCTGATCGAGATGATAGGTCTTCGATACGCCAGTACATGGCCTTAGTGCAAGTGGGAGATTGTTAGTGTATATGCCCTAGAGGCCATTACTGTATCATACTAGTTTGTATATTACTTAATGGATGCTTGGGATATTCACCTTGTATATACAATCTTGCTCAAAATAGTAGTATGCTACTTGGTTTGTCTCTACTTCAATGTGTACTTGTGTTTATTTTACTATATCACTTATACGCATTAGTGGAGCCCTTAGGATCTTTGCTTGATTACCAGCGTTGTGATGGCAGTCACACTAGTGGGGGCTGGGTAATCTATAAGCACATCCTTATACAGGTCCCTAGTCGCAGGACTATCGAGACAGGGCATCGATACTCCGGAGTAGACTAGCGTATGCGCTTCTCATCCCAGTGTGGGAGATGGTCTGTCCCACAGCCATCAGTACGTCGTACTGGAGATAGTATACGGGTGCTCGTTGGGTTACGAGTACACTGGACAGGACTCGTCGGGAACTGACAGGTTGGTATTATACCTATCGTCAGTCATCAGTTCCCAGGTGACATGAGTACAGCTTAGTCCGCTGACTTGACACTGGCACTTCGCCTCAAGTGTGTTCCCACTGCACTTTGATCACTACTCTACCACGGCTCAAAGGAGTCGTGCAAACAGGTGGCGGTTGGGTGCAGTCCCGAAGCACTTGGAGGCAGTGACGGTTAGACAGGATTCGTCTCTCCCGGTATTGGGGGTTGACATCGCGCTGTGTCTAGGAGAGCCATTACACGAGTAGTCCCTGGCCAGGGCAATCGAGATATACTGGTAGGTTTCCAGTGTTATCTCAGGGTGTTTTGGGCTTCGCTCCGGCACGACTTGTACCGCTATTGGGGGACTGACGTTTACCACCCCCTAGGCCCGCCATGCGATGTATCAGACGAACAGACCGGACTGTACGGAGACTGTCACATTCAGACTCAGTAGGAGTTCAGATGGGGTTTCACCTCGTCAGCCTTCTTGTCGACATCTACCTGGGGACCGTTATGCACAGCTAGTGCCGCTTGCGGTCTGTGGTTAAACCCACTGCCAGCGTAGTGTCGAGTCTTTAGAGTCCCACACAGAGGGTATTCGCCTCTGGGCAAAACAGAGTAGAGGTCGCATGGTTTTGCGACAGGGTTCGTTCTCATCCGCGCACTTGTGCACGTTTGGAGTCCGGACGGATTATACTGGCAGGCTCTGGTTTGAGCCAGATACTGGTATATATATTTGGGGTTGCTTTTATATCTTGGTATTCTTGTTCCTCGGAACGAGAATGCAGGTGTGTATGCACAGTTGCTTGAGGCGGAGGATGAGGTATTTCATTAGGGTTTCGGAACGGGTGCGTGTGCACAGTTGACAGTTATCTTTTTCCAAACCCTAATGGATTTATGGATTATCTATTTATAATAGTAATTAAATGAGAATTTTGTTATGGTTGATTTTGTTGACTTGTTGACCATGGTTGAAAGTTGACCACCATCATGCTTCAAAAGTCTTCCTTGATTTATGCTTACATTTTTAAATGAAGCATGGTTGTGGTCATTCCAAATTGCCATCAACTATTCTCATTTTCAATTATTATTATTAGATAATTCTTTTCTTTTGCATTATGGTTGCAAGAAAGAAAAAAATATAGCTCATTCTATCATTCTCACTCTCTCTCTTCACTTCATCTTCTTCTTCCTCTAGTCAAGAGAAACCTTCTCATGAGTTGAGAATCCTTCTCTTGAAAAACAAAAGCAACCCTTAGACACTCTCTACTCACTCTAGGATCAAGGGTCTAGCAAGCCGGCGATTCTAGTTCACTCCAAGTACGAGAAAGAGCCCAAAGGTCGAGCCTTCGAGGTGGATCCATCTTCGACGGAAGAAGGCGACAAAGGAGAACCATCAACCTCTACAAAGTTTGAAGACGAAGGAGTTCAAGTCTAGGTATAACCATCTTCATCCGAGTAGCTAACTCTCTTTAGCATAGTTTGCTAGTTTTAGTTTAGACAACGATCCCGACCATAGTTTAGTCCATGTTGCCTCTTGCGTTAAAATTTTGATTTTATACCGTTTCCGCCTCCCCGTAAGCACCGGGGGTCGCAATATGGACTAACAGGAGTCAGGATTGCATCATGGAGGATGATGACCCAACTAGCTTCGAGCAGGCCATCACGAGTAGGGACTCAGTGAAATGGCTGGATGCAATGCGGTCCGAGATGGAATCCATGTACACCAACAAAGTATGGACTTTGGAAGTTGCTCCTGAAGGGGTAAAACCCATTGGGAGCAAGTGGATCTTTAAGAAGAAACTTGGTGTAGATGGGAAAGTGGAGACTTTCAAAGCTAGACTTGTAGCAAAGGGTTTTCGTCAAAGACCAGGTGTGGACTATGACGAAACCTTTTCTCCAGTGGCTATGCTTAAATCCATCCGAATCATGCTTGCCATTGCTTCCTTTCATGACTACGAAATCTGGCAAATGGATGTTAAGACCGCCTTTCTAAATGGTGATTTAGAAGAGTGCGTGTACATGACTCAGCCAGAGGGCTTCGTAGACAGTGGGAGCAGCGGGAAGGTGTGCAAGCTGCTTAAATCCATTTATGGATTAAAGCAAGCATCGCGGAGTTGGAACATCTGCTTTGACGTCGTTATCAAAGAGTTTGATTTCTTCAAAAATCCAGATGAACCTTGTATCTACAAGAAGGTGGCAGAGAGTAAGGTTGTCTTCCTCGTATTGTACGTGGACGACATACTCTTGATAGGAAATGATATTCCTATGCTGCAATCGGTCAAGCTCTTCTTATCACAAAGATTCTCGATGAAAGATCTTGGTGATGCCTCCTGCATATTGGGAATCAGGATCTATAGAGATAGATCCAAAAGGATTTTGGGATTGTCCCAATCCAGGTACATTGACACCATACTAAAGAGCTTTAGTATGGAAGAGTCCAAGCGTGGGGACTTGCCCACGATCTCTGGAGTCACTCTCTCCAAAGAGATGTCTCCCAAGACTGATTTGGAGAGAGCTCGCATGCAAGGGATACCCTATGCTTCGGCAGTAGGCTCTATCATGTATGCGATGCTATGTACCAGACCTGATGTAGCATACTCACTAAGTGTAGTGAGCAGGTATCAAGCTGATCCTGGAGAGAATCACTGGACAGCTGTGAAGAGCATTCTCAAGTACTTACGAAGGACTAGAGATATGTTCTTGGTGTACGGTAACGGAGAGCTCCAAGTGGAGTCCTTTACCGATTCGAGCTTCCAGAGTGATAAGGACGACTCTAAGTCGCAGTCGGGCTTTGTCATTACCCTTTACGGAGGGGCGGTTAGCTGGAAGAGTTCCAAGCAGGAAACCGTGGCAGACTCGACGATGGAGGCTGAATACATCGCTGCCAACGATGCTGCCAAAGAGGCTGTCTGGATCAAGAAGTTCATTACTGAACTTGGAGTGGTTCCATCCATTGAGCGTCCAATACCTTTGTATTGCGATAACAATGGAGCGGTGGCTTTGGCCAAGGAACCAAGGTCCCATCAGCGATCCAGGCATATTCTGAGGCGGTATCACCTGATCCGGGAGATAGTTGATCGCCGGGAGATCGAGGTCAGGAGAGTTGACACGAAGAACAACACGGCGGATCCACTCACGAAGGCCATTCCCCAGATACAGTTTGAGAGACTCTTCGGGATGCTCGGTATGAGATACTACAGCAGCTGGCCCTAGTGCAAGTGGGAGATTGTTAGTTGTATGTATGCCCTAGAGGCCAGTATTGTACAGATTATGTATATTATATTGGATGCTTGGACATATATAGAGATGGCTTTCTTGCTCGACATGATAGTATGCTATCTGGTTGATCTTTATCTTAACATGTATACTTGTCTCTTTATACTGTCTTATAGTTACATGTTGGTAAAGCCCTTAGGATGTGTACTTGACTACCTGGACTATGATGCAGATCATACTAGTGGGGACATGGTAGTCCATAAGTACATCCTTCAAGGTCCCTAGTCGTGGGTGTATCGAGACGGGGCATCGATATACCAGAGTAGACTAGCGTATACGCTTCTCGACCCATGTGATGGGCGATGGATGATCCCATATCCATTGGTGTTTGACATCAGAGATGGTATACGGGTGCTCAGTGGAGACTCGGTACACTGGACGGACTCGCCGAGAACTCCCAGATGGTATTATACCTCACGTCAGATGGCAGTTCTCAGGTGACACTTGTACAGGTTAGTCTGTAGACCCGAGATCTTCATAGAGTCTTGTGTGATTCCCACTGTGCTTTGATCTCCACCTTACCACGTCCATGAGGGCGTGCAAAACGGTGGTCTTTGGGTACAGTCCCAAGTCACATGGAGGCAATGAGCGATAGGAGGGGTTTCGTCTCTCCCGGTATTGGGGGTTGATGTTGCGCAGTGCTCGATTGGCCGTAACAGGGAAGTCCCTGGCCAGGGCTGATCAGAGATTTGCTGGTAAGTGTTACCAGTAGTTTCTCGACCCGTTATGAGCCTCACATCGGCACGACTTATCGAGTATTGGGGTCTGACGTTTACCACCCCTAGACTTGATATGCGATGTATCACACGAACAGACCGGACTGTACGGTAAGTGTTACTGGTCGGATTCGCAGGAGTGTGAGCGGGCTAGCTCGTCGATCTTCTGATCGCTCAATACCCGGGTGGCCATTACGTTTAGCAGACCGCTTGCGGCTTGTGGGTGTTTGATATGATCATCATCTGCTGCCGGCGTATTGACGAGTCTTTAGAGTCCTACACAGAGGTTTCCTGGCTCAAGCGAAACGAAATAGGAGCGCATATGAGATATGTGCAGGACCGAGAATAATGCGTGTATGTGATACCGTATTCCATTCTCGCGATATATGTATCGAATGGTCATATTCGATATAACCTAGTTATCGAATCGAAGATCGATTCGATAAGCCGATACATTGAATACTAGTTGGTCATGTGCGACATGACCGGATCATTGAATCAAGTGTTGATTTAATGATATAATTTATAATTATATATTTGATATATTACTTTGCATTAACTAGTATTGGTTCACTTTAAACGGATTTTTCTCACTTGGATTGCACATTGTATATGTGATATACTTTTGTGCACTTTTTTGTATCATGTTTGATGATACTTGATCATATGGTAAAGTGAATAGAATTAAACCATGGTTATTATGATAATTAGGGTTTTGCATATTTATTTATTCATTTATTTGTTTATTCATTTATTTGGATAAGTTTAAATGAGAATGGTGGCAATTTTTGTTTCTTATATGAAGCTTCATGAACCCTTGACTTTAGTAACCATTCTTGTCATCTTGCTTAACCCTAACCCACTCTACTAACCATGGTTTATTCTCTACACTTAAATTTAGTTAGAGTTATGATAAGTATAGTTTTTCTTTTTCTTTTAAAGAACTTATCATAATTCTATCATCTTCTTCTTCTTCTTCAAGTAAGAACCTTGATGCCATTAATGGCAACTTGAGTTCTAGTGAGTAAAATCCAAATCTAAAGTGAACCCACCTCCTATTTCTTCATCCTCTACCTCTTGCCAAGTGGTTTTGGGTGTTTTCTTCACAAGTTTCACTACTTGGTGAAGTCGGAGCTTGAACTAGTGCAACCTCGACGTAGATCGTCTTTGACACGAAGCCGACGACCTTGCTCGTCCGTTTTTCCGATGAAGCCGACGAATGAGTCTAGGATTCATGATGGACAGCGAGAGCACACCCACGTGGAGCTAAGGAAGTGGGGAACCGGATCTACAAAGGTTGTAGCATCTTAACTTTAGTTAAAGTATTAACTAGTTTATAGTTTCGCCTAGATTTCTAGCAACGATCCGTTAACTAGGGTTTCTCGGCACCATTTTTTTTGAAAAATGGCATGGTTGATGCCTTGTGAGACCTTTATTGGGTGCCTAGGAACCCTACAGTTGCTATATCTGAAGGGTTAAATCCCCATCAAGAGCAAGTATATCTTGAGAAGATTACTTGGTGTAGATGGAAAAGTTGAGACTTTCAAATCTAGACTTGTTAAAGGTTTTCGTCATCAACCCGGCATGGATAATGATTAAACCTTTTCCAGTGGCTATGCTTAAGTCCATCCGGATCCTACTTGTCACGGCTACATACCATGACTACGATATCTGGCGGTTGGGTGTCATGACTGCTCTTCTAAATGATATTTTAGAAGAGGGCGTCTATAAGTACACAGCCAGAGGGCTTCGTAGACAGTGGGAGCAGCGGAAACGTCCACAAGTTGCTTTATAGGATAAAGCAGGAATCACGGAGTTGGAACGTCTGTTTTGATGTGGTAGTCAAAGAGTTTGACTTCATCAAATTGGTAGATGAACCTTGTATATACAAAAAGGGTAGTAGGGAGTATGGTGGTGATCCTCGTAGAGTACGTGGATGACATACTCTTGATAGGGAAGGTGTTTCCTATGCTACGCTCAGTCAACCTCCGCTTATCACAAGGATTCTCCATATAGGATCAAAGTGATACCTCATAAATCCTGGGTTTTGGACCTATGAGATAGATATAATTGGATGTTAGGATTCTCACTAGTTGTAGTGAGATGGTATCAATCGATCCTGGGGAGAATCACTGGAAAGGTTCCACGGTGATAAGGACGACTGAATGTCAGTCACAGACATTGTCTTTACCCTCAGTAAAGGGACGGTATGTTGGAAGAGTTCCAAGCTAGATACCGTGGCATACTAGACGATAAAGGCTAGATATATCGCTACTTAAGATGCTACCAAAGAGGCAGTCTGGGTGTATAATGGTTCATGCGATGAACTTAGTTCCTCCCATTGTGTGACAATGGAGTTATGTCTTATGCCTAGGAATGCCCGTCCCATCAGTGATCCAGATATATTCTGAGGCAGTGTCACCTGATCATGGAGATAGTTGATCACCAGGGTGATCGAGGTTAGGAGAGTAGACTCAGAGGACAACACGGCGGATCCACTCACAAAGGCATTTTCCCAGAGAGAGACTTTTATGGGATGGTTGAGTATGAGATACTACAACCACTGTTATCAGATGGCTCTAGTGAAAGTGGGAGATTGTTAGTTATATGTATGCCCTAGAGGCCATTACTATAAATAGGATGTATATTGTAGCGGATGCTTGGACATATATAGGGAGGACTTTCTTGCTCGACATGATAGTATGCTATCTGGTTGCTCCTTACCTTAACGTGTACACTGATTGTCTCTCTGCTACATGTTGGTAAAGCCCTTAGAATGTGTACATGACTACCTGAACTATGATGTGGATCATACTAGTGGGGACATGGTAGTCCATAAGTACATCCTTCAAGGTCCTTAGTCGTGGGTGTATCGAGACGGGGCATCGATATACCAGAGTAGACTAGCATATACCTTCTCGACCCATACAGATGGGCGATGGATGATCCCATATCCATTGGTGTTTGACATCAGAGATGATATACGGGTGCTCAGTGGAGACTGGGTACACCGGTCGGACTCGCCGAGAACTCCCAGATGGTATTGTACCTAACGTCAGATGGCAGTTCTCTGGTGACACTGGTACAGGTTAGTCTGTAGACCCAAGATCGTCATAGAGTCTTGTGTGATTCCCACTGTGCTTTGATTTCCACCTTACCACGTCCAAGAGGGCGTGCAAAACGGTGGCTTTTGGGTACAGTCCCGAATCACATGGAGGCAATGAGCGATATGAGGGGATTCGTCTCTCCCGGGATAGGGAGTTGATGTTGCGCTGTGTTCGATTGGCTATAACCGGAAATCCCTGGCCAGGGTTGCTGAAATTTACTGGTAAGTGTTTCCAGTAGTTTCTCAAACTGTTATAGACCTCATATCGACACGACTTATTGAGCTACTGGGGTCTGACGTTTACCACCCCTAGGCGAGATATGCGACATATCAGACGAACATACCGGACTGTCCGGACTGCACGGTAAGTGTTACTGGTTGGATTCACAGGAGTGTGAGCGGGCTTGCTCGTCGATCTTCTGATCGCTCAACACCCGGGTGGCCGTTACGTTTAGCAGACCGCTTGCGGCTTGTGGGTGTTTGATATGATCATCACCTGCAGCCGGCGTATTGACGAGTCGTTAGAGTCCTACACAGAGGTTTCCTGGCTCAAGCGAAACGAAATAGGAGCGCATATGAGATATGTGCGGGACCGAGAATAATGCGTGTATGTGATACCGTATTCTATTCTCGCGATGAATGTATCGATTGGTTGTATGCGATATAACCTAGTTATCGAATCAAGGATTGATTCGATAAGCCGATACATTAGTTATTAGTCGGTCATATGCGATATGACCGGATCGTTAATGTAGCATCTTGAAAAGTCGTTTTGGTGTTTTCCTGAAATTCGGTGAAAATTCGGTATTTTTCCGAAAACCGTCTTTCTTGTTATTTTGCAGTTTAGGGCTAATTATACCTTAAATGGATAGGTAATTAGTTGTTTTTAGTAGCTAATGAGTTACTTATGAAATTCTGGTCGTTTAAAAAGTTTCCCTAATTTTTCAATTTTTTAATATTATTTTAAGCCGGTAAGAAAATACATTAAATAAGCGATAAATACAAATTTTTCCGGGCTAATTTTAATCTCCAAAATTATGATAATTAAAATCTAGTGGTAACATAAATTTTTAGTAATTTATTTTGATTTTTAACAAATTTTTATGATTTGAAACGAATTTATTGAATTTTGAGCTAAAACTTGCAATTTTTGAGTTGTAGGGGGCCTTTTTGCATAAAATTTCTTTTGTAAAACCCCTCTCCCTTTTCCCTCAGCCCTAGGACAGCCCCACCTTGTGCAAGTCCAAAAATTTCTGGCCTCTTTTCTTTGGTTGCTTTCTTGAGTTGATTTAAGGGTTTTTTTGATTTATTTTAATTATAATGAATAAAGTATGGTGCATTTGACTTTGTGGACTTGACCATTGACTTTCCCCACTTGCCCACGCCCTCCCCCATTCCTCTTGCTGGCCGAAACTGCACCTCCCCCTTCTTCATCTATTTTCTTCTCATTTCTTCACAATTCTTCAAGTTTAATTCATCAAAAATTCAAATTAAAGCTTGCAAATTAAAACCCTCCTTCATCCTTCTTTTCCTTCACCTCCCTAGCTTGGATCTTGGTGCTTGAGGCCATCAATTGGAGCAAAATTTTCTTGCTTGATCCATAGATCAAGAGGTATAATTTCCATCAAATTACTTTCTTTTGCTAAATTCCTTTAATTGTATGGTTTAGTGTTAAAAGTTAGCTTATTTCTAATCTAGTTTATAAAGAGTAGTTTGTTTTAAACTAAAGTTTGTTAGCATACCATTATGTGGTTAATTAAATTTATGTTGCTTGCTAGTTCCTACACAAATCAAAGAAGTTACCTTGTTGTTGTGGTCTTCAAATTGTGTTAATTTTGTTATTTTTAAAAGTGTGATTTTAGTTGTAATTGTTGTTTTAGGAAAATCTAGAAAGGGGTTTTTGTATGGAATTGGATTGTGAAACATGTTAATGAGTTGATTAGGGTTTAGAAATCCATTATTAGGTTAATTAATTTACTTTGCTATCTAGTATTTTGCTAACCTAATCTAAGTGATTAATTTTCTTATGTGGGTTTTTGTTGTGTTAAATTAAGTTTTCAAGTGTGGAAATTGATTTGGGTTATGCTAGGTTATAAATTCAAGAAATGGTTGTTTATGGAAATTAGGATTGGAATCATTGCTATTGTGTTGTAATTAGTGTTTGTAGATTGCTTGTAGTGTGCTTGGGTGAGTATGCTAGATTGTAGTCGTTTTGTCGCAAATCGGCGATTTTTGCACCGATTTTGGAATGCAAATGCTTACTAGTTTTGTATAAAAATTATGTGATGAATTATTTTTGATATCTTAATGATTGTAATGGCTTGTCCTACGACTTTTAGGATGCGTGAGTGCGGATTTTTGGGTAGTCGGGTTTTAGTTTTGCCGGGCGACCAAATCGGCGTTTTTTAGCAGTTTTTGCGATTTTCGCGTGTGTTCCGCGCACTTTGTGCACGTTGTACCTAGCTAGCGAACTTTAGTAGTTTCGTTGGGGTTTTGCGTCGTTCTTGATACGTAACCTTATGTTTGGTATTGATGTAAATTCCAGGTTCGGTCGCGGAGACGTCAGACGCGGCGCGAAAGGGAAAGGCGGTGATTGGACACAGCTAGCCAGGGATCCCGGTGAGTAGATGTAACATCTACGGGGGACTATCGTTGGATGGCGCAAGCCGCCCGATAGTTTTAGTAACTTACAAGACCCTTAGTGATGTTAGTAATTAGGGGTGAAATACCTATACGACTATTTGCTGCATCCATGCATTATATTGACATATCTATACGAAACCACTTTATAGGACACCTGCACCATTGCCAGGGTTTTTATATGCAGCACGAGCACTATTTATGCTTACACACACACCCTGGTAATTGCCATGCCACCACACTAGATAACTGTTAAATTGAAACCTTTTACTAATTGATACTTAAACTGGTACTATTGCCTTTAATTCCTTAAAAATGAAACCGTAGTATTGCTATTCATGTGCATGTACTTCATCATATTAATTGTTCATGCTTAATACATTAATCATACATCGCAACTTGATTATTGATATCATACGCATTCATTATCATTGATATATGCACTTATGAGGATTTCTTGAGATTTTATGATATTGCTGGTTTTCGGGGGAAAGCCGCAAAATTTCTAAACTTATTATATTTTTAAAATATGTAAATTGCGGTTTTCTAGTGATGTAAGTGTCGTCCACCATGAGTTTGCTGTGGATTTGGAAATCCGTGTCGAGGAGTGGAGGAACCGGCACGGGTACATGGTGGGCCCGGTAAGGTACCCCGGGGCAAGAGGAATGTGGTGATGACGTTGAGCCTGGCAGGGGACGGATTACCTACCGGTGACTGTTTGGGACGGCGGATATCTAGAGGATACCGACCGTGGCCGCTAGATGATGGGATATTGATATTTGAGATGGGTCAGCCGGACGGCTGAGGCCAGAGATACATTTATGAGATTTGAGACAGCTTTTGGGTGTCGTTGCTGGACACCGATTTTCGTCAATTCATTGACATTATGCTGGCATTCTAAAAGAGTTTCAAAAACAAAAGAGATAAAATATTTCTTATATATACCTATTGAGACCTCAGATATTCATGTTGCATACATATTAGTACACTGATGTTATATACACACCTGCTAGTGCATCCAGTCATACCTGTATTATAGACGCTAGGATGCTTGTGTGCATGCATACGATAGCCTTGGTAGATGTTATTTATTACTCACGAGTTGGCAACTCACCCCCGTTGTGCCACAGTCTTTTGCAGGTCCGCTCCGTCAGTACAGTAGCGGCGGGCGCACTTGTTCTTTTGCCTCCTTTGCCTGGACTCGAGGTTTTGCTCTTAGGTGGGTTATATTACTATTTTGTACCACCTTGTATATTCTTTGTATCTAGTGTACTCCATCTACTGTTTCTACCAGATTATTGTATATTGACCTAGAGATGAGACTGTGAGGTTTGTGGATTTTATGCTGTATTTTGGGGTCGAGCTCACTTGAGCCGACATGCTACTTTTTTCATGCTTCCTTATGATTATTACGCTTGTTGTCACTTATATTGCGTGGGATTTGTGACCGCCTTATGGCGAAGAGCTAGCTCCCGCTTGGGGATGCCTTATTTGTTGGTTTTACATATATTCTTGTTGTACCCATTTTTGGAGGCCAGTATTTACAAAGGAGACTCTGCCGAAATTTTCGGAAAAAAATTAGTATTGTTTTTAAAAGGGGTTTTATATGACTTATTTGATAAACTTGCTTTCAAATGTTTGGGTTTTCTTCACTCCTTTGCTTAATTGGTTTTGTTTTCTGGGCTTTTGGCTTACTTATTTTACGGACGCCTTTAGACGTTTCGTAAACTTAAGTGCCAGTCACGTTCCGTACCCTGCGGGTCGTGACAAAGTTGGTATCAGAGCGATAGGTTTTACCTTTGTGAGTGTAGGATGACCCTTGGTAGATGGAGTAAGTGACTTAAGCAGGGTAACGTAGCGTGCGTATGTCCGCGGCATACTTACGATACGGTTCTCCGCCTAAGTGACTTTAGGATATACTTGCTTGAAAAATTCCTTCTTCAATTCCGTGTATCCTCTGATCCTATTGCGCTGTCCTTACTATCCGTTTTCCTGTAACAGCCACTATGCCGCCGAAGGCTACGAGGGCACAGAGGGCTGCCGCCAGAGACGAGATTCGAGCTGGCTCGTCCGAGACTAGGACTGAGCAGGGTGGTATGCCTACGCCGCAGGGACAGACCGATCCACCTTCCCCAGGCCGTATGGATAGGCTCGAGACCGGTATGGAGGAGTTGCGACAGATGATGGGAGGCATGCAGGAGCTACGTCAGATGGTAGGATCCCTAGTTGCAGCCAGTCGTACACCGAGGCCGGATGACGTACCTACTACATCACAGACGACCATGATACCTGCTCCTACTACTACCACCGTGGCCATTCCGGTTTCACTACAGGATTTCATGAGGCTGAGACCTCCAGTATTCACCGGCACCGAGGCAGCAGAGGACCCACAGACGTTCCTTGACAGTTTAGCCAGGATCTGCCGTTCGCTGAGATGTTCGGATGATCGATGGGTAGAGCTTGCGAGTTTCCGACTAGAGGGTCTCGCGCAGACATGGTGGGAGTCAGTCTTGAGAGGTCGAGCTGCAGGTCTACCGCCTATGACTTGGGTCGAGTTTACAGCGGTCTTTCTAGCCCGTTTCCTTCCAGAGAGCGTTCGTGACGCCAGAGCTCGCAGCTTCGAGGCCTTAGTCAAGACACCTGGGATGACGGTGTCTGAATATGACATCCAGTTTACACAGTTATCCCGATATGCTCAGTATTTGGTGGATACCGAGGAGAAGATGGTGAAGAGGTTCGTACAGGGACTTGATGCCCAGCTATATCTTGCCATTGGCGCCCAGCACTACGACACTTATTCAGCGGCTAGGGATACGGCATTGCGGATGGAGGCACGCATATCACGGACTTCGGCCGTTTCTGGGCCGAAGAGGATTCGCACCGATGTACCGTCTCAGAGGCAGCACGCCAGATTCTTTCCGAGAGATAGGCCTGGCAGAGGATTTGGGTGGGGACAGTTATATGGTTCTTATCCCCAGGGGCAGCAGCCGTCGCCAGGATGTTTTGGGTGCGGGAGTCTGCACCATCTTGTCAGAGACTGTCCGGTGAGACGACAGGGAGCAGCGACAGTTCCGCACGTGACCCTACCACCATCACCACCCTCTCCTCAGAGAGCCCTACTTCCTACCCCAGGCGATGCTCCACCCCAGTTAGGTGCACCGAGAGGCCGTGGACGCGGCGGTCCTGTTCAGAGAGGACGAGGAGGCAGAGGCCGAGGTCGAGGTCAGCCCGCTATCGGTGGAGGACAGGCCCGAGTATTTGCTTTGACACCGCAGGATGCGCAGGCATCCAATGCCGTTGTGACAGGTACCTTGCGAGTTTGTTCTTTCGACGCACGGGTATTATTCGACCCAGGTTCCACACATTCGTACGTATCTACACACTTTGCACCGATGTTGGGCCGTGATTCGTCGTCGTTAGATCATCCGCTTGTTCTTGTTACTCCGGTAGGCGAGTCGTTTGTCGCTCGTTTTGTTTTTCGTTTGTGTTCCGTTCGTATCGGGGAGAGGGATTCATCAGTTGATTTGATTCCCGGCTCGGGGCCTATTTCTATACCACCTTATCGGATGGCCCCGGCAGAGCTTCGAAAGCTGAAGGATCAGTTGCAGGATTTGTTAGATAAGGGGCTCATTCGACCTAGTGTTTCTCCGTGGGGTGCTCCGGTCCTGTTTGTCAAGAAGAAGGATGGAAGTTTGCGCTTATGTATCGACTACCGCCAGCTGAACAAAGTTACCGTTCGGAACAGATATCCGTTGCCGCGCATTGATGATTTGTTCGACCAGCTTCAGGGCGTGGGGTATTTTTCGAGGATCGACTTGCGATCAGGATACCATCAGCTGCGAGTTCGACAGGAGGATATACCGAGGACAGCTTTCCGCACGCGCTACGGCCACTACGAGTTTTTGGTGATGTCGTTCGGACTCACCAACGCCCCAGCAGCATTTATGGATTTGACGAACCGTACAATCAGGCCGTATCTTGACTTGTTCATCATCGTGTTTATCGACGATATCTTGGTGTACTCCCGGAGCAGAGAGGAGCACGAGCAGCACTTGCGGATTACGTTACAGACTCTGAGGGAGCACCAGCTGTTCGCGAAGTTCTCCAAGTATGCTTTCTGGCTGGACAGCGTCGGATTCTTGGGTCACATGGTTACGAGAGACGGCATTTGTGTGGACCCGAAGAAGATTGAGGTTGTTCAGCAGTGGCCCCGACCTACATCGGTTACTGAGATCCGTAGTTTTCTAGGCCTGGCGGGCTACTACAGGCGTTTTGTTCAGGACTTCTCCCGTATAGCTGCACCGTTGACCGGTTTGACCCGGAAGGGAGTTCCTTTCGTCTGGACGGAGGAGTGCGAGCGCAGTTTTCAGCAGCTGCGGACATGTTTGACTACGGCGCCGGTATTATCTTTGCCTTCGGGATCAGGCGGATTTGTTGTCTACTGTGCTGCTTCGCGAGTGGGATTAGGATGCGTTTTGATGCAGCATGGCCGGGTGATCGCTTATGCTTCTCGGCAGTTGAAGAAGCATGAACAGAACTACCCCACTCATGATTTGGAGATGGCTGCAGTGGTCTTTGCACTGAAGATTTGGCGACATTACCTGTACGGCGAGTCGTGTCAGATATTCACCGATCATAAGAGCTTAAAGTACATATTTCAGCAGCGAGACCTGAACCTCAGACAGCGTCGTTGGATGGAGTTGGTGAAAGACTACGACTGCGAGATCTTATATCACCCCGGCAAGGCGAATGTGGTGGCAGATGCGTTGAGTAGGAGGCCCGGGGGTAGTCTATCCTTTTTGCGCACAGTGCAGAGGCAGTCGTCAGCAGATTGGCAGATGTTATGTGACAGCCGAGTGGAGTTCGAGTTCACTCAGACAGGGGGACAGCTCGCGCATGTTCGTGCACGCCCACAGTTGCTTGACCGTATATATGAGGCACAGCGCAGTGACGACCGTTGCTCAGAGATCGTGGCACAGATGGGACAGGGCAGATTTTCCGAGTTCGTGGTTGACGATCAGGGGATTTTACGATATGGATCTAGACTGTGCGTACCAGATGCTGATGGATTACGGCGCGACATTCTCGAGAAGGCACACCGATCAGTGTATAGTGTCCACCCCGGTTCCACCAAGATGTACCATGATATGAGAGAGACCTACTGGTGGGACGGGATGAAGAGGGACATTGCGGAGTTCGTTTCGAGATGCCTGACTTGTCAGCAAGTCAAGGCCGAGCACCAGAGGCCCGCAGGAGAGCTACAGCCGTTACCCATTCCAGAGTGGAAATGGGAGCAGATTTCGATGGATTTCGTTGTGGGTCTACCCAGGACCAGTCGAGGGTACGACTCCATCTGGGTGATCGTGGATAGATTGTCGAAAGCGGCTCAATTCCTTCCAGTGAAGACGACTTTCAGCTTCGCTCAGTATGCTCAGCTCATTATTGACGAGATCGTGCGACTACATGGCGTACCGACTTGTATCGTGTCAGATCGAGGCACTCAGTTCACCAGCCGACTTTGGCAGAGACTTCAGGAGGCTTTGGGCACTCGTTTGAGCTTCAGCACAGCGTTTCATCCACAGACAGACGGACAGTCAGAGCGAACCATTCAGACTCTCGAGGACATGCTCAGAGCGTGCGTTTTAGACTTTGGTGGTAGCTGGGATCGTCATTTACCTCTAGTGGAGTTCTCCTACAACAACAGCTTCCAGGATACTATTCAGATGGCACCTTTCGAGGCATTGTATAGGAGGAGATGCAGATCGCCCGTTTGTTGGACAGAGCTCAGCGAGAGCAGCATTTTGGGGCCGCAGCTTGTTGAGGAGACGACAGCGAAGATACAGTTGATCCGAGACCGGATGAGAGCGGCTCAGAGCAGACAGAAATCCTATGCAGATAGGCGCCGTCGCAGATTAGAGTTCGCAGTTGGCGACCATGTTTTTCTGAAAGTCTCTCCGATGAAGGGCGTGATGCGTTTTGAGCGAAAGGGGAAGCTTAGCCCTAGATTCGTAGGTCCCTTCGAGATCCTCGAGCGTGTCGGTGCTGTTGCATATCGTTTGGCTCTTCCTCCCAGCTTTCCCGATGTTCACCCCGCCTTCCATGTTTCGATGCTCCGCAAGTACCTTCACGACCCTTCGCATGCGATTCAGCACCCGACAGTCCAGCTAGAGCGCGACCTTTCTTTTGCAGAGCAGCCGGTGGCCATCCTGGATTGGCAGGTGAAGAAGTTGAGGTCGAAGATTATACCAACCGTCAAGGTCCTTTGGCGTAGCCCGAGCAGCGAGGAGGTTACCTGGGAGACCGAGGGCGAGATGAGGAAGAAATATCCCCATCTCTTCGAAGGTACGCGTAGCTATATTATTTTTAAATTCGAGGACCGAATTTCTTTTAGGGGGGAAGATTGTAGCGTCTTGAAAAGTCGTTTTGGTGTTTTCCTGAAATTCGGTGAAAATTCGGTATTTTTCCGAAAACCGTCTTTCTTGTTATTTTGCAGTTTAGGGCTAATTATACCTTAAATAGATAGGTAATTACTTGTTTTTAGTAGCTAATGAGTTACTTATGAAATTCTGGTCGTTTAAAAATTTTCCCTAATTTTTCAATTTTTTTATATTATTTTAAGCCGGTAAGAAAATACATTAAATAAGCGATAAATACAAATTTTTCCGGGCTAATTTTAATCTCCAAAATTATGATAATTAAAATCCAGTGGTAACATAAATTTTTAGTAATTTATTTTGATTTTTAACAAATTTTTATGATTTGAAACGAATTTATTGAATTTTGAGCTAAAACTTGCAATTTTTGAGTTGTAGGGGGCCTTTTTGCATAAAATTTCTTTTGTAAAACCCCTCTCCCTTTTCCCTCAGCCCTAGGACAGCCCCACCTTGTGCAAGTCCAGAAATTTCTGGCCTCTTTTCTTTGGTTGCTTTCTTGAGTTGATTTAAGGGTTTTTTTGATTTATTTTAATTATAATGAATAAAGTATGGTGCATTTGACTTTGTGGACTTGACCATTGACTTTCCCCACTTGCCCACACCCTCCACCATTCCTCTTGCTGGCCGAAACTGCACCTCCGCCTTCTTCATCTATTTTCTTCTCATTTCTTCACAATTCTTCAAGTTTAATTCATCAAAAATTCAAATTAAAGCTTGCAAATTAAAACCCTCCTTCATCCTTCTTTTCCTTCACCTCCCTAGCTTGGATCTTGGTGCTTGAGGCCATCAATTGGAGCAAAATTTTCTTGCTTAATCCATAGATCAAGAGGTATAATTTCCATCAAATTACTTTCTTTTGCTAAATTCCTTTAATTGTATGGTTTAGTGTTAAAAGTTAGCTTATTTCTAATCTAGTTTATAAAGAGTAGGTTGTTTTAAACTAAAGTTTGTTAGCATACCATTATGTGGTTAATTAAATTTATGTTGCTTGCTAGTTCCTACACAAATCAAAGAAGTTACCTTGTTGTTGTGGTCTTCAAATTGTGTTAATTTTGTTATTTTTAAAAGTGTGATTTTAGTTGTAATTGTTGTTTTAGGAAAATCTAGAAAGTGGTTTTTGTATGGAATTGGATTGTGAAACATGTTAATGAGTTGATTAGGGTTTAGAAATCCATTATTAGGTTAATTAATTTACTTTGCTATCTAGTATTTTGCTAACCTAATCTAAGTGATTAATTTTCTTATGTGGGTTTTTGTTGTGTTAAATTAAGTTTTCAAGTGTGGAAATTGATTTGGATTATGCTAGGTTATAAATTCAAGAAATGGTTGTTTATGGAAATTAGGATTGGAATCATTGCTATTGTGTTGTAATTAGTGTTTGTAGATTGCTTGTAGTGTGCTTGGGTGAGTATGCTAGATTGTAGTCGTTTTGTCGCAAATCGGCGATTTTTGCACCGATTTTGGAATGCAAATGCTTACTAGTTTTGTATAAAAATTATGTGATGAATTATTTTTGATATCTTAATGATTGTAATGGCTTGTCCTACGACTTTTAGGATGCGTGAGTGCGGATTTTTGGGTAGTCGGGTTTTAGTTTTGCCGGGCGACCAAATCGGCGTTTTTTGGCAGTTTTTGCGATTTTCGCGTGTGTTCCGCGCACTTTGTGCACGTTGTACCTAGCTAGCGAACTTTAGTAATTTCGTTGGGGTTTTGCGTCGTTCTTGATACGTAACCTTATGTTTGGTATTGATGTAAATTCCAGGTTCGGTCGCGGAGACGTCAGACGCGGCGCGAAAGGGAAAGGCGGTGATTGGACACAGCTAGCCAGGGATCCCGGTGAGTAGATGTAACATCTACGGGGGACTATCGTTGGATGGCGCAAGCCGCCCGATAGTTTTAGTAACTTACAAGACCCTTAGTGATGTTAGTAATTAGGGGTGAAATACCTATACGACTATTTGCTGCATCCATGCATTATATTGACATATCTATACGAAACCACTTTATAGGACACCTGCACCATTGCCAGGGTTTTTATATGCAGCACGAGCACTATTCATGCTTACACACACATCCTGGTAATTGCCATGCCACCACACTAGATAACTGTTAAATTGAAACCTTATACTAATTGATACTTAAACTGGTACTATTGCCTTTAATTCCTTAAAAATGAAACCGTAGTATTGCTATTCATGTGCATGTACTTCATCATATTAATTGTTCATGCTTAATACATTAATCACACATCGCAACTTTATTATTGATATCATACGCATTCATTATCATTGATATATGCACTTATGAGGATTTCTTGAGATTTTATGATATTGCTGGATTTCGGGGGAAAGCCGCAAAATTTCTAAACTTATTATATTTTTAAAATATGTAAATTGCGGTTTTCTAGTGATGTAAGTGTCGTCCACCATGAGTTTGCTGTGGATTTGGAAATCCGTGTCGAGGAGTGGAGGAACCGGCACGGGTACATGGTGGGCCCGGTAAGGTACCCCGGGGCAAGAGGAATGTGGTGATGACGTTGAGCCTGGCAGGGGACGGATTACCTACCGGTGACTGTTTGGGACGGCGGATATCCAGAGGATACCGACCGTGGCCGCTAGATGATGAGATATTGATATTTGAGATGGGTCAGCCGGACGGCTGAGGCCATAGATACATTTATGAGATTTGAGACAGCTTTTGGGTGTCGTTGCTGGACACCGATTTTCGTCGATTCATTGACATTATGCTGGCATTCTAAAAGAGTTTCAAAAACAAAAGAGATAAAATATTTCTTATATATACCTATTGAGACCTCAGATATTCATGTTGCATACATATTAGTACACTGATGTTATATACACACCTGCTAGTGCATCCAGTCATACCTGTATTATAGACGCTAGGATGCTTGTGTGCATGCATACGATAGCCTTGGTAGATGTTATTTATTACTCACGAGTTGGCAACTCACCCCCGTTGTGCCACAGTCTTTTGCAGGTCCGCTCTGTCAGTACAGTAGCGGCGGGCGCACTTGTTCTTTTGCCTCCTTTGCCTGGACTCGAGGTTTTGCTCTTAGGTGGGTTATATTACTATTTTGTACCACCTTGTATATTCTTTGTATCTAGTGTACTCCATCTACTGTTTCTACCAGATTATTGTATATTGACCTAGAGATGAGACTGTGAGGTTTGTGGATTTTATGCTGTATTTTGGGGTCGAGCTCACTTGAGCCGACATGCTACTTTTTTCATGCTTCCTTATGATTATTACGCTTGTTGTCATTTATATTGCGTGGGATTTGTGACCGCCTTATGGCGATGAGCTAGCTCCCGCTTGGGGATGCCTTATTTGTTGGTTTTACATATATTCTTGTTGTACCCATTTTTGGGGGCCAGTATTTACAAAGGAGACTCTGCCGAAATTTTCGGAAAAAAATTAGTATTGTTTTTAAAAGGGGTTTTATATGACTTATTTGATAAACTTGCTTTCAAATGTTTGGGTTTTCTTCACTCTTTTGCTTAATTGGTTTTGTTTTCTGGGCTTTTGGCTTACTTATTTTACGGACGCCTTTAGACGTTTCGTAAACTTAAGTGCCAGTCACGTTCCGTACCCTGCGGGTCGTGACAGTTAAATCATGTGTTGATTTAATGATTTAATGTATAATTATATATTTGATATATTACTTTACATTAACTAAT
The DNA here is from genome assembly GCA_030015575.1 of Agapanthus africanus. Classification (NCBI taxonomy): domain Eukaryota; kingdom Viridiplantae; phylum Streptophyta; class Magnoliopsida; order Asparagales; family Amaryllidaceae; genus Agapanthus; species Agapanthus africanus. Next base: position 403,931,183 of record CM057337.1, on the reverse strand, counting down.
ATTGGTTCACTTAAGATGTTTTTCTCACTTGTTTATGCACATTGTATATGTGATATATTATTTTTTTTGTGCACAAGATTGTATCATGTTTGATGATACATGCAAATTTGGGTGTATGTTTGAATAAACCTTGTTTGGTTAATGGTTAGGGTTTCTTTTGCCTTATTTATTTATTTCATTTATTTACTTTTGGCAAGAAACAAAAACAAAAGGTGGTGGCTTTTCTCACTTTTGCTTGAAGCTTCAAAGCACCTTTGACTAAGTCTAAGCCTTTTGTTTTATTCTTAACCTAAACATTCACCTAACCCTTGTTTATTCTCTACATTCAACCATGGTTGCAAAATGATAAGAATCACTTAGATTGTCTTTTTGAATCAATTCTTTTTCTATCATCTTCTTCTTCTTCTTCATGGAGAAAAATAAAAGCTTGCTTGAAAATCTCTAAGTGATGATTCCAAGTGAAAAATCCAAATCCAAAGTGAACGCACTTCCTATTTCTTCATCCTCTACCCCTTGCTAAGTAGTATAGGGTGTTTTCTTCACAAGTTTCATGACTTGGTGAAGTTGGAGCTTGATCTTGAGTTGCCTCGACGTAGATCATCTTCGGCATCGAAGTCGACGACCTAGCCCGATCATTTCTTCGACGAAACCATCGCTAGAGTCTGGGATCTGATGATCGCAGCAGAGGGACGTCAACGCGGAGCTATGGAGGTGGAGGACCGGATCTACAAAGGTTGTATTTTCCGTTCACTCTTAGTTAAGTTGTTAACTTATATCGTTTTTGCCTATACCTCTAGTCAACGATCGCATTAGGGTTTCTCGGCACATAGAAATTTTAGAATTTGGCATGGTTGATGCCTTGTAGAACCTCATGGGTGTGCCTAGGAACCCTTCAAAGCTGTTACCGCTTGCAGCCTGTGGTTAAACCCACTTCCAGCGTAGTATCGAGTCTTTAGAGTCCCACACAGAGAGTTTCCCTGCTTCAGGCGAAACGATATAGAGGTCATATGGTTTTGCGACAGGGTTCGGACATATATGTGTACTTGTGCACGTATGATGTTCGGACAGTTTATACTAACGGGCTTTGGTTTAAGCCAGATTCTAGTATTGGATTATTGGATTTATGTAGTCTCAGTATATCCTTGTTTTTCGGATACGAGGGGCATTCTCTTAATTGCTCGAGAAGCTTCTAGAAGAAAGGTGACTCATTATGTTTTAATTCATTTATCGATTAAGCTTAATGAGGTGGTGGAGATGATGTGTAATTTGCATTAAATGAAACCATGACTCATTAGATGATTCATTCATTTATATTAAATGTAGCATGAAGATATTTGTGCAAGATATTTTATGCTTAATAATATATACACAAATGAGTTATTTTTCATTTCATAATAACAAACACATTCTCTCTCCTCAAGCTCTCTCTCTTCTTCACTCTAACCCTAATCCTCTCTTGTGTTGAGATCCCAAGGGTTAGAAAGACTAATAGATCCTTAATCCATTTCTATATCTTCTAGGTTACTTGGATTAGCAATCCTAGCCACATAGTTACCTCAAGTGAGAGGTTAAAGCTTGGAGAAGGAACTCTCGGGTGGATCTTCTGTCACATCGAGGTGGCCGACGAGGAGGTGAACAAGAAGAACAAGAAGGACTAGTATCTTGAGGTATAATCATCTATCATAGTAGTTTAGCACGTCTAGATAGTTGTTAGTTAGTGTTTAGCAAAGATCCGTAAAGTTAGTCGATGTTACCTTAAACAAAATGATTATTTTACCTATTCCGCCTCCCCGCATCCTGTGGGGTGTCTAACGTCGACTTACAGTGGTTCAGAGCCTAGCTAAACTATAACTAACATGTTAGCAAAGTCTTTAGAATTTCGATCGCAAAATAATCCCGAAAAACCGACGTTTTCACTAAGTTTCTGCCGATTTTAAAACCGGGTCTAAAAATTTTTCAGGGACCCTTAAAAATACAAGCAGGGTTTTTTAAGAATTGTGAAAAATTTGGGATCGTGACTCGATCAAACCACCGAGGAACCGCGGCCGATCCAATCGATCCGCCGCGGATCTATGACCGAGTTGACACCGAGTCAACCCAAATTTGCTCAGTTATTCTTCTGTGTTGATATTGTGTTTTCTGGGATGTTTTGTTTCTGCTCAGGTTTTAAGTGCACAGAGAATTGTTTGGAGTAGATTCATATGTGTTGCTTGATCTAAATTCTAAGAATTTTGGCTAACTGGATTATATCTGTGTTGTGTTTAATGTGTTTGTAAACCTCCCCTAATTGCTAGTATGTCGGTTAGCAGGGGGTTGCACATTTCTGTAATGGTTTTTACTAGTTTGTGAATATGAACTTGTTGGATTGTCGTGAATGGATAGCCGGGGATGTGAGATGAGTGTTTCTTTCATTCAAATGTAAATTGTAATTTGTTGTAATATTCTTTTGCGGGGCACATCCGGGTTGACGTTGTAGCCACCGTTGTATTATTTCATTTACTGTTTTCTGCTTCTAGAATAGACCCAAGGTGGGGTGCACAAACTACCGGGTACTTTGAAGTGCTTAGTGGCCTACTCACGTCGTTGAGGGAGACTGCTTCACTTTGGGTACTTGGCGGGTAGTTTGCCGTACCCGTAGGGGTCTAGGGTGGGGGTTTTGCTATTCATTGCGACTGTGTAATCCGTCTTTCATTGCAGGCTTAAAAGAAATGCGGATTGCTTGTATATCCAATATGTTCATCTGTGATCTGGAATGCCTATTATTGCGTCTGACGAATGTACAATATATATATATATGATATCTAGTAGGCGTTACTTATGTTTTGCATCCGCGCTAGCCCAGCCCCCGCTCTGTCGTTAGTTAGGTAACCCAACGGGTGAATGACGGGGCCCAGTGGCGAATGCGGATGGCATAAGAGGACGTTGTATTTTCGTTGTTTTCTACAATGATAGGTTAATTGAAGGGACGCATTATTTTAATGCAAAGAAAATAAACCAAAGATGAATCGTTGTAACAGTTTAAAAGAAACCACTCGGTTATTTTAAAACAGAAGATTTTTTTTAATTGCGGAGTTTACCACTCCTTTTAAAAGCTATCAGGTTCCTTCGATCATATCAAGTTCACTACGTTCACGGTTTCGCCAAAACTATTCGTAGCCCTCCGTCATTTCATTTGGGTATTCAGTAGTATTCAAGCCATGTCTTTTGACCAACGCCTATGCATAGTGTTTGGTAGTTGCTGGGTATTCATCTGTTGCATAGATAGATGAGTTGCTTTGGGACAGTCGTACTGCCATTTGTCCAATGTCAGGGGTATGTACGGGTGGGTTCAAATTAACAAGATAATGATGGGTAGAACTTGACATGTGACTTATGACATTTTGACCAACGCCAAGGTCATAAAAGCATGGGGCAGAAATCGATATCGGGAGTTTCTAAAGAAACTGAAACTTGCTAGTGTTGCATACCATTTGGAGTGTGATAATTTTGGTAGGATTCCTTCAGTTTTATCACACGATGATATTTGGATCCTGATCCTACTGTGAGTATATGCTACTCATCGGAAGATTCTTTCACTTAACGATCAATGCTATAAACCAAGTAGGTGTCGAGAAAGGTGTCAGCGGGGCTATGCCCCCAGGGAAAAAAGGTTATTTAATTAAGGAAATTCGCGAAAGCGTCGTAAAACCTCCCTCGAAGTACCGACACTTTCCTGGCTGAACGGTTAAGCAAGTATTGTACAGTAAGAATAGTCTTGACTAGTTCTTCATTTTTGGTTTGAGGAAGGATTCGAGAAACAGTGGGAGCCATCCTATTTAGATAAACTAAAAACCACTCTAAACTTGCAAGAGCATCATGCTAAAGTGTCTCCTCTCTTTCCCCTAATTGCAGCGACCCAGAACATGACAGGACTTAAGTTATTATTAGAAAAAAATATTTTGACAAGGCGAAACTATAAAGATTGGTTACGGAATGTTAAGATGGTAATTACCTATGACAAATTGGGGTATGTCCTTACTACTAAGGCCCCTGTCGTCCCAGGTCCTGAATCCAGTATCGCGGATAAGGAAATCTGCAAGACCTGGGAGTTAGATTGCGCGAAGGCCAAATGCATCATGCTTGCCTCTATGAATAATGAACATCAGAGGAGGCACGAGAATATGGATCTAGAATCCATATTTCTCCACACCAAGGAACTGTATGGAGAGCAATCTCGTATTGCTAGATACGAGACCTCGAAGAACTTGTTTCAGTCGAGGATGGCCGTCGGATCATCTGTAGGGGAACATGTCCTTAAGATGATTGGCTATATTGAAGAGCTCGCAGACCTCGGGACAAAATTAGAGAACGAGTTGTATACAGACTTGATTATCCAGTCCCTTCTTTCCACCTACGCCCAGTTTATCTTGAATTTCAACATTCAAGGTAAAGAAGTTGAACTTCCAACACTCCATAATATGTTGAGGAGTGCAGAGGGCACCTTGCAGAAGGAAAGGAAAATACCCACTATGTTTGTTCGTGGTGCTTCTTCTTCCAGGTCCAAGGCAAGGGCCAAAAGAAGGAAGAAGAAGGCCACTACCAAGCCAAGAGGTGGTGTTGGTAAGGTGGGAGCCAAGGGAAAGGCAAAGGTTGCGGTGCCAGTAGTGGCAAAGGACGAGTGCTTCCACTGTCGTAGGAAAGGCCATTGGAAGAAGGATTGCAAAGCTTGGATTGCCAAGAACTGGGACCCGAGGAAAGTTGTGGCTTCGGCTTCAGGTGTGTTTGTAATTGAAAATTGTCTGTCAATCAACTCTACTTCCTGGGTATTGGATATCGGATCAGGATCTCATATATGCAATTCATTACAGGCATTGAGAAACCGTAGAGTGCTGAAGGTTGGTGATATGACCATCCAGGTTGCTAATGGAGCTAGCGTGAATGCTGTGTCCGTAGGGGATTATCACCTTGGATTGACGAGTGGACATATTTTGGTTTTGCGCAACTGTTTTTGTGTACCTAGTTTAACGTGTAATATCATATCAGTATCGTTGTTATCAAAAGAACATTATGATTTCACGTTTGTAAACGATGTTGTTAACATCCACCTTAATCATGGTTTGATTGGGTCCGGTACACTAGATAACGGTATATACGTGTTAAACCAAATACAGATTTTCAATATCCAGAACACACTAAAAAGAAAGTCTCCAGATATAAATCTGGCTTTCTTATGGTAATGTAGACTGGGTCAAATCAATGAGACAAGGTTAACTAAGTTACATAGAGAAGGATATTTGGATCCATTCGAATATCAATCTTATGCCACTTGGCAATCATGTCTCAAAGCAAAGATGACAAAGACTCCATTCACTGGACATGGAGTAATAGCGAGCGAGCTCTTAGGACTCATACACAGTGATGTATGTGGTCCAATGTCTACACATGCAAGAGGCGGTCTTTCATATTTCAGTACTTTTACGGATGATTACTCTAGATATGGATTCATTTTCTTAATGAAACCTAAATCCGAGGCCTTTGAGAAATTCCGAGAATATAAGAATGGAGTAGAAAACCAAGCCGACAAAAGTATCAAGACACTGAGATTTGATCGAGGTGGTGAATACTTGAGTGCCGAGTTACTGGGTTACCTAAAAGAGAAAGGAATTATCTCTCAGCTTACTCCTCCATACACTCCACAATATAACGGTGTATCGGAAAGATGAAACCGAACCCTATTGGATATGGTACGTTCCATGATGAGTAATGCTGAGTTGCCGCGATCTTTCTGGGGTTATGCACTAGAATCAGCTGCATATCTTTTGAATAGGGTTCCTACCAAGACTGTGCCTACCACACCATATCAGATGCGGAGTAGGAAGAAACCCTATCTTCAGTATCTGAAGATATGGGGATGTCTAGCTTTTGTTAAAAAGCAGCATGCGGATAAACTCGAGGCACGATCAGTACAATGTAAGTTTGTGGGATATCCAAAGAACTCCAAGGGATATTATTTCTATTACGCAGAGGAACAAAAGGTTTTTGTTTCTCGTAATGCCCATTTTCTAGAACAGCAGTTTTTAGAAAAGGAAACAAATTGGAGTGCAATAGAACTGGAAGAAATTCCAGAACCACAAACTACTATTGAAAGTTTGGTGGAGCCAGAAGTTCCAGAAGAACAGGACATTCCCGCACCCCTCCACAGGAGTAGTAGGCCGTCTTATCCACCTGAGAGATACTACGGTTTCTCATATACGGGGATAGAGATGATTGCGTCATTGATAATGATGAACCTACTAGCTTCCAGCAGGCCATTCAGAGCGGCGACTTAATAAGATGGATGGATACAATGCGGACGGAGATGGAGTCCATGTACACCAACAAAGTATGGACTTTGGACTTTGCTCCAGATGGGATAAAACCCATAGGATGCAAGTGGATCTTCAGAAAGAAGATTAGTGTAGATGGACAGGTGGAAACCTATAAGGCTAGACTTGTTGCAAAGGATTTTCGTCAAAGACCTGGTTTGGACTATGACGAAACTTTTTCTCCAGTGGCTATGCTCAAATCTATTCGGATCCTTCTTACCATTGCTGCCTTCCATGATTATGAGATCTGGCAGATGGACGTAAAGATGGCTTTTCTAAATGGTAATTTAGAAGAGTGCGTCTATATGGATCAGCCAGAAGATTTCATTCAGAGTGGGAGCAGCATGAAAGTGTGCAAGTTGATTAAGTCCATTTATGGACTAAAGAAGGCATCGCAGAGTTGGAACATCTATTTTGATGAAACAGTCAAAGAATATGACTTTATGAAAAATCCAGATGAACCATGTATATATATATAGTAAAATTGTAGCACGAACTGTCGTATTCCTCATCTTGTACGTGAATTACATTCTTTTGATAGGAAATGGCATTCTATGCTACAATTTGTCAGAGGATTCTTGTCACACAGGTTCTCTATGAAAGACCTCGGTGGTGCCTCTTACATTCTGGGGATCCAGATCTATCGTGATAGATCTAAGAGGATGTTGGGACTTTCGCAGTCCAGGTATATCAACACTATACTGAAAAGATTCCGTATGGAAGATTCAAAGCGTGGTAATTTACCGGCTTGTCACGGAATCACCCTCTCCAAAGAGATGTCTCCCAAGACTGATTTGGAAAGGGATCGCATATCAGTTATATCCTACGCTTCTGCGGTAGGCTTTATAATTTATGCGATGTTGTGTACCAGACCAGATGTAGCTTACGCACTGAGCGTAGTAAGCCGGTATCAGTCAGACCCAGGGGAGAAGCACTGGATAGTAGAAAAGAACATTCTCAAGTACCTGAGAAGAACTAAGGATATGTTCTTGGTTTACGGCGGAAAAGACCTCTTGGTCGAGGCTTTTCCTGACTCCAGCTTCCAGAGTGATAAGGATGACTCCAAGTCCATGTCAGGTTATGTCTTTACCCTCAATGGAGGGGCGGTGTGCAGGAAGAGTTCCAAGAAGGACACCGTTGCTGACTCGACGATGGAAGCGGAGTATATCACTGCTTGCAATGCCGCAAAAGAAGCAGTCTGGATGAAGAAGATCCTAACAAAACTTCAGGTGGTTCCTACCATTGTTAATCCAATACCGCTATATTGTGACAACAACGGCGCTATAGCTTTAGCGAAGGAACCCAGGTCCAATCAAAATTCCAGACACATCTTAAAGCGGTATCACCTGATCAGGGAGATCATAGATCGCCGGGAGATCGAGGTCCGGAGAGTTGCTACAGAGGAGAACACTGCAGATCCATTCACAAAGGCCTTACCTCAGACACAGTTCGAGAGGCTACTCGAGATGATAGGTCTTCGATATGCCAGTATATAGCCCTAGTGCAAGTGGGAGATTGTTAGTGTATATGCTCTAGGGGCCATTATTGTATCATACTAGTTTGTATATTACTTAATGGAAGCTTGGGATATTCATAGTTGTATTAGCAATCTTGCTCAACATAGTAGTATGCTACTTGGTTTATATCTATCTTAATATGTGTATATGTTTCTTTTAGCATATCGCGAATACATATTGATAGAGCCTATAGGATCTTGCTTGACTACCAGTGTTGTGATGGCAGTCACACTAGTGGGGGCTGGGTAGTCTACAAGGACATCCTTTTTCGGGTCCCTAGTCGTAGGATTATCGAGACAGGGCATCGATACTTCAGAGTAAACTAGTGTGTACGCTTCTCATCCCAGCAGGGGAAATGGTCTGTCCCACAGCCATTAGTACGTTGTACTGGAGATAGTATACAGGTGCTCATTGGGTTACGGGTACACCGGACAGGACTCGCAGGGAACTGTTTGTTGGTATTATACCCGTCATCAGTTAACAGTTCCCTGGTGATATGAGTACAGCATAGTCTGTTGACTTGACACTGCTGCTTCGTCTCGAGTGTGTTGCTACCCTACCACGGCTCAAAGGAGTCGTGAAAACAAGTAGCAGTTGGGTGCAGTCCCGAAGCACTTGGAGGCAGTGGCAGTTAGAAAGGATTCGTCTCTCCCGGTATTGGGAGTTGATATCGCACTGTGTTTGGAGAGCCATTACGCAAAGTCCCTGGTCAGGGAAAACGAGATTTACTAGTAGGATTTCTAGTAGATTCTCAAGGTGTAATAGGCTTCACTCCGACACGACTTATACCGCTTTTAGGGGACTGACGCTTGCCGCCCCCTTAGGCCCGATATGTGATAGTCTTAGATGAACAGACCGGACTGTACGTAGATTATCACATCAGGCTCAGTAGGAGTTCGGATGGGTTTCCTCATCGGCCTTCTTATCGACATCTACCCGGAGACCATTACGTACAGCTAGTACCGCTTGCGACCTGTGGTTAAACCCACTGCCGGCGTAGTATCGAGTCTTTAGAGTCCTACACAGAGAGTTTCCCTCTTCAGGCGAAACGATATAGAGGTCGTATGGTTTTACGACAGGGTTCGGACATATATATGTACTTGTGCACGTATGATGTTCGGAAAGTTTATAGTAGCGGGCTTTGGTTTAAGCCAGATTCTAGTATTGGATTATTGGATTTATGCAGTCTCAGTATATCCGTGTTTTTCGGATACGAGGGGCATTCTCGTAATTGCTCGAGAAGCTTCTAGAAGAAAGGTGACTCATTATGTTTTAATTCATTTATGGATTAAGCTTAATGTGGTGGAGGAGATGATGTGTAATTTGCATTAAATGATCTCATGACTCATTAGATGATTCATTCATTTGTATTAAATGAAGCATGAAGATATTTGTGCAAGATATTTTATGTTTCATAATATATACACAAATGAGTTATTTTTCATTTCATAATAACAAACACATTCTCTCTCCTCAAGCTCTCTCTCTTCTTCACTCTAGCCCCAATTCTCTCATGTGTTGAGATCCCAAGGGTTAGAAAGACTAATAGATCCTTAATCCACTTCTATATTTTCTAGGTCACTAGGATTAGCAATCCTAGCCACTTAGTTACCTCAAGTGAGAGGTTAAAACTAGGAGAAGGAAATCTCGGGTGGATCTTCTATCACATCGAGGAGGCCGACGAGGAGGTGAACAACAAGAACAAGAAAGACTGGTATCTTGAGGTATAATCATCTATCATATTAGTTTAGCACATCTAAATAGTTGTTAGTTAGGGTTTAGCAAAGATCCGTAAAGTTAGTCGATATTACCTTAAACAAAATGATTGTTTTACCTATTCCGCCTCCCCGCATCTTGTGGGGTGTCTAACGTCGACTTACAGTAATAACATTTGTTCAGAATCAATGTATTTACCATTTGGTTATACAATGTGATATTTGCCAACTAGTTTGGCTGCAACAATTGCACCATTCTCTAACACTTAGAGACATATCACCCATTCCCAGATTTCTATCTTTCTGTAGCCCATGTAACATCTTACATTTGTGGGATCCTGTTCCGGTATCTCATACCCAGGACGTAGAGTGTATTGAGAAACAATTCTCGATAACTAACACACCCGAAGAATGTGCATCAACATGCTCATTCCTCATTTTGGTGGCTGTCACGACCCGAAAGTACGGAACATGACCGGCTCTTAAACTACGAACGTCTCGAGGGGTACGTAATCTAAGTAAGCCGAAAACCCAGAAATCCAAAGCAAGAAATGTAGTAGAGTGGAGGAAAACCATTTTAAATCAAATAGTTTACAACACACGCCGAAATGTGCATTTTAAAATCACAAGCCTTTTCTAAAAATTTCGGCAGAGTTTCCTTTGTAAAAACTGACCCCAAACGGGTACAAAACCTGATAAAGCATATATAATGAAAAATGCATCCCCAAGCGGGAGCTAGCTCTTCGTCAATCGATGGTCACAACCACGCAAGCAATAATATACAACGCCGAAGGGCGAGGATCACAACAGAATAGGAAACTCAAAACAGCATGAAATCCATAGAAATACAACGCGAGACTTTAAGGTCGAAAGAATAAATATCACTGGTCTCTAACTGAAATAAATACATGTTTGGTTGATGGAACTTCTAGATACAACTGAATAATAATATACAAAATATACTGATGGTCACGATACAAGTGAACCAACCTACTAGCAAATCATCCGGAAAAGGAATTAGTGCCAGCAAAGCCGTAATGAAACCTGTACGGCAAAACCTACAAGAAACTGTGGCACAACGGGGGTGAGTTGCCAACTCGTGAGTAGAAAAAACATCAACGAGCAGAAATCGCATGAACAACGCAATCCAAGGTCATACGATCATAATATATCCTCAAATATAACAAGTCTGGAGCATGAAAAGGTGGCAATATATCACATGGATGAGGTATGAATGCATGAAAATAGAATACATGAGAACGAAGAAACTGCTTTCATAACTTAGTGAGATATCTTTTGTACATTTAAAACAAGGTATCATAATGAAATTAGCACAAACAGTGTCCAGCATCGACACAAAACATAAATCTCAATCTCAATATCTCAGGCTCGGTACCTCAATATCTCAAAATATCAATGTCTCAATCTCACTGTCTAGGACGCCGTCAGCCCAGACCGGCTCCTAATATCCATCACAAGACCACGACAGTATCCGCCGGATATCCAACGCGTCGGGTAAAATCACCGATCGGTAGTACCCCCTGCCAGGCTCAACGCCATCCTCTGCGACCTTTTCGCCCCGGGGTACCGCACCGGGTCCACCATGTACCCGAAACGGTTCATCCAACTCCTCGAATCGGGTCTCGAAATCCATCAGCAAAATCATGGTGGACGACTCATATATCATGGGAAAACCGCACTTTTCATTTAAAAGAGAGAGAAGGAAGTTTATAAATGATTTTGCGGTTTTCCCCCAAATCCAGGAAATCTCATGAAAATCCGAATCCAAATCATCAATAGCATGTAAACAGTGAATGTAGGCATAAAAATCCATGAATGCGGCATAACAGTGAATTATAACATGCATGAAGTAGAAAGTAATAACTACAATGTCTAAACTTGCATATAAGGCAAGCACACTAATATCATGTCGAAACTATTAGCTAACAAGTTAAGTCAATGCAATAGTATTCTCTAAAGTGTACGTGACATGGCAATTACCGATAAAGATGTGTGTGAGTCGGCAAGTAAGTGCACGTGGTACATACGCATCATCGGTAATGGTGCTGGTGTCCTAACAGCATGATATCAACAATGGAATGTGAAATAACAATATAAGTATGCGATGCGGAGCGAACAGCAATAATGTGCGGGAGCTGAATACTAACCACATTGATAACTAATCTAGTCTAACAACTACACTAAACTATACGGCTGAGCTAACAGGAAAACGGAAGGTAAGGAAACCGCCTAACGTCTGAGTCGATACATACATACATACATATATATATATATATATATATATTAGTCAGTGATCCCACCTCAATAATATCACATCCAATACCATATCTATAATCAGACATTCCCAAATCCAGAGTGCGGGTCTATCATCAATATATAGCTCGTACGTAAATCCGTCGTACGATATCCGAAATCTGGGTACGGGTCAATATCACATTCATCACACTATTCATCTTGTATCCTCTTTATCAAAGATCATAATCTGGGGTACTGACCTACGTCTAGTACAATACTAATATCATCAATAATCATGATCTGACTGCTGATCTACAGCCTCATACAAACCGATGTCATTAGCACATATTATCATAAAGTGGTATACATCGCCCAAAGCGACCTATTATAATTATCTTGACATATCATATCTCATATCACGATCACATGTCAACCATTTTATATATATCACTATTCACATGGTATCGGCATCCAAAGATCCGCTATAACATCATGACGTATCTCAAATACGAATCCCGTCATATCGCCGATCTCACGGCCTCAAATCAAATCTCATCGACTCATCTTAAATCCCAAGTACTATCATCAAATCCAGTATATGAACACATAGTCCCATACCCATGTGAACACATAAATATATATATTCCCATATACGCACATATGAAAGAAGAATGTATGCAAGTATGGGTGTGCGTGTGTGTATGTGTGGTGCAACCACTACTCTAGAGTTTCGCAACACTAAACCAATCCAATCCCACCTAGAATCCATCTTTATCGTCAATAAACTAAATCAACACATGATAATTGTATGTGTGTATACATATTCGTATACATCACCACGAACTGCGGGGGTGCTATACGCCATCCAACCGACTTTTCCACGTAGATATAAATCTACTCATCTTTGCTTGTCGATGCCGATGTCGCCACACGCTTGCTTGCCACTTCTAAGTCTTCATGAGGGTACCTACATATAATAAACAATCGCAATTGCTATTAACATCAAGTCCAGAAACCAAAATGACACGTGCATTGCTCGTAGACTAGAACCTATAGCTTATCGGTACGAAAATCAATCAAACAACCCTTGTTGTCGATGTACAAACATGCGACAACCAAAAACGAATCCAGATTTCAAAACTCATCATTTCAAATACAGAAAACATAAGGCAGCAACATTGAAAACATGTTCCAGATTTTGCTTAAAGTGAAAACAATGTTCCAAAACAACACTAGGGTGATATGTAGGTTACATATGACCTTCTGAAGCAATCTGGACACATCCTTCCACTAAATGGCCGGCCACTCCCTTGCCAAAACCGGCCTCCTCGGTTTTCCTGGTGATATGGGGTGTCGTCTGGTCAGGGTGGTCTCACATGGTCTCAAATTGGTCCCTGGAGTTGTTTATTTATCTCGTTTTGGTCTCGGTTCACTCCAGATTTCCCTACACGCACAAACCCTCACAAAACCGACATTAACAGTTTCTGTTTTCAGTAAACTTGGTTTGTTTCAAAAAGATCTGGGTTTCTAACCTCATATGGGGGTTTAAGGTCATCTCTAAGGTCCAATTGCACTAACACCACTCAAAATCCCACACAAGTGTTTCCAGATTTTGACTCAGGTCAAAAATAGCCAAGCAAACAAGTCTAAGGTAATGTATATAGCATAGGTGATCTACTGAACCAACCTAGGCTCCCAACCTCACCAGGTGGCCGGCCCCTATCCAAAAAATTCCGGTCTCGCCAGCCCTGAGGGTTCCAGTGGAGTTTGTCTTGCTACAGGGGGTTCCTAGGGCTAAAAATAGGTCTCTGGTATTGTTTAGTTATCTTATATCTTCTCCAGGTCATCCCAGATTCTCAGTAGGTCACAAAACTGATATGGGTCAATTCCTGAGTTTGTGCATCTGGTTCGTGTCTATTGTTCAGGTCAGGGATCATGTCACCAAGGTCATATAAACACTCCTAACTGCTCGCAGATTCCACCTACAGTCATTACATAAAAATCCAGTAGGACCAAACACCCCTAAACAGCTTCAGGTAACTACCCTACAGAACCCACACCCTAACTCTTCTATTTAGCCGAGTTCGCCGGATTTTCCTCCTATGTCGCCGGCCGAAACCGGTGGGAAGGGGGTAAGGTTTTGGGTGGTCACCTAGGGTCTCGAATATAACACTACCACTCTGTTTGTTTTCACCAAGAAGTCTCAGGGTCACAGCAGGTTGTCCATGTCTCAAATCAGACAAAAATACGATATCGAACCAAAACTAAACAAAAAGGAAAAAGTAATACCTCACTTGTTCCTCTCTAGGCAGCACCAACTTCCCAAAATCGTCAAAATCCTACTTTCCTCGTTTCATCTTGTAGAGGAAGAGATGGGGAATAATTTTTATGAAGGGGGTGCAGGGTTTAGGGGAATGGTTGGAGGTAGATCTAGGGTTTAAGTGGAGGGTGGAGGAGTTGAGGAAGATGAAGAGGGTGGTGGAAATGGGTGATTTCTTTTTGGGCAACAGCCCCCCCTCTCTCTCACTAATACCCACTCTATCTTCTCTCTCCAAGCATGCTTTGCCTCATGATTATGTCTCCTTTGTCTTTTCTTTTTTCCCTTTTTCTTTTCTTTTCCTTATTTTCCACCTCACCCAATGGTAAACCCTAAGCAACCATACACCGACAACATGTAAGAAAATGTAACAAGTGTGGAAAAGAAAGATATGTGCATAATCTTGCCCAAAAAATGCTAAAAACCCGATTAGCGATTTTTAATCGCGATTAGCACCAAATTAGCATATAATTAACCATAAAAACTTAAGAATGGCATAATTCCCCAAAATACCCTATTTTAGAATTTTCCATAATTTTTCCATAATTTTCCCCATTTATCGGTTTTTAATTATACCGAAATATTAAAATATTCAATAAAATAATATTAAATTATAAAAATTCCCAAAAATAATATTTTATTTTTTTGAAATGTTACAATCTTCCCCCCTTAAAGAAATTCGGTCCCCGAATTTAAATTTAAACCCCCAAATTCTAAAACATTTCAAATAAATGTCCAAGTCGTCGGGGCTCCGAAGTCGTCATCAATACATAAAACGCATTATAGCACAATGTATGCGCATGAGTAATGAGCAGATAACTCAAAATCAAAACTCCGTCAAGCATCCCGCAATCATCGGTATCAAGGTAAAGACACGAATGCCAAATCCAAAGCAAAACCAATGTGATATAAATCGGAACTATACATGTAAATATCAAATCTATACATGTAAATATCTCAAGAAAATGCATGCCAAATCTTTTAAAGTCACTGTGCAATGCGCATAACACTGCATAGTGGTGGACGTCTATCATAAGAAAATAACCATATACGTATATATCTTTTGTTTAATATGTACGTTCCGCCGTTTTTGGAAACATTTTAGAAGGGTTTCCTTGTTTTAAACGTTTCGTGTCATATTGGACACGTAGGTGAATACTGAGACTATAGCGCGCTTTTCGGAAATCATTTTGAAATCTATCAATGCATGCAAACCATACTGAGGTACTGTCATCTGACTAGTCCTGATCAGTACGAAAACGAATCGCAAATATCATAAAAATTTACTGTTCCATAAGAATCTATCCCAAAAAGTGCATATGGGTACTACGTGCGTCTGGTGCGCACGGAAATCAAAATCCATACATGTGCCATACAGGTGCACAAAAACAACATCTAGGTGCAACGGGTGTGCACACAACATCTGTCATAGGCAACACGTGTGCTTGACAGCAAAATCAGGTGCATCTGACATGCACGAAAAATCCCGATTTAGTGCATCTGGTGTGCACCAAAATCGTATCTCATAACATGCGCCCAACATGCGCGAAAAACCAAATCAGGTGCAGCCATCATGCATGAAATCATGAAATCCAATATCAAGTGCCGAACATGCGCAAAATCCAATCAGGTGCACAAGGTGCACAAAACAAATATCGAGCATCACAATCGAAATCGATGTCCAGTGCATCTAAGTGCACAAAATGCGTATCACTGCACTGCAAGCATATGTGAACTATACCGAGTGCAAAAAAACCAAATCATGTGCGTTCATATGCACAAAATCAACTCAACTGTATAAAACCCATAAAATCATTAACATGAGAAAGCAAGGCACGAAAACGATATCAAGTGCAACAACTGTGCAAAAGTCTTAAATACTCTGTAGGTGCAACCATGGTGCATGAAAACAAATATCGTGAAGCTCAATCATCAAAATCAATCATGCGAATAGATCGCCCAAAATACCGAAATCAAGTATGGCGGAATAGTCCCGCTCAAGCACATCCTCCAAGAATCTCTGGCCAACTGTCATGGTTACTCATTGCATGTCTCGTCGACGATCCCGAACTCTGTCCTGCTGGTATGCGTAACATGACAACTCCTAGGTCCAAGTCTTCTCGTAATTTATTCCAGAAAGGGCCTGTCGAGGTCTCTCCCAAATCTCGTCTCTGCCGAACTGTCCGGAAGCCATCGTCCTTTACTATATCTGTTTCTTGTTCCGGAACGGCTGCATACTCATCGCAACTCCTTCAGGAAGGCATATCCAAGTATAATGCCTCGGCATGCGTATCGCATCTCTGATGTCGGCGAAGTGGGACATCATCTCGTCGAAACCTCTTACAAACTCTTTACTCCACTTTGTTCCAATGTCGACTGCTTCGGACTCGTCTCGTCGTGGCTGCATGGACTGAGCTCCAACGGCTATCCTCGTATCTGGAGTCTCCCAAGAAATGCATCTCACCACCTAGCATCCGAATGAAGTCGAACCATTTGACCGATTCGTCAAAACATCATAATCCCCTAAGAGCTCAACATCTTAGGTACAGTTTAATAGTATCGAGTACATACCACAGCATCGGTGGTCCAGCCATAGATGGGCAAACCCAAGCCTCATTGATGGCGCCGCAGAACTGCCGCAAACCCTAAGGTTTAAAGGCTTTCACACGGTCATTATGTCGAGTTAGGGTTTCATTCTTCTAGAGGGTCGATAGAATGGCCTGCATGTCTTTTCGAATACTTTAAACTTGGAATAATAGGTTTCTGACATTCGATCATCTCTGTCGACTCTCAACGTCTCCGCGTGAAGTCGTCTCTAGCTGGAATCAATCTGTCTTATGACCTCGCATCGGGGTAGGCGAACGAACCACCTGTCCTAGTCATTCATCTTCGGCGACTAGCGATCTTCTATCATCTCTTAGTACAACTTGTACTGCAATAGCTCCAACATATGGGACGATATCTCGTCGTTCGCAGCAATAACTGGCTTACTCGTCTGCATGCTGAACAGTGCCTCAATCATCATGAATAAGAAATATATCCACGGTCATTAGAATCTGGCTGGCCTCTATCGGTGGTCCAATCCTCCGGTGCTGATCTGCACGTTCGATTAATCTGATACAGCGATCCATCCAACGCTCGTGGCTCGAAAACACAATAAAAAGACACATCTCTGCAATCGTGTGTCGCCGGAATTACGCCCTGGTCAGTCCTCGTTCGTGACGAGCTTGTGTTGACCGCAACTCTAGCCGTAGCTCTCCCTGCCCGTAATCGTGGCAGTAAAACCAGAACTGGTACCGATGAGGCTAGATCAGGAATGAATATAATACTGAGCAAAATGTACATCCTAAGGCTTCTTTAGTGGAGTAGCGTATCGTAAATATGCCGCGGAACATACGCATGGTACGTCACTCTACTCAAGCTACATATTCCATCAACCAAAGGTCATCCTATGCTCCGAAGGTAAAACCTAACGCTCTGATACCAACTTTGTCACGACCCGAAAGTACGGAACATGACCAGCTCTTAAACTACAAACATCTCGAGGCGTACGTAATCTAAGTAAGCAGAAAACCCAGAAATCCAAACCAAGAAAAGTAGTAGAGTGGAGGAAAACCATTTTAAATCAAATAGTTTACAACACACGCCGAAATGTGCATTTTAAAATCACAAGCCTTTTCTAAAAATTTCGGCAGAGTTTCCTTTGTAAAAACTGACCCCAGACGGGTACAAAACCTGATAAAGCATATATAATGAAAAATGCATCCCCAAGTGGGAGCTAGCACTTCGTCAATCGACGGTCACAACCATGCAAGCAATAATATACAACGCCGAAGGGCGAGGATCACAACAGAAAAGGAAACTCAAAACAGCATGAAATCCATAGAAATACAACGCACGACTCTAAGGTCGAAAGAATAAACATCACTATTCTCTATCTGAAATAAATAGATGTTTGTTTGATGGAACTTCTAGATACAACTGAAAAATAATATACAAAATATACTGATGGTCACGATATAAGTGAACCCACCTACTAGCAAATCACCCGGAAAAGGAAGTAGTTCCAGCAAAGCCGTAATGAAACCTGTACGGCAAAACCTATAAGAAACTGTGGCACAACGGGGGTGAGTTGCCAACTCGTGAGTAGAAAAAACATCAACGAGCAGAAATCGCGTGAACAATGCAATCCTAGGTCATACATTCATAATATATCCTCAAATATAACAAGTCTGGAGCATGAAAAGGTGGAAATATATCATATGGATGAGGTATGAATGCAAGAAAACAGAATACATGAGAACGAAGAAACTGCTTTCATAACTTAGTATCATAAAGAAATCAGCATAAACAGTGTCTAGCATCGACACAAAACATAAATCTCAATCTCAATATCTCAGGCTCGGTACCTCAATATCTCAAAATATCAATGTCTCAATCTCACTGTCTAGGGCGCCGTCAGTCCAGACCGGCCCTTAATATCCATCACAAGACCACGACGGTATCCTCCGGATATCCGACGCGTCGGGTAAAATCACCGGTCGGTAGTGCTCCCCTGCCAGACTCAACGCCATCCTCTGCGACCTTCTCGCCCCGGGGTACCGCACCGGGTCCACCATGCACCCGGAACGGTTCATCCAACTCCTCGAATCGGGTCTTGAAATCCATCAGCAAACTCATGGTGGACGACTCATACATCATTGGAAAACCGCACTTTTCATTTAAAAGAGAGAGAAGGAAGTTTATAATTGTTTTTGCGGTTTTCCCCCAAATCCAGGAAATCATATGAAAATCCGAATCCAAATCATCAATAGCATATAAACAGTGAATGTAGGCATAAAAATCCATGAATGCGGCATAACAGTGAATAATAACATGCATGAAGTAGAAAGTAATAACTACAATGTCTAAACTAGCATATAAGGCAAGTACACTAATATCATGTCGAAACTATTAGCTAACAAGTTATGTCAATGCAATAGTATTCTCTAAAGTGTACGTGATATGGTAATTACCGATGAAGATGTGTGTGAGCCGGCAAGTAAGTGTACGTGGTACATACGCATCATCGGTAATGGTGCTGGTGTCCTAACAGCATGATATCAACAATGGAATGTGAAATCACAATATAAGTATGCGATGCGGAGCGAACAGCAATAATGTGCGGGAGCTGAATACTAACCACAATGATAACTAATCTAGTCTAACAACTACACTAAACTATACGGCTGAGCTAACAGGTAAACGGAAGGTAAGGGAACTGCCTAAAATATGAGTCGATATATATATATATATATATATATATATATATATATATATATATATATATATATTAGTCGGTGATCCTGCCTCAATAATATCACATCCGATACCATATCTATAATCAGACATTCCCAAGTCAAGAGTGCGGATCTATCATCAATATATAGCTCGTAGGTAAATCCGTCGTAGGCATCCCAGATCTGGGTACGGGTCAATATCACATTCATCACACTATTCATCTGGTATCCTCTTTATCAAAGATCATAATCCGGGGTACTGACCTACGTCTAGTATAATACTAATATCATCAATAATCATGATCTGACTGCTGAACTACAGCCTCATACAAACCGATGTCATCACCACATATCATCATAAAGAGGTATACATCGCCCAAAGCGACCTATTATAATTATCTTGACATATCATATCTCATATCACGATCACATATCAACCATTTTATATATATCACTATTCACATGGTATCGTCATCCAAAGATCCGCTATAACATCATGACGTATCTCAAATACGAATTCTGTCATATCGCCGATCTCACGGCCTCAAATCAAATTTCATCGACGCATCTCAAATCCCATGTACTATCCTCAAATCCAGTATATGAATACATAGTCCCATACCCATGTGAACACATAAATATATATATTCCCATATGAAAGAAGAATGTATGCAAGTATGGGTGTGCGTGTGTGTATGTGTGGTGCAACCACTTCTCTAGGGTTTCGCAACAATAAACCAATCCAATCCCACCTAGAATCCATCTTTATCGTCAATAAACTAAATCAACACATGATAAATGTATGTGTATATACGTATTCGTATACATCACCACGAACTGCGGGGGTGCTATACGCTATCCACCCGACTTCTCCCCGTAGATTTAAATCTACACACCTTTGCTTGTTGATGCCGATGTCGCCACGCGCTTGCTTGCCGCCTCTAAGTCTTCATGAGGGTACCTACATGTAATAAACAATCGCAATTGCTATTAACGTCAAGTCCAGAAACCAAAACGACACGCGCATTGCTCGTAGGTTAGAACCTATAGCTTATGCGTACGAAAATCAATCAAACAACCCTTGTTGTTGATGTACAAACATGCGACAACCAAAAACGAATCCAGATATCAAATCTCATTATTTCAAATACGGAAAACATAAGGCAGCAACATTGAAAACATGTTCCAGATTTTGCTTAAAGTGAAAACAAAGTTCCAAAACAACACTAGGGTGATATGTAGGGTACATATATCTTTCTGAAGCAATCTGGACACATCCCTCCACTAAATGGTCGGCCACTCCCTTGCCAAAACCGGCCTCCTCGGTTTTCCTTGGGATATGGGGTGTCGTCTGGTTAGGGTGGTCTCACATGGTCTCAAATTGGTCCCTGGAGTTGTTTATTTATCTCGTTTTGGTCGCTGTTCACTCCAGATTTCCCTGCACTCTCCAAACCCTCATAAAACCGACATTAATAGTTTCTGTTTTCAGTAAACTTGGTTTGTTTCAAAAAGATCTGGGATTCTAACCTCATAGGGGGGTTTAAGTTCATCTCTAAGGTCCAATTGCACTAACACCACTCAAAATCCCACACAAGTGTTTCCAGATTTTGACTCAGGTCAAAAATAGCCAAGCAAACAAGTCTAGGGTAATGTATATAGTATAGGTGATCTACTGAACCAACCTACGCTCCCAACCTCACCAAGTGGCCGGCCTCTATCCAAAAAGTTCCGGTCTCGCCGGCCCTGAGGGTTCCAGTGGGGTTCGTCTTGCTACAGGGGGTTCCTAGGGCTAAAAATGGGTCTCTGGTATTGTTTAGTTATCTTTTATCTTCTCCAGGTCATCCCAGATTCTCAGTAGGCACTTTAAAGTTCACAAAACTGATATGGGTCAATTCCTGAGTTTGTGCATCTGGTTCGTGTCTATGGTTCAGGTCAGGGATCATGTCACCAAGGTCATATAAACACTCCAAACTGCTCCCAGATTCCACCTACAGTCATTATATAAAAATCCAGTAGGACCAAACACCCCTAAACAGCTTCAGGTAACTACCCTACAGAACCCACACCCTAACTCCTCTATTTAGCCGCGTTTGCCGGATTTTCCTCCTATGTCGCCGGCCAAAACCGGTGGGAAGGGGGTAGGGTTTTTGGTGGTCACCTAGGGTCTCGAATATAACACTACCACTCTGTTTGTTTTCACCAAGAAGTCTCGGGGTCACAACAGGTTGTCCATGTCTCAAAACAACACAAAAATACGATATCGAACCAAAACTAAACTAAAAGGAAAAAGTTATACCTCACTTGTTCCTCTCTAGGAAGCACTAACTTCCCAAAGTCGTCAAAATCCTACTTTGCTTGGTTCATCTTGTAGAGGAAGAGATGGGGACTAATTTTTGTGAAGGGGGTGTAGGGTTTTGGGAAATGGTTGAAGGTTGATCTAGAGTTTAAGTGGAGGGTGGAGGAGTTGAGGAAGATGAAGAGGGTGATGGAAATGGTGGGGGATTTCTTTTTGGGCAGCAGCCCCCCCTCTCTCACTAATACTCACTCTCTCTTCTCTCTCCAAGCATGCTTTGCCTCATGATTATGTCTCCTTTGACTTTTCTTTTTTCCCTTTTTCTTTTCTTTTCCTTATTTTCCACCTCACCCAATAGTAAACCCTAAGCAACCATACACCCACAACATGTAAGAAAATGTAACAGGTATGGAAAAAAAGATATGTGCACATTCTTGCCCAAATATGCTAAAAACCCGATTAGCAATTTTTAATCGCGATTAGCACCAAATTAGCATATAATTAACCATAAAAACTTAAGAATAGCATAATTCCACAAAATACCCTATTTTAGAATTTTCCATAATTTTTCCAAAATTTTCCCCATTTATCGGTATTTAATTATACCGAAATATTAAAATATTCAATAAAATAATATTAAATTATAAAAATTCCCAAAAATAATATTTTGTTTTTTTGAAATGTTACAGTGGCATGGGAATCCAGATATTCCCCTATTTCCTGTTCGGACTTATAACAATTATAACATAGAATGGAACCAACGTTCCCCAGCACAGTTTAATAAGCAGGTTCGGTCAAAATATCTATATTATTATCTTGATTAAGGCGTGACATGGTCTCTACCAGGAGAGAGAGAGAAGAAAACACTCAGCGTATGCTCTTGCAAGATCAGATTGGTTATATTTTATCTAATCAGGATGGCTCCCACTGTTTTTATCAAATCTTCCTTCAAACCCTAAAAGGTAAGACTAGCCGAGATTAATTACACCCTACAAGTTCGCCAATCTTTAGGCCAGGCCATGTCGGTACTTTGAGGGAGGTTCCCCTGTGCTTTTGCACGGACCAAATTAAAACAAACCTCGTTTTTCCCGGGGCGCAACCCTTGTTAGTCTACGGCAGCGCCCCGGCCGTCAACCCGAGACCAAACACGGAACAAAAACTTTTATGAACTGGCGCTAATGCAGAATTTCACCCGGATCATGCCATTAACACTAAACTAGCAAACTACAAAGAGGTTAGAATGGCTATACCGATCGATCCGTGTCCTTCGGTCTTTAGCCATCATCCCAAGCTCCTCGCTGCATCTCCGATCTCGCTCGATCTCCGGTCTCCTCATTGAAGTAGCACCATGTCAACAAATATTTATACGGGCTCGAGCCTCTATACCGAGGCAACTCGGACATGAAATTTGCTAGCCGACATGTCCAAGATGAAGTAGAGAATGAGTGTGAATATTTTGTCTCAAAGCACCCAATGAGTTGGATGAAGTTAAATGAAGTTGCCATAGAAATTGTGAGCCTAGGATTTTAGCATGAAAAAAAAATCAAGCTCACACCAAAAAAATTGGCTCGGCCAAAAATGGGTGATGCACAACTAGGAAATTGTTCACTGGCCTTTTTGATTTTGAGAGGTGAGCACAAGCTTTCAAGTGGTGAGAATAAGGAAAAATATCCATCACAAAAATATCCTTAACTAATACGAAAGCCACTCAATTCAAAAAACACCTCTTAGAAAAAACCCATGCCCATATAGAAGCAAGTCAAAGCCACCGCACCAAAAAAAAAACCAAGCTCCAAAAATGCCCACTGCCCACATGAATTGCCCACGAAATTTAGGCAAGCACAAGAATCAAATTTTGGCCAAAAAGATACTCATGCATAAACCATTAATTAAACATTAATGCTAATGTTTAATCAAGTAAAGAAAAATTGGCAAATTCAAAAGTAATCTCGTAACGAATTACAAGATTACCCCTCAACTGTATATACATACCCGCATCCGTATTCCGACTGAATATGAATGAAACGAGACAAAAGTAATCCAACACAATATAATACTAGGATCCGGCTTAAACCAAAGCCCTCTAGTATATCCGTCCGAATCACGACAAGTGCACAAGTGCACGTGTATGTTCGAACCCTGCCATAAATCCATACGGCCTCTACAACGTTTCGCCCGAACTTAGAAAACTATCTGTGGGGGACTCTAAAGACTCGCCAATACCCTGGCAGTGGGTATACCACAAGCACGTCAGTGGTATCAGCTGTACGTAACGGCAGCCCATGTATTGACCAAAAGGGAAGCCGATGAGCGAACTCATCCTGGAACCCTACTGAGCCTATCAGTGACAATATCCGTACAGTCCGGTCTGTTCCTCTATGAGTATCGTATATCGGGCCTAGGGGGCTGGTAACGTTAGACCCCCAAAAGAGGTATAAGTCGTGTGGGAGTGTATCCCAGAACACCTAGAGATACTACTGGAATACCAACCAGTAAATCTCCAGCCTTGGCCAAGGACTTCGTGTAATGGCTCTCCTAGATACAGCGCGATCTCTCCTCCAATATCGGGAGAGACGAAACCCCTGCCGATCCGCTCACTGCCTCCATGTAGCTCAGGACTGTACCCAACTAAATCTTGTTTGTACGACTCCTTCGAGCCGTGGTAAGGTAGTAATCAAAGCACAGTGGGAACTCATACGAGACAAATGACGATCTCAGGTCGATGAACTAACATGTACACATGTCACCAGGGAACTGCTATCTGACGCTAGGTATAATACCAATTAGCAGGTTCCCGGCGAGTCCTGTCCGGTGTGCTTTTAACCCAATGAGCACCTGTATACATCTTAGGTGAACCAACTTACACCAATGGCTTATGAGACTGGCCACTGCCCCTCGTCGGGGTCTCGACTGTATACACTAGTCTGCTCTGGAGTATCGATGCCCTTTCTCGAAACTCCCTCGACTAGAGACCTTTTAAGAATGTGCTTATAGACTACCCAACTCTCAGGTATATGATCACCATCATACTGCTGGTAGTCAAGGAAGAATCTCAAGGGCTCTATCAACAAGTAATAGTGATCTGTAATGTCACCTAAAATAGTACACGATAATAAAGACAAACCAGATAGCATACTATCATCTCGAGTAAGACTGTCCTACCGGTATAGGTCCTCTTCAATCATTGCAATCACGTGCCTGCGATCCAATAATTGAATTTGAGGGCACTATATCCAACAACCCCGTTAACACCTTTCTAGACACCTATTTGATCGGCTAATTATAATGTTCAAAACTCTTACAGGAGTAACTCGTACTCGCAGTGGGTATCGAGATCTAACCATCTCATTGAAGGTATGCAATCTCATTGCAAATTTCAACACTTCAAATTCCCGATAATATTTTGCCCCAGCCTCTTATGACCTTGACAAAGGCCGACAAACCATAGGATGCTTGTCAAGTTCAACCCGTACATTTCATGATTGAATTAAACCCACCCGCACGACCCTTGACAAAAGCCAACAAGGTCGCATGACTACCCTAATCCAATCGCATCTCATGCTTAGCAGATAAGCACTAATCAGCTACCGCACACTATGCCTTGACAAAAGCTAACAAACGCAGCACGAATACTAAATCGTCCTTATCTGAAATGACGGAGGGTTACGACTGGTTTTTAATAAAAGCCTTTGCGTAATGAACTTGATCTTGTTGTAGAATCGAGTGATTTTGAAAAGGAGTGTTTTTTAGGCTTTTACTAGTTTTGCTAAAGAGGTCACTCCCGGTAAAGGGATCTCGGCTCTTTCCTTATCAAATAAGGTGCTGTATATTTCATAAATACCACTATGTAAATCATAAACTAAAAAAGCAATCAAAAACAAAACCGAATGGGTTGTAGCATCTGCCAGTTTCGCTAAAGAGGTCACACCTGGTGAAGGGATCTTGGCTCTTTCCTTATCGAATAAGGTGTTGGATATTCTACAAGGAATACCGCTATGCAAAGCAAGAACTAGAGCTACCAATTTTTAAAACAAGATTCTGCAACATCATTAGGTTTCTTTTATTTAATTAATCTCATTAATGAAGTCCCATCAATTATGCTTCCTGAGCATCACAGAAGAAATGAAAGAAACAATATTTATTATATATCATATAAATAATATAAGCATTCGTCTCATCATATAAAGTGATCACATCACAGAATATCAACAGCAGAAGAATACATATGAAATATTGGATATACTAGGAATTCCATGTTTTATTTAAGCCAGTAAAAAACATGGATTCCACGGTCGTGATGAATAGCCAAACCCACATCCCTAGACCCCTACGAGAGAGGCAAGCAACCCTACCAATTCTAGAGTTAGGAGACCCGGTCTTGACTCCTCGAGATGGTCTCCCACTGGACTTTAGAACCCGGTTACTTGTGCTCCCCACCTTAGGTCTATCCTAATGCGGAAAAGTAAATAACATACATCAATGGTGACATCAACCTCAACCCGGAAATGCCCCAATAAAAGAACATTACATATAAGTTTTTACATGAATAAAAATGGAAAGACTCTTATCTCACATAAAAAACTCCGGCTATTCAAACACGACGATCCAATATAACATATCACATCAACACATAACATCACATGTCATCAACGTAAATAAATATGCATATCCCAATTGTTGTTGACATATAGCAACGAAAACAGAGATACACCATATATTACACTTACAGCCGCAGAAAAGAAAGTAAAAAAACTATAACAATTGGAATCCGCAACCACCTTAGAAATCATAAACCCAATGTATCACATACTTTGGATTTCATGCTTAACCAAATTAATTGCTTAGACATCGCATGCTTAACAATTATAAACTCCGAATTTTAGTCTTGATATTGAAAACACTTTTCAATAACCAGTCGGGTAATTCAACAAGATTCCCGACAACCTGATCGAATGCTCGTCGGAAACTTTAATAGACGGCCGCACCCCCGATGCCGATGAAGAAGTGCACTTGGGCGGAACACCGCGGCCGCGAGCACCCGAACGGATGCTTTTAGCAATAGGGTTCTCCTACAGTCATTTGGTCGGGGCTATGGAGCATGGCTATCTGATAAGGTTACCCGGCGAGTATCCGCGTACACTACGTAATTGCGACGGACTTTTGATCCACATCAAAATCCCGTGGCAACCGATCAAATGAGACTGAATTGCTATATTTATAAATTTCAAATTAGTTTTCTCACAACTAAATATTGTGGATTCTAAGTATTATATCACAATCACAGATAGTTAGACGATATTAAACTTTTCGATCGAATTAACAAACACCCAAAATTTCCCAAAGAGCTCATCACTTGAACGAAGTTTAAAAATACCCAGAACATGCTACAACACCTATGGACCAACCGTAGAAGGGTCAACTCTTGCCTCACCTATGGAGCCATGGAACTACCACAAACCCTAGGGTTTTGGTGGCGGTTCCGACGGTCACAGAATCGAGTTAGGGTTTCATTCTTCTAGAGAGTCTATAGAAAACACTTGCATGATTTTCTGAAGATTTTAAACTTGGAAAAATCCAACTCTTGGAAAATTTCCAGCGAGGGAGAAAATGAGTTATTGATATCCGTTCGAACTTTCTAACGTCGTCTAAATAACCCAAAACGATGTTAGAATTACGACTACGAAACACTTCGAATTGCTTTTACAGAAATATAACATCACATGCAATATCAGTACAAGCAACACCTGAAATACCAAAATCCAGAGACTGGAACACAGACCCAAAACGAACCTTAGAAGACTCAAGAAAACCGGTGGGGCCGGTCCTGTAGCAGCATGTGGCCGGTCCAAATCTGGTGAGAGGACCTCGTTTTCGTCTGGTGTTCATGTTACATCTCATGCAACATTCTGCAATTGCTTAAAAAAATTTTAGATACCTTAAAAATTTCGACAGAAACTTGGTTTTTGTTTCGGGTGTTTCGGAGTTGTCTCGGTTTCGTAATTCTACAAACATCGTCTAAATCGCTAGCTTAGCTTTGATACCACTGCAGGGTCCCCTAAGGTCGCCGCTGGGTTTCGGGAAGTATCGACCATGCCGTTTTTAAAAAAATTGGCACGCTAAAGAACCCTAACCTAGAATCTTAACTACAGAATTAGATGAAACTAGAAAGTAAATATCTTTACATCTAAGTGAACAAGGAATACAACTTTTGTAGACCGGTCATTCAATTTAATAGCTCCATGTAGTAGTCCCTTTGCTCCAAGTAGTGAACACCAGGACTCTAGAAAGGCTCCAAAAGATGGAAGGAACAAGCTTACTTGAAGTCTTCGAGGCCGAAGATGATCTACGTCGAGGAGACACCAACTCAAGCTATCTCTTCACTAATATGGAATTTTGCTCACTTTAGAAATATTTTTCTCACTCATTTTCTTCAACTCCCAAAAACCTAGAGAGCTTGAGGAAGGAGATGAAGAAAAGCAACCATGGAGAGAAGCAAGTGAAGAAATGAATAAAGTGGTGAGAATAACAACCATGGATGAGATATTATCTAATACTAACTTCTGTAGAGACTTAACCATGGCTTAAGGTAATGGTTGGGTTAACAAATATCTAATGTAAAACAAAACTAGTGGACTAAGTCAATAGTTCTACAAGCTTCCACAAAGCTTAACCATGTGACTAATTTCCAACTAATTTGATTTACTTTAAATAAATAAAACCTTATATTATTATAAGCATGGTGTGAGTCTCATACACACATGTAGCATGTTGCAACATGCATGACACAATAATATAGTCACATATATATTAAGTGCACACATAAGTGAGAAAAAGAAATCCTTAGGTGAGCTAATATTAGTTAATGTAAATCAATATATCAAATATATAATTAAACATTAAATTATTAAATCAACAGTTGATTTAATAATCCGGCTATATCACATATAACCGACTAATATCAAATGTATCAACTTATCGAATCAACACTTGATTCGACAGCCCGGCTATATCACATATAATCAACCGATATCACATATCGTGAGAATAGAATATGGTATCACAAACATGTATTAATCTCTATCCCGCACATATCACATATGTGCTCCTACTTCATTTCGCCTGAGCCAGGAAACCTCTGTATGGGACTCTAAAGACTCGCCAATACGCTGACAGTAGGTGGTGATCATTTTAGTCACCCACAAGCCGCAAGCGGTCTGCTAAACGTAATGTCCACCCGGGTATTGAGCGATCAGAAGATCAACAAGCAAGCCTGCTCATACTTTTGCGAATCCAATAATTAACACTACCGTACAGTCCGGTCTCTTCGTCAGATATGTCGCATATAACAGCCTGGGGGTGGTAACCGTCAGACCTCAATAGCCTGATAAGTCATGCCGATATGAGGCCCATAACAGTTCGAGAAACTACTGATAACACTTCCCAGTAAATCTCAGCAACCTTGGCCAGGGATTTCCTGTTATGGCCAATCGAGCATAGCGCAACATCAACCCCTAATACCAGGAGAGACGAAATCCACTCCTATCACTCATTGCCTCCATGTGAGTCGGGACTGTACCCAAAAACCACCATTTTGCACGATCTCTTGAATGTGGTAAGGTAGAAATCAAAGCACAGTAGGAATCACACAAGACTCTATGACGATCTCGGGTCGACAGACTAACCTGTACCAGTGTCATCAGAGAACTGCTATCTGACGATAGGTATATTACTAAGTAAGAGTTCTCGACGAGTCCGTTCAGTGTACCCAGTCTCCACTGAGCACCCGTATACCATATCTGATGTCAAACACCAATGAATATGGGATCATCCGTCGCCCATCACATGGGTCGAGAAGCATATACGCTAGTCTACTCTGGAATATCGATGCCCCGTCTCGATACTCCCACGACTAGGAACATTTGAAGGATGTACTTACCGACCACCTCTGCCCCACTAGTATGATCTGCATCATAATCCTGGTAGTCAAGTACTCATCCTATGGGCTTTATCAACATGTAATAGAAAGACAATAAGTGTACATGTTAAGATAAAGAGTAACCAGATAGCATACTATCATGTCGAGCAAGAAAGTCCTCCCTATATATGTCCAAGCATCCACTATAATATACATCATATGTATAATAATGGCCTCTAGGGCATACATATAACTAACAGTATTGTGATACTATCTTGCTCTCACATGTTGATAAAGCTCTTAGGATGTATACTTGACTACCAGGACTATGATGCAGATCATACTAGTGGGGACAGGGTAGTCAATAAGTTGATCATTTAATTGTTCCTAGTCGAGGGTGTATCAAGACGGGGCATCGATATTCCAGAGTAAACTAGCATATACGCTTCTTGACCCATTTGATGGGCGATGGTTGATCCTATATCCATTGGTGTTTGACATCAAAGATGGTATACGGATGCTCAGTGGAGACTGGGTACACTGAACAGGACTTGCCGAGAACTCTTAAATGGTATTATACATAATGTCAGATAGCAGTTCTCCGGTGACACTGGTACAGGTTAGTATGTAGATCCGAGATCGTCATAGAGTCTTTTGTGATTTCTACTGTGCTTTGATTTCCACCTTACCACGTTCAAGAGAGCATGAAAAATGGTGGTTTTTGGGTACAGTCCCGAGTCACATGGAGGAAATGAGCGATAGGAGGGGTTTCGCCTCTCCCGGTATTGATGGTTGATGTTGCGCTGTGCTCAATTGGCCTGAACAGGAAGTCCCTGGCCAGGGCTGATACGGAGATTTACTGGTAAGTGTTATTAGTAGTTTCTCGACCCGTTATGAGCCTCATATCGGCATGACTTATCAAGTTACTGGGGTTTGATGTTTGCCACCCCTAGACTAGATATGCGACATATCAGACAAAGAGACCAGACTGTACGGTAGTGTTGCTGTTGGATTCACAGGAGTATGGACAAAGCATGCTTCTTGATCTTCTGATCGCTCAATACCCGGGTAGCTGTTACGTCCAGCTAGTACCTTGACGGCTTATGGGTGACTGATATGATCATTACCTACTGCCGGCGTATTGACGAGTCATTAGAGTCCTACACAGAGGTTTCCTAGCTCATGCGAAACGAAGTACGGCATATATGTGATATGTGCGGGACCGAGATTAATACGTGTATGTGATACCGTATTCCAATCTCGCGATAAAGGTTATATGAGATATAACCGGATTGTTGAATCAAGTGTTGATTCAATGATACGTTATATGTATATGTGATATGCATATAAATGATATTAGTCGGTTGTATGTGATACAACCGGGTTATTAAATTAAGTGTTGATTTAATAATTTAATGTGTAAGTATATATTTGATATATTAATATACATTAACTAATATTAGCTCACTTAAGAAAATATTTTCTCTTTATACATATAATATATATGTGATATATGTTAATGTATTTATTTTTTGTGTCATGCTAGATGATACATTGGACATGGGTGTGTGAGTCTCACACCACACTTAAAATAATGTGGGGTTTCAATTATTAAGCAAAAATCAAAATTATGTGGAAATTAGTCATGGTTGCGAATGATGGATATAGTGCCCTCAGAGTCAATTATTGGATCACAGGCACGTGATTGCAATGATTGAGGGAGGACCTATACCGATAGGACAGTCTTACTCAAGATGATAATATGCTATCTGGTTTATCTTTATCATCGTGTACTGCTTTAGGTGACCCTACAGGTCGCTATTACACATTGATAGAGCCCTTAGGATTCTTACTTGACTACCAGCAGTATGATGGCGATCATATACGTGGGAGCTGGGGTCTATAAGCACATCCTTAAAAGGTCCCTAGTCGTGAGAGTTTCGAGACTGGGAATCGATACTCCATTAGTAGACTAGTGTATACAGTCGAGACCCCGACGAGGAGCGGTGGCCGGTCTCACAAGCCATTGGTATCAGTTGGTTCACCTAAGATGTATACAGGTTCTCACTGGGTTATGAGTACACCGGACAGGACTCGTCGGGAACATGCTAGTTGGTATTATACCTGACGTCAGATAGATGTTCCCTGGTTACATGTATACAGGTTAGTTCATTGACCTGAGATCGTCATTTGTCTCGTGTGAGTTCCCACTGTGCTTTGATTACTGCCCTACCACGGCTCAAAGGAGTCGTGCAAACAGATTTTAGTTGGGTACAGTCTCAAGCCACATGGAGGCAGTGAGCGGATCGGTAGGGGTTTCGTCTCTCCCGGTATTGGGGGTGAGATCGCGCTGTGTCTAGGAGAGCCATTACACGAAATCCTTAGCCAAGGAAGGAGATTTACTGTTAGGTATTCCAGTAGTGTCTCAGGGTTTTCTGGGCTACACTCCGACACGACTTGTACCGCTTTTGGAGGTCTTACTTTTACCAACCCCCTAGGCCCGACATGCGATGCTCATAGATGAACGGACCGGACTGTATGGATATTGTCACTGACAGGCCCAGTAGGGTGTCAGGATGAGTTCGCTCGTCGACCTCCCTTTTGGTCAATACCTGGTAGCCCGTTACGTATAGCTTGTACCACTGACGTGCTAGTGGTTAAATCCACAGCCAGTAGTATTGACGAGTCTTTAGAGTCCCCCACAGACAGTTTCTCATGTTTCGGGCAAAACGTTGTAGAGGCTGTATGATATATGGCATGGTTCGATTATATACGTGCAGTAGTGCACGGATCATGATCGGGCGGATCATACTAGTAGGCTTTGGTTTAAGCCGGATCCTAGTATTAGATTTGTTGGATTACTTTAGTCTCATAGCATTCGCATTCAGTCGAAATGCGGATGCAGGTATGTATATACAGGTGAGGGGTACTCTTGTGATCCGTCACGAGTTTACTTTAGTAGATGCGATTCTCTTTTTATTGTTGCAAACATTTGGATTAAAGTTTGCATATGGAAATAATGAGCTCAAAATCATGATTAGGAGCATTAATTGTGACACATGCACAAGTGATGAGTCATGGTCTCTTTACCTGTGCATATGTCACATTATTGATTATTTGATGTGTTGAAATGGTAAGTAGAGAGAGAAATGGAAGCCATAAGGGGATGGTTAGCTCTTGTATTTCTTTCTTACTCTCACTCTCATTATCATCTCAACACAAAAGAAAAAGAAAAGGAAACTTCTTCTTCTTACTCTTCTTTCTTGAGCTCACTATCTCCTCACTAATGGCATCCACTAAATCCTCTATCCATACACTCTCATGCGTTGAGAATCAATGGATGCTCGAGACAAAATGATCACACACATTCTCTACATCACCTTGGACACGTCGGCTAACAAACTTCATGTCTGAGTTGCTTCGGACGAAGCGGGAGCCCGTAAAAGGATTCGAAGATGTGGTGCCCTTTCCGACGAGGAGACCGGAGATCGGAGATGCCGCGAAGAGCTTGGGTTGGTGGCTAAAGACCGAAGGACCCGGATCGATCGGTATAACTTTTCTAACCCTTCTCTAGTTAGCTAGTTATAGGTTAATGGTTCGATCCGGGATTAAAGTATGCGATTGCGCCAGTTTCAAGTTTTGAAAAAGTTTTCGTTTCCGCATTTTGGCCTCGGTTCGATGGCCGGGGCGCTACCGTACACTTACATGGTATCAGAGCCATGCCATTATCCTTTACTACCTTGTTCTAACGTATTTAAAATATCGATCGAACGAAATTTCCGAAACCGCGATTCCATTTCATGAAGTTTCTGTCAAAATTTTTTTGTCGTCGAAAATTTATTTTCAGTGTGTCAGAAAATCAGGCAGGCTTTTCTAATGCCACTGCAGAAATTTTATAGGGTGATCTCACTGTAGCACCGCGGAATCGCGGCCGTACCCACGTTTTGGCCGTGGTTCCACCGCAGTACTGTAGCTTCACTGCACCTAATTTTCTACAGTGGTCTCTGACTTGGAATTGGGGTTTCTGGTATTTTTAATTTTGGCCCAGATTATTTTGAGTGCTGGATTTGTTCTTGGGGCCCACTTCGGGAAATTTTGTCCATCGAAAAATTTAAATAAGTTAGTTTACAGTACTTACATTATATCTGCGACCGTGAATGTCATTTGATCGGTAAATCTTTTCTAATTGCTATAGCCTTTTTTTAGGGATTTGCGAACGTGACATTCACGTTGATGTTCTGTGTTGTGTTGTGATGTTGTGGATTTGTCGTGGAGGATAGCCTGGATGCAATGGTAGTACAGTTTGGTATTATTTGTACAATTGATATTACAGGGCGAGCGTCCGACATGTGGACTGCCGTCTCTTCCTATTTGTATATTATTCTTTTGGGGCACGACCGGGCTGAGGTCGATGTATCCGTTGTATATATTTTACTTTCTGTACTAGGATTACCCCGCGGTGGGGTGCACGGATAACCGGGTTCTAGAGGGCAACGAGCCCGCATCTCATGGCTTTGAGATGGAGGGGGCTTCACTCTAGAATTGGCAGGCGATTCGCCGCACTCGTATGGAGTATAGGTTGACCCAAGGAGGGGTGCTCATATTACCAGATTCCGTGAATTGCTGGGTGGTCCATTCACTTTGTTGAAGGGGGCTGCCTCGCTTCAGGTTTTGGCGGGTAACTTGCCGCGCCCGTAGGTGTCTAGGATTTCATTGCACAGGCTATCAACACGACCAGGGGAACGTCGGGTTTCAGTAGAGGCTCTATGAAACCCGGGGATCCCAGATTATCTGTATTGTTCTGTGATGCTTATTACATTTCTGTAATATTGCATTTTATCATGCCATGAGCGATTATTATATATTGATATATATACTAGTAGATGTTGTATATGTTTTACACCCGCGCTAGTCCAGTCCCTGCTCTGTCGTTAGTTAAGTAACCTAACGGGTGATGACAGGACCCAGTGGCGAATGTGGATGGCATATACGTACATCATATTTTCGTTCTTTTATGGTGTGATTAATTGATGGGACTGCATTGATTCGGATCAATGCAATCTAAAAAAACCTATTTCGATGTCGTTGGAACATTTTTCAAAAAGCTGTTATTGCAAAAACATTCTCTTTTGTTTTGCACAGTGGTATTCGGTTATGAATATCCAGCACCTCAGTCGACGAGGCAAGGGCTGAGATCCCTTCACCGGGAGTGACCCCTTCGACAAAAGTTTGCGTCAGGGTAATAACTTCACTATAGTCAATCACTTTTTGCTTTGCATCGCGGTATTCAGTAGGAATATCCTGCACCACATTCTACGGGAAAAGAGCCGAGATCCCTTCACCGGGAGTGACCTCTTCAGCAAAGGTTTTCGCCATTATATTTTTATAAAACGCTATCCGGTTCCTTCAACGATATCAAGTTCATTACGTTAAAGGTTTTTTCGCCAAAAACCATTCGTAGCCCTCCGTCATTTCAGAAAGGTGGAACTTAGTATTCATGCTATGTATGTTGGCCTTCGTCAAGGCATAATGTATGGTAGTTATTTGTTACTTTTCTGCTGCACAGATAGATGCGTTGTTTTGGGACAGTCATACTACTATTTTCACTACTACAAAGAAGGGTTGCCCCTACGGATTTATCCGTAGGGGCAACCCACTGCCCCTACGGATATATACGTAGGGGCGAAAAAATACCCCGTAGGTGCAAAGGCCGCAGGTGCAAGTTGAGGCCCTGAACTTGCCCCTACGGTTAAATTCTTGTCCCTACGGATATATGTGTAGGTCCTGTTGCCCCTACGGATAACGCCGTAGGGTATAAGATTTTATATTATTTTCGGTTTTTTTTAATAAATTACTTAGCCCTACGGTTATACCCGTAGGGGTATGTACAGCCCCTACGGATATATGGGTAGGTGCTTTTCCGTAGGGGCACAAATTCAGGATTCCTGACATGTTGCCCCTACGGATAACGCCGTAGGAGAGAGTCAGTAGCCCCTACGGATATACCCGTAGGGGCTTTCCCAACCCCCTGGCACTGAGATCTGGGGGAAATATCAGTTACTGCTGATATTTTGCCCCTACGGACATATCCGTAGGGGTATCATGTGTGCCTACGGATTAATCCGTAGGTACATATTGTCTGAATTTTTTTTAAAAAAATGGGCTGCTTGATTTTTTCCCGCCCTGTGCACAATAATATATACATCAATCAAATCATATATTGCAGTATTCATAATCACATCTCACGCATATATATAATATACAAAAGAAACACAAAAACTGAATATGATATAAATACAAACCAATATCAATATCGTTTCAAAATGTAGTACAATGTGTATGATATAAATAAATACATGTTTCAAAAAAAAAGAACCAAAAATCTACCCTAGCTCGGTCCAGCTCCACCTCTGAATAACGATAGAATAACGCGCGCCTGCTTCTCGGTCAATAAACTCTGCAATTCGTCGAGAGCGGGAGTCTGAGTGGGCGGTGGAGCTACAGGAGCTGTCTGCGGAACCGCAGCCGATGTAGTGGCTTGCGGAGCCGCAGCCGAAGGAAAAGCGTGTGGAGGCTCGGCCGATCTACCCTGTCGCGTCTGGATATAACGTGTAAGGAGCGTGTGAGAACTGTTTATTATTCGAATTCGTATCATTATTAAGTTATTTCGAAACCCTGTTTGGATATCTAGTTTGGAAAAGCGTTGTTTATTTCAATTACATATGTATGTATGATTAATCAAACTTAAGTCTAAAACCAAATAAGCTCAAGCTACGTACTAATTATGGATATGTTGATATGTATATAATATGAAATGATATTTTACTATAAAGTAGTATACATACCAGCATCTCCTTCAACTCCTGAATGCTGGCCCTCAAGCTATCCAGTTCATGATGGACATGCCGGTCACTGGAGACGGAGGAAGTAACCGCCGGGGTGGAGTCCAACCTCATATGGGCCCTGCTAGAGCCCAGTCCTCGGCCTCTCTCCCAACCTCCGTGGTGCCGTCCGTGTGCGGCGTCCAGGACTGGGGTCAGCAGCCTCGAATGTTGCCTTCCCCCTACCAACTGTCAGAACATTATATTTAGCACATACTGGTCTATAAAATTGACAAGAAATACCAAAATCAACAAATATGACAGCCTTACCTACAGAGATAGAAGATGTGCTCCTCTGGTATCTGCATGTATCAAAATTTGAATAATATTAATTAATTTCAGTACATACATACTAACAAGGTAAACTCGCATATAGCGCTGCTTACACATATGACATGGAGTGAACAAGCTCTTGTAGATCATCAGGCGCAAATCTAATCTCATCAAGCAGCCCATGATAATGAGTTGGACGACTAAGAGCAAAAGAAATGTGTGTATATTTATGATATAGCATTCTAAATCAATATACATGCCCTATATAATATATAAACATACCTGGAGGAACGGGAGTGACCTCTGTCCCTGATATGGACGCATCACCAACAACTAGACAATCAAACATTGACAATATAAGTAATTTTGACATAAACATGCATGGATATCTATAATATTACATTCAAAATGGATATTAGAGAGCGCACCTGCAGTGAGAAGTGGTAAAAGTATCACCCAACTAGGGTGTAATTTACAGAATCAGTTGAGACTCTTAAAAGTCATAGAAGAACTCGACCTGCACAAATCTGATGTATGCTTTCCATTGGACACTAAGAAGTCTCTAATGGGAAAAGCCTATGTGAAAGCCATCATTAGTTCATATCAGAAGATTGATGCTGAAACAGGGAACGAGAAATGTCATTTTTTTCTTCTTCCGCCACATTACTGTCTTCTCCTTCTGCCACATTACTGTCTTCTCCTTCTTATGATGTGCGCGTGCAAATTCAATGACTATATTGAGAATATGGATTAATAGTGGGTAGGAAAAGTATTTCTCAAATGGCTTTTGCGTCTTAAAACCATAAACTACTAAGTAATGACATACATAATTTTTTTAGTATAAAGGTTGTTATTTTAAGTTTTCCCTTATAGAGATATGATCTAACTGCATCTATCAACTATAAGTGTGCAGAAAATTATGATAAGAAATCATAAGAAAGGGTCGTAGCCATGCATAACTTTGAATCTACATACCAAATCATGCAAAAGCATGCACTTATTGTCACCTTGCCTTAGAATATAAAATATCTTGGAAGACTATAAGCGAGCATTTAAATCTCGATAGCTTTTGACTTCAACATATATTTTTCTCAAGTACCATGAAATATACTTGCTCCGTATAAACCGTTTTCAGGAAGATGGATTAATAATGACAAATTATCCATTGTGGCTCACTAGGTTAGCATTTTCTCTTCTATTGACCATCTTTCTAATCAGCTTGGTAAATTTATTCGGAACCGGCTGCGAATCATTAAAAGACGTGCATAAGAAAGAGAACTAAAATACAGATATATAGCATACCGATACATCGAAACTTCATATTTGCGATGGCAATCCAGAGATATTTATTTCTACACACGTGGTGCGCGTGCGAATGCGTCAGGCATCATGGACAAATATTTCAGAACATGGAAAGTATTATTCATATAAAGTAATTAAACTTTTAAACACCTTGGGTAGATATTTTCTTAGTTGATGCAATCATATCATGAGGACTAAATTTAAGCTATTATACATATGCTTATGTATTTTTCTAACCTAAAATATCACACACACACACAGAGAGAGAGAGAGAGAACACCTGGTAGGTAAATAAATCAGGTAGCAGGATCCTGAAGAAATAGAGTCCATAGCATTGCTCATCATCATCATCCATGATCCCTTTGATAATATTTTTTCAAAGGGATCATGGATGATGATGATGAGCAATGCTATGGACTCCATTTCTTCAGGATCCTGCTACCTAATTTCTCTATCTACCTGGTGTTCTCCCCCTCTCTCTCTCTCTCTGTGTGTGTGATATTTTAGGTTAGAAAAATACATAAGCATATGTATAATAGCTTAAATTTAGTCATCATGATATGATTGCATCAACTAAGAAAATATCTACCCAAGGTGTTTAAAAGTTTTAATTACTTTATACGAATAATACTTTCCATGTTCTGAAATATTTGTCCATGATGCCTGACGCATTCGCACGCGCACCACGTGTGTAGAAATAAATATCTCTGGATTGCCATCGCAACTATGAAGTTTCGATGTATCGGTATGCTATATATCTGTATTTTAGTTCTCTTTCTTATGCATGTCTTTTAATGATTCGCAGCCGGTTCCGAATAAATTTACCAAGCTGATTAGAAAGATGGTCAATAGAAGAGAAAATGCTAACCTAGTGAGCCACAATGGATAATTTGTCATTATTAATCCATCTTCCTGAAAACGGTTTATACGGAGCAAGTATATTTCATGGTACTTGAGAAAAATATATGTTGAAGTCAAAAGCTATCGAGATTTAAATGCTCGCTTATAGTCTTCCAAGATATTTTATATTCTAAGGCAAGGTGACAATAAGTGCATGCTTTTGCATGATTTGGTATGTAGATTCAAAGTTATGCATGGCTACGACCCTTTCTTATGATTTCTTATCATAATTTTCTGCACACTTATAGTTGATAGATGCAGTTAGATCATATCTCTATAAGTGAAAACTTAAAATAACAACCTT
Source organism: Agapanthus africanus (assembly GCA_030015575.1). NCBI lineage: Eukaryota > Viridiplantae > Streptophyta > Magnoliopsida > Asparagales > Amaryllidaceae > Agapanthus > Agapanthus africanus. The sequence continues at coordinate 403,891,887 of CM057337.1, read as the reverse complement.
TATACTAAAAAAATTATGTATGTCATTACTTAGTAGTTTATGGTTTTAAGACGCAAAAGCCATTTGAGAAATACTTTTCCTACCCACTATTAATCCATATTCTCAATATAGTCATTGAATTTGCACGCGAACATCACAAGAAGGAGAAGACAGTAATGTGGCAGAAGGAGAAGACAGTAATGTGGCGGAAGAAGAAAAAAATGACATTTCTCGTTCTCTGTTTCAGCATCAATCTTCTGATATGAACTAATGATGGCTTTCACATAGGCTTTTCCCATTAGAGACTTCTTAGTGTCCAATGGAAAGCATACATCAGATTTGTGCAGGTCGAGTTCTTCTATGACTTTTAAGAGTCTCAACTGATTCTGTAAATTACACCCTAGTTGGGTGATACTTTTACCACTTCTCACTGCAGGTGCGCTCTCTAATATCCATTTTGAATATCGATACTTACATTCAAAATGGATATTAGAGAGCGCACCTGCAGTGAGAAGTGGTAAAAGTATCACCCAACTAGGGTGTAATTTACAGAATCAGTTGAGACTCTTAAAAGTCATAGAAGAACTCGACCTGCACAAATCTGATGTATGCTTTCCATTGGACACTAAGAAGTCTCTAATGGGAAAAGCCTATGTGAAAGCCATCATTAGTTCATATCAGAAGATTGATGCTGAAACAGAGAACGAGAAATGTCATTTTTTTCTTCTTCCGCCACATTACTGTCTTCTCCTTCTGCCACATTACTGTCTTCTCCTTCTTATTATGTGCGCGTGCAAATTCAATGACTATATTGAGAATATGGATTAATAGTGGGTAGAAAAAGTATTTCTCAAATGTCTTTTGCATCTTAAAACCATAAACTACTAAGTAATGGCATACATAATTTTTTTAGTATAAAAGTTGTTATTTTAAGTGCGCGTGCAAATTCAATGAAAGTTAGATTTGAGGATACCCATGTATGAGTTGTATTCTATATATGTGTGTTTCGATTTATGATTTCGCTTAAGTGTAGGGTTGTTTTTACTTAAAGAAGTATCACCATCTACTATATATAAAAAAATATAGCAAACTAGGATTGGTATTCAAATCCCAGTCCAGATTGGTATTCAAAATTTATTTAATTAGTTTGTGATCCACATCATTTGATTCGTTGCTTGAGGCATCAATGTAGGCACAAATATCGGCGACGAGGAACTCGACGAGGAAGAACGAGGGCGGTGGCGGGCTGAGAACGGAGGGCGCGCGGTGGCGACGAAGAGAAAATTGGAGACGCGGGAACGAGAGAAAATTTTGGGAACGAGAGGGAAAGATATCGAGGCGTATATTGGTATCGATGGGAATATGAAGGTTTCATATTATCATCGAGTATCATATATTGGTTTTAACCTGAATATCTTGAGTCGCTCTCTAATTATGCGTTTGTTGTGCATTCGTGTTGTATGTGTAACATGATTTTAAACCATTGAGATCAAGATTGATAGAACTGATCATCCTACATTGCAATAGCATTCATCAACCAAAAATAGATTGCAGTCTGGATATGGCATATTGGCAGATGTTACCTATATGCATAAATCTTATGTCTAATGACCATAAGATTGTCGGAGACAGTTTTGATGTTTTGTGGGTTTGGTTTTATACTTGGGACAATCCAATGTTGACACACACACATAAATAACAAATTAAAGTAAACTAACTAAGAGGCATGTTTGAGTTTTATACTGGGATCACAAATAGCATGATGGCTGCAAACAGGTTGCTTGAATACTTGCAGACAATCCAATGTTGCCTCGCCATTTCTATAAATTTTAAACTCCCTGGAAAATTATCATCACTCAGGATTACTTTAGGGCCAGTTTGGCTGCTTCTTGCTTGTGATTCAACATTCAACTTTTTGTTGATTTGGAACTCAGAGAGTGTTGCAAAACAAATCCAAAACTAAATAAACCTCAAACTAGCTACAGAGAAGGCAAACAGCAAACCCCATGAAGTTTGGCTTTCAAGGGTTTTCCCACTAAAATACACTTAGTTGCAGCACTTTAAGGAAGCTTGCAGCAATATAAAAACTTTTAGGTAGTTTAGTGAAAAACTGCAGTGCTTCAAGATTGTTTAAGTTTTATGTGTGCTTAAGCTGTCATACAGAAATTATCGTTGCAAAAATGTTCGCAACCCTAGCTTTTCCAGCAACGATACTGGAATACGAGCCTCAGATATGCCAGCTTAGGAATCAAAATAAGAAAGAGATTTGGGGTTATCCTAAGTCCAAAGTCAAACGGGCTCGAGAAATATATAAACCCAAAAAAATGACTGCATAAAGATCTCATAAAGATGAAAAGGATGTTATGCAAGCTCTGAACAAATCTTGAACGGAACTTTCACAAGAATTTACAATACCCGACCAGAATCCAATCCTGAGTTTGATGAAGCTTCAGGCCTTCAGCTTCCCCACAGAAAATAGTTAGGGCAAACCCTTTGCAAAACCATAGCTTTCATGCAGAGATGACGCTCAGAACATGCCAGCTTCCAAACACATTGAAAAATACATAATCTCCCATACTCTCTCTCTCTCAATCAGACAGTTTATATTTGGATTTGAATTTAGGAAAAGAAATAAGATGGCTACAAACCAGCTTGCCTCGCCAATCTCATAACTATAAAGCTCATAAAAGTGGAAGCTTGAGGGCAAGCCATCATCGCCTCCATTCAATTGAAGCCAAATCATCCACAAAAAATAGAAATAAATATAATAATTGATCGATAGGCAAAATTGCAAGAAACCTATTCAGATTTTTGCATGAAAAAATAAGAGATGTAAATTAAGTAAAAGATTACCAAATGAAATTATCCCATCACTTGAACCCCCTCTCAAGACATTTTAGCAAAAATTCCCCCAGTAATTTTCTTCGGTTTAACCGTTTTATATCATAGAAGAAAGATAAATTTCAAATGTATATACATGCATACACACACACACATCATATACACAGTTTTTGAATGTTGCCAGAATTTCAATGGTAATTCTAGATTTTTCCAAACTCTGAAGGCTTCACAAAAATTTTAAATACAGATAATAATATGATTGAAAAGATCAATCACCAATTTTTTAATGAGGATCAACTGAAACCCCAAACAGAGCAAGCAAATTACAAAGATCCCAAAACCCCGCGTGGCCCAGCCCCAGCCCCAGCCCCCAGCCCCAGCCCCAGCCCCCAGCCCCAGCCCAACCCTAACCCCAGCGTGGCCAGCTAAACCCCAACACCAACCCTAAGGCAAACCCTAACCCCAGCCCCACCCCAGCAGCAGCCGAACCCCAACCCTAACCCTACCCTGACCCCGACCCCGACCGCGACCGCGACCAGCTAAACCCCAACACCAACCCTAAGGCAAACCCTAACCCCAGCCCCACCCCAGCAGCAGCCGAACCCCAACCCTAACCCTACCCTAACCCCGACCCCGACCGCGACCGCCACCGCGACCCCTGCCCAACCCCAACTCGCGCGCGCAACCCCAGACCCCAGCCATGAACCCTAAGCCCAAAATAAGCCAAAAATTCTTTAATTTACCTCGAGATTTACTCACCTGAACGGCTGCTGCTGGGGCTGGGGCGACGACCTGAACCGCGGTGGCGACGAGAACTGCGGTGGCGACGAAACCGGCGGTGGCGACGAGGAGAACGACGGTGGCGACGACGGCGTGGCGATTTGGGGATTTTTCTCGCGCCAAATCGAGAGAGAGAGAGAGAAAGTGAGCGTAGGCGATCGGTCTGGGGTCTTAATAAATCGATATTTACTTGTCCCTACGGATATACCCGTAGGTCCTTTGTTTGCGCCACCGTAGGGGCAAATACCAAATTAAGAATTAATTTTTTAATTCTTGAACGTCAGTGCCCGTAGGGGCAACCCTTTAGACCTACGGAGTAATCCGTAGGGCTAAGTAAAATCTGCCCCAACGGATAATTCCATCCGTAGGGGCAACCCCCTATTTTACTAGTGTTTGGCCTTCGTCAAGGGTATGTACTGGTGGGTTCAAGTTAACCTGGATAATGACGGGTAGAACTTGACATGTGACTTATGATATGTTGGCCTTCGTCAAGGTCATAAGAGCATGGAGTAAAAATCACATCGGGAGTTTCTAAAGAAACTGAAACTTGCAGATATGCGCATACCTTCTGGAGTGTAATAATGTGAGTGGATTCCATCACGTTATTATTAGTTATATGTATGCCCTAGAGGCCATTACTGTACATACGATGTATATTGTAGTGGATGCTTGTACATATATAGGGAGGACTTTCTTGCTCGACATGATAGTACGCTATCTGGTTGCTCTTTATCTTAACATGTACTCTGATTGTCTTTATATACATGTTGATAAAGCCCTTAGGATATGTACTCGACTACTGGGACTATGATGAGATCATACTAGTGGGGCCACGGTAGTCGACGAGTACATCGTATAACTGTTCCTAGTCGAGGGTGTATCGAGACAGGGCATCGATGCACCAGAGTAGACTAGCGTATACGCATCTTGACCCATATGATGGGCGATGGATGATCCCATATCCATCGGTGTTTGACATCAAGGATGTTGTACGGGTGCCCAGTAGAGACTGGGTACACTGGACGGACTCGCCGAGAATTCCCAGATGGTATTATACCTCACGTCAGATGGCAATTCTCCGGTGACACTGGTACAGAGTAGTCTGTTGACCCGAGATCGTCATAGAGTCTTGCGTGATTCCCTCTGTGCTTTGATTTCCATCATACCACGTCCAAGTGGGCGTGCAAAAAGGTGGCTTTTGGGTACAGTCCCGAATCACATGGAAGCAATGAGCGATAGGAGGGGATTCGTCTCTCCCGGTATAGGGAGTTGTTGTTGTGCTGTGTTTGATTGGCTATAACTGGAAATCCCTGGCCAGGGTTGCTGAGATATACTGGTAAGTGTTATCAGTAGTTTCTCAAACTGTTATAGACCTCATATCGAAACGACTTATCAAGCTACTGGGGTCTGACGTTTACCACCCCTAAGCGAGATATGCAACATATCAGACGACGAGACCGGACTGTACGGCAGTGTTACTGATTGGATTCACAGGAGAATGTACTGGCTTGCTTCTTGATCTTCTGAGCGCTCAATACCTGGGTGGCTGTTACGTTTAGCCGACCGCTTGCAGCTTGTGGGTGTTTGATATGATCATCACCTACTGCCGGCGTATTGACGATTCTTTAGAGTCCTACACAGAGGTTTCTTGGCTCAAGCAAAATGGAGTAGGGGCACATATGTGATATGTGCGGGACCGAGGATAATACGATATGAGATACCGTAGTCTATTCTCGCGATATTTGATATCAGCCGGGTCATTGGATCAAGTGTTGATTATTAGTCGGTTATATGCGATATAGCCGGATTATCGGATCAAGTGTTGAATCGATAATTTAATGTATAATAATATATATGATATATTAAATTACATTAACTAATATTAGCTCACTAAAAGATTCTTTTTCTCACTCGAGTAATGCATTGATATATATGCGATATATGTTAATTGTATTATTTTATTCTGTTATAATAAATATTATATATGTGATATATAATATTGTAACATGATATGATTACTAATGCAACAAGTTTAGTGGAGATTAAACAAGATTAGGGTTTGATTTGGGTTAGTTCATTCATGAACCTTCTAGAAGGTTTCTTTTTGTTTTTGCAAAGATATTTTCAAGTAACTCATGCTTTAACCCAACCCAAACCCTACCCCTAGTTAAATCTCTACAAAGGTTTAGTCAACCATGGTTGCATTATTCATCATGATTATCTATTCATTATTCATCACAAAAGGATTCACTATTCTTCTTCTTCATCTTTGAGCTTCATGAAAAGCTTTCTAGGTTTTTCCTAAGTGAGAATATGAAAACAAATGAGAGCAAAAATTCTACTTCATCATCCTCATCTACCCTTGCCTTTTAGATGAGAGTGTTCACTTCATTTAGTGAGTGAGAGCTTGTGTTAATGAAACTTCAAGGTAGATCATCTATGTTATCGAAGATCGGAAGCAAGCTTGCACCTTTCTCTTCGTAGAGCCTCTCGAGAGTCCGTAACTTGATGATCGCAGCGAAGGGACTTCAACACGAAGCTTAAGAAGTGAAGGACCGGATCTACAAAGGTTGTAATCCCGCTCACTTAGTGTTCAAGTGTTTAACATGCTTGTTTTCGCCTAAACTCTAGTTTGAAGATCCGGCTTTGGGTTGTTCGGCACGGCTAAATTTTAAATTGGGCATGGTTGATGCCTAGTAGACCCTTGTGCGTGTGCCTAGCAACCCTACAGTTGTATCAGAGCCAAGCTAGAGCTTTAGGCGAAGTCTAGACGAAGTTTAAAGTCCGATCGAACCCCGAAACCCTAGTTTTTACCCCTTTCTGCAAATTTTTCAAAAAGTTGATTTTTTCTGAATTAAAAATACTCAAAAATATCAGCAGGGTATTTTAGGAATTACTATGAAATACGACATCTTAATTCCACTAAAGGGCCGCTGAACCGCGGCAATACCTTGCTTGCGCAGCGGTTCCGCGGCGTAATAGTAGAATTAGGGTTAGGGTTTTGTACAGTAACTTCAGTACCAACTCCTGATTCTTATGAGAATATTTAATTCTACTCAAGTGTTGAATTTTATGGGTTGTATTGGGGACTCGTTGATTCGATCGAAAAGTTTAACTTCGTTTAAAGTTTTTCCGGATAATTTTAGAAACTGTTAAAAAGTTCGAACGGATATCAATAACTCACTTTTTCCCCTGTCGGAAATTTTTTCAAAAGTTCGATTATTCCGTAGTTTAAGAACGTTCTAAGTCATGCATATAACGCGGTGGACCCTCTAGAAGACAACAAACCTTAACTCGATTATGTGACCGTCTGAACCGCCTCTAAAGCTTAGGGTTTGGGGCAGTACGTCGTGCCACATGTGAGGCGTTGGCTTGACCCTTCTACGGCAGGACCATTGGTACTGTGGCATGTGATGGATGTTTTTTTAACTAATTTCAAGTGTTCAGAACTGTTTGGGAAATCTTGGGTGTTTGATTATTCGATCGGAAAGTTTAACACTGTCTTTTTATCTGGAATGTGATATAATATTTGGAACCCACAGGTAGTTATGAGATAACTAATTGGGATGTTATAAATCTAGCAGTTCAGTCTCAGATGATCGGTTGCCACGGGATTTTGATGCGATCAAAAGTCCGTCGCAATCACGTAGCGTACACGGATACTCGCCGGGTAAACTTAATAGACAGCCATGCCCCATAGCCCCGACCAAGTGACTGTAGGAGAACCCCGTCGCCAAAAGCATCTGTTCGGGTGCTCGCGGCAGCGGTGTTCCATCTTAGTGCACTTCGTCGACGGCATTCGGGGGTGCGGTCGTCTACTAAAGTTTGCGACGAGCATTCGATCAGGTTGTCGGGAATCTTGTTGAATTGCCCGACTTGATATTGAAAAGAGTTTTCGTTAATGAGACTAAAATGCGGGGTTTATAATTGTTAGGCATGAAATGTCTAAGGAATTCATTTGGTTAGGCATGCGATGTCTAAGGAGGTTGCGGATTCCAACTGTTGTAGTTTTACACTTTCTTTTCTGTGACCGTAAGCATAGTATGTGGTGTATCACCGGCTTCGTTGCTATACATCAACGACAATCGGGATACGCATACTTGCTTACATTGATTATATGAGATATTATGTGTTGCTGTGATATGTTATATTGGATCGTCGCGTTCTGAATAGCCGGGGTTTTTATGTGAGATAAGAGTTTTTTTCTTTTTCATTCATGTAAAATTCATTTGTATGTAATATTCTTTTATTAGGGCACTTCCGGGCTGAGGATGATGTCACCATTGTATATTATTTACTTTTCCGCATTAGGTAGACCCAAGGCGGGAAGCACAAGTAACCGGGTTCTAGGGTCCAGTAGGAGACCATCTCGAGGAGTAGAGACCGGGTCTCCTAACCCTAGAATTGGCAGTGTTGCTTACCGCTCTCGTAGGGGGTCAGGGATGTGGGTTTGGCTATTCATCGCGACCGTGGAATCCGTGTTTTATACAGGCTCGTATTGAAAACACGGACGTCCTAGTATATCCAATATTTCATATATGTTCTTCTGCTGCAATGTTCTGTGGTGAGATCATATTACTGCCTGAGACGAATGTTTATATTATATATATGAGATATATGTTATATTGCAGATTTCGTTTTAAATGAGATGCTTGTGGAGCATAATAAAATGGGACTTCATTAATGAGATCAATGAAACTAAAAGAAACCTAAGATGTTGTAGAAACTTGTTTAAAAACTGGTAGCTCTAGTTCGTGCTTTGCATAGCGGTGTTCCTTGTAGAACATCCAGTACCTTATTCGATAAGGAAAGAGCCGAGATCCCTTCACTGGGAGTGACCTCTTTAGCAATAACTGGCAGATGCTGCATACTCGGTTTGTCTTTTGTTACTTCTATAGTTTTTGCTTTACATAGTGATATTTGTGAAATATCCTGCACCTTATTCGATGAGGAAAGAGCCGACGAACCCTTCACCGGGAGTGACCTCTTTAGCGAAACTAGAAAACCCTCAAAAAACTCCATTTAAAATCACTCGATTCTACAACGATATCAAGTTCATTACGCAAAGGGTTTTCTTAAAAACCTGTCGTAGCCCTCCGTCATTTCAGATAAGTAGTATTTAGTATTCGTGCTGCGTTTGTTGACCTCGGTCAAGGCGTAGTGTGTGGTAGCTGATTAGTGCTTATCTGTATAAACATATGATGTGATTGATTTAGGGTAGTCGTGCGACCTTGTTGACCTCTGTCTAGGGTCGTGCGGGTGGGTTTACTTCAATCAGGAAATGACGGGTTGAACTTGACTAGCTGCCTATGGTTTGTTGACCTCTATCAAGGTCATAGGATGCTAGGGGTAAAATATTATTGGGAATTTCAAGTGTTGAAATTTGCAATGAGATTGCCTACCTTCTATGAGATAGTTGGATCCCGATACCCGCTGCGAGTAAGAGTTACTCCTAGGAGAGTTTTACACATTACAATTAGCCGATCAAGTAGGTGTCTAGAAAGGTGTTAACGGGGTTACGCCAATAGGAAAATGAGGTTTACTTTAATTAGGTCCGTGTGAAAGCACGGGGAACCTCCATCAAAGTACCGGCACTGGCCTGGCTGAAAGATTGGCGAACTTGTAGAGTGTAATTAATCCCGGCTAGTCTTTCCTTTTAGGGTTTGAAGGAAGATTCGACTAAAACAGTGGGAGACATCCTGATTAGATAAATTGATAACCAATCTAATCTTGTAAAAGCGCACGCTGAGTGTTTTCTTCTCTCTCTCTCCAGGTAGCGACCGTGCCACGCTTTAATCAAGATAATAATACAGATATATTGACCAAAACCGCTTATTATACTGAGCTGAGGAACGTTGGTCCCGCTCCAACTTATAATTGTTATAGACCTCATATCGATACGACTTATCAGGCTACTGGGGTCTGACGTTTACCACCCCTAGGCGAGATATGCGACATATCAGACGACGAGACCGGACTGTACGGGAGTGTTACTGATTAGATTCACAGGAGAATGTACAGGCTTGCTTGTTGATCTTCTGAGTGCTCAATACCTGGGTGGCTATTACGTTTAGTTGACCGCTTGCAGCTTGTGGGTGTTTGATATGATCATCACCTACTGTCGGCGTATTGACGATTCTTTAGAGTCCTACACAGAGATTTCTTGGCTGTGGCAAAACGGAGTAGGGGCACATATGTAATATGTGCGGGACCGAGGATATTTCGATATGAGATACCGTATTCTATTCTCGCGATATTTGATATCTGCCGGGTCATCGGATCAAGTGTTGATTCGATAAATCGGTAAATGATATATTAGTCGGTTATATGCGATATAGCCGGATTGTCGGATCAAGTGTTGATTCGATAATTTAATGTATAATAATATATATGATATATTAAATTACATTAACTAATATTAGCTCACTAAAAGATTCTTTTTCTCACTCGAGTAATACATTGATATATATGCGATATATGTTATTTGTATTATTTTATTTTGTTACAATAAATATTATATATGTGATATATAATATTGTAACATGATATGATTATTAATGCAACATGTTTAGTGGAAATTAAACAAGATTAGGGTTTGATTTGGGTTAGTTCATTCATGAACCTTCTAGAAGGTTTCTTTTTGTTTTTGCAAAGATATTTTCAAGTGACTCATGCTTTAACCAAACCCAAATCCTAGGCCTAGTTAAATCTCTAAAATGGTTTAGTCAACTATGGTTGCATTATTCATCATGATTATCTATTCATTATTCTTCACAAAAGGATTCACTATTCTTCTTCTTCATCTTTGAGCTTCATGAAAAGCTTTCTAGGTGTTTCCTAAGTGATGAAAATGAGTGAGAATATGAAAACAAATGAGAGCAAAAATCCTACTTCATCATCCTCATCTACCCTTGCCCTTTAAATGAGAGTGTTCACTTCATTTAGTGAGTGAGAGCTTGTGTTAATAAAACTTCAAGATAGATCATCTTTGTTATCGAAGATCGGATGCATGCTTGCACCTTTCTCTTCGTGGAGCCTCTCGAGAGTCCGGAACTTGATGATCGCCACGAAGGGACTTCAACACGGAGCTTAAGAAGTGAAGGACCGGATCTACAAAGGTTGTAATCCCTCTCACTTAGTGGTAAAGTGTTTAACATGCTTGTTTTCGCCTAAACTCTAGTATAAAAATCCGGCTTTTGGTTGTTCGGCACGGCTAAATTTTAAATCGGGCGTGCTTGGTGCCTCGTAGACCCTTGTGCGTGTGCCTAGCAACCCTACAGTTATCATGCGATGATAGTTGGATCCCGATTCCCACTGATGAGTTGGTTTAATCCTCGGGTGATCCCGACTATTTCTTCTTTCAGGTTTGGGGGAGAATTTGAGGTTACAGTAGGAGGTTTCCTGATTGGATAAATTGATAACCATTCTGATCTAGGTTTGAGTGCACGCAGAGTGTTTCTTTTCTCTCTCTCTTTGGCAGCGACCATGACCCGACCCTAGACTATAACTCAGTGACCAAGTTAACCGAACCTTCTTAAAACACTGGCTTTTGGATTGTAAGAGTTGCATACCCCATTGCCTACTTTTACCCTTTTCTCCAGAACACCCCGTATTACTACGAACATCCACTTCCATTGGATAAAACCATCGTATGGTTATATACGAACTCGAAGGAACTTATTCCAGATTCGAGGATGGTTTCCGGTTCTGGGAAAATGAATAGGACTATTCTGTTGTCTTTTCCTTTTACCTTCTCTCAGGTTGCGAGTGCTCCTTGGATAAGGACAGTACACCTATTATGCTACTTGGATAGTCTTCTTCCAAACCATAGGCAGGTGCCGAATGGTTGGGAATGAAGAAAACCAATTAGCCTAACGATGGTGTACAGAAGGTAATAAGTTAAGACAAATAAATGGATTAGAAAGAGGGCAAAGTAAACTGTGACTACTATTCACGACCAAACCAAGTATTTCTTCGCTACTCCTACTTCACCTTTGTATTTCTTCGGAACACCCCGTATCACTACGAAGATCCATAGTTTATTGGATACTCCATCATATGGTTATATACGAACTCGAAGGGACTTGTTCTATTTCGGGGATGGATTCTGGTTCAGGAGAAATATGAATAAGGTTTTATTCAGTTGTCTTTTATCTTCACCTTCTCTCGGGTTATGAGTACTCCTAGGATTAGGAGAGTACACCCATTTTGCTTATTGGATAGTCTTCTTCCAAAGCATAGGCTGGTGCCAAACCATAGGGAGGGAAGAAAACCATTTAGCCTAAAGGGGTGTACAGAAGGTAATGACTAAAGACATATAAAGGGATTTGGAGAGATGGCAAAGAAATATACGGTTACAGTTGTGAATCTGATAATGGAAGAGGCATTACTAAGAATACCCGGATACCCCTTCGAAACATTTACATGTTTCAGTTTCGCTGTGCATTGTTAAAAGAAAACTGATTTCCCAATTACCCTTTGCTCCAGGGTATGTATTTACCAGGTTTGATTCTCACATCTGTATGGTTTTACAGATGATCGGTAGGAGTAAGTTATTGGAAATTGTGTGATCATCCTCATTATATCGGAATTTATTGTAATTGGTGATATTTGAGGAAATTGCCTGGGTTGTTTGCCGGACGGCGAATATTTGGTTTTGAATATCCGTTGTTATGCACCAATTTCAAATTGATATATCTGTACATTTATTTTTATAAAGTGAGATATACCTTTTTGAAATTATGTCTATGACATTTACCTATATCAGTGGATGGTTAGGTAAGAAGTATTAAACAGCGGTGTAATTCTTCTTAACCATAAGTACAGTTTTCAACCTACGACATACAGGGATTGAGTTATTAGACTCAGGGGTCTTATACAGAGTATTGTATGTTGTCCAGTGTCCATGAAGACAGAGGGGTTGGTACTCGTACTATATTCTGTTTACTTGTGACTTCTCTATCTCTTAGACATGTGTTTCGTAGAAATGCAAGGTCTAAGTTTTGAGAAGTTATAGGTATAAGAATAAAGTAGAGAAACAGGTGTTGCAAGTATCAAGATTCTTCAAGGTGATCGAAGATGTAGATACTTGTGTATGGTATTCAGTTGATAGTAATGATTATGAGAACTTGCTTCTCTTTCAGGTTACTCATATCTGGATGTATTCCTAAGTTGGGTAATACTGATCGGCCTCTCTCCATTTAGTTGACATGCACTGGAGACAGCTGGATGATTTGAATCTGGTTCCAATTAAATCAGTGCCTCTATTTCTATATTGGATATAGAATAGTTCATATCTTAACAATGTTAAGGTACGGGGAGTTGTCCGGCTTATGCTTAAAACCAGACTCTGGATAACTCAAGGCACGTTTCTGTAATGGCAGCTTGTGGGTTGACCCAGGCTATGACGAGGGTTGACTTTCTACCATCTGGAAGATCAATAGAGATATTGTTCTTGACTCGCCACAGTTTTAATAAAAATGGATTTTTTCAGAAAACAGCAGTGGGAGTATGGTAGAACTGGAAGTGATACCAGAACCGCAAACGATTACTGAAAATTTAATAGGACCTAAAGATTCAATCTTGTTTGACATTCTATTAGCCACTCTGCAGATATGGTGGGTAACCTCAGGCAACCGAGAGGTACTCCGGTAGCCTCAAGGACGGTGACAAGGAGGTTCTTATTTATCCAGACTTGCCATTGCTGTTGTTCCAGACTGTGAGACCCGGCAGAAGGATGAGTATAGCGTCGTTCTAAACTAGCTTTAGAAGTGTACGTTTATATGACTCTGCTGGATGATTGTCGTAGTCAGTGGGAGCAGCGGAAGCATAGTGGATAAGTAGCTTATGTCTATGGACTGAAGCAGATATAGCGGAGAAAGATCATCTATTTTTGATGTTGTTAGTTATATGTATGTCCTAAAGGCTATTACTGTACATACAATGTATATTGTAGTGGATGCTTGGACATATATAGGTAGGACTTTCTTGCTTGACATGATAGTATGCTATCTGGTTGCTTTTTATCTTAACATGTACTCTTATTGTCTCTATGTTACATGTTGATAAAGCCCTTAGGGTAACTAATTGACAACTAGGACTATGATGCAGATCATACTAGTGGGGACAGTGTAGTCGCCAAGTACATCCTTCAAATGTTCCTAGTCGTAGGAGTACCGAGACAGGGCATCGATACCCCTGTGTAGACTAGCGTATGCGCTTCTTGACCTATATGATTGTTACACCTTGAAAAGTCGTTTTGGTGTTTTCCCGAAAATCGGTGAAAATTTGGTATTTCTCCGTAAATCGTCTTTTTTGTTATTTTGCAGTTTAGGCCTAATTATACCTAATTTGGATAGGTAATTGCTAGTTTTTAGTAGCTAATGAGTTACTTATAAATTTCTGGTCATTTAAAAATTTTCCCTAATTTTTCAATTTTCAATATTATTTTAAGCCGGTAAAAAAAAACGTTAAATTAGCGATAAATACAAATTTAAATGGGCTAATTTTAATATTTAAAATCTTGTAAATTAAAATCTAGTTGTAACACAATTTTTTAGTATTTTATTTCAAGTTTTAATGGGTTTTTATTATGGAAAACAAAAAAATAATTATTTTGAACTAAAACTTGCAATTTTGAGCTTGTAAGAGGTCTTTTTGCATAAAATTTCATTGTAAAATCTCTCTCACTCATCCTCACATATTTGGCCGGCCCCACCACCAGCACTAGCCACCTTTCCCCTTAAAAATTTTCTTTAACTCATTTAAATGAAACTTTGTGAGATGGGATTAAAATATAGTAATTGGAGTATGGGCTTTTTTGTAGATTGATGAAAAATTTTCCACAACTCCCCACACCTCTTCCCACTCCTCCTTAGCCGAGACACCTACAGGATACAGTCCCCAAAATTTCCCTTCTCTTTTGCTTCAAAATTTCCATCAAAATCCATTAAAAAACCATCAAAATCCACAAATTTCATCACAAAACTCTAACAAATTCTTGTGATATCTCTTCTCAAGCCTAATTTAGTTGAAAACATGTGGAAAGGAGGCATTTTTAGAGGCAAATCACCATGCTAGATCCATAGAAATTGAGGTATAATCTTGACACATTTAAATTCTTGTGGCTAAATTCCTTAAATTAAATTGTTTTAGTGTTAATTTAGTGTTAATTTCTAATCTAGTTTTTTTTAGTTCATGGCTTGAATTTTAATTAGGGTTTAGAATACCATTATTAGGTTAATTAATTTATTTTGCTATCTAGTGTTTTGTTAACCTAAATCTAAGAGGTTAGCATGCTATTCGGTTTCAAATTAGTGCAAATCTAAGTTAATCTAGTGTGAAATTTTGATTGCTATTGCTAATAAGAAAAATCAAGAAAGGGTTTGCTTGTGGAAAATAGGTTTTGAAGCATCGTTAATGTGTTGAAAATCTGTGTAGTGGCTATCTAATGGTGTGACTTGGGTGATTATGCTAGATTGTAGTCTTTTTTGTCGCAAATCGGCGATGTTTGCACCGATTTTGGAATGCAAATGCTTACTAGTTTTTTAATGAAATTATGTGATGAATTATTTGTGATATCTTGATGATTGAATTGGCATATCCTACGACTTTTAGGGTGTGTGATTGCGGATTTTTGGTTTTATCGGGTTTTAGCTTTGCCGGGCGCCCAAAACGACGATTATAGTTAGTTTTTGTGATTTTCGTGTGTGTTCCGCGCACCTTGTGCACGTTGTGCCTAACTCGTGAACGTTGATGTTTTCCTTTGGGATTTGCACCGTTTCATGATATGTAACCTTATGTTTTGTATTGGTGCAAATTCCAGGTTCGGTCGCGGAGACTTCGGACGCGGCACGAAAAGGAAAGGCGGTGATTGGACATAGCTGGCTGGGGATTCCGGTGAGTAGATGTAACATCCACGGAGGACTATCGTTTGGATGGCGCAAGTCGCCCGATAGTTTAAGTAGTTTAAAGATTTCTAGTGATATTAGTAATTAGGTGTAAATGCTTGCGTAAAATCTTGCTACATCCATGCTTTATATTGTCATACATATGCGAACCCATTCTATTGGACACCTGCACCATTACCAGGGTTTTTATATGCAGCACGAGCACTATTCATGCGTACACACATGCCCTGGTAATTGCCATGCCACGACACTAGATAACATATAATCTAGAATATTGTCACCATTTTTGATACTTAAACCTGTACATTTGCATAAATCCTTAAAATAACATTGTAGAATTGCTATTCATGTGCATGCATACCATTACATCAATTGTTCATGCCTAGTTTATTAATCATACATTGCAACTTGACTATTGATACCATATGCACTCATTATCATTGACATATACACTTATGATGATTATTGAGATTTATGATATTTCTGGATTTCGGGGGAAAGCCGCAAAATTTCTAAAACTTATTTTTTTTAAAAATATGCAAGGTTGCGGTTTTCTAGTGATGTAAGTGTAGTCCACCATGAGTTTGCTATGGTTTTCGAGACCCGTTTCGAGGAGTTGGATGAACCGTCTCGGGTACATGGTGGGCCCGGTAAGGTACCCCGGGGCAAGAGGATCGCAGATGATGGCGTTGAGCCTGGCAGGGGATAGATTACCTATCGGTGACTATTTTGGCACGGCGGATATCCAGAGGATACCGACCATTGCCGCGAAATGATGAGATATTGATATTTGAGATGGGTCAGCCGGACGGCTGAGGCCTAAGTTACTACGATATGGATATATGAGATTTGAGACAGTTTTGAGGTGTCGTTGCTGGAGACAGATTATGGTTGATTCTATTGGTATTGTGCTGATATTTCAAAAGAGATTCCTAAAGGAAAAAGATGATTTCTTATACTTACACATGCAGATCACGAGTTGATTCATATTGCATACATACCTGCTAGTATATTCATATTGCATACATACTTGCTAGTATATTCATATTGCATACATACCTGCTAGTATATCCTGCCATACCTGTATTATAGATGCTAGGATGCTTGTGTGCATGCTTGCGATGGCCTCTATATATGTTATTTATTACTCACGAGTTGGAAACTCACCCCCGTTGTGCCACAGTCTTTTGCAGGTCCGCTCCGTCAGCACAGTAGCGGCGGGCGCACCGCTTCTTTTGCCTCTTTTGCTAGGATGTATTATTATTTTGTACCACCTTTTATATTCTTTGTATCTAGAGTACTCCATCTACTGTATCTACCAGTATTGTTGTATATTGACCTAGAGACTAGACTGTGAGATTTGTGGGCATTTTATGCTGTATTTTGGGGTCGAGCTCACTTGAGCCGACATGTTTCTTCTAACTTATGCCTTTTTATGCTTATTTTGCATATTTCTTATTTATATTGCGTGGGATTTGTGACCGCCTTGTGGCGAAGAGCTAGCTCCGGCTTGGGGATGCCTTATTTGTTGTATTCATATATATTCTCGTTGTACCCATTTTAGGGGCCAGTATTCACAAAGGAGACTGCCGAAATTTTCGGAAAAAATTGATATTGTTTTTAAAAAGGCTTGATATGACTTATTTGATAAACTCGCTTTCACTTGATTGGTTTTCCTTCACTCTCTTGCTTTTTGGTTTTGATTTCTGGTCTTTGGCTTACTTATTTTACAGACGCCTTGAGAAATTTTGTATCTTATGTGCCAGTCACGTTCTGTACCCTACAGGTCATGACAAAGTTGGTATCAGAGCGATAGGTTTTACCTTTCTGAGTTTAGGATGACCTTTGGTAGATGGAGTAAGTGACTTAAGCTGGGTAATGTAGCGTGTGTATGTCCGCGGCATACTTGCGATACGGTACTCCGCCTAGGTGACTTTAGGATATACTTGCTTGAAATTCCTTCTTCAATTCCGTGTATCCTATGATTCTATTCTTATTATCCTGTTCTTGTAATAGCCACTATGCCACCGAAGGCTACGAGAGCACAGAGGGCTGCTGCCCGAGATGAGATCCGAGCAGGCTCGTCCGAGACGAGGACCGAGCAGGGTGGCGTGCCTACGCCTCAGAGACAGACTGATCCGCATTCCCCAGGGCGCTTGGACAGGCTAGAGTCTGGTATGGAGGAGCTACGACAGATGATGGGAGGTATGCAGGAGTTACAACAGATGGTAGGATCCTTAGTAGCGGCCAGTCGTGCACCGAGATCGGAGGACGTACCTACCACATCACAGACTACCCTGGTACCTACTGCCCAGACATTTGCGACTACTACCACCTTGGCTATCCCAGTATCACTACAGGATTTCATGAGGCTGAGACCTCCAGTCTTTACGGGCACCGATGCAGCAGAGGATCCGCAGACATTTCTTGACAGTTTAGCCAGGATCTGCCGTTCGCTCAGATGTTCTGACGATCGATGGGTGGAGCTTGCGAGTTTCCGTCTAGAGGGCCTTGCGCAGACATGGTAGGAGTCGGTCTTGAGAGGTCGAGCTGCAGGTCTACCTCCTATTATTTGGGCCAAGTTCACAGCGGTATTTCTAGCTCGTTTCCTCCCAGAGAGCGTTCGTGACGCGAGGGCCCGCAGTTTTGAAGCTTTGATCAAGACCCCTTGGATGACGGTGTCTGCATACGATGTCCACTTCACGCAGTTGTCTAGATATGCTCCGTATTTGGTGGATACCGAAGAAAAGAGAGTGAAAAGGTTCGTATAGGGACTTGACACCCAGCTATTTCTTGCTATCGGCGCCCAGCACTTCGACACTTATTCAGCTGCTATGGATACGGCGTTGCGGATGGAGGCACGCATTTCAGTGACTTCGGCCGTTCCCGTGCCGAAGAGGATTCGTACCTGTATGCCAGATCAGAGGCATCACGCCAGATCCTTTCCGAGAGATGGTGCCGGCAAAGGGGTTGGGCGAGGTCAGCTATATGGTTCATATCCACAGGGACAGCAGGCGTCGCCAGGATGTTTTGGGTGCGGGAGTCCGCACCATCATATCAGATACTGTCAGGTGAGACGACAGGGAGCGGCGACAGTTCTGCATGTGAACCTACCACCATCACCTCCTCCTCCTCCTAAGAGAGCTCTACTTCCTACCACAGGTGATGCACCACGCCAGTTAGGTGCACCCAGAGGCCGTGGATGCAGCGGTCCTATTCAGAGAGGATGAGGAGGCTGAGGCCGAGGACAGCCAGCTATTGGTGGGGGACAGGCCCGAGTTTTCACCTTGACATCGCAGGATGCGCAGGCATCTAATGCCGTTGTGACAGGTACTTTGCCAGAATGTTCTTTCGACACGCGAGTATTATTCGACCCAGGTTCCACACATTCGTACGTATCTACACAATTTGCACCGATGTTAGGCCGCGAGTCATCGTTGTTAGATCAGCCGCTTGTTGTTATTACTCCGGTAGGCGAGTCGTTTGTCGCTCGTTTTGTATTTCGATTGTGTTCCATTCGTATCGGGGAGAGGGATTCGTCGGTTGATATGATTCACCTCGATATGTTGGATTTTGATGTGCTTCTGGGCATGGATTGGCTAGCCACTTGTTATGCTTCTGTGGACTGCCGTGAGAAGGCAGTCAGATTTTGCTTTCCGGGAGAGCCAGTCCTTGTTATTCAGGGAGACCGCAGTGTCACCCTTCCCAGCTTAATTTCGTCTCTTCACGCTGGTCAGCTACTACGGAGGGGATGTTAGGGATTCTTAGCTTATGTCTGTGATACTCGAGCTGCAGAGGTTCCGTTGGACCAGGTCCCGGTTGTTTGTGAGTTCCTTGATGTTTTCCCTGATGAGCTGCCTGGGTTATCGCCTGAACGCGATTTTGAGTTCTGCATTGACTTGATTCCCGGCTCGGGGCCTATTTCTATACCGCCTTATCGGATGGCCCCGGCAGAGCTTAGAGAGCTGAAGGATCAGTTGCAGGATTTGTTAGATAAAGGGCTTATTCGACCTAGCGTTTCTCCATGGGGTGCTCCGGTCCTGTTTGTCAAGAAGAAGGACGACAGTTTGCGTTTGTGTATCGACTACCACCAGCTAAACAAAGTTACCGTGCGAAACAGGTATCCCTTACAACGGATTGATGATTTGTTCGACCAGCTTCAGGGTGTGAGATATTTTTCGAGGATCGATTTGCGATCAGGATACCATCAGCTACGAGTTCTACAGGAGGATATACCGAGAACAGCTTTCCGCATGCGCTACGGCCACTATGAGTTTTTGGTGATGTCGTTCGGACTCACCAACGCCCCGGCAGCATTCATGGATTTGATGAACCGTATATTCAGGCTGTATTTCGACTTGTTCATCATCGTGTTCATCAACGATATTTTGGTGTATTCCCGGAGCCGAGAGGAGCACGAGCAGCACTTGCGGATTACGTTGCAGACTTTGAGGGAGCACCAGCTTTTCGCAAAATTTTCCAAGTGTGCATTCTGGCTGGATAGCGTTGGTTTCTTGGGTCACGTGATTACGAGAAATGGCATATGTGTGGACCCGAAGAAGATCGAGGCTGTTCAGCAGTGGCCCAGACCGACATCAGTTACGGAGATCCGCAGTTTCCTAGGCCTGGCTGGCTACTACAGGCGATTCATTCAGGAATTCTCCCGTATTGCTGCACCTTTGACCAGATTGACCCGGAAGGGAGTTCCTTTCGTTTGGACGGAGGAGTGCGAGCACAGTTTTCAGCAGCTACGGACTTGTTTGACTATGGCACCGGTATTGTCTTTGCCTTCAGGATCAGGCGGATTCGTGGTTTAATGTGACGCTTCACGAGTGGGGCTAGTGTGCGTATTGATGCAGCATGACAGGGTGATCGCGTATGCTTCGCTGCAGTTGAAGAAACATGAAAAGAATTACCCTGCTCACGATTTGGAGATGGCCACAGTGGTCTTTGCACTTAAGATCTGGCGACATTACCTATATGGAGAGTCGTGCCAGATATTCACCGATCACAAGAGCTTAAAGTATATATTTCAGCAGCGAGACCTGAATCTCAGACAGCGCTGTTGGATGGAACTAGTAAAGGACTACGATTGCGAGATTTTGTATCACCCGGGTAAGGATAATGTAGTGGCGGATGCTTTGAGCAGGAGGCCCGGGGGTAGTCTATCTTGTTTGCGCACAGTACAGAGGCAGTCGTCGGCAGATTGGCAGACTTTATGCAACAGCCGGGTTGAGTTCGAGTTCACTCCGACAGGGGGACAGCTTGCGCATGTTCGTGCACGTCCGCAGTTACCTGACCGTATTCGAGAGGCACAGCCCAGCGATGACCGTCTTTCAGAGATCATGGAGCAGATTAGGCAGGGCAGAGATTCTGAGTTCGTGATCGATGATCAGGGAGTACTGCGATTTGGGACTCGACTGTGCGTACCAGATTCTGAGGGACTGCGGCGTGAGATTCTTGAGGAGGCGCATAGATCCACATACAACGTTCATCCGGGTTCCACCAAGATGTATCATGATTTCCGTGATGTTTACTCGTGGGATGGGATGAAGAGGGACGTCACTGATTTCATGTCGAGATGCCTGACTTGTCAGCAAGTCAAGGCCGAGCACCAGAGGCCCACGGGAGAGTTGCAGCCTTTGCCCATTCCGGAGTGGAAATGGGAGCAGATTTCTATGGGCTTCATTGTGGGTCTACCCAGGACTAGACGAGGGTACGACTCTATTTAGGTGATCGTGGATCGATTGACGAAAGCGGCTCACTTCCTGCCAGTGAAGACGACTTTCGGTTTTGCTCAGTATGCCCAGATATACATCGACGAGATCGTACGGTTGCATGGCGTACCGACTTGTATCGTGTCAGACCGAGGCACCTAGTTTACCAGCCGACTATGGCAGCGACTTCAGGAGGCATTGGGCACCCGTTTGAGTTTCAGCATAGCATTTCATCCGCAGACCGACGGCCAGTCAGAGCGGACCATTCAGACTCTTGAGGACATGCTCGGAGCATGCGTTTTAGACTTCGGAGGTAGCTGGGATCATCATTTACCCTTAGTGGAGTTCTCCTACAACAACAGCTTCCAGGATACTGTTCAGATGCCACCTTTCGAGGCATTGTATAGGA
Source organism: Agapanthus africanus (assembly GCA_030015575.1). NCBI lineage: Eukaryota > Viridiplantae > Streptophyta > Magnoliopsida > Asparagales > Amaryllidaceae > Agapanthus > Agapanthus africanus. The sequence continues at coordinate 403,870,252 of CM057337.1, read as the reverse complement.
GGAGATGCAGATCGCCCGTCTGTTGGACAGAGCTCAGCGAGAGCAGTATATTGGGGCTGCAGCTTGTTGAGGAGACGACAGCGAAGATATAGTTGATCTGAGACCGGATGAAAGCGGCTCAGAGTAGGAAGAAATCGTATGCAGATAGGCGCCGTCGCAGGCTAGAGTTCGCTGTTGGCGATCATGTTTTTCTGAGGGTCTCTCCGATGAAGGGCGTGATGCGATTTGGGTGAAAAGGAGAGCTTAGTCCCAGATTTGTGGGTCCCTTCGAGATTCTCGAGCGTGTCGGCGCAGTTGCATATCGTTTGGCTCTTCCACTCAGCTTTCCCGATGTTCACCCCGTCTTCCATGTTTCGATGCTCCGCAAGTACCTTCACGACCCTTCGCATGCGATTCAGCACCCGACAGTCCAACTAGAGCGCGACCTTTCTTTTGCAGAGCAGCCGGTCATCATCCTGGATCGACAGGTGAAGATATTGAGATCGAAAGTTATACCGACCGTCAAGGTCCTTTGGCGTGGCCCGAGCAGCGAGGAGGTCACCTGGGAGACCGAGGACGAGATGAGGAAGAAATATCCCCATCTCTTTGAAGGTACGCGTAGTTATATTTTTAAATTCGGGGACCGAATTTTTTTAAGGGGGGAAGATTGTAACGCCTTGAAAAGTCGTTTTGGTGTTTTCCCGAAAATCGGTGAAAATTTGGTATTTCTCCGTAAATCGTCTTTTTTGTTATTTTGCAGTTTAAGACTAATTATACCTAATTTGGATAGGTAATTGCTATTTTTTAGTAGCTAATGAGTTACTTATAAATTTCTGGTCATTTAAAAATTTTCCCTAATTTTTCAATTTTTAATATTATTTTAAGCTGGTAAAAAAAACGTTAAATTAGCGATAAATACAAATTTAAATGGGATAATTTTAATCTTTAAAATCATGTTAATTAAAATCTAGTTGTAAAATAATTTTTTAGTATTTTATTTCAAGTTTTAATGGTTTTTTTTATGGAATACAAAAAAATAATTATTTTTAACTAAAACTTGCAATTTTGAGCCTGTAGGTGGTCTTTTTGCATAAAATTTCATTGTAAAATCTCTCTCACTCATCCTCACATATTTGGCCGGCCCCACCACCTGCAGTAGCCACCTTTCCCCTCAAATTTTTTTTTAACTCATTTGAATGAAACTTTGTGAGATGGGATTAAAATATAGTAATTGGAGTATGGGTTTTTTTGTTGATTGATTGGTCTTTTGACCTTGAAAATTTTTCCACAACTCCCCACACCACTTCCCACTCCTCCTCAGCCGAGACACCTACAGGAAACAGCCCCCAAAATTTCCCTTCTCTTTTGCTTCAAAATTTCCATCAAAATCCATTAAAAAACCATCAAAATCCACAAATTTCATCACAAAACTCTAACAAATCCTTGTGCTATCTCTTCTCAAGCCTAATTTAGTTGAAAACATGTGGAAATGAGGCATTTTTAGAGGCAAATCACCATGCTAGATCCATAGAAATTGAGGTATAATCTTGACCCATTTAAATTCTTGTGGCTAAATTCCTTAAATTAAATTGTTTTAGTGTTAATTTCTAATCTAGTTTTTTTTAGTTCATGGCTTGAATTTTAATTAGCGTTTAGAAAACCATTATTAGGTTATTTAATTTATTTTGCTATCTAGTATTTTGTTAACCTAAATCTAAGAAGTTAGCTTGCTATTGGGTTTCAAATTAGTGCTAATCTAAGTTAATCTAGTGTGAAATTTTGATTGCTATTGCTAATAAGAAAAATCAAGAAAGGGTTTGCTCGTGGAAAAAATGTTTTGAAGCATGATTAATGTGTTGAAAATTTGTGTAGTGGCTATCTAATGGTGTGACTTAGGTGATTATGCTAGATTGTAGTCTTTTTTGTCGCAAATCGGCGATGTTTGCACCGATTTTGGAATGCAAATGCTTACTAGTTTTTTTAAGAAATTATGTGATGAATTATTTTTGATATCTTGATGATTGAATTGGCATCTCCTACGACTTTTAGGGTGTGTGAATGCGGATTTTTGGTTTTATCGGGTTTTAGCTTTGTTGGGCGCCCAAAACGACGATTATAATTAGTTTTTGTGATTTTCGTGTGTGTTCCGCACACCTTGTGCATGTTGTGCCTAACTCGTGAACGTTGATATTTTCGTTTGGGATTTGCACCGTTTCATGATATGTAACCTTATGTTTTGTATTGGTGCAAAGCGGAGACTTCGGACGCGGAGACTTCGGACGCGGCAGGAAAAGGAAAGGTGGTGATTGGACATAGCTAGCTGGGGATTCCGGTGAGTAGATGTAACATCTACGGGAGACTATCGTTCGGATGGCGCAAGTCGCCCGATAGTTTAAGTAGTTTAAATATTTCTAGTGATAATAGTAATTAGGAGTAAATGCTTGCGTAACATCTTCCTACATCCATGCTTTATATTGTCATACATATGCGAACCCATTCTATAGGACACCTGCACCATTACCAGGATTTTTATATGCAGCACGAGCACTATTCATGCGTACACACACGCCCTGGTAATTGCCATGCCACGACACTAGATAACATATAATCTAGAATATTGTCACCATATTTCATACTTAAACCTGTACATTTGCAATAAATCCTTAAAATAACATTGTAGAATTGCTATTCATGTGCATGTATACCATTACATCAATTGTTCTTGCTTAGTTTATTAATCATACATTGCAACTTGACTATTGATACCATATGCATTCATTATCATTGACATATACACTTATGATGATTATTGAGATTTATGATATTTCTGGATTTTGGGGGAAAGCCGCAAAATTTCTAAAACTTATTATTTTTTTTAAATATGCAAGATTGCGGTTTTCTATTGATGTAAGTGTCGTCCACCATGAGTTTGCTGTGGTTTTCGAGACCCATTTCGAGGAGTTGGATGAACCGTCTCGGGTACATGGAGGGCCCGGTAAGGTACCCCGGGGCAAGAGGATCGCAGATGATGGTGTTGAGCCTGGCAGGGGATAGATTACCTACCGGTGACTGTTTTGGCACGGCGGATATCCAGAGGATACCGACCGTGGCCGCGAGATTATGAGATATTGATATTTGAGATGGGTCAGCCGGACGGCTGAGGCCAGAGATACTACGATATGGATATATGAGGTTTGAGACAGTTTTGAGGTGTCGTTGCTGGACACAGATTCTGATTGATTCTATTGGTATTGTGCTGATATTTCAAAAGAGATTCCTAAAGGAAAAAGATGATTTCTTATACTTACACATGCAGATCACGAGTTGATTCATATTGCATACATACCTGCTAGTATATTCATATTGCATACATACCTGCTAGTATATTCATATTGCATACATACCTGCTAGTATATCCTGCCATACCTGTATTATAGATGCTAGGATGCGTGAGTGCATGCTTGCGATAGCCTCTATAGATGTTATTTATTACTCACGAGTTGGCAACTCACCCCCGTTGTGCCACAGTCTTTTGCAGGTCCGCTCCGTCAGCACAGTAGCGGCGGGCGCACCGCTTCTTTTGCCTCTTTTGCCTGGACTCGAGGCTTTTGCTCGTAGGTGGGTTGTATTATTATTTTGTACCACCTTATATATTCTTTGTATCTAGAGTACTCCATCTACTGTATCTACCAGTATTGTTGTATATTGACCTAGAGACTAGACTGTGAGATTTGTGGGCTTTTTATACTGTATTTTGGGGTCGAGCTCACTTGAGCCGACATGTTGCTTCTAACTTATGCCTTTTTATGCTTATTTTGCATATAGCTGATTTATATTGCGTGGGATTTGTGACCGCCTTGTGGCGAAGGGCTAGCTCCCGCTTGGGGATGCCTTATTTGTTGTATTCATATATATTCTGGTTGTACCCATTTTGGGGGCCAGTATTTACAAAGGAGACTCTGCCGAAATTTTCGGAAAAAATTGATATTGTTTTTAGAATGGCTTGATATGACTTATTTGATAAACTCGCTTTCAATTGATTAGTTTTCCTTCACTCTCTTGCTTTTTGGTTTTGATTTCTGGGCTTTGGCTTACTTATTTTATAGACGCCTTGAGACGTTTCGAATCTTAAGTGCCAGTCACGTTCTGTACCCTACGGGTCGTGACAATGATGGGCGATGGATGATCCCATATCCATTGGTGTTTGACATCAGAGAAGGTTTACGGGTGCTCAGTAGAGACTGGGTACACTGGACGGACTCGCCGAGAACTCCCAGATGGTATTATACCTCACGTCAGATGGCAGTTCTTTGGTGACACTGGTACAGGTTAGTCTGTAGACCCGAGATCGTCATAGAGTCTTGTGTGATTCCCACTGTGCTTTGATTTCCATAATACCACGTCCAATAGGGCGTGCAAAACGGTGGCTTTTGGGTACAGTCCTGAATAACATGGAGACAATGAGCGATAGGAGGGGATTCGTCTCTCCCGGTATAGGGAGTTGATGTTGCGCTGTGTTCGATTGGCTATAACTGGAAACCCTGGCCAGGGCTGATATAGAGATTTACTGGTAAGTGTTACCAGTAGTTTCTCGACCTGTTATGAGCCTCACATCGACACGACTTATCGGTTACTGGGGTCTGACGTATACCACCCCTAGACTAGATTTGCGACATATCAGACGAAGAGACCGGACTATAGGGAGTGTTACTGATTGGATTCGCAGGAGAATGTATAGGCTTGCTTGTTGATCTTCTGATCGCTCAATACCCGGGTGGCCGTTACGTTTGGCAGACCGCTTGCGGCTTGTGGGTGTTTGATATGATCATCACTTACTGCCGGCGTATTGACGAGCCTTTAGAGTCCTACACAGAGGTTTCCTGCCTCAAGTGAAACGGAGTAGTAGCGCATATGTGATATGTGCGGGAATGAGATTAATGCGAGTATGTGATACCGCATTATATTCTCGTGATGTGTGACATGATAGGTTATATTTGATATAGCCGAGTTATCGGATCGAGCGTTGATTCGATAAGATGTTGAATTTGATATTAGTCGGTTATATGAGATTTAGCCGGATTATTATATCAAGAGTTGATTTGATAATTTAATGTATAATTATATATTTGATATATTATAATACATTAACTAATATTTAGCTCACTATTGATTTCTTTTTCTCACATGATGTGCACATTGTATGTATATACGCGATATGTACATTTGTGCACATGGATTGTGTCATGTTTGATGATACATAAAAGATAGGTGTATGAGATTAACATAATGCTAGGGTTAAGTTAGGGTTTCTATTTATGTTAAGCTAATTCAAAAGGAATTGAGTTTGTTATGCTAAAGCTTGCACTAAAGCTTATGAATAAGCTTTGACAAAGTCAACCCTTTTGTCTAGTTTAAGATATTTATCAAACCCAACCTTTAACCATAGCCATGAGTTAATTCTCTACATGAGTTAGCCATGTGGGCTTAACTCAACCAAGGGTGCAATAATTCATTTAAAATGAACTATTCACAAGTCATCTTCTTCTTCTTGAAGCTCCATGAAAAAGCTTGCTAGCTTCAATGGAGTTTTGAGATAAAGTGTGAGAAAATCAATTCTAAAGTGAGCCCACCTCCTACTTATTCATCCTCTACCACTTGCCATGTAGTTGAGTGTGTTCTCTTCACAAAGTTCATGACCTTGTGAAGGAATGGCTTAATTCAGTGTCTCCTCGACGTAGATCATCTTCGGCCTCGAAGTCATCGAAGCAAGCACGTTCGTTTCTTCGCGGGAGCCTCTCTAGAGTCCGGAAGATCATGATCGCGGCGAAGGGACTACTACACGGAGATATTGAAGTGAAGGACCTGACTACCAAGGTTGTAATCCCAAACTCTTAGAAGTAAAGTTGTTTACTTGCTTATAGTTTTCGCATAATCTCTAGTATACGATCTTGGTTAGGGTTGTTCGGCATGTCTAATTTTTGAATCGGGCATGGTTGATACCTTGTAGAACCTTGTGAGAGTTCCTAGTGACCCTACAGTGGTATCAGAGCCAAGCTAGAGGTTTAGGCGAAGTCTAGGCGAAGTTTAAAGTCCGACCGAACTCCGAAAACCCCATTTATACCCTTCTCTGGATATTTTTCAAAAAGTTGATTTTTTCTGCATTAAAAATACTCAAAAAAATCATCAGGGAATTATAGGAATTACTGTAAAACCCGACCCCCTAAATCACCCAAACCGCCGCGGAACCGCGGCCAAACCAAGGCATTGGCGGCGGTTCCGCGGCAGGTAATGAGGATTGAGGGATAGGGTTTGCACAGTAACCTCCGTAGGTAATTCCTGATTCTTCTGGGAATTTTTAATTATACTCAAGTGTTGAGTTTTCTGGGGTGTATTGGGGACACGTTGATTCGATCGGTTAATTTAACTTCGTTTTTGTTTTTTCCAGATAATTTTAGAAACTGTTAAAAAGTTCGAACGGATATCAATAACTCACTTTTTCCCCTGTCTGAAAATTTTTCAAGAGTTGGATTTTTTCTCGAGTTTGAAACTTCCGGAAAATCTTGCAAGTAAAGCGGTGGACGTCAAGAAGACAACAAACCTTAACTCGATTATGTGACCGTCTTGAACTGCCTCTAAAACTTAGGGTTTTGGGGCAGTACGGCGTGCCACATGTGAGGCATTGGCTTGACCCTTCTACGGCTGGACCACTGGTACTGTGGCATGTGATGGATATTTTTTGAACTCCGCTCAAGTGTTGAGCTATTTGGGAAATCTTGGGTGTTTGATTATTCGATCGGAAAATTTAACACTGTCTTTTTATCTGGAATGTGATACAATATTTGGAATCCACAAGTAGTTATGAGATAACTAATTTGAATGTTATAAATCTAGCAGTTCAGTCGAAGTTGATCGGTTGCCACGGGATTTTGATATGATCAAAAGTCTGTCGCAATCACGTAGCGTACGCGGATCGTACGCGGATACTAGCCGGGTAAATTTAATAGACAGCCACACCCTATAGCCCCGTCCAAGTGAATGTAGGAGAACCCCGTTACCAAAAGCATCCGTTTGGGTGCTCGTGGCAGCGGTGTTCCGCCTTAGTTCACTTCGTCAACGGCATCGGGGGTGCGGCCATCTACTAAAGTTTGCGACGAGCATTTGATCAGGATGTCGGGAATCTTGTTGAATTGCCCGACTTGATATTGAAAAGAGTTTTCGATAATGAGACTAAAAAGCGGGGTTTATAATTGTTAGGCATGCGATGTCTAAGGAATTCATTTGGTTAGGCATGCGATGTCTAACAAGGTTGCGGATTCCAACTGTTGTAGTTTTACACTTTCTTTTCTGTGAACGTAAGCGTAGTATGTGGTGTATCGCCGGCTTCGTTGCTATACATCAACGACAATCGGGATATGCATACTTGCTTACGTTGATGATATGAGATATTATGTGTTGCTATGATATGTTATATTGGATCGTCGCGTTTTGAATAGCCGTGGGTTTTATGTGAGATGAGAGTTTTTCTTTTTCATTAATGTAAAATTCATTTCTATGTAATATTCTTTTATAGGGGCACTTCTGGGCTGAGGATGATGTCACCATTGTATATTATTTACTTTTCCGCATTAGGTAGACCCAAGGCGGGGAGCACAAGTAACCAGGTTCTAGGGTCCAGTGGGAGACCATCTCGAGGAGTCGAGACCGGGTCTCCTAATCCTAGAATTGGCAGTGTTGCTTGCCACTCTCGTAGGGGTCTAGGGATGTGTGTTTGGATATTCATTACGACCGTAGAATCCGTGTTTTATGCAGGCTCGTAATAAAACACGGACGTCCTAGTATATCCAATATTTCATATATGTTCTTCTGCTGCAATGTTCTGTGATGAGATCATATTAGTGCCTGAGACGAATGCTTATATTATATATATGAGATATATGTTATATTGCATATTTCGTTTCAAATGAGATGCTTGTGAAGCATAAAAAAATAGGACTTCATTAATGAGATTACTGAAAATAAAAGAAACCTAAAGATGTTGTAGAAACTTGTCTTAAAAACAGGTAGCTCTAGTTCTTGCTTTGCATAGCGGTGTTCCTTGTAGAACATCCAGCACCTTATTCGATAAGGAAAGAGCCGAGATCCCTTCACTGGGAGTGACCTCTTTAGTGAACCTAGCAGATGCTACAAACTCGGTTTGTCTTTTGATTGCATCTATAGTTCTTGCTTTGCATAGTGATATTTATGAAATATCCTGCACCTTATTCGATGAGGAAAGAGCCGACGATCCCTTCACCGGGAGTGACCTCTTTAGCGAAACTAGAAAACGCCTCAAAAACACTCCATTTAAAATCACTTGATTCTACAACGATATCAAGTTCATTACGCAAAAGGTTTTCTTAAAAACCTGTCGTAGCCCTCCGTCATTTTAGGAAGTAGAGTACTTAGTATTCGTGCTGCGTACGTCGACTTTAGTTGAGGCGTAGTGTACGGTAGCTAAGTGATGTCTTCCTACACAGCATATGATGCAATTAGTTAGGAAATTCATGTGATTATGTCGACCATAGTTGAGGGTCATGTAGGGTGGGTCTGATTAATCATGAAATGACTGGTAGAACTTGACTAGTGCTTATTTTATGTTGACCTTAGTTAAGGTCATAAGTGCTAGGGGTAAAATATTATCGGGAATTTCAAGTGTTGAAATTTGTAATGAGATTGCATACCTTCAATGAGATAGTTGGATCCCCATACCCGCTGCGAGTAAGGGTTACTCCTGGGAGAGTTTTACACATTATAATTAGCCGATCAAGTAGGTGTATAGAAAGGTGTCAACGGGGTTACGCCCCTGGGAAAACGAGGTTTATTTTAATTAGGTCTGTACGAAAGCACGGGGAACCTCCCTCAAAGTACCGGCACTGGCCTGGCTGAAAGATTGGCAAACTTGTAGGGTGTAATTAATCCCAGCTATTCTTTCCTTTTTGGGTTTGAAGGAAGATTTGACTAAAACAGTGGGAGACATCCTGATTAGATAAATTGATAACCAATCTAATCTTGTAAAAGCGCACGCTGAGTGTTTTCTTCTCTCTCTCTCCAGGTAGCGACCATATCACGCCTTAATCAAGAAAATAATACGGATGTATTGATCGAACCCGCTTGTTATACTGCGCTAAGGAACGTTGGTCCCGCTCCAACTTATAATTGTTATAAGACCGAGCGGGAAATAGGGGATTACCAGAATTCCCATGCCGCCTAAACGAAGAAAGTGCATGTTGATGCATCTTCTTCGGGTGTGTTCATTACAAAGAACTGTTTCTCAATATCCTTTACGTCCTGGGTATTTGATACCGGATCAGGATCCCACATATGTAATTTGTTACATGGGCTACAGATAGGTAGAGAACTGACAACGGGTGATAAATTTCATGAGGCAGAAACGGTGCAAGTGTTGCAGCCAAGTCTGTTGGTAGTTATCACCCTGTATTAGCAAATACATTGATTCTGAACGAATGTTATTAGATACCGAACCTGATATACAACATCATATCAGTCTCTTTATTAAGTAAAGAAGGATATAATTTTGTATTGTTGGATAATGTTTTGAACAATTCCTATATCAAGAGTAGATCGGTTCAGGCACGTTATCTAAAAGCACTAACATTCTAAATCAAACTACAGTTCTTAGTATACGGAACACACACAAGAGGAAGAGTTCAGAAATGAACGAATCCTTCTGGAGGCATTGTAGACTAGGTCATATCAATGCGATGCATATTTAAATCTGTTTGAATTTACAACTTGTGAAACTTGCCAATCATGTCACAAAGATAAAATGACCATAGCTCTATTTATTGGAAACAGAGAAAGAGTTGGTAAACTCTTGGGATTGATACATGATGATGTGTGTAATTCCCAAGTCTACACATGTCAGGACTGGTTCTTTATACTTCATTACATTCACTGATTATCTCTATAGATCTGGACATATGTTCCTGTTGAAACACAAGTCTGGAACTTTTGAGAAATTCAATGAATATAAGTTAGAAGTAGAGAACCAAAAACAGGTATAAGTATTATGTTCTTTGATGAGATCAAGGAGGAGAATACTTGAGCACGGGATTCCTGGACTATTCTAAAGGAGAATGAGATTCTCTCAGCATTACTCCTCCGTATACACCACAGCACGTCGGTGTATCGGGGCGGAGCAATCACACCCTATTTGATATGGTGCGCTCTATGATGAGTATTACTGAGTTTCCTATTTTCTTTTGGGAGTTATGCGCTTGTGAAGCTGCATACCTATTGAATAGGGTTCCAATCAAATTAGTTGCCTACCACTTCATATGTGATATGGAATGGGAAAAGCCCATATCTTAAGTAAGTTAAGATTTGGGGTTGTCCGGCCGATGTCTAAAAGAAAAATCCGGACAAGCTCGAGGCAAGCTCATCTCTGTAAAACTGGAAGTAGTTCCAGCTATACAAACTGCTACAGATGATTTGGAAGACCCGTAGGATTCAATAGTTTCCAACGAACCTCAGCCTCTCCGCCGATCTAGTAGGGTTCCTCACCCACCTGAGAGATACTTCGGTTTCTCTATGAAAGTGGGAGTGAGGATTGCATCATGAGATAGTGACCTAACTAGTTTCGAGCTGGCCATCAGGAGTGGGACTTTGTAAGAATGGCTGGATGCTTAGCGATCTGAGATGGAATCCTTATACACCAACAAAGTATGGACTTTGGTTCCTTTATCTGAAGGGTTAAATCCCCATCAGGAGCAAGTATATCTTGAGAAGATTACTTGGTGTACATGGAAAAGTTGAGACTTTCAAAGATATGCTTAAGTCCATCCAGATCCTACTTGCGACGGCTACATACCATGACTACGATATCTGGCGGATGGGTGTCATTACTGCTTTTCTAAATACTAATTTGGAAGAGAGCGTCTATAAGTACACAGCCAGAGGGCTTCGTAGACAGTGGGAGCAGCGGATGTAGGGCTCCTAGGCACACTAATGAGGTCTCACAAGGCATCAACCATGCCATTTTCAAAAATTACAAGTGCCGAGAAACCCTAATACGGATCGTTAACTAGAATTATAGGCGAAACAAGCAACTAGTTAACAACTTAACTAAGTAAACGGAAATACAACCTTTGTAGATCCGGTTCACCACCTCCATAGCTCCATGATGAAGTCCCCTTGCTGTCCAATCGAATTCCGGGCTGTAGCGTCGGCTTCATCGGAGAAATGGGCGGGCTAGGTCGTCGACTACGATGCCGAAGATGATCTACGTCGAAGCATCACAAGTTCAAGCTCCCACTTCACCAAGTCATGAAACTTATCAAGAAAACACCCTATACTACTTGGCAAGAGGTAGAGGATGAAGAAATAGGAGGTGGCTTCACTTTAGAATTGGTTTTCTCACTCATTTTCACTAGTTGCCATTGTTGATAGCAAGCTTTTCTTCATGTGAAGAAGAAGAAGAAGAAGCAAGAATATGATAAGTGTTATATCAAAATAATAAAATAATTGAATACTTATCATATCCTAACTATGATTAAGTGCAGAGAATCTACTAGGGTTAGTGAATGGTTAGGTTTAGTAGATGAAGACAAAATGGTCAAACCTTCTTGAAACTTCAACAAGCATCATGTTTTTCAAGCAACCATTTTGTATTCTTCTCACTTTATTTGTCCAAAAATAAATGGATAAATAAATAAATGAATAATTCAAAACCCTAACCATTATGATAACCAAGGTATAAGTCTTTACACAAAATCAAGTAAGTATGTATCTTCAATCATGATTCAATCAAGTGCACAAAAGTATATCACATATACAACTTGTGTACAACAAGTGAGAAAATCCATTTAAAGTGAACCAATACTAGTTAATGCAAATTAATATATCAAATATATAATTATGCATTAAATCATTAAATCAACACTTGATTTAACGACCCGGTCATATCGCATATAACTGACTAATATTCAATGTATCGGCTTATCGAATCAATCCTTGATTCGATAACTAGGTTATATATCGCATACAACCATTCGATACATTCATCGCGAGGATAGAATACGGTATCACATACACGCATTATTCTCGGTCCCGCACATATCTCATATGCACTCCTATTTCATTTCGCTTGAGCCAGGAAACCTCTGTGTAGGACTCTAAAGACTCGTCAATACGCCGGCAGCAGGTGATGATCATATCAAACACTCACAAGCCGCAAGCGGTCTGCTAAACGTAACGGCCACCCGGGTATTGAGCGATCAGAAGATCGACGAGTAAGCCCGCTCATACTCCTGTGGATCCAACCAGTAACACTTACCGTACTGTCCGGTCTGATCGTCTGATATGTCGCATATCTCGCCTAGGGGTGGTAAACGTCAGACCCCAATAGCTTGATAAGTCGTGTCGATATGAGGTCTATAACAATTCGAGATACTACTGGTAACACTTACCAGTAAATCTCAGCAACCCTGGCCAGGGATTTCCGGTTATAGCCAATCGAACACAGCGCAACATCAACTCCCTATACCGGGAGAGACGAATCCCCTCCTATCGCTCATTGCCTCCATGTGATTCGGGACTGTACCCAAAAACCACCGTTTTGCACGCCCTCTTGGACGTGGTAAAGTGGAAATCAAAGCACAGTGGGAATCACACAAGACTCTATGACGATCTCGGGTCAACAGACTACTCTGTACCAGTGTCACCAGAGAACTGCCAACTGACGTAAGGTATAATACCATCTGGGAGTTCTCGGCGAGTCCGTCCAGTGTACCCAGTCTCCACTGAGCACCCGTATATCCTCTCTGATGTCTAACACCAATGGATATGGGATCATCCATCGCCCATCTGTATGGGTCGATAAGGTATACGCTAGTCTACTATGGTATATCGATGCCCCGTCTCGATATACCCACGACTAGGGACCTTGAAGGATGTACTTATGGACTACCATATCCCCACTAGTATGATCCGCATCATAGTCCAGGTAGTCAAGTACACATCCTAAGGGCTTTACCAGCATGTAACAGAGAGACAATCGGTGTACACGTTAAGGTAAAGAGCAACCAGATAGCATACTATCATGTCGAGCAAGAAAGTCCTCCCTATATATGTCCAAGCATCCAATACAATATACATCCTATGTATAGTAATGGCCTCTAGGGCATACATATAACTAACAATCTCCCACTTGCACTAGGGCCATCTGATAGCAGTGGTTGTAGTATCTCATACTCAACCATCCCATAAAAGTCTCTCTCTGGGAAAAGGCCTTTGTGAGTGGATCCGTCGCGTTGTCCTCTGAGTCTATTCTCCTAACCTCGCTCACCCTGGAGATCAACCATCTTCATGATCAGGTGATACTGCCTTAGAATATGTCTGGATCACTGATGGGACCGGCGTTCCTTGGCATAAGCCACAACTCCATTGTCTCACAATGGTTGGAACGTAGTTCATCTCATGAACCAATATACACCCTAACAACCTCTTTGGTAGCATCTTAAGTAGCGATGTATCGAGCCTTTATCGTCTAGTATGCCACGGTATCTAGCTTGGAACTCTTCCAACATACTGTCCCTTTACTGAGGGTAAAGACAATGCCTGCGACTGATTTTCAGTCGTCCTCATCACCCTGGAACCCTTCCAGTGATTCTCCCCAGGATCGGTTGATACCATCTCACTACAACTAGTGAGAATCCTAACATCCAATTAGATCTATCTCATAGATCCAAAACCCAGGATTTAGGAGGTATCATTTTGATCCTATATGGAGAATCATTGTGATAAGCGGAGATTGACCGAGCAAGCATAGAAACTCCTTCCCTATCAACAGTATGTCATCCACGTACTCTACGAGGATCACCACCATACTCCCTACTACCTTTTTGTTTATACAAGGTTCATCTACCATTTTGATGATGTCAAACTCTTTGACCAACAAATCAAAACAGATGTTCCAACTCCGCGATACCTGCTTTATCCTATAAAGCATCTTGTATACGTTTCCGCTGCTCCCACTGTCTACGAAGCCCTCTGGCTGTGTACTTATAGACTCTCTCTTCTAAAACATTATTTAGAAAAGCAGTCATGACACCTAACTGCCAGGTATCGTAGTCATGGTATGTAGCCGTGGCAAGTAGGATCTGGATGGACTTAAGCATAGTCACTTGGAAAAGTTTTCATCATTATCCACGCCTGGTCAATGACGAAAAACTTCAACAAGTCTAGCTTTGAAAGTCTTAACTTTTCCATCTACACCAAGTAATCTTCTCAAGATTTACTTGCTCCTGATGGGGATTTAACCCTTCAGACATAGTATCCAAAGTCCTACTTTGCTGGTGTACATGGATTCCATCTCAGATCGCTAAGCATCCAGCCATTCTTACAGAGTCCCTACTCTCGATGGCCTGCTCGAAACTAGTTGGGTCATCATCTCATGATGCATTCCTCGCTTCCACTGTCATCGAGAAACCGAGGTATCTCTCAGGCGGATGAGGAACCCTACTAGATCGGCGGAGAGGCTGAGGTTCGTCGGGAACTGTTGAATCTTTTGGTTCTGTCAAATCATCAGCTATAGTTTTGTATAGCTGGAACCTTTCCAGTTCTACAGAACTGACCTTGCTTCGAGCTTGTCCGGATTTTGCTTTTCAGACATAGGCTGGACAACCCCAAATCTTAACTAACTTAAGAGATGGGCTCTTCCCTTATCATATCAAATATGAAGTGGTAGGCAACTAATTTGATTTGAACCCTATTCAATAGGTATGCAGCTTCTCAAGTGCATAAGTCCTAAAAAGGAAATAGGTAACTCAGTAGTACTCATCATAGAGCACACCTTATCATATAGGGTGAGATTGCTCCGTCCCGATATACCATTGTGCTATGGTGTATACGGAGGAGTAATGCTGAGAGAGAATCTCATTCTCCTTTAGAAAAGTCCAGGAATTCCATGCACAAGTATTCTCCTCCCTGATCTCATCATAGGACATAATACTTATACCCGTATTGGTTCTCTACTTCTAACTTATATTCTGTGAATATCTCAAAAGGTTCGGACTTGTGTTTCAACAGGAACATAGGTCTGAATCTCCAAAGATCATCAGAGAATGTAATGAAGTATAAAGAACCGGTCTTGGCAAGTGTAGACAGGGGACCTACATATATCAACATGTATCATCCCAAGAGTTCATTAACTCTTTCTCTGATTCTAATAAACAGAGCTATGGTCATCTTATCTTTGTGACATGACTGGCAAGTTTCACAAGATGTAAATTCAAACTGATTTAAATATGCATCTAAAATGTAACTTCAGCCAGTCGGATCACATTGATATGACCTAGTCTACAATGGCTCAAGAAGGATTCGTTCATTTCTGAACTCTTCCTCTTTTGTGTGTTCCGTATACTTAAGAACTGTAGTTTGATTTAGAACATCAATGCTTTTTAGATAACGTGCCTGAACCGATCAACTTTTGATATAGGAAATGTTCAAAACATTATCCAACAATACAAAATTATATCCTTTCTTTACTAATAAAGAGACTGATATGATTTTGTATATCAGGTTCGGTATCTAATAACATTCGTTCAGAATCAATGTATTTGTAATACAGGATGACAGTGACCAACAGACTTGGCTGCAACACTTGCCCCGTTTTCTGCCTCATGAAACTTATCACCCGTTCTCAGTTCTCTACCTAGCTGTAGCCCTATGTAACAGATTACATATCTGGGATCCTGATCTGGTATCACATACCCAAGATGCGGAGGATACTGAGAAACAGTTCTTTGTAATGAACACACCCGAAGATGATGCATCAGCTTGCACTCTCTTCGTTTGGGCGGCACGGGAATTCTGGTAATCCCCAATTTCCTGCTATGTCTTATAACAATTATAAGTTGGAGCGGGACCAACGTTCCCCAGCTCAATATAATAAACGGGTTCGGTCAATATATCCGTTTTATTATCTTGATTAAGGCGTGATATGGTCGCTACCTGGAGAGAGAGAGAAGAAAACACTCAGCGTGCGCTCTTGCAAGAATAGATTAGTTATTATTTTATCTAATCAGGATGGCTCCCACTGTTTTTATCAAATCTTCCTTCAAACCCTAAAAGGAAAGACTAGCCGGGATTAATTACACACTACAAGTTCGCCAATCTTTCAGCCAGGCCAGTGTCGGTACTTTGAGGGAGGTCCCCCGTGCTTTCGCGCGAACCTAATTAATGTAAACCTCGTTTTTCCCAGAGGCGTAACCTCGTTAACACCTTTCTAGACACCTACTTGATCGGCTAATTGTAATGTATAAAACTCTCTCAGGAGTAACTCTTACTCGCAGCGGGTATCGGGATCCAACTATCTTATAGAAGGTATGCAATCTCATTGCAAATTTCAACACTTGAAATTCCCGATAATTTTGCCCCTAGCGTCCTATGACCTTGACGGAGGCCAAACTACCCATAGTCCGCTAGTCAAGTTCAACCCGTCATTTCCTGATTGAATTAAACCCACCCGCACGACCCTTGATGGAGGCCAAACAACGCCGTACGAATACCCTAATCCAATCGCATCATATGCTAGCAGATAAGCACTAGTTATCTACCGTACACTACGCCTTGACGGAGGCCAAACTACCGCAGTACGAATACTAACTAGTACTTATCTGAAATGACGGAGGGCTACGACAGGTTTTTCTGAAAACCTATTGCGTAATGAACTTGATATAGTTGTAGAATCAAATGATTTTTAAAATGGAGTGTTTTTGAAGCTTTTCTAGTTTTGCTAAAGGAGTCACTCCTGGTGAAGGGATCGTCGGTCCTTTCCTCATCGAATAAGGTGCGGGATATATCATATATATATCTCTGTGCAAAGCAAAAACTCTTAAAAGCAATCAAAAGACAAACCGAGTGTGTAGCATCTGCCAGTTATTGCTAAATGAGTCACTCCCGGTGAAGGGATCTCGGTCCTTTCCTCATCGAATAAGGTGCAGGATATATCACATATACCGCTGTGCAAAGTAAGAACTGTAGCTACCTGTTTTATTTATTTTTTTTAAATTCGATTATACAACATCTTAGGTTTCTTTTACTTTCATTAATCACATTAATGAAGTCCCATCATTAAAGTACCTAAACATCACAGATAAATACGACGTACACTTATGCCATCCGCATTCGCCTCAATGTCCCCTCGTGCACCGTTAGCTTAGGTAACTAACGGCAGAGCGAGGCAGGGCTAGCGCGGGTGTAAAACATAAGTAACGTCTATATAATATATCATATATACTATATAAAGTATCCATCACAGAACATATCACATGATCACATCACATATATCGCAGCAGAAGAATCATATGAAATATTGGATATACTAGGACGTCCGTGTTTTCAATACGAGCCAGTATAAAACACGGATTCCACGGTCGTGATGAATAGCCAAACCCACACCCCTAGACCCCTACGAGAGCGGCAAGCAACCCTACCAATTCTAGAGTTAGGAGACCCGGACTCGACTCCTCGAGTTGGTCTCCCATTGGACTCCAGAACCCGGTTACTTGTGCTCCCCTCCTTGGGTCTATCCTAGTGCGGAAAAGTAAATAATATACAAAGGGTGACATCTTCCGCAACCTGGAAGTGCCCCAATAAAAGAATATTACATACAAATTTTTACATGAATGAAAATGAAAAACACTCATTTCATATAAAAACCCCCGGCTATTCAAACACGACGATCCAATATAACATATCCAGCAACACATAACATCACATGTCATCAACGTAAGTAAATATGCACATCCCAATTGTCGTTGACATATAGCAACGAAACCGGCGATATCACATATTACACTTACGGTCACAGAAAAGAAAGTGTAAAACTACAACAGTTGGAATCCGCAACCTGCATAGACATCGCATGCCTAATCAAATGAATTCCTTAGACATCGCATGCCTAACAATTATAAACCCCGCATTTTAGTCTCAAAATCGAAAACACTTTTCAATATCAAGTCGGGTAATTCAACAAGATTCCCGACATACTGATCGAATGCTCGTCGCAAACTTTAGTAGACGGCCGCACCCCCGATACCGTCGACGAAGTGCACCAAGGAGGAACACCGCTGCCTCGAGCACCCGAACGGATGCTTTCGGCGACGGGGTTCTCCTACAGTCACTTGGTCGGGGCTATGGGGTGATGCTGTCTATTAAGTTTACCCGGCGAGTATTCGCGTACGCTACGTGATTGCGACGGACATTTGATCACATCAAAATTCCGTGGCAACCGATCAAGTGAGACTAAAGTGCTATGTTTATAACATTCATTCAGTTATCTCATAACTACTTATGAATTCCAATTATTGTATCCCATTCCAGATAAATAGAAAATGTTAAACTTTCCGATCGAACATCCAAACACCCAAGTTTTCCCGAAACAGCTCAACACATGAAACAAGTTTAAAAATATCCAGTTCATGCCTCAGTACCAACGGTCCAGCCGTAGAAGGGTCAAGCCAGCGCCTCACATGTGGCACGCCGTACTGCCCCAAACCCGAAGTTTCAAAGGGTAGTTCAAGACGGTCACATAATCGAGTTAAGGTTTGTTGTCTTCTAGAGGGTCCATCGCGTTACTTGCACTACTTAGAACGTTATTAAACCACGGAAAGATCCAACATTTGGAAATTTCCCAACAGGGGAAAAAGTGGGTATTTATATCCGATCGAACTTTTTAACATATTCTAAAATTACCCGGAAAAACACATAGACAAAGTTTGATAATCCGATCGAATCTACGAACCCTCAATACAACCCAGAAAACTCAACTCTTGAGTTTAAATTAAAAATTCCCAGAAAATACAGCACCCAAATATAGGAATTACTGTGCAAAGACCAACTGAAGAAAAGACAAAATGGTCGCGGAACCGCCGCATTAGCCATGCTAATGCCGCGGTTCCGCCGCGCTTTAAGGGAATCATGGGTACGGGCTTCACAGTAATTCTTACAATTCCCTGCTGAATTTTCTCCATATTTTTAATGTGGAAAAATCCACGAAATTAAAAAATGTACAGAGAGCATTTTTTTTGGGTTAGGGTTTTGGTTCGATCGGACTTCTAACTCCGTCTATGCATCGTCTAAGGCTCTAGCTAGGCTCTGATACCACTGTAGGGCTCCTAGGCACACTAATGAGGTCTCACAAGGCATCAACCATGCCATTTTCAAAAATTACAAGTGCGGAGAAACCCTAATACGGATCGTCAACTAGAATTATAGGCGAAACAAGCAACTAGTTAACAACTTAACTAAGTAAACGGAAATACAACCTTTGTAGATCCGGTTCTCCACCTCCATAGCTCCATGATGAAGTCTCCTTGCTGTCCAAATCGAATTCCGGGCTCTAGCGTCGGCTTCATCGGAGAAATGGGCGGGCTAGGTCATCGACTACGATGCCGAAGATGATCTACGTCGAAGCATCACAAGATCAAGCTCCCACTTCACCAAGTCATGAAACTTGTGAAGAAAACACCCTATACTACTTAGCAAGAGGTAGACGATGAAGAAATAGGAGGTGGGTTCACTTTAGAATTGGTTTTCTCACTTATTTTCACTAGTTGCCATTGTTGATAGCAACCTTTTCTTCATGTGAAGAAGAAGAAGAAGCAAGAATATGATAAGTGTTATATCAAAATAATAAAATAATAGAATACTTATCATATCTTAACTATGATTAAGTGTAGAGAATCTACTAGGGTTAGTGAATGGTTAGGTTTAGTAGATGAAGACAAAATGGTCAAACCTTCTTGAAACTTCAACAAGCATCATGTTTTTCAAGCAACCATTTTGTTTTCTTCTCACTTTATTTGTCCAAAAATAAATGGATAAATAAATAAATGAATAATTCAAAACCCTAACCATTATGATAACCATGGTATAAGTCTTTACACAAAATCAAGTAAGTATGTATCATCAATCATGATACAATCAAGTGCACAAAAGTATATCACATATACAACTTGTGTACAACAAGTGAGAAAATCCATTTAAAGTGAACCAATACTAGTTAATGCAAAGTAATATATCTAATATATAATTATGCATTAAATCATTAAATCAACACTTGATTTAACGACCCGGTCATATCGTATATAACCGACTAATATTCAATGTATCGGCTTATCGAATCAATCCTTGATTCGATAACTAGGTTATATCGCATACAACCATTCGATACATTCATCGCGAGGATAGAATACGGTATCATATACAGGCATTATTCTCGGTCCCGCACATATCTCATATGCGCTCCTATTTCGTTTCGCTTGAGCCAGGAAACCTCTGTGTAGGACTCTAAAGACTCGTCAATACGCCGGCAGCAGGTGATGATCATATCAAACACCCATAAGCCGCAAGCGGTCTGCTAAACGTAATGACCACCCGGGTATTGAGCGATCAGAAGATCGACGAGCAAGCCCGCTCATACTCCTGTGGATCCAACCAGTAACACTTACAGTACAGTCCGGTCTGATCGTCTGAAATGTCGCATATCTCGCCTAGGGGTGGTAAACGTCAGACCCTAATAGCTTGATAAATCGTGTCGATATGAGGTCTATAACAATTCGAGATACTACTGGTAACACTTACCAGTAAATTTCAACAACCCTGGCCAGGGATTTCCGGTTATAGCCAATCGAACACAGCGCAACATCAACTCCCTATACCGGGAGAGACGAATCCCCTCCTATCGCTCATTGCCTCCATGTGATTCGGGACTGTACCCAAAAACCACCGTTTTGCACGCCCTCTTGGACGTGGTAAGGTGGAAATCAAAGCATAGTGGGAATCACACAAGACTCTATGACGATCTCGGGTCAACAGACTACTCTGTACCAGTGTCACCAGAGAACTGCCATCTGACGTAAGGTATAATACCATCTGGGAGTTCTCGGCGAGTCCGTCCAGTGTACCCAGTCTCCACTGAGCACCCGTATATCTTCTCTGATGTCAAACACCAATGGATATGGTATCATCCATCGCCCATCTGTATAGGTCGAGAAGGTATACGCTAGTCTACTCTGGTATATCGATGCCCCGTCTCGATATACCCACGACTAGGGGCCTTGAAGGATGTACTTATGGACTACCATGTCCCCATTAGTATGATCCGCATCATATTCCAGGTAGTCAAGTACACATCCTAAGGGCTTTACCAACATGTAACAGAGAGACAATCAGTGTACACGTTAAGGTAAAGAGCAACCAGATAGCATACTATCATGTCGAGCATGAAAGTCCTCCCTATATATGTCCAAGCATCCACTACAATATACATCCTATGTATAATAATGGCCTCTAGGGCATACATATAACTAACAGCGGAAACGTGAGCAAGATGTTTTATGTGATAAATCGGCATCGCGGAGTTAGAACGTCTGTTTTGATGTGGTAGTCAAAGAGTTTAACTTCATCAAAATGATAGATGAACCTTGTATATACAAAAAGGTAGTAGGTGTAAGTCCATGTCATGCACCCCACGAACTTGCGGGGAGGCGGAATATATGAAAAATGATTATCAAAGTTTCGTAACACGGACTTGAGCGCATGAATCGTGTCTAAACCGTTACAAGCAAACTACGAGAGGTTTAACTACTCGGATTCGAAGTTATATCTCACGTTACTTGTACTTCGGGTTTTCATCGCTGTCCTCCACTCCTCGTAGGCTCCTTGGAACATCGGAACCTCGACGGCCTCCTCGAGTCAAAGACGATCCACCCGAGAGCTCCTACGCCAAGCTTGATCTCTAACTTGAGATAACTAGGTTGCTCAAAGTGCTAATCTAAGCTACTTAGGGGATATAGAGTGAGGTTATGGATGTATTAGTCTATCTAATCCTTGATCTCAACACATGAGAAGGGAGGATTAGGGTTTCAAGAGAGAGCTTAAGGAGAGAGAAGGTGAGCATAAGTTATGAATGAAAAAGCTTCTCACTTCTAATATATTATGAAGCATAAGAAAATCAAAAAGAATAAATCAAAATGCATTATCATCATGCTTCATTAAATATATGCAATGAATCATCATGCGAGTCATTAAGCAATAAATGCTTCATTAACTCATTTGAATGATTCATCTAAGTGAGTCACAAATTCATTAAATGCTAATGCCACCTTACCCTCCAAGTCATCATCCATCTAGAAGCTTCCCGACAAATTACGAGAACGCCCCTCCTATCCGTGAAAACACGGAAAAACTTTAGACTGTTAAAATCCAATAACCCGATACTAGAATCTGGCTTAAACCAAAGCCGGCTAGCAAAAACTGTCCGAACGTCGTACGTGCGTAAACACACGTACGCGTCAGAACCCTTGTCGTAAAACCATACGACCTCTATATCGTTTCTCCTGGAGTAGGGAAACTCTCTGTGTGGGACTCTAAAGACTCGAAACTATGCTGGCAGTGGGTTTAACCATAGACCGCAAGCGGCACTAGCTGTACGTAACGGTCCCCAGGTAGATGTCGATAAGAAGGCCGATGAGGAAACCCATCCGAACTCCTACTGAACCTGATGTAACAATCTCCGTACAGTCCGGTTTGTTCGTCTAAGACTATCGCATATCGAGCCTAGGAGGCCGCAAGCGTCAGTCCCCTAATAGCGGTATAAGTCTTGTCAGAGCGTAGCCCATTACAACCTGAGAAACTACAGGATCCTACCAGTAAATCTCGCTTGCCCTGGCCAGGTGATTGGTTGGAAAGAGTGTGTTTTGTAGTTAACCGCAATTAGAACGGTGTCGCACGTAGCTAGACCGAGATGAGTACGGGTCGTCTTCTGGGAAACGTGGAACCTTTTACTTTTACTTTAGATGTGTTGAGAAAGAGAGGAGGGATAAAGAATTTTATGAAAATGGTTTCTAGATCTACGTTAAACAAGAATGTAAAATATAGATCTAGATTATTTTAAAGATGTAGTTAATATAATACGGGAGCTTGTAGGGTTCGTTAGGATTTAGTAGTTATGGACGATTAATTAAAAGTTACCCTTTTTATCCATTAATAGATTTAGAACTAGAACGACGGTGATACGTGTAGATTAGGGTTTCTGGAGGGAAAAGGAATCCCACTCTTAACCCTTATCTCGACACGGAACTCCGTTCATTATCTAGCCTTTACTAAAACAATCATTAATCTAATCTCTAATCGCGGTCGGAACTAGCAAAGAATTGCTAGCGCGCCCGAATAGGATGTTAATGATTCTTTTGATAAAGTTCCTAAACTTTGTAGGACTTAAAAAGGGTTTAGTTATTTTCATCGTCCATTAGCCTACCCTAATCCTACGAACCCTAACAAGCGGAGAATTACTCGCGCATGTTGGGAGAAGAAGATGAAAAGAAAGAGAGGGAAAACATAATGTAAATGCAAAGACAATTAAATAAAATAACTACCTTTATTAATCGACTTGAACAATCTACGCTTTTAATCCATAGAAAATGATTACAACTAGTTGCTTCTCGATCTTTCCTAAGGAGGTAGTCGAACAGACGATGATCAGCCTGGATGCGTGAGCGTCGGGAGCTTCGTGATCTCTTCGGCTTGATGATTTTTCCAAGAGGCTCTCGGTGCTCTTTTATAGTGCAAAGACAGAATCTTATTGTTGAAAACTTGGAAAAATATATATTTGATTCACCCCAAAAAATCTTGTGCTTTAACTCCCTAGACTTGCGGCGGATCCGCGGCCCAAGGGTGGGTTTGGCCGCGGATCCGCGCTCAAAGGTGGGGATCTCTCGATCAAATTTCTTGGGCTTTCTTCTCGTGACATGTGGCAATCCTAGGCACCTTCAGAATTCAAAAATCTTTTCTCAGTTGCTTCCAAACTTGGTCTCCAAGTTTTGCTTCTTAATTTGGCAAGATTTCTTCAACAACTTGATTTGTTTGATAAATTCTGCATAACAACTTGGAAAATTTTGCACAATAATCTCAAATAATATTTAGTAGCCTTAATTCTACTAGGATTTAGTCAATAGATTTATTTGCATACATTTTCCTACCAAATGATAATTAAAATATATTAACACATGGAAAATGGTGTTTTAACACATAAACCCTAATATGTAGAATATATTAAAATAAAGTCCTTTTTTAATATAAAAATAGTAGGAAAAATGTAATACAAATGTGCAGTTTTATCAACTGAACAAATACCCCCAAACTTATCTTTGATCGTCCCGAGCAAACTAGTTTATTTAAGAGGAGAAAAAGAAAGGAGAAAACTAAGCACACTTTCATAGGCAGACACGATTGCACTGAGAACGTGCAACAAGCCGTTAAACCTCTAGGTGTCCCTAGTAGGAGGAGTGTTGTCTCCTGAGGGTTTTCAGCGGATTACACCCACAAAATCCTATAACAAAAGAAAGATGGTGAAATTTACATATAAAGACAAGAACCATAAAAGAAATACTTTGAAAAGAAGAGTTTCCAACTATGCTAGCTTTTCAGTTGTCATGAGCCCTATCTTAATAGTCATGAAAAAATGTTAGAAATCATATTACCCCTCAATAAAACATCGTCTTTATTCTTCATTCCTACCTTTCTTCCAAACATTGATCATATAACCCCACGTGTGTGAAATGGACATCCCTACACTTGGAGAATTCAATTCAAGCTATCATACTCTTGTCCATCTACCTTAGTACTTTTTAATTTAATGAATATTAAAGATTTTCTCACACATTTTCATGCGACCGTTAATACTTCTTGAGGTACTAACCAACCGATTACTCATGTGCTTGCTAATTAGGTGATAATATTTTCCTCGTCTTGCACCACCTAAGGCTTAGCAGTGACTTCCAGACCAGTTGGCCTTAGGGCACTAGGTGAAGAGGCACCCTCGCTATATTTCTTTATTGCTGCCTTGGCGATAACAAAACCAGTGTTCATTTTTTTCTTTTCACCATTTTTATATTTTCTTCAATTTTTTTTAATTTCCTTCATACTTTGGCTTTTAAACAAGAGCATTTCAAGGTATCCTCTACTATCCCGAGTTTCAAGACGTGTGTAAGTGCATATAGTAGGGTATCAACATTCAAATATTTGGCTTCCAGAATAGAAACTATTTTTCAGACTTATTTTTATCCTCAGATTAGTGACTTCCTTCATTTTACTAACCCTTGGGACAACAGCTCATAACTACTTATTACTAGTTCGTGTAAGAAAACTTCTAATTTTCTTGGTTTTCTTAAACTATTCCAATCTTTTGGATGTAATTTTTCACTTTCTACTCTGTTGTTATATATATAAAAAAAAATTTTAATGCCCGGTGTCAAAGATAATTTAGTGAATACAAACTCCCCCCCAAACCTGTTTTCAGCTGTGTCCTCACTGATATAGCCTTTTGAGAACAAGGACCTGTATACTAAGGGAGAGATACAGGGGGTAAAATAATAGTTAAATGAAAAATTCCCCCAAACTTATTCTTTGACACGCACAGATATTCAATCAAATTATTTTTTACTCACCTCCATTCTTAAAATGTGAAAAGTTACCAAAACATGGAGGTGAGGCGGAGGAAATTTAGTTTTGATAAAGCGGCTCCTGTAAAAACAGGAGCTCCTCCGCGGGATCAGCAGAAAAATACGGTTTTAATCTATGCCCATTCACTTTAAAAATCGAACCGTTTTTCAAATTTTCGACTTCAACTGCCGCGTGCGGGTGTACATACCGCACCACAAAAGTTCCTTTCCAACGAGATTTAAGCTTACCGGGATGAAGACGGAGACGGGAATCGTAAAGAAGGACTTGTTGCCCCGATGTGAAGGTTTTTCTAGAAAGATTTTTATCGTGGAACGCTTTAGTCCTATTCTTTACTATCACCGCATTATCGTAAGCTTCATCGCGGAGTTCGCTTAGCTCATTCAATTGCAGCTTCCGATAGCTGCCTGCATGATCAAGATCAAAATTAAGCTCTTTAATAGCCCACATTGCTTTATGTTCGATCTCGACAGGAAGGTGGCATGTCTTTCCAAACACAAGGCGGTATGGAGACATACCAAGATCGGTCTTATAAGCGGTGCGGAATGCCCAAAGAGCATCCGTCAATTTGGTTGACCAATCTTTAAGGTTCTTAGAAACCGTTTTCTCCAATATCTGTTTGATCTGCCTATTTGAAATCTCAGCCTGCCCGCTTGTTTGAGGGTGATAGGGCGTAGAAAGCTTGTGAGTGATTGAATATTTCCGCATCAAGGCCTCGAAAGACCTATTGCAGAAATGTGTCCCGTTGTCGCTAATGATAGCGCGAGGGTGTCCGAATCGCGAAAAGATATTTTCTTTAAGGAACTTAATGACAACTTTGTTGTCATTAGTGCGACACGGTATAGCTTCCACCCACTTCGAGACATAATCAACCGCTAACAAGATATATAGATTCCCAAAGGAGTTGGGAAAAGGGCCCATAAAATCAATACCCCAAACATCAAATATTTCCACAACGAAAATAGGTTGGAGCGGCATCTCATTCCTTCGTGAAATCCGACCCAAATGCTGACATCGCGGACAAGTTTTGCAATGTTCAAATGCATCTTTAAATAATGTTGGCCAATAAAAGCCACATTGCAAAACTTTCTCCGCCGTTTTTCGAGGTCCAAAGTGACCGCCGCATGCCTGATCATGACAAAATGATAACACGCCCTAGGATTCATCGTTAGGGACACACCTGCGAATGATTTGATCGGAACAATACTTGAATAGATATGGTTCATCCCAGTAAAAATATTTTACTTGGGATGAAAATCGAAGTTTGTCTTGTTTCGACCAATCGCTAGGTATAAGTCCCGTCGCAAGATAGTTCACGATATCCACGAACCAAGGTTCGTAGGATACATTCAAGAGCTGTTCGTCGGGAAATGAGTCATTTATCGGCACGGTCACAGTTGGCGAAGAAGTGATGCGTGAAAGATGGTCGGCTACAACGTTTTCACATCCACTCTTGTCTTTGATGACAAGATCAAATTCTTGTAACAATAGGATCCAACGTATTAGCCTGGCCTTCGCATCCTTCTTCGATAAAAGATGTCGTAGGGCGGAATGATCTGTGTAAACCACAATAGGCGAGCCAATCAAGTAGGGCCTGAATTTCTCTAATGCAAATACAACTGCCAAGAGTTCTTTCTCAGTAGTTGTGTAATTTATTTGTGCATCATTCAAGGTTCTACTTGCATAGTAAATTACATGTGGCATCTTATCAATGTGCTGTCCTAAGACCGCACCAATAGCAAAATCTGATGCATCACACATAAGCTTGAACGGGTGGTTCCAATCCGGAGATGATAGAACCGGGGCTGTAGTGAGTGATTCTTTAAGTGATTCAAAAGCAGCCTCACAATTCGAATCGAAGTGAAAAGTAGTGTCCTTGGCCAATAGAAGGGTTAAGGGTCTAGCAATTTTGCTAAAGTCCTTAATAAATCTCCTATAAAATCCTGCATGACCAAGGAAGGATCGTATATCTTTGACGCAATTGGGATGAGGGAGGTTTTGAATGACATCTATTTTAGCTCTGTCAACCTCAATGCCTTTATGTGAAATTATATGTCCAAGTACAATACCTTCTTGGACCATAAAATGACATTTTTTCCAATTCAAAGTCAAGTTCTTATCCTTACAGCGGGTAAGAACAGCGTCAAGATTACGAAGGCAGTCCTCAAAGGAGTCTCCAAAAATGGAGAAATCGTCCATAAAAATTTCCAGAAAATTTTCCACCATATCTGAAAATATCCCCATCATGCACCGCTGAAATATAGCGGGAGCATTGCATAACCCAAAGGGCATGCGTCTATAAGCAAAAGTTCCGAAAGGACAAGTAAAAGTGGTTTTATCTTGATCCTTTTCGGCGATGGGGACCTAGTTATAGCCAGAGTATCCGTCCAAGAAACAGTAGTATTCGTGTCCCGCTAATCGTTCTAACATCTGGTCAATGAAAGGTAGAGGGAAGTGATCTTTCCTCGTCGCGACATTGAGTTTCCTGTAATCGATACATACGCGCCACCCAGTTTGGGTGCGTGTTTGGATTAACTCATTAGCCTCATTAGTGATGACCGTAATGCCAGACTTTTTAGGGACCACATGAATTGGACTTACCCATTGGCTATCAGATATGGGGTAAATTATTCCACTATCAAGGCACTTGACGATTTCTTTCTTTACCGCCTCCTTCATAACGGGATTTAACCGTCTTTGTGGGTCTCGGGTTTGTTTAGCTTCATCCATCAGATGTATGTAATGTTCAACAATTAAGGGACTAATCCCTTTGATGTCAGCCATAGTCCAACCAAATGCTTCCCGATTCAATCTCAACACTGCCAAAAGTGCATTCTCTTGCTCTAAGGCTAGAGAAGCAGAAATAATCACTGGCAAAGTCTCATTCTCTCCTAAATATGCATATTTAAGATGAGAAGGTAGCGGTTTGAGATCAAGAATTGGCGGAGAGACAATAGAAGGTGGGGTAAGCGAATGATATTCGGACTCCCGAAGTGGTTCAAAACTTGCATAAGATATTGACTCGGAAAGTGCTGCTGACTTTTGCAACGAGTCAACGGGTTCAATCTCAAGGTCGGACTCATTGAACATATCCTCACTATAAAGTGGTGCAAGATCAAACGATGTCTCATTAATGTTTTCGAGAACATCAAAGCAAAGCTCCTCATCCATGCAGCTTTCGGAAGCTATCTCGTGGATGGAACAAACATCCAGCAATTGAGCAGAAGGTTCTGATGGCTGACTTCCTAGCTTGTAAATATTAAGCTCAATTGTCATTTTCCCGAAGGATAAGTTCATAGAACCGTTACGACAATTAATTACAGCGTTAGAAGTTGCTAGGAAGGGTCGACCAAGTATCACCGGGATTTGATTGCGTGGGTTTGCCACAGGTTGTGTATCTAAAAAAATAAAGTCTACGGGAAATATGAATTCCCCGACTTTAATCAACACATCCTCTAGTTCGCCCCGAGGTTTGGTGATAGATCGGTCTGCCATTTGGAGAGTACAATGGGCGGGTTTTAACTCTCCAATTCCTAACTGCTTGTATGCTGAATAAGGAAGCAAGTTGACGCTAGCGCCTAGATCGAGTAAAGCACGATTTATATTTTTACCCCCAATAGAAATAGAGATTTTAGGACAGCCGGGGTCCTTACGTTTCTTTGGTATTTGTTGGGTAAAAGCTGTGCTAACATTACTCATCATGAAAACCTTTTTAGGCACTTGAGTTTTTCTCTTCCTAGTGCACAAGTCTTTAAGGATTCTTGCATAAGATGGGACTTGTTGAATGGCATCTAGGAGAGGAATATTCACGCTAACTTGCTTAAACATTTCCACAATCTTCTCCATTTGCGGGTTAGGTCGGTTGGCCCTTAATCGGTTTGGAAATGGAGCTCGATCAATAAGTTTTGGGTCCAACGTTTGTGGAGAAGACTGTGGCGACGGATTCGATCCCAAAATTGGAGTGGGAATCGACTTAGATAGATTTGGTGAAATGTTTGAGCCTTGGGGAAAACGGAGAATAGGCTCGGACGAAGGTGGAAGACTAGACGAGTTAGGGGAAGAAGAAGAAGAAGGGGTATCAAATGTGTCACTATCATCAACTTGCTCACCCACTTGGTTGTTCAGCACTCTCCCCGATCTCAACGTAGTGACGGCATTCACATTATGACTTTGTGAATGGCCAGGATTCGGTAGGGGTTGAGATGGGAGTTTCCCTTTCTCTCTCGCACTCATTGCGGCGTTTAACTGTGCGATTTGGTTTTCTATTGATTTGATACTCTCACCATGGGAGGAGGAGTTTTTCGTTAGGGCATCAATAGAAGACCTCATCTCAGCCGAATTTTGCATGGATTGTTTCATGAACATATCCAAAGTTTGGGCAAGTGAGTTGTCAATACCGGCCACTTAAGGTGTAGAAATGTTGGCCGGATTTTGGAAATTCTGTGACTGAAAGGGGGGCTGATTCTGTGGTTGTGGTTGCTGTGGAGGAGGTCTTTGATAATTGCTTTGTTGGTTATGATTCCAAGCAAAGTTAGGATGATTCCTCCATCCTTGATTGTATGTGGAAGAATAAGGGTCGTTTCTAGGTCGCTGCTGAAAAGCAGCATTAGCTTGAAATGATGCATTCATTGGACATTCTTCCGTTAAGTGTGAAGGATCCGAACAGCAACCACAGACGGTCTTAGGAAGCGTGACCTGATTTAGGAAGAAAGATGAGAACTTGTTTTCAATAGCGTCGAGTTTCTTTTGTATCGCTGCCATTTCGGCTTTCACTGCGATGGAAACGTCGAGCTGGTGAATACCTCCCTTAGTTGTAGGTGGTCTTACGTTTTCCCACTGCAACGTGTGTTCAGCGAGATCTTCCAGATATTTCCATGCTTCACCATCATCTTTAGACATGAAATTGCATTGACACATTGTTTCAAGCATCAGCTTTGTCGCTGGATTAATGCCCTCATATATAATCCGACATAAATCCCATCTTTGTATTCCGTGATGGGGGCATTGGACAAGCAGATCTTTGAAACGTTCAAAGCACTTCCAAAATGGTTCATTGGGAAGCTGGGTGAACTGGTTGATCTCGCTCCTAATATGTGCAGTCTTATAATTTGGGTAAAACTTCTTAAGAAATGCTATGACGAATTCATCCCAATTAGTGATAGAGTGTGTGGCAGTATTATAAAGCCATTTTTCTGCCAAGTCGCACAGTGTGAATGGGAGAAGACGTAAGCGCATAGCATCTAAAGTCAATTGTGAAGTACCCATCATTGCGCATACGTTTTCGAATTTGGTGATGAAAACGTACGCGTCTTCCGACTCAAGCGCGTGAAATTTGGGCAGCAGGTTGATGTAGTGGGGTTTAATTTCGAAATTATCCCCATTAGGTGGTGGAAGAGATAGACAAGTAGGAAGAGGACCACGAATAGGATAGCATCTCTCTTGGAGAGAGATGCGCGGTGGATTCTGCGCACCTTCGGGCGGTGGCAGTATGGTGTTATAATTAGATGGAGTGCCGTCCATCACGGTCGATGTGGTGTGTAGTGGGGGAAAAGAAGATGAAGAAGTACCGACTTCGGCGTCGATAGCAGGAACGCGGACAAGACGGGCACTAGGATCCCGTGTCCAGCCGAGCATGCACTAAGCGGGTTTAGTGCAAGTGGCAGCGTGTGTGTGATTTAAAATTGGCTTGTTTTGAAAAATGTGGGACTCAAGACAAATCTCCCTAAGATGCACAAGCAACCCTAGAACTAAGGTCACCTAGGTCCAGTCTCTAGACCGCTCCTAGACTTCCAAAGGACAAGCCGCAGGATCAATCCTCTACCGCCTCCGTACTACCCTTATAGCCAGATAAGTGCCAGGTAAGTGGGAAGGAACCACGTCGTGGGCCTAATTAAAAACCACTAGCCTTTGTCACACTTGCCTAGGCACTACAAAAGTAATGCGGATAAACGATAGATTGCCCACGACCTTCCTCTGTCCTTATTGAGCGCGACAGTCCTTAAAGTCTGGTCTAGATATTTTTTAAATTAATGAAGGGTTGATCTATATGCTCAGTTTGTGATTTGTGGGGCTTAGGAAGGGTGATGAAATCCCCACCTAATCTTGATTTGGTCTTTGCCCCTTAAAGTCTGTATTAAATATGCAAAACAAAACCAATCACAAAACTTTTGCAAAAAGATTTTTGAGCGGCGCAATTTTGCAAAGAATCCTGCAGAAAATAGATTTTATTGGATTTGAGGAGAGAGAGAAGGAGTAGAGAAAGATACCAGAGAAGATTGATTCCCTAATTCCTCCAAATTGCCGCGATTCCGCCGCAGAAGGGGTGTTTTTGCCGCGGTTCCGCTGCGTGGCAGAAGGAACAGTTGATGAAATTTTTTGTATAGCCTTCTGTGCTCCTCTGGATCTCTAAAAATGTCTCTGTTTCCTGTTCGCCTTAATTCTGTGACTCCAGATCTCCTTGCAAAAATTCACGCACAAACCGTTAAATATGCAATTTGCAGTTTTGTTTTAATAATGATATGGCTCGTCTAAGAATTCAACACAAATAGTAAAAATAAAAATTACGCACGTATCCCCGGCAACGGCGCCATTTGATTAGTTGGAAAGAGTGTGTTTTGTAGTTAACCGCAATCAGAACGGTATCGCACGTAGCTAGACCGAGATGAGTACGGGTCGTCCTCTGGGAAACGTGGAACCTTTTACTTTTACTTTAGATGTGTTGAGAAAGAGTGGAGGGATAAAGAATTTTATGAAAATAGTTTCTAGATCTACGTTAAACAAGAATGTAAAATATAGATCTAGATTATTTTAAAGATGTAGTTAATATAATACGGGGGCTTGTAGGGTTCGTTAGGATTTAGTAGTTATGGACGATTAATTGAAAGTTACCCTTTTTATCCATTAATAGATTTAGAACTAGAACGACGGTGATACGTGTAGATTAGGGTTTCTGGAGGGAAAAGGAATCCCACTCTTAACCCTTATCTCGACACGGAACTCCGTTCATTATCTAGCCTTTACTAAAACAATCATTAATCTAATCTCTAATCGCGGTCGGAACTAGCAAAGAATTGCTAGCGCGCCCGAATAGGATGTTAATGATTCTTTTGATAAAGTTCCTAAACTTTATAGGACTTAAAAAGGGTTTAGTTATTTTCATCGTCCATTAGCCTACCCTAATCCTACGAACCCTAACAAGCGGAGAATTACTCGCGCATGTTGGGAGAAGAAGATGAAAAGAAAGAGAGGGAAAACATAATGTAAATGCAAAGACAATTAAATAAAATAACTACCTTTATTAATCGACTTGAACAATCTACGCTTTTAATCCGTAGAAAATGATTACAACTAGTTGCTTCTCGATCTTTCCTAAGGAGGTAGTCGAACAGTCGATGATCAGCCTGGATACGTGAGCGTCGGGAGCTTCGTGATCTCTTCGGCTTGATGATTTTTCCAAGAGGCTCTCGGTGCTCTTTTATAGTGCAAAGCCAGAATCTTATTGTTGAAAACTTGGAAAAATATAGATTTGATTCACCCCAAAAAATCTTGTGCTTTAACTCCCTAGACTTGCGGCGGATCCGCGGCCCAAGGGTGGGTTTGGCCGCGGATCCGCCCTCAAAGGTGGGGATCTCTCGATCAAATTTCTTGGGCTTTCTTCTCGTGACATGTGGTAATCCTAGGCACCTTCAGAATTCAAAAATCTTTTCTACGTTGCTTCCAGACTTGGTCTCCAAGTTTTGCTTCTTAATTTGGCAAGATTTCTTCAACAACTTGATTTGTTTGATAAATTCTGCATAACAACTTGGAAAATTCTGCACAATAATCTCAAATAATATTTAGTAGCCTTAATTCTACTAGGATTTAGTCAATAGATTTATTTGCATACATTTTCCTACCAAATGATAATTAAAATATATTAACACATGGAAAATGGTGTTTTAACACATAAACCCTCATATGTATAATATATTAAAATAAAGTCCTTTTTTAATATAAAAATAGTAGGAAAAATGTAATACAAATGTGCAGTTTTATCAACTGAACACCAGGGACTTTGCGTAATGGCTCTCTTACACAGTGCGATATCATTTCCCAACACCGGGAGAGACGAATCCTGTCTAACCGCCACTGCCTCCAAGTGCTCGGGACTGTACCCAACTACTACCTGTTTGCACGACTCCTTTTGTAATGTTTTGAAAATCGTTTCGGTGAAATTTCGGAAAATCGGTAAAATAAGGGGTTTTCTGTAAAAAGTCAAAATACAAATATTTTTATTATAAAATTAAATATACATATTCTAGCTATGTAATTGCTAGTATTTGATGATTATTGAGCCACTAGTAAAATTTCTAATTTTCTGAAATTTTTTCCGAAATTAATTATTTTAATATTATTTTAAGCCGTCACTAATACATTTAATTAGGGAAAATTCTAAATTGGAATGGGTTGAAACAAATTTTGTGAATCATAACACATTAAACAAAATTTTAACATATTGTTTTTGAAATGAAATGAAACAGTCAAACGGTGTTAGAAAATATCGAAGAAAAAAGCTTAAATAGTGAAATTAGTGTAAATAGATATTGGGGTATAACATTTATCATTTTTCCCTCATCCACACTCACCCACACCCTCTCTCCTCTCCCCAAATCAGCAGCAGCCCCAAGTTGCCCCTCATTTCCCCACTTGATTTTGCTTAAAGAAAACAATGAATAGAAAAGAAAAGAGTAAATATACATGAGTATGGGTTCGGTTGACATGGACTTTCTTGACCTTGCATTTCCACCCTCATTCTCTCTCTCCCCCCTCTCCCATTATGTCCGAGCCCCCCCATCCTCCCACAACAGCAGCCCCCCTCCCTTCTCATTCCCATTTCACCTCAAAATTTCATCACAAAATGCCCAAAAATCAACACAAAAATCCCACAAAATCAAAATCCAACTCCTACCCATTTTTCCTTAGCCTCTCAAGCAGGGATTTTGGTGAAAAGTTTTCAAATTGGAGGTCAAGATTTTCACGCTAGATCACAAATCTTGTGAGGTATAAAACTTAACCTTTTGTTAATTTGTTGTTTGAATACTTTAAATCAAGTATAATTAGTTAATAATTTGGGCTTAATTGAATGTTTGGAAAAATATAGTAAGGGTTTGTGATTTCAATTAGGGTTTTTATTATATCATTAGGGATGCAATGTTTGGTTTAACATCTTAATTTATGTAAAACCTAGTTTGGTTGATTAAATTGCACTTGCTATATGTAATTTGTCCAAATCACATATACTTGTGAACTAGGTTTTGGTAATTAATTCAAAATTGAGAATTTAAAACATGGTTAGGGTTTTTATCATCTCATTAGCAACATAAAGTGTAGTTTAACACTTTAGGGCTATACAAAACCTAGCTAGTTGATGAATTGAGATTTTTGCTTTAAAATGTGTTAAAATCGATATTTGTTGCAAACTTGAATTTTGAGTTAATGATAATTAGTGATATTAAAAATATGGAGGTGATTTGTATGACCTAATTATGATTTTAAGTGAGCATTTTGGCCATTAGAATCGTTAAAATATTTAGTTTGGGTAAAACATCAAGTTTTGAACCGAAATGGGAATTTGTGCTATCTATGTTTTTTGGAAAATAAAACGATTTGTTTAATTTTATGGTTTTGATGAATTAAAACCTATTTCTTATATAATTAATGAGTTTTGAAATCACGATTGGTGTGTTTGGGTTTTTCTCGATGGTTTGGCGTTTGTACGCCGACGTCGAGGGTTTTTGGGTTGATTTGTGAAAGCAACCATAGGTTTTGACCTATGTGGGATTCGTGTGTCGTTTTGGTCATGAGTCGGATTTTAATGCGATACGGTGAGTTATGATATGTAGGTACCCCATGTGGACTTCGAGACGACAAGCAAGCGCGTGGCGACGTCGGCACCGGCGAGCGAGGACCAGGTGAGTAGATTTTTATCAACGGGGAGAAGTCGGGTGGATGGCGTATAGCACCCCCGCAATTCGTGGTGATGTATAAGAATACGTATACACATATATATTGAATATATATTGTTTTATGTTTTTGATGATAAAGATGGATATTTGGTGTGATTGGATTAGTGTAGTGTTGCGAAACCCTAGAGTAGTGGTTGCACCACACATACACACACACCCATACTTGCATTCATTCTTCTTTCATATGTGCTAAGATTGGAATACGTATATTTATGTGTTCACATGGGTATGGGACTATGTGTTCACATACTGGATTTGAGAATAGTATTTGGGATGTGAGGTGAGTCGATGAGATTTTATTTGAGACTGTGAGATCGGTGATTCGGCGGAATTCGTATTTGAGATATGTCATGATGTTATAGCGGATCTTTGGACGATGATACCATATGAATAGTGATATAAATAAAAAGGTCGACATGTGATCGTGATATGAGATATGATACGCTAAGATGTTGATAATAGGCCGTATTGGGCGATGTATATTCCTTCATGATGATATGTGCTGATGATATCGGTTTGTACGAGACTGTCGATCCTTAGTCAGATCATGATTATATTGATGATATTAGTATTGTACTAGGCATATATCAGTACCCGGATTATGATCTTTGATAAAGAGGATACCAGATGTGTAATATGATGAATGTGATATTGACCGTACCCAGATTTGGGATACCGTACGACGGATTTACGTACGAGCTATATATTTATGTTTGATCCGCACGCTTGACTTGGGAATACTGATTATCGATATGGTATCGGATGTGATATTATCGAAGCGGATCACCGACTATATATATATATATATATGTATCGACTCAGATGTTAGGCGGTTTCCTTATCTTTAGTTTAGCTTGTTAGCTCGGCCGTATAGTTTAGTGTAGTGGTTAGACTAGATTTATATTAAATGTAGATTTGTTATCGTTGTGTCTAGTATTCAGCTCCCGCTCATTATTGTTGTTCGCTCCGCATAGCATACTTATATTTTTATTTCATATCGCATTGTTGATATTATGCTGTCAGGAAACCAGCACCATTACCGATGACGCGTATGTACCACGTACACTTACTTGCCGGCTCACACAAATCTTCATCGGTAATTGCCATGTCACGAACACTTTAGAAAATACAATTTCATTGACATAGGTTGTTAGCTAATAGTTTAGACATGATATTAGTGTACTTGCCTTATCTGTTAGTTTAGACATTGTAGTTATTACTTGCTACTTCATGCATGTTATTATTCATTGATATGCCGCATTCATGGATTTTTATGCCTATTTTCACTGTTGTATGGGCTATTGATGGTTTGGATTTGGATTTCATAAGATTTCTTGGATTTGGAGGAAAACAGCAAAAACATAAATAAACTTCTTCTCTCTTTTTAAATAAAAAGTGCGGTTTTCCAATGATGTACGAGTCGTCCACCATGAGTTTGCTGATGGATTTCGAGACCTAATTCGAGGAGTTGGATGAACCGTTTCGGGTACATGGTGGACCCGATAAGGTACCCCGGGGCAAGAAGCGCGTGGTGATGACGATGTGAGCCTGGCAGGGGGAGACTACCTACCGGTGATTTTACCCGACGCGTCGGATATCCGGAGGATACCGTCATGGTCTTGAGATGGATGGTAGGGGCTAGTCTGGACTGACGGTGCCCTAGATATTGAGATCGAGACATTGAGATTTCGAGATATTGAGGTACTGAGATTTGATGATACAGGCCAGTCCGGATAGCCGGAGCCTGAGATTTTGAGACATTGAGATTTATGTTTTGTGTCGATGCTAGACACTGTTTATGCGGATTTCATTTATGATACCTCATTTTAAAAATACAAAGGAAATCTCACTAAATTATGAAAGCAGTTTCTTTAGTACGTGTATTCTGTTTTCATGCATTCATACATCATTCATATGATATATTGCTACCTGAGGCACTGACACGGGTACATGGGATTACACTTGGGTTAGACATTTACCCTAGCCATTGTTATAGGCTACTGGTTATATATTTGAGGATATATTATGATCGTTGACCTAGGCTTGCGTTGTTCATGCGATTTCTGTTCGTAGATGTTTTTCTACTCACGAGTTGGAAACTTATCCCTGTTGTGCCACAGTTTCTTGCAGGTTTTGCCGTACCGGTTTCTTTACGGCTGCGCTGGCACTGCTTCTTTTCGGGTGACTTGCTAGTAGGTGGGTTTATTTGTATCATATCCATCATTATACCTTGTATTTTATTATTCTGTTGTATCTAGAAGTTCCATCAACCAAACATGTATTTATTTCAGAGATAGAGACCAGTGATGTTTATTCTTTCGACCTTAGAGTCGCGCGTTGTATTTCTATGGATTTCTTGCTGTTTTGAGTTTCCTTTTGAGTTTTAATCCTCGCCCTTGGCGTTGTATATTATATTGCTGGGGTGGTTGTGACCGTCGATTGACGAAGAGCTAGCTTCCACTAGGCGATGCCTTTTTATTGATTTCGTATACTATTCATGTTGTATCCCGTTTGGGGCCAGTATTTACAAAGGAGACTCAACCGAAATTTTCAGAAAATACTTGATATTTTTAAAATGCATAATTCGGCTTATGCTATTAAAACTACTTCTTTTAAATTGGTTTTCCTTCACTCCACTACTTTTCTTGGCTTGGATTTCTGGGTTTTCGGCTTACTTAGATTCCGTACGCCTCGAGATGTTTCGTGGTTTAAGTGCCAGTCATGTTCCGTACTTTCGGGACTTGACAAAGTTGGTATCAGAGCGTTAGGTTTTACCTTCGGAGTGTAGGATGACCCTTGGTTGATGGAATAGTTGACTAAAGTAGAGT
Source organism: Agapanthus africanus (assembly GCA_030015575.1). Lineage (NCBI taxonomy): Eukaryota > Viridiplantae > Streptophyta > Magnoliopsida > Asparagales > Amaryllidaceae > Agapanthus > Agapanthus africanus. The sequence continues at coordinate 403,831,917 of CM057337.1, read as the reverse complement.
GACGTACCGTGGGTATGTTCCGCGGCATACTTACGATACGCTGCTTTACTTAAGAAGCCTTAGGATGTACATTTTTTGTTCAGTAGTATATTCATTCCTGATTTAGCCTCATCGGTATCAGTTATGGTTTGCTGCCACGATTACGCGCAGGGAAAGCTACGGCTAGAGTTGCGGTCAGCACGAGCTCGTTACGAATGCGGACTGACTAGGGCGTGATTCCGGCGACACACGATTGCAGAGATGTGTCTTTTTTTTGTGTTTTGCGCCACGAGCGTTGGATGGATCGCTGTATGAAGTTACTCGGATGTGGTGATCGGCACCAGAGGATTGAGCCAATGATAGAGGCCAGCCAGATTTTGATGACCGTTGGCCTTTTTCTTATTCATGATGATTGAGGCACTGTTCAGCGTGCGGACGAGTGAGCCAGTTGTTGCTGCGAACGACAAGATATCGCCCCAGATGCTGGAGCTATTGCAGTACGAGTTGTACTAAGAGATGATAGAAGGTCGCTAGTCACCGAGGGTGAATGACTAGGACATGTAGTTCGTTCGCTACCCCGATGCGAGGTCATCGGATAGATTGATTCCAGCTAGAGACGACTTCATGCGGAGACGTTGAGAGTCAACAGAGGCGATCGAATGTCAGAAACCTATTATTCCAAGTTTAAAGTATTCGGAAAGACATGCAGGCAATTCTATGGACCCTCTAGAAGAATGAAACCCTAACTCGGCATAATGACCGTGTGAAATCTTTTGAACCTTAGGGTTTGCGACAGTTCCACGGCGCCATTAGTGAGGCTTGGGTTTGCCCTTCAACGGCTGGACCATCGATGTTGTGGTACGTACTCAATACTGTTAAACTGTACCCAAGATGTTGAGCTCTTGGGCGATTATGAGGTTTTGACGAATCGATCAAATGGTTCGACTTCATTCGGATGCCAGGTGGTGAGATGCATTTCTTGGGAGACTCCAGATACGAGGATAGCCGTTGGAGCTCAGTTCATGCAGCCACGACGAGACGAGTCCGAAGCAGTCGACATCAGAGAAAGTAGAGTAAGAGATCCGTACGAGATCTTGATGAGACGACGTTCCACTCCGCCGACATGAGAGACGCGATACGCATGCCGAAGCATTGTACCGGGATGTACCTTCCAGAAGGAGTCGCGATGAGTATGCAGCCGTTCCGGAACAAGAAAAAGATATAGTAAAGAACGATGACTTCCGGACAGTTCGGCAGAGACGAGATTTGGGATAGACCTCGACAGGACTTTTCTGGAATAAATTACGAGAAGACTCGGACCCAGGAGTGGTCATGTTATGCACACCAGCAGGCCAGGGTTCAGGATCGTCGACGAGACATGCTATGAGTGACCACGACAGTTGGCCAGAGATTCTTGGAGGATGTGATTGAGCGGGACTATTCCGCCATACTTGATTTTGGTATTTCAGGCGATCTATTCGCATGATTGATTTTGAGGATTGAGTTTCATGAAATTTGTTTTCATGCACCATGGTTGCACCTACAGAGTATTTACGATTATTGCACAGTTGTTGCACTTGATATCGTTTTCGTGCCTTGGTTTCTCATGTTTATGATTTTAGGGGTTTCATACAGTTGAGTTGATTTTGGTGCATATGTACGCACACGATTTGGTTTTTTCACTCGGTATGGTTTACATATGCTTGCAGTGCAGTGATACGCATTTTGTGCACTTAGATGCACTGGACTTCGATTTTGATTGTGATGCTCGATATTGGTTTTGTGCACCTTGTGCACCTGATTGGATTTTGCGCATGTTCGACGCTAGATATTGGATTTCATGGTTTCGTGCGTGATGGATACACCTGATTTGGATTTTCGCGTATGTTAGGCGCATGTTATGAGGTACGATTTTGGTGCACACCAGATGCACTAAATCGAGATTCTTCGTACATGTCAGATGCACCTGATTTTGCTGTCAGGCATACACGTTGCCTATGACAGATGTTGGGTGCACACCCGTTGCACCTAGATGTTGTTTCTGTGTACATGTATAGCACATTTATGGATTTCGATTTCCGTGCGCACCAGACGGACATGACATTCATATATATATTTGGGACTGATTTATGTTGGAGCAGTATATTGTATGATGTTTGCTATTTGGTTTAGTACTGAGCAGGACTAGTCACAGGGCAGTACCTGAGTATATTTTTGCATGCATTGATAGTTATGGAAGGGATTTCCAAAGAAGAGCTATAATCTCAGTATTTACCCACGTGTCCGAGATGACACGAAACATTTTATAAAGGAAACCCTTCTGAAATTGCTTTCAAAACGGCAGGACGTGCATATTAAACAAAGGATATATATATATGTAGTTATTTCCTTACAATAGACGTCCTCCACTGTACAGTGTTGCGAACATCGCACGACGATTTGAAAAAGGTTCGGCATGCATTGCTTCTAGATGTTTTAATGATCTATATCATGTTGGTTTTCGTATTGGATCTTGACATTGATGTCTTCCTCATGACTCCGATGATTGCGGGATGCTTGACGGAGTTTTGATTTTGAGTTATATGCTCATTTTTCATGCGCATGCGCTGCGCTACGATTTGTTTTATGTATTTATGATTTCGGAGCCCCGACGACTTGATGGTTTTGCTCAGATGTTTTAGTATTTGGGGAGAGTTTAATTTAAATTTGGGGACCGAATTTCTTTAAGGGGGAAGATTGTAACGTTTTGAAAATCGTTTCGGTGAAATTTCGGAAAATCGGTAAAATAAGGGGTTTTCTGTAAAAAGTCAAAATACAAATATTTTTATTATAAAATTAAATATAAATATTCTAGATATGTAATTGCTAGTATTTGGTGATTATTGAGCCACTGGTAAAATTTCTAATATTCTGAAATTTTTCCGAAATTAATTATTTTAATATTATTTTAAGCCGTCACTAATACATTTAATTAGGGAAAATTTCAAATTGGAATTGGTTGAAACAAATTTTATGCATCATAACACATTAAACAAAATTTTAACATGTTGTTTTTGAAATGAAATAAAACAGTCAAACGGTGTTAGAAAATATCGAAGAAAAAGGCTTAAACAGTGAAATTAGTGTAAATAGATATTGGGGTATAACATTTATTATTTTTCCCTCACCTACACTCACCCACACCCTCTCTCCTCTCCCCAAATCAGCAGCAGCCCCAAGTGGCCCCTCATTTCCCCCACTTGATTTTTCTAAAAGAAAACAATGAAAAGAAAAGAAAAGAGTAAATATACATGAGTATGAGTTGGGTTGACTTGGACTTTCTTGACCTTGCATTTCCACCCTCACTCTCTCTTTCTCCCCTCACCCATTATGGCCGAGCCCCCCCATCCTCCCTCAATAGCAGCCCCCCTCCCTTCTCCTTCTCATTTCACCTCAAAATTTCATCACAAAATACACAAAAATCAACACAAAAATCCCACAAATTCAAAATCCAACTCCTACCCATTTTTCCTTAGCCTCTCAAGCATGGATTTTGGTGAAAAGTTTTCAAATTGGAGGTCAAGATTTTCATGCTAGATCTCAAATCTTGTGAGGTATAAAACTTGACCTTTTGTTAAATTGTTGTTTGAATACTTTAAATCAAGCATAATTAGTTAATAATTTGGGCTTAATTGAATGTTTGGAAAAATATAGTAAGAGTTTGTGAATTCAATTAGGGTTTTTATTATATCATTAGGGATGCAATGTTTGGTTTAACATCTTAATGTATGTAAAACCTAGTTTGGTTGATTAAATTGCACTTGTTATATTTAATTTGTCCAAATCACATATATTTGTAAACTAGGTTTTGGTAATTAATTCAAAATTGAGAATTTAAAATATGGTTAGGGTTTTTATCACCTCATTAGCAACATAATGTGTAGTTTAACACTTTAGGGCTATGCAAAACCTAGCTAGTTGATGAATTGTGATTTTTGCTTTAAAAAGTGTTAAAATGGATATTTGTTGTAAACTTGAATTTTGAGTTAAAGATAATTAGTGAGATTAAAAATATGGAGGTGATTTGTATGACCTAATTATGATTTTAAGTAAGCAATTTGGCCATTAGAATCATTAAAATATTTAGTTTGGGTAAAACATCAAGTTTTGAACCGAAATGGGAATTTTTGCTAACTATGTTTTCTGGAAAATAAAACGATTTGTTTAATTTTATGGTTTCGATGAATTAAACCCTATTTCTTATATAATTAATGAGTTTTGAAATCACGATTGGTGTGTTTGGGTTTTTCTCGATGGTTTGGCGTTTGTACGCCGACGTCGAGTATTTTTGGGTTGATTTGTGAAAACAACCATAGGTTTGGACCTATGTGGGATTCATGTGTCGTTTTGGTCATGAGTCGGATTTTAATGCGATATAGTGCGTTATGATATGTAGGTACCCCATTTGGACTTCGAGACGACAAGCAAGCGCGTGGCGACGTCGGCACCGGCGAGCGAGGACCAGGTGAGTAGATTTATATCTACGGGGAGAAGTCGGGTGGATGGCGTATAGCACCCCCGCAGTTCATGGTGATGTATACGAATACGTATACATACATATATTGATTATATATTGTTTGATGTTTTTTATGATAAAGATGAATATTTGGTGTGATTGGATTAGTGTAGTGTTGCTAAACCCTAGAGTAGTGGTTGCACCACACATACACACACACACCCATACTTGCATGCATTCTTCTTTCATATGTGCTTAGATGGGAATACATATATTTATGTGTTCACATGGGTATGGGACTATGTGTTCACATACTGGATTTGAGAATAGTATTTGGGATGTGAGCTGAGTCGATAAGATTTGATTTGAGACCGTGAGATCGGTGATTTGGCGGAATTCGTATTTGAGATACGTCATGATGTTATAGCGGATCTTTGGACGATGATACCATGTGAATAGGGATATAAATAAAATGGTCGACATGTGATCGTGATATGAGATATGATACGCTAGGATGTTGATAATAGGCCGTATTGGGCGATGTATATTCCTTCATGATGATATGTGCTGATGATATCGGTTTGTACGAGACTATCGATCCGTAGTTAGATCATGATTATATTGACGATATTAGTATTATACTAGGCATAGATCAGTACCCGGATTATGATCTTTGATAAAGAGGATACCAGATGAGTAATATGATGAATGTGATATTGACCATACCCATATTTGGGGTGTCGTATGATGGATTTACGTACGAGCTATATATTGATGTTTGATCCGCACTCTTGACTTGGGAATACTGATTATCGATATGGTATCAGATGTGATATTATCGAGGCGGGATCACCGACTATATATATATATATATATATATATGTATCGACTCAGATGTTAGGCGGTTTCCTTACTTTTAGTTTAGCTTCTTAGCTCGGCCGTATAGTTTAGTGTATTGGTTAGACTAGATTTATATTAAATGTAGATTTGTTATCGTTGTGTCTAGTATTCAGCTCCCGCTCATTATTGTTGTTCGCTCCGCATCGCATACTTATATTGTTATTTCATATCGCATTGTTGATATTATGCTGTTAGGACACCAGCACCATTACCGATGACGCGTATGTACCACGTACACTTACTTGCCGGCTCACACACATCTTCATCGGTAATTGCCATGTCACGAACACTTTAGAAAACACTATTTCATTGACATAGGTTGTTAGCTAATAGTTTAGACATGATATTAGTGTACTTTCCTTATATGTTAGTTTAGACATTGTAGTTATTACTTGCTACTTCATGCATGTTATTATTCATTGATATGCCGCATTCATGGATTTTTATGCCTATTTTAACTGTTGTATTGGCTATTGATGGTTTGGATTTGGATTTCATGAGATTTCTTGGTTTTGGAGGAAAATCGCAAAAACATAAATAAACTTCTTCTCTCTTTTTAAATAAAAAGTGCGTTTTTCCAATGATGTATGAGTCGTCCACCATGTGTTTGCTGATGGATTTCGAGACCTGATTCGAGGAGTTGGATGAACCGTTTCGGGTACATGGTGGACCCGGTAAGGTACCCCGGGGCAAGAAGCGCGTGGCGATGACGATGTGAGCCTGGCAGGGGAGACTACGTACCGGTGATTTTACCCGACGCGTCGGATATCCGGAGGATACCGTCGTGGTCTTGAGATGGATGGTAGGGCTAGTCTGGATGACGGCGCCCTAGATATTGAGATCGAGACATTGAGATTTCGAGATATTGAGGTACTAAGATTTGATGATACAGGCCAGTCCGGATAGCCGGAGCCTAAGATTTTGAGACATTGAGATTTATGTTTTGTGTCGATACTAGACACTGTTTATGCTGATTTCATTTATGATACCTCATTTTAAAAATACAAAGGAAATCTCACTAAATTATGAAAGTAGTTTCTTTAGTACATGTATTCTGTTTTCATGCATTCATACATCATCCATATGATATATTGCTACCTGAGACACTGACACGGGCACATGGGATTACACTTGGGTTAGACATTTACCCTAGCCATTGTTATAGGCTGCAGGTTATATATTTGAGGATATATTGTGATCGTTGACCTAGGATTGCATTGTTCAAGCGATTTCTGTTCGTAGATGTTTTTTTACTCACGAGTTGGCAACTCACCCCCGTTGTGCCACAGTTTCTTGCAGGTTTTGCCGTACAGGTTTCTTTACGGCTTCGCTGGCACTGCTTCTTTTCGGGTGACTTGCTAGTAGGTGGGTTTATTTGTATCATACCCATCATTATACCTTGTATATTATTATTCTGTTGTATCTAGAAGTTCCATTAACCAAACATGTATTTATTTCAGAGATAGAGACCAGTGTTGTTTATTCTTTCGACCTTAGAGTTGCGCGTTGTATTTCTATGGATTTCTTGCTGTTTTGAGTTTCCTTTTGAGTTTTGATCCTCGCCCTTGGCGTTGTATATTATATTGCTGGTGTGGTTGTGACCGTCTATTGACGAAGAGCCTGCTTCCGCTTGGGGATGCCTTTTTATTGATTTCATATACTATTCATGTTGTATCCCATTTGGGGCCATTATTTAAAAAGGAGACTGCCGAAATTTTCAGAAAATACTTGATATTTTTTAAACGCATAATTCGACTTAAGCTATTAAAACTACTTGTTTTAAGTTGGTTTTCCTTCACTCTCATACTTTTCTTGGCTTGGATTTCTGGGTTTTCGTCTTACTTTGATTACGTACGCCTCGAGACGTTTCGTAGTTTAAATGCCGGTCATGTTCCATACTTTCGGGACATGACACCTTTGAGCCGTGGTAGGGTAGCAATCTAAGAACAGTGGGACACTCTCGAGGCGAAGTAGCAGTGTCAAGTCTGCGGGCTATGCTGTACTCATGTCACCTGGGAACTGTTAACTGACGACGGGTATAATACCAACCAACAGTTCTCCTGCTAGTCCTGTCCGGTGTACCCGTAACCTAACGAGCACCTGTATACTATCTCCAGTACGACGTACTGATAGCTGTGGGACAGACCATCTCCCCAACTGAGATGAGAAGCGTACACACTAGTCTATTTTGGAATATCGATGCCCTGTCTCGATAATCCTACGACTAGGGACAAGTATAGGATGTTGCTTATAGACTACCCAGCCCCCACTAGTGTGACTGCCATCACAATGCTGGTAATCAAGCAAAGATCCTATAGGCTCTACTAATATGTATAAGTGATATATTACAAGAAACATATGCACATATTAAATTAGACACAAACCAAGTAGCATACTACCATTTTTAGCAAGACTGTATATTCAACTGTGAATATCCCAAGCTTCCATTAAGTAATATACAATCTAGTATGATACAATAATGGCCCCTAGGGCATATACACTAACAATCACCCACTTGCACTAGGGCTATGAGCTGGCATATCGTAGACCTATCATCTCGAATAGCCTCTCGAACTGCGTATGAGGAATGGCCTTTGTGAATGGATCAGCAATGTTATTCTCTGTCTCTACTCTTTTCACCACGATCTCCCGGCGATCTACGATCTTCCTGATCAGGTGGTACCGCCTTAAGATGTGTCTGGACTTCTGATGGGACCTGGGTTCCTTCGCTAAAGCTATAGCGCCGTTGTTGTCACAATACAGAGGTATTGGATCAACACTGGTAGGAACCACCTGAAGTTCTATGAGGAACTTCTTCATCCAGACATCTTCTTTTGCGGCATCACAAGCAGCTATATACTCTGCTTCCATTGTTGAGTCAGCAACGGTCTCCTGCTTGGAACTCTTCCAACAGACCGCCCCTCCATTAAGGGTAAAGACATAACCCGACATGGACTTGGATTCATCCTTGTCACTCTGGAAGCCTGAGTCGGCAAAGGCCTCCATTTGGAGGTCTTTTCCACCATACACCAAGAACATCTCCTTAGTCCTCCTCAGGTACTTGAGAATGTTCTTTACCGCTATCCAGTGATTCTCCCCTGGGTTTGCCTGATACCGGCTTACAACGCTCAGTGTGTATGCTACATCTGGTCTGGTACATAACATCGCATACATTATAGAGTCTACCGCAGAAGAGTTTGGTATAATTGACATGCGATCCCTTTCCAAATCAGTCTTGGGAGACATCTCTTTAGAAAGGGTGATTCCGTGACAAGCCGGTAGGTTACCGCGCTTAGAATCTTTCATACTGAATCTTTTCAATATGGTGTCTATGTACCTGGACTTGTTGGAGATAGTGCCCTCAGAGTCAATTATTGGATCACAGGCACGTGATTGCAATGATTGAGGGAGGACCTATCCCGGTAGAACAGTCTTACTCGAGATGATAGTTTGCTATCTGGTTTACCTTTATCATCGTGTACTGCTTTAGGTGACCTGACAGGTCGCTATTGCACGTTGATAGAGCCCCTAGGATTCTTGCTTGACTGCCAGCAGTATGAGGGCGATCATATAAGTGAGAGCTGGAGTCTATAAGCACATCCTTAAAAGGTCCCTAGTCGTGGGAGTTTCGAGACAGGGCATCGATTCTCCAGAGTAGACTAGTGTATACAGTCGAGACCCCGACGAGGGGCGGTGGCCGGTCTCACAGGCCACCGGTGTCAGTTGGATCACCTAAGATGTATACAGGTGCTCATTGGGTTATGAGTACACCGGACAGGACTCGCCGGGAACATGCTAGTTGGTCTTATACCTGACGTCAGATAGCAGTTCCCTGGTGACATGTGTACAGGTTAGTTCATCGACCTGGGGGTCGTCATTTGTCTCGTGTGAGTTCCCACTGTACTTTGATTACTACCCTACCACGGCTCAAAGGAGTCGTGCAAACAGGTTTTAGTTGGGTACAGTCCCGAGCCACATGGAGGCAGTGAGCGGATCTTCGGGGGTTCGTCTCTCCCGGTATTGGGGGTGAGGTCGCGCTGTGTTTAGGAGAGCCATTACACGAAGTCCTTGGCCAAGGCAGGAGATTTGCTGGTAGGTATTCCAGTAGTATCTCAGGGCGTTCTGGGCTACACTCCGACACGACTTGTACCGCTTTTGGGGGTCTGACTTTTACCAACCCCCTAGGCCCGACATGCGATACTCATAGACGAACGGACCGGACTGTACGGAAATTGTCACTGACAGGCTCAGTTGGGTGTCGGGGTGAGCTTCCTCATCGACGTCCCTTTTGGTCAATAGCTGGTGGCCCGTCACGTATTGGCTTATACCTCTGACATGCAAGTGGTTAAATCCACAGCCATAGTATTGACGAGTCTTTAGAGTCCACCACACTTTCAGTTACTCAGCTTTCGGGCGAAACGCTGTAGAGGCCGTATGGAGATATGGCAGGGTTCGATCAGATACGTGCGGTATTGTACGGATCGTGATCGGACGGTTTTTACTAACCGGCTTTGGCTTAAGCCGGATCTTAGTATTTGATAATGTAGTTTTGTCTTTTTGCATTTGTATCCGGACGGAATACAGATGCGGGTGTGTATGCACAGTATCGGGGTTTTCCTGTAATTTATTACGGGACCAGTTTTCTGGAGTTGCCAGTTTGCATTCCGTTCCGGCCGGTTTTCCTTTGTTCTTTCCCGGCCGGACTTTTCCGATGGAGGGGATTATTTGCAGTTTGCAAATAATATCTTGTGGAGGGGTTCTTTGTCTATTTCCATGCTCCATCCCTTGCATTAATTATGACCTGATTGAGTATGGGTTTTGATGTATTTTGTGTTGGAAATTGGGTTTGGATTTGGCCGGCCACTGTTCTGGTCATGGAGTGAGATTTTAATTTGGATGGGATTAATTTATTAGTGTGCAGGAGAATTTTTGTGAGGGTGTGCTGGAGTGTTTTTCATGAGGGATTATTATAATGTTAATTAATATTGAGGCTTCATTGTGAAATGAGGGTGCTGTGTGTTTTTTCCTTCATGGTGAATTTCGTGGGCCCCCCTCTTTGTGTGTGTGTGTGCAGTGGAGTCTTTTTCTTTTCTTTGGTTTTAATTCCTACACTCTTCACACATTCATTGATCATGGAGTTTTGCTTGACATTCATTCTTCAAGTGAGGGCTTGCCTCATTTTTCCAGAGAACAAAAAATGCCCTGGCCGAGCTCATTTCTTTGTCTGCTCCATTTATCTAGCAAGATTAAATGGAAAATTCTTTTGCACATATTCCTCCATCATGGCAACTATACAAAACCCCAAAGAGACAACGATTCTACATTATTCTACAGCAAATCTTGGACGCGTCGGCCAGCCAACTGCGCGCCCGAGTTGCCTCGGTATTGAGGTGGGAGCCCGTAAAAGATACAGGCGACGTGGTGCCCTTCCGGCGAGGAGGCGACCACCGGAGATCCCGCGACGAGATCGGAGTGGAGATGAAGACCGGAGGACTCGGATCAGTCGGTACATCTCTTTCCCTTCTTCTAGTTAGCTTAGACTTGTTAATGGTTCGATCCGGGTGTTTAGTGCGCGGTGGTGCCGGTTTGCTAAGTCCGCAAAATTAAAGTTTATCACCGTTTCCGCATTTGGCCGTCGGGTTGACGGCCGGGGCGCCGCCGTGCACTTACAGTGGTATCAGAGCCTCGCCATTAACTTCGTCTAGCTTTGTTTAATGTGTTTTACGTTCCGATCGAACAAAATCCCGAAACCGCATTTTTCAAGCACATCAGTTTCTGTCGAATTTTTTTTTTGAGTCCAAAAATTTTTCAGGTTGTCTCAGAATGATGTGCAGGGAGTTCTAAGACTACTGCAAAAATTTGGTAAAGTGATCATACCTTACGACCGCGGAAGAGCGGCCTTAGCCCCTCTTTGGCCGCGCTTCCGCCGCAGGAATGAGGCTTCACTTCACCAATTTCTTTCAGTGGGCTTGTGGGCTTATTTTAGGGGTTTTGGGATATTAAATTTGGGCCCAGGTTTTCTGTGAGTGCTACAGTTTTGATTGGGGGCCCACTTGTTAAGGTTTGATCAATCGGAAAATTTTAAACACATTTTTCACAGTATTTACATTATATCTGCGACCGTGAATGTCACTCGATCGGTAAATCCCGTCTAACTGCTATAGCCCGGTTAGACGGATTTGCGAACGTGACTTTCACGTTGATGTTCTATGTATTTGCTGTGATGTTGCGGATCGGTCGTGGGGGATAGCCTGGATGCAATACTAGTACTGTGTTGTTGTATTATGTACATTTGATATTGCGGGGCGAGCGTCCGACATGTGGACTGCCGTCACTGCCTGATTGTATTATTCTTTTGGGGCACGACCTGGTTGCGGTCGTTGTACCCGGTGTATGTATATTTTACTTTCTGTACTAGGATTACCCCGCGCAGGGGTGCACGGATAGCCGGGTTCTAGAAGGCAACAAGCCCGCATCTCATGGCATTGGGACGGAAGGGGCTTCAGTGCAGGATTGGCGGGCTATTCGACGCACTCGTAGGGGGTACAGGTTGACCCAGGAGGGGTGCCCAAGTTGCCGGATTCCGTGAAGTGCTGGGTGGTCCATTCACGGTGCTGGAGGGGGCTGCCTCGCTTCAGGTTTTGGCGGGTGACTTGCCGCGCCCGTAGGGGTCTAGGATTTCATTGCACAGGCTATCCACACAACCAGGGGAACGTCGGGTTTTCAGTAGTGGCTCTGTGAAACCCGGGGATCCCAGATATCTGTATTGTTCTGTGATGCTGTACATTTCTGTGATGTTGCATTTCTTTTCACGCCTTGAGCGAAATACTATATATTGGTATATATATTAGTAGATGTTGTATATGTTTTTTCATCCGCGCTAGTCCAGTCCCCGCTCTGCCGTTAGTTAGCTAACCTAACGGGTGATGACGGGACCCAGTGGCGAATGCGGATGGCATATACGTACGTCAGTATATTTTCGTTCTTTGTGGTGTGATCAATTGATGGGACTGCATTGATTCGGATCAATGCAAGATAAACAAACCTATTCTGATGTTGTTGGAACACTTTTTCTAAAAGCTGTTATTGCAAGGACGTTCACTTTTGTTTTGCATCGTGGTATTCATTTGGAATATCCTGCTCCTCAGTCGACGAGGCAAGGGCCGAGATCCCTTCACCGGGAGTGACCCCTTGGACAGAAGTTTGCGTCAGGGCATTAACTTCACTATAGCCGATTACTTTTGCTTTGCACAGTGATATTCGGTTATGAATATCCTGCACCCCATTCTACGGGGAAAGAGCCGAGATCCCTTCACCGGGAGTGACCTCTTTAGTAAAGGTTTTCGTCACTATATTTTCTAAAAAGCTATCCGTTCCTTCAACAATATCAAGTTCACTACGTTAAAGGTTTTCGCCAGAAACCATTCGTAGCCCTCCGTCGTTTCATATGGGTAGTCAATAGTATTCAAGCTGTGTTTGTTGGCCTTAGTCAAGGCACAGTGTTTGGTAGCTATTGGGTATTCATATGCTGCATAGATAGATGCGTTGGTTTGGGACAGTCGTATAGCCTTGTTGGCCTTAGTCAAGGGCTTGTACGGGTGGGTTCAAATCAACCTGGACAATGACGGGTAGAACTTGACATGTGACTTATGATTTGTTGGCCTTAGTCAAGGTCATAAGAGCATGGGGCAGAAATCACATCGGGAGTTTCAAAAGAACTGAAACTTGCCAGATATGCGCATACCTTCTGGAGTGTGATGACGTGAGCGGATTACGTCACGTTATCATGCGATGAGAGTTGGATCCCGATTTCCACTGATGAGTTGGTTTACTCCTCGGGTGACCCCGACTAATTCTTCTTTCAGGTTTGGAGGAGAATTTGAGGTACAGTGGGAGGTTTCCAGATTAGATAAATTGGTAACCATTCTGATCTTGGTTAGAGTGCACGCTGAGTGTTTCTTTTCTCTCTCTCTTGGCAGCGACCATTGACCCGACCCTAAGACCATGACTCAGTGACCAAGTTGACCGAACCTTCTTAACACTGGCTTTTGGATTGTCAGAGTTGCAGACCTCATTGCCACTCCTACTTCTACCCTTTTCTCCAGGACACCCCGTATTACTACGAACGTCCACTTCCATTGGACAAAACCATCGTATGGTTAGATACGAACTCGAAGGAATTCGAGGATGGTTTCTGGTTCTGGAGAAAACAGATAGGACTATTCAGTTGTCTTTTCCTTCTACCTTCTCTCAGGTTGCGAGTACTCCTTGGTTTAGGAGATAGTACACCTATTATGCAAATTGGATAGTCTTCTTCCAAACCATAGGCTGGTGCCGAACGGTGGGGAATGAAGAAAACCAATTAGCATAACGATGGTGTGCAGAAGGTATTAAGATTAAGACAAAACAAGGGATTAGTAAGAGGGCAAAGTAAATTGCGACTGATATTCACGACCAAACCAAATATTTCTTCGCCAATCCTAAAATCACCTTTGTATTTCTCCAGGACACTCCGTATCACTACGAAGATCCACAGTTTATTGGATACTCCATCGTATGGTTATATACGAACTCGAAAGGAACTTGTTCCAGTTCGGGGATGGATTCTGGTCCAGGAGAAATAGGAATAGGGTTTATTCGGTTGTCTTTTATCTTCACCTTCTCTCGCATTGCGAGTGCTCCTAGGATTAGGACAGTACACCCATTATGCTTATTGGATAGTCTTCTTCCAAACCATAGGCTGGTGCCGAACGGTAGGGAAGGAAGAAAACCATTTGGCCTAAGAGGTGTGCAGAAGGTAACGACTAAAGACATATAAAGGGATTTGGAGAGGTGGCAAAGAATTATACGGTTATAGTTGTGAATCTGGATAATGGTAGAGGCATTACTAGGAATACCAGGATACCCCATCGAAACATTTCAATGTTTCAGTTCTACTGTGTACTGTTAAAAGAAAACTGATTTCCCGATTAGACACTTGCTCCAGGGTATGTATTTACCAGTTTTGATTCTCACATCTGTATGGTTTTACAGATGATGAGTGGGAGTCAGTTATTGGGAATTGGGTGATCATCCTCATTATATCGGGATTCGTTGTAATCGGTGATATTTGAGGAGATCACCTGGGCTGTTTGCCGGTCGGCAAATATTTGGTTTTGAATATCCGCTGGTGTGCATCAATTTCAAATTGATATATCTGTACGTCTATTTTCATAGAGTGAGATATACCTTTTGATATTATGTCGATGACATTTACCTATATCAGTGGATGGTTAGGTAAGGAGCATTAAACAGCGGTGTAATTCTTCTTAACCATAAGTACAGTTTTCAACCTACGACACACAGTGAAAAAGTTGTTAGACTCAGCGGACTTATACAGAGTATTGTATGTTGTCCAGTGTCCATTAGGACAGAGGGGTTGGTCCTCATACTATATTCTGTTTACTTTTAACTTCTCTAGTTCTTAGACATGTGTTTCGTAGAAACACAGGGTCTAAGTTTTGAGGAGTTATAGGTATTTGAATAGAGTAGAGAACCAGGTGTAGCAAGTATCGGGATTCTTCAAAGTGATCGAAGATGTAGATACTTGTGTATGGTATTCAGTTGATAGTAATGATAAAGAGAAATTTCTTCTCTTTCTGGTTACTCATAATTGGAAGCATTCCTAAGTTGAGTAACGCTGATCGGCCTCTCTCCATTTAGTTGACATGCACTGGAGACAGCTGCATGATTTGAATCTGGTTCAATTAAATCAGTGCCTCTGTTCCTATATTGGATATAGAACAGTTCATATCTTAACGTTGTTAAGGTACAGGGAGTTTTCCGGCTTATGATTAAAACCAGACTCTGGATAACTCAAGGCACGTTTCTGTAATGGCTGTTTGTGGGTTGACCCAGGCTATGACGAGGGTTGATTTTCTACCATCTGGATGAACAATAGCGATATTGTTCTAGACTCGCCACAGTTTTATTAAAAATGGATTTTTTTAGAAAACAGAAGTGGGAGTATGGTAGAACTGGAAGTGATTCCAGAACCGCAAACGATTACTGAAGATTTGATAAGGAACCTAAAGATTTGATAAGGAACCTAAAGATTCAATCTGATTTGACATTCCATTGGCCACTCCGCAGATAAGATGGGTAACTTCAGGCACCCGAGAGGTACTTCGGTAGCCTCAAGGACGGTGACAGGGAAGTTCTTGTATACCCACACTTGCCATTGTTGTTGTTCCAGGCTGTGAGACCCGGCAGAAGGATGAGTATAGCGTCGTTCTAAACTTGCTCTAGAAGTGCACGTCTGTATGACTCTGCCAGAGGGTTGTCGTAGTCAGTGGGAGCAGCGGAAGCATTGGTGGACATCAGGCTTATGTCTATTTAAAGACTAAAGCAGATGTAGCGGAGATAGATCATCCATTTCTGATGTGACAGTCATAGGTTTGACGTCATCAGAATAGGGGATGGATCTGTTGAGAAGGTAGTAGGAAGTGATATTCCTATACTACGATCGGTTATACTTTGGTCGTCACACAGTGTTTTCTCCACATAGGACTTGGACATTACATTAGACATACTGGTTACTGGATCTATGGTTTTAGATCTAGATTTGGGTGGTTTCCCAATCAGGGTACTTGGACAGCATTCTATGAGATGTCAAGTACCACACCAGATGTTGTTCTTGCAGTAGGTGCAATAAGTTGATATTAATCCAATCCTGGGGAAACAGTCGGAAGCAGTTTTAGAACATAAGTGAATGTTCTAGGGGTATGATAACGGCTGCCTCCTTTGGGAGACAGTTATCATTCCAGGCTTCCAGGGTGACATGGACGACAAGGAGGTTGTCAGAGTTATAGTTTTCCCTCTGACGAGGGGCAGTATTTTGGACAGGTGATCCAAGGCAATACTGAGGGAGGCATGGCGCAGGATACTGATTAAGTTCAGTTGACGATACAGTCTAAGAAGTTTGGATTTGGAGTTCATTTATGAGCTAGGTCCCATCAGGCATCCAGACATTCTAAGACAGGTATTGCTCATTTCGGGAGATGGTTTTCTCCTCGAACTTGAGATATAGAGAGACATAGAAAGAAACATCTAAGCGGATCCACTCGCTGAGGCTATTCCTTGAACGCAATAGTTTCGCAAACGATCTTTGTGAGACTGACTAGTAGAGGAGTTGGGTGTTCGGTATCACACGGGCTGTGAGTATGCGACATCGCAATAATTAGCCTTGAGTGCAAGTGGGAGATTGTTGGAGATAGTGCCCTCAGAGTCAATTATTGGATCACAGGCACGTGATTGCAATGATTGAGGGAGGACCTATCCCGGTAGAACAGTCTTACTCGAGATGATAGTTTGCTATCTGGTTTACCTTTATCATCGTGTACTGCTTTAGGTGACCTGACAGGTCGCTATTGCACGTTGATAGAGCCCCTAGGATTCTTGCTTGACTGCCAGCAGTATGAGGGCGATCATATAAGTGAGAGCTGGAGTCTATAAGCACATCCTTAAAAGGTCCCTAGTCGTGGGAGTTTCGAGACAGGGCATCGATTCTTCAGAGTAGACTAGTGTATACAGTCGAGACCCCGACGAGGGGCGGTGGCCGGTCTCACAGGCCACTGGTGTCAGTTGGATCACCTAAGATGTATACAGGTGCTCATTGGGTTATGAGTACACCGGACAGGACTCGCCGGGAACATGCTAGTTGGTCTTATACCTGACGTCAGATAGCAGTTCCCTGGTGACATGTGTACAGGTTAGTTCATCGACCTGGGGGTCGTCATTTGTCTCGTGTGAGTTCCCACTGTACTTTGATTACTACCCTACCACGGCTCAAAGGAGTCGTGCAAACAGGTTTTAGTTGGGTACAGTCCCGAGCCACATGGAGGCAGTGAGCGGATCTTCGGGGGTTCGTCTCTCCCGGTATTGGGGGTGAGGTCGCGCTGTGTCTAGGAGTGCCATTACACGAAGTCCTTGGCCAAGGCAGGAGATTTGCTGGTAGGTATTCCAGTAGTATCTCAGGGCGTTCTGGGCTACACTCCGACACGACTTGTACCGCTTTTGGGGGTCTGACTTTTACCAACCCCCTAGGCCCGACATGCGATACTCATAGACGAACGGACCGGACTGTACGGATATTATCACTGACAGGCTCAGTTGGGTGTCGGGGTGAGCTTCCTCATCGACGTCCCTTTTGGTCAATAGCTGGTGGCCCGTCACGTATTGGCTTATACCTCTGACGTGCCAGTGGTTAAATCCACAGCCATAGTATTGACGAGTCTTTAGAGTCCACCACACTTTCAGTTACTCAGCTTTCGGGCGAAACGCTGTAGAGGCCGTATGGAGATATGGCAGGGTTCGATCAGATACGTGCGGTATTGTACGGATCGTGATCGGACGGTTTTTACTAACCGGCTTTGGCTTAAGCCGGATCTTAGTATTTGATAATGTAGTTTTGTCTTTTTGCATTTGTATCCGGACGGAATACAGATGCGGGTGTGTATGCACAGTATCGGGGTTTTCCTGTAATTTATTACGGGACCAGTTTTCTGGAGTTGCCAGTTTGCATTCCGTTCCGGCCGGTTTTCCTTTGTTCTTTCCCGGCCGGACTTTTCCGATGGAGGGGATTATTTGCAGTTTGCAAATAATATCTTGTGGAGGGGTTCTTTGTCTATTGCCATGCTCCATCCCTTGCATTAATTATGACTTGATTGAGTATGGGTTTTGATGTATTTTGTGTAGGAAATTGGGTTTGGATTTGGCCGGCCACTGTTCTGGTCATGGAGTGAGATTTTAATTTGGATGGGATTAATTTATTAGTGTGCAGGAGAATTTTTGTGAGGGTGTGCTGGAGTGTTTTTCATGAGGGATTATTATAATGTTAATTAATATTGAGGCTTCATTGTGAAATGAGGGTGCTGTGTGTTTTTTCCTTCATGGTGAATTTCGTGGGCCCCCCTCTTTGTGTGTGTGTGTGCAGTGGAGTCTTTTTCTTTTCTTTGGTTTTAATTCCTACACTCTTCACACATTCATTGATCATGGAGTTTTGCTTGACATTCATTCTTCAAGTGAGGGCTTGCCTCATTTTTCCAGAGAACAAAAAATGCCCTGGCCGAGCTCATTTCTTTGTCTGCTCCATTTATCTAGCAAGATTAAATGGAAAATTCTTTTGCACATATTCCTCCATCATGGCAACTATACAAAACCCCAAAGAGACAACGATTCTACATTATTCTACAGCAAATCTTGGACGCGTCGGCCAGCCAACTGTGCGCCCGAGTTGCCTCGGTATTGAGGTGGGAGCCCGTAAAAGATACAGGAGACGTGGTGCCCTTCCGGCGAGGAGGCGACCATCGGAGATCCCGCGACGAGATCGGAGTGGAGATGAAGACCGGAGGACTCGGATCAGTCGGTACATCTCTTTCCCTTCTTCTAGTTAGCTTAGACTTGTTAATGGTTCGATCCGGGTGTTTAGTGCGCGGTGGTGCCGGTTTGCTAAGTCCGCAAAATTAAAGTTTATCACCGTTTCCGCATTTGGCCGTCGGGTTGACGGCCGGGGCGCCGCCGTGCACTTACAGGACTGTGAAAGTCCCAACATCCTCTTTGATCTTTCACGATAGATCTGGATTCCCAGAATGTAGGTGGCATCACCCAGGCCTTTCATGGAGAATTTCTGTGACAAGAATCTTTTGACTGACTGCAACATAGGAATATCATATCCTATTAGGAGAATGTCATCCACGTACAAGACGAGGAATACTATAGCTCTCCCTACAATCTTTCTGTATATGCATGGTTCATCTGGATTTTTGATAAAGTCAAATTCTTTGACAGCATCATTAAAACAAATGTTCCAACTCTGAGATGCTTGTTTTAGTCCATAAATGGACTTAAGCAACTTGCATACTTTACCGCTGCTCCCACTCTGAATGAATCCCTCTTGCTGATCCATATAGACGCTCTCTTCCAAATTTCCATTTAGAAAGGCTGTCTTTACGTCCATCTGCCAGATCTCATAATCGTGGAAGGTAGCAATAGCAAGAAGGACCCTTATGGATTTTAGCATAGCTACTGGAGAAAAAGTTTCGTCATAGTCCAAACCAGGTCTTTGACGGAAACCCTTTGCAACAAGTCTAGCTTTATTGGTTTCAACCTGTCCATCTGCACCAATCTTCTTTTTGAAGATCCATTTGCATCCTACGGGTTTTACCCCATCTGGAGCAAAGTCCAAAGTCCATACTTTGTTAGTGTACATGGACTCCATTTCGGTCCGCATTGCATCCAGCCATTTTACCGAGTCACCGCTCTGAATGGCTTGCTGGAAGCTAGTAGGCTCATCATAGTAAATAGTGCAATCCTCTCTATCCCCGTCTATGAGAAAACCGTAGTATCTATCGGGCGGATGAGACTGCCTACTACTCCTGCGGAGTGGTGCGGGAATGCCCTGTTCTTCTTGAACTATTGGTTCTACCATACTTTTAGTAACAGTTTGTGGTTCTGGAATTTCTTCCAGTTTTATTTCGCTCCCATTTATTTCCTTTTCTAAAAACTGATGTTCTAGAAAATGGGCATTACGAGAAACAAAAACCTTTTGTTCCTCTGCGTAATACAATAGATACCCCGTGGAGTTTTTTGGATATCCCATAAACTTACACTGTACTGATCGTGCCTCGAGCTTGTCTGCATGCTGCTTTTTAACAAAAGCTGGACATCCCCAAATCTTCGGATACTGAAGATAGGGTTTCTTTCCACTCCACATTTGATATGGTGTGGTAGGCACAGTCTTGGTAGGAACTATGTTCAAAAGATACGCTGCTGATGCTAGCGCATAACCCCAGAAAGATCGCAGTAACTCAGCCTTACTCATCATGGAACGAACCATATCCAATAGGGTTCGATTTCTCCTTTCCGATACACCGTTGTGTTGTGGTGTGTATGGAGGAGTAAGCTGAGAGAGAATCTCATTCTCTTTTAAGTAACCCAGGAACTCGGCACTTAAGTATTCACCACCTCGATCAGAACTCAGTATCTTTATACTCTTGCCTGTTTGTTTTTCTACTTCATTCCTGTATTCTTGGAATTTCTCAAAGGCCTCGGATTTATGCTTCATTAAGAAGACATATCCATACTTAGAGAAATCATCCGTAAAAGTAATGAAGTAGGAATAACCACCTCGCGCATGTGTGACATTGGACCGCACACGTCACTGTGTACGAGTCCCAAGATCTCGCTTGCTCTTACTCCGTGTCCAGTAAACGGAGTCTTTGTCATCTTTCCTATGAGACAAGATTTACAAATAGCATAAGATTGATATTCGAACGGATTCAAATATCCTTCTCTATGTAACTTAGTCAACCTTCTCTCATTGATGTAACCTAGTCTACAATGCCATTAGAAAGCCTGATTTAATTCCGGAGACTTTCTTTTAAGTGTGTTCTGGACATTGAAAACCTGAGCTTGACTTAATACGTATATGACGTCATCTAATGTACCGGACCCAATCAAAACTTGATTTAGGTGGATGTGAACTACATCGCTTACGAATGTAAAATCATATCCCTCTTTTGAAAGTGAGGACACTGATATGATATTACAAGTCATACTAGGTACATACAGAAA
The DNA here is from genome assembly GCA_030015575.1 of Agapanthus africanus. Lineage (NCBI taxonomy): Eukaryota > Viridiplantae > Streptophyta > Magnoliopsida > Asparagales > Amaryllidaceae > Agapanthus > Agapanthus africanus. Next base: position 403,810,931 of record CM057337.1, on the reverse strand, counting down.
GTTACGTAGAATCAATATCTGCCCACTTGTCAAACCTAGGCGATATTCTCCCACGGATTCAGCGTCTACGCTCATTCCGTTTGCAACTCTGAGAGACAAATCACCTACCTTCATAACTCTACGGTTTCTCAAAGCATGTAATGAATTACAGATATGAGATCCTGCTCCGGTATCGAGTACCCAGGAAGTAGAGTTAATTGACAAACAGTTCTCAATAACAAATACACTTGAGGCTGAAGCCACAACATGCTTCGTATCCTGGCTACTGGCTTCTGAAGCCCTGCAATCTTTCTGCCTATGCCCAATCCCATAACAATAGGAACGTCCCTCTTTTACTATATCCAGTCCCGAAACTTTTGTCCTTCTCTTTCCTTCTACTTCCCTGGTTTCCTTCAGGGTAGGAGGCAGAGACTGTAGAATCAAGTCAGTACTGACTCGTTTCCCAATGTTGTCTCCAGGTCCTTGAGCTTATCAATACAGCTAGTCATTGTAAGGACGTTGTCCCCTACAGATGACACGACAGCCAACCTCGCTTGAATTAATTCGTTCGAGGTCTCATATCTTGTGATATGAGATTGCTCTCCATATAAATCTTTGTTATGGAGAAAGATAGAAACTATGTCCATCTTCTCGTGCTGCTTCTGGTATATACCATCAACTGAAGCTAACACGAGGCACTTGGCTTTCGTTTATCTTTTTCCCTTGTCTGACGGATATCCATATCCGCGACAGTGGAAACTGGACCTGGGACGGCGGGATCTTGAGTAGTAATAGGGTGGTCCAGCTTGTCATAGGCAATGGATATTTGGACAAACCTTTGCCAGTCATATAAGTCAGATTTATGTTATCTAGATGTAACCTAGTCGTGGTCACAAGGTCGCTGCAAATAAGAGAGAGAGAAGAAAACACTGTAGAATGATGCTCTTGCAAGTTTAAAGTGGTTTTTAATTTATCTAAACAGGATGGCTCTCGCTGTTTCTCGAATCCTTCCTCAAACCATAAAAGAAGAATTTGCCAGGATTATTCTCACCGTACAATACTTGCTTAACCGTTCAGCTAGGTCAGTGTCGATACTTCGAGGGAGGTTTTCCAACGCTTTCGCGAAGTTCCTTAATTAAAGAACCTCTTTTCTCTGGGGGCGTAACCCCGCTGACACCTTTCTAGGCACCTACTTGGTTTATAGCATTGATCGTTAAGTGACGAATGTCCTGATAAGTAGTATATACTCACAGTAGGATCGGGATCCAAAATATCATCGTATGATAATGTTGAAGGAATCCTACCAACATTCATCAAACTCCAAAATGGTATGCTCTGTCTGCAAATTTCAGTTTCTTTAGAAATTCCCGATATATATTTTTGCCCCATGCTCTTATGACCTTGGCGTTAGGTTAAAATGTGATAAGTCACATGTCAAGTTCTACCCATCATTATCCTTGTTAATTTGAACCCATCCGTACATATCCTTGACGTTAGGCCAAAATGATAATACGACTGTCCCAAACTAACAAATCTATCTATGCAACAAATGAATACCTAGTAGCTACCAAACACTATGCCTTGGCGTTAGGTCAAAATACGTAGCTTGAATACTACTGAATACCCAAATGAAATGAAGGAGGGCTACGAATGGTTTTGGCAAAACCGTGAACGTAGTGAACTTGAAATAATCGAAGGAACCTGATAATTTCTAAAAGGAGTAGTTAAAGCTCCGCAATTAAAAATTCTGATCCTTTTAAAATAACCGAGTGGTTTCTTTTAAATTTGTTCCAACGATTGAACTTTGGTTTATTTTCTTTGCATTATAATAATGCGTCCCATCATTTATCCTATCATTGCAGAAAATAACGAAAATACCACGTCCTCTTATGCCATCCGCATTCGCCACGGGGTCCCGTCATCACCCGTTAAGTTACTTAACTAACGACAGAGCGGGGGCTGGGCTAGCGCGGGTGTAAAACATAAGTGACGTCTAATAGCTATCATATATAGATATTGTACATTCGTCAGACGCAATAATAAGCATTCCAGATCACAGATGAACTTTATTGGATATACTAGCAATCCACGTTTGTTTTGAGCCTGCAATAAAAGACGGATTACACAGTTGTGATGAATAGCCATTACCCCATCCCTAGACCCCTACGGGTACGGCAAACTACCCGCCAAGTACCCGAAGTGAAGCGGTCTCCCTCAACAACGTGAGTAGGCCACTAAACACTTCAACGTACCCGGTAGTTTGTGTACCCTGCCTTGGGTCTATCCTAGGAGCAAAAAATAGTAAAAAGAAATAATACAATGGTTGCTACAACCGCAACCTGGATGCGCCCCGCAAAAGAATATTACATCATATTACATTTACATCGAATGAATGAATATTAAACCCATCTCAAACCCCGGCTAATCATCACAACACTCCAATCATGTCCATATACACAAACAGTAAACATTACAGAAATGTGCAACCCCCTACCAACCGACATACTAGCAGTTAGGGGAGTTTTATGAACACATTAAACATTACAGATAAAAACCCAATTAGCAAATAACATAGAACATCGATCAACAACCTTTTTCCGTGTCTACCCCAAAAGCAAACCAGCACTGAAGTAACCTGGGCAGAAATAGAATATGCAGGAAAACAGAACACCAAAATATATGAATTTTAGAGCAAATCGGAGTCAACTCGGGGTTGACTCCGCCGTGGATCCACGGCCAAAAGCACACTCTTGTCGCGGATCCGCGGCCATCAAGCCGAGTTAGAACTCCGTATTTTCCCAGAATTCTTATATTTACCTGCTGTGAATTTTAAGGCATATCAAATATTTTTTTAGACATGTTTAAAATTAACAGAACTGTTAGGGTATCCGGGGTTTCGTTTTCGCGTTTTCTGACGATCGAAGTTCTAATTAGTTGCTAACAAGCTAGTAATGGTTTGGTTGGCTCTGATACCACTGTAAGTCCATGTCACGCACCCCACGAACTTACGGGGAGGCGGAATATATGAAAAACGATTATCAAAGCTTCGTAACACGGACTTGAGCGCATGAATCGTGTCTAAACCGTTACTAGCAAACTACGAGAGGTTTAACTACTCGGATTCGAAGTTATACCTCACGTTACTTGTCCTTCGGGTCTTCATCGCTGTCCTCCACTCCTCGTAGGCTCCTTGGAACATCGGCACCTCAACGGCCTCCTCGAGTGAAAGACGATCCACCCGAGAGCTTCTACGCCAAGCTTGATCTCTAACTTGAGATAACTAGGTTGCTCAAAGTGCTAATCTAAGCTACCTAGGGATATAGAGTGAGGTTATGGATGTATTAGTCTATCTAATCCTTGATCTCAACACATGAGAGGGGAGGATTAGGGTTTCAAGAGAGAGCTTGAGGAGAGAGAAGGTGAACATAAGTTATGAATGAAAAAGCTTCTCACTTCTAATATATTATGAAGCATAAGAAAATCAAAAAGAATAAATCAAAATGCATTATCATCATGCTTCATTAAATATATGCAATGAATTATCAAGTGAGTCATTAAGCAATAAATGCTTTATTAACTCACTTGAATGATTCATCTAAGTGAGTCATAAATTCATTAAATGCTAATGCCACCTTACCGTCCAAGTCATCATCCATCTAGAAGCTTCCCGACAAATTACGAGAACGCCCCTCCTATCCGTGAAAACATGGAAAAACTTTAGACAGTACAAATCTAATAACTCGATACTAGAATCTGGCTTAAACCAAAGCCGGCTAGCAAAAACTGTCCGAACGTCGTACGTGCGTAAACACACGTACGCGTCCGAACCCTTGTCGTAAAACCATACGACCTCTATATTGTTTCGCCTGGAGCAGGGAAACTCTCTGTGTAGGACTCTAAAGACTCGACACTACGCTGCCAGTGGGTTTAACCACAGACCGCAAGCGGCACTAGCTGTACGTAACGGTCCCCAGGTAGATGTCGATAAGAAGGCCGATAAGGAAACCCATCCGAACTCCTACTGAGCCTGATGTGACAATCTCCGTACAGACCGGTCTGTTCGTCTAAGACTATCGCATATCGAGCCTAGGGGCGGCAAGCGTCAGTCCCCTAATAGTGGTATAAGTCGTGTCGGAACGTAGCCCATTACACCTTGAGAAACTATTGGATCCTACCAGTAAATCTCGCTTGCCCTGGCCAGGGACATTGCGTAATGGCTCTCTGACACAGTACGATATCATCTAACAATATTGGGAGAGACGAATCCTGTCTAACCGCCACTGCCTCCAAGTGCTCGGGACTGTACCCAACTGCTACCTGTTTGCACGACTTCTTTGAGTCGTAGTAGGGTAGCAATCTAAGAACAGTGGGACACACTCGAGGCGAAGTAGCAGTGTCAAGTTTGCGGACTATGCTCTACTCATGTCACCTGGGAACTGTTAACCGACGACGGGTATAATACCAACCAACAGTTCCCCAGCGAGTCTTGTCCGGTATACCCGTAACCTAATGAGCACCTGTATACTATCTCCAGTACGACGTGCTGATGGCTGTGGGATAGACCATCTCCCCAACTGAGATGAGAAGCGTACACACTAGTCTACTCTAGAGTATCGATGCCCTGTCTCGATAATCCTACGACCAGGGACAAGTATAGGATGTTGCTTATAGACTACCCAGCCCCCACTAGTGTGACTGCCATCACAACGCTGGTAATCAAGCAAAGATCCTATGGGCTCTACTAATATGTATAAGTGATACGTTACAAGAAACATATGCACATATTAAAGTAGACACAAACCAAGTAGCATACTACCATTTTTAGCAAGACTGTATATTCAACTGCGAATATCCCAAGCATCCATTAAGTAATATACAATCTAGTATGATACAATAATGGCCCCTAGGGCATATACACTAACAGTACGGAGTATGGTGGTAATCCTCGTAGAGTACGTGGATGACATACTCCTGATAGGAAAGGAGTTTCCTATGCCGCGCTCGGTCAATCTCCGCTTATCCCAAGGATTCTCCATATAGGATCAAAGTGATACCTCTTAAATCCTAAGTTTTATATCTTTGAGATAGATCTAATTGGATGTTAGGATTCTCACTAGTTGTTGTGAGTTGGTATCAATCGATCCTGGAGAGAATCACTGGAAAGGTTTCAGGGTGATAAGGACGACTGAATGTCAGTCGCAGGCATTGTCTTTACCCTCAGTGGAGGGACGGTATGTTGGAAGAGTTCCAAGCTAGATACCATGACTTACTGGACGATTAAATGCTAGATTCTTCGTTACCAAAGATGCTACCAAAGAGGAAGTCTGGATATAGAAAATAGTTCATGAGATGAACTCAGTTCTAACCATTATGTGACAATGGAGTTATGGCTTTGGCCTAGGAACCCCCGTCCCATCAGAAATCCAGATATAATTCTTAGGCAGTATCACCTGATTATGGAGATGGTTGATCTCCAGGGAGATCATGGTTAGGAGAGTAGACACAGAGGAAAACAGCACGGATCCACTCACAAAGGCCTATTTCCTAGTAGAGACTTTTATGGGACGGTTGAGTATGAGATACTTTAACCATTGCTGATTGTCGCGTATGCGATACCATAACAGATGGCCCTAGTGCAAGTGGGAGATTGTTAGTTATATGTATGCCCTAGAGGCCATTACTGTACATACGATGTATATTGTAGTGGATTCTTGGACATATATAGGTAGGATTTTCATGCTCGACATGATAGTATGCTATCTGGTTGCTCTTTATCTTAACATGTACTTTGATTGTTTCTATGTTACATGTTGATAAAGCCCTTAGGATAAGTACTTAACTACTAGGACTATGATGTAGATCATACTAGTGGGGACCGTTTAGTCGCCAAGTACATCCATCAAATGTTCGTAGTCGTGGGAGTACCGAGACAGGGCATCGATACTCCAGTGTAGACTAGCGTATGCGCTTCTTGACCTATATGATGGGCGATGGATGATCCCATATCTATTGGTGTTTGACATCAGAGAAGGTATACAGGTGCTCAGTAGAGACTGGGTAAACTGGACGGACTCGCCAAGAACTCCCAGATGGTATTATACCACACGTCAGATGGCAGTTCTCTGGTGACACTGGTACAGGTTAGTCTGTAGACCCGAGATCATCATAGAGTCTTGTGTGATTCCCACTGTGTTTTGATTTCCATCATACCATGTCCAATGGGGCGTGCAAAATGGTGGCTTTTGGGTACAGTCCCAAATCACATGGAGACAATGAGCGATAGGAGGGGATTTGTCTCTCCCGGTATGGGGAGTTGATGTTGTGCTGTTTCGATTGGCTATAACTGGAAGTCCCTGGCCAGGGCTGATATAGAGATTTACTGGTAAGTGTTACCAGTAGTTTCTCAACCTGTTATGAGCCTCACATCGACACGACATATCGGTTACTGGGGTCTGACGTTTACCACCCCTAGACTAAATATGCAACATATCAAACGAAGAGACCGGACTGTACGGGAGTGTTACTGATTGGATTCGCAGGAGAATGTATAGACTTGCTTATTGATCTTCTGATCGCTCAATACCCGGGTGGCCGTTACTTTTGGCAGACCGCTTGCGGCTTGTGGGTGTTTGATATGATCATCACCTACTGCCGGCGTATTGACGAGTCTTTAGAGTCCTACACAGAGGTTTCCTGGCTCAAGCGAAACAGAGTAGTAGAGCATATGTGATATGTACGGGAGCGAGATTAATGTGAGTATGTGATACTGCATTATATTCTCATGATGTGTGACATAATAGGTTATATGCGATATAGCCGAGTTATCGGATCGAGCGTTGATTCGATAAGATGTTGCATTTGATATTAGTCGGTTATATGAGATTTAGCCGGATTATTATATCAAGAGTTCAATTGATAATTTAATGTATAATTATATATTTGATATATTATAATACATTAGCTAATATTTAGCTCACTATTGATTTCTTTTTCTCACATGATGTGCACATTGTATGTATATACGCGATATGTACATTTGTGCACATGGATTGTGTCATGTTTGATGATACATAAAAAATGGGTGTATGAGATTAACATAATGCTAGGGTTAAGTTAGGGTTTTTGTTTATGTTAAGCTAATTCAAAAGGAATTGAGTTTGTTATGCTAAAGCTTGCACTAAAGTGTTGGAGATAGTGCCCTCAAAGTCAATTATTGGATCGCAGGCACGTGATTGCAATGATTGAGGCAGGACCTATACCGATATGACAGTCTTGCTCGAGATGATAGTATGCTATCTGGTTTGTCTTTATCATCGTATACATGCTTTAGTTCACTATTGCATGATGATAGAGCCCGTAGGATTTTTGCTTGACTACCAGCAGTATGATGGCGATCATATACGTGGGAGCTGGGGTCTGTAAGCACATCCATAAAGTGTCCCTAGTCGTGGGAGTTTCAAGACGGGGCATCGATACTCCAGTGTAGACTAGTGTATACAGTCGAGACCCCGACGAGGGGCGGTGGCGGGTCTCACAAGCCACTGGTGTCAGTTGGATCACCTAAGATGTATACAGGTGCTCATTAGGATATGAGTACACCGGACAGGACTCGCCGGGAACCTGCTAGTTGGTATTATACATATCGTCAGATAGCAGTTCCCTGGTGATATGTGTACAGGTTAGTTCATCGACCTGTGATCGTCATTTGTCTCGTATGAGTTTCCACTGTACTTAGATTACTGCCCTACCACGCTCAATGGATTTGTGCAAACAGGTTTTAGTTGATTACAGTCCCGAGCCACATTGGAGGCAAGTGAGCGGATCGTCGGGGATTCGTCTCTCCCGGTATTGGGGGTTGATGTCGCACAGTGCACGGGTGGCCATCACTAGAAATCCTCGGCCGAGGTAGTGGAGAATTACTGATTTGGATCAGTAGTTTCTCAAGTGGTGATGGGCTTCATGCCGACACGATTTATCGCGTTATTAGGGGTCTGACTTTATCTACCCCCTAGACTCGATATGCGATACTCTTTAGACGAACGGACCGGACTGTATATACATTATCACTGTTAGGCTCAGTAGGGTTTATAGATGAGTTCGCTCGTCATCTTCCCTTCCAATCAATACATAGGCAACCGTTACGTACAGCTTGTACCTCTGACGTGCTAGTGGTTATACCCAGTGCTAGTGTGTTGATGAGTCATTAGAGTCCCCTACAGACACTTTCCTAAGTTCGTGCGAAACGTTGTAGAGGCCATATGGGTTTATGGCAAGGTTCGGAAAATGCACGTGCGTTTTCGCACGTGTCATTTTTGGGGAAGATAATACAGGTCGGCTTTGGTTTAAGCCGGATCGGAGTATTATACTGTGTAGATATAATATCTTTGTCTCAGATGCATTTGTATTCGGTCGTAATACAAATGCGGGTATGTTTATACCATTACGGGATTATCCTGAAATTCGTTTCAGGATCGCTTTTGGATGTTTCCAGTTTCCAGTTTTCTATCAGCCGTGTTTAACATTCGGTTAAAGACGGATTTATCTTTTCTTCTTGAGGTGAGTCGTGTTTCTAGAAGGTTCTAGAATGATGACTAGGATGGTGACTAGGCTTCATGACTCATTAGTGCATTTAATGATTCAATTAATGAATGATGACAAGGTTAGAAGGTTCATTGTATGCATTGATTATGTTCATACTAGGTGCCATGGTGATTCATCATCTCATTTAATCTTATGGTCACCTTCTAGCTCCTACAGTCACCCCCTCCCCTCTATTTACTGGCTGGCCACCCTTGGTGAGGAATTAAGGTTGCTAGAAAAATATTGATATTGTTTTGGACTCATGGAAATTAGATAAGTCTCATTTCTCATTTCACCCGATTCCAAAAGGAAACTTCCATAACCGTTCGTCCATAGCCTTGGACGTAACGAGACAAAGTGTTTTACTCATTCTCTACATCATCTTGGTCGTCTCTTCTAGCAAACTTGACGACCGAGTTGGCTCGGTTCAGAGGCGGGAGCCCGTTTAAAGATCTGTCGACGTGGTGCCACCTGGACGAGAATATTGGAGATTCAGGAGATCGGAGCAGCCGCAACAAGCGTGGGATGATGGTTGAAAACCGAAGGACTCGGATTGTTCGGTATAACATTTCTACCTGCTTTGTAATTTGTTAGTTTAGCTTTAGTGGCAGATCCGGCTTATAGTACGCGATAGGGCCAGTTGTAAAAAGTTTTTGTTCCGCATTTGGCGTCTGTTAGACGGCCGGGGCGCTACCGTGGACTTACAGTGGTATCAGAGGCTCCCCATTAAGCTATACTAACTTGTGCTAACGTGTTTAAAACATCGATCGAACGGATTTTTGAAAACCGCAAATTCCAAATTCAAAGTTTCTGTTAATTTTAAACAGTGTCTAAAAATTATTTTGATCATGTCAGAAAATTAAGCAGGGTTTTTGAAGCATACGTAAGAAAATTGGGCACGTTATCCCATAAGAGCACCGCAGATCCGCGGTCAAACCTAGGGTTTGACCGTTGAACCGCGGCGCTTTAGTGGGAACAGTACATCAATTTTTCACAGAGAGCTTATTTTTGGAAAATGTGGTTTTTGGTATAGTTCTTTTGGGCCCAGATTTTGTTACTGTACAGCAGATGTACGTGGGGCCCTCTTCGGGAAATTTAGTCGATCGAAATTTTAAATTTGTTAGTATGCAGTATTTACATTATATCTCCGACCGGGAATGTCATTTGATCGGTAAACCGCGTCTAATTGCTATAGTTCTTTTAGGCGGGTTTGCGAACGTGACATTCGCGTTGATGTTTTGTATTGTGCTGTGATGTTGCGGATTTGTCGTGGTGGATAGCAGTGTGCAATAGTAGTGCAGTTTGGATTTATCTGTACATTTGATATTGCGGGGAGAGCGTCCAACCTGTGGACTGCCGTCACTGCCTGTTTATATAATATTTTTTGGGGCACGACCGGGTTGAGGTCGATGTACCTGTTGTACATATTTTTATTTCTGTACTAGGTTTATCCCGCGAAGGAGTGCATGGATAGCCGGGTTCTACAGGGCAACGGGTCCGTATCTCATGGCATTGAGAGGCAGAGGGACCTTACTCTAGAATTGGCAGACTATTCGCCGCACTCGTAGAGGGTACAGGTTGACCCAAGGAGGGGTGCTCAATTTACCGGATTCCGTGAAGTGCCGGGTGTTCCATTCACTATGTTGTGGGGGACTACCTCGCTTCATGTTTTGGCAGGTAACTTGCCGCACCCGTAGGTGTCTAGGTTTCATTGCACAAGCTATCCACTCGACCAGGGGAACGTCGGGTTTCAGCAGCGGCTCTGTGAAACCCGGGGATCCCAGATTATCTGTATTGTTCTGTGATGCTTATTACTTTTCTGTAATGTTGCATATTATCACGCCTGGAGCGATTATTGTATATTGGTATATATACTATTAGATGTTGTATATGTTTTACACACACGCTAGTCCAACCCCCGCTCTGTCGTTAGTTATGTAACCTAACGGGTGATGACGGGACCCAGTGGCGAATGCAGATGGCATATACGTACATTTTATTTTCGTTCTTTTCTGGTGTGATTGATTGATGGGACCGCGTTGATTCTTATCAATGCAAGTAAAACAAGCCTATATTTGATGTTGTTGGAACAAATTTTAAAAGTGTTATTACAAAGACGTTTTCTTTTGTTTTGCAAAGTGATATTCAGTTGGAATATCCTGCACCTCATTCGACGAGGCAATGGCCGAGATCCCTTCACCGGGAGTGACCCCTTGGGCAGAAGTTTACGTCAGGGTAGTGACTTCACTATAATCGATTACAAGTTGCTTTGCATAGCGGTATTCAGTTGGAATATCCTGCACCTCATTCCACGAGAAAAGAGCCGAGATCCCTTCACCGGGAGTAAGCTCTTTAGCAAAACGTTTTCGCCACTATATTTTTATAAAAAGCTATCAGGTTCCTTCAACGAGATCAAGTTCATTACGTTAAAGGTTTTTTCGCCAAAAACCAGCAGTAGCCCTCCGTCATTTCTTATGGATTGTCAGTAGTATTCAAGCTATGTTTGTTGGCCAAAGTCAAGGCATAGTGTTTGGTAGCTGCTGAACATTCATCTGTTGCATAGATATATGCGTTGGTTTGGGACAGTCGTTCTGCCTTGTTGGCCAAAGTCAAGGGCATGTGCGGGTGGGTTCAAATTAACTTGGATAATGACGGGTAGAACTTGACATGTGACTTATGATTTGTTGGCCAAAGTCAAGGTCATAAGAGCATGAGGCAAAAATCACATCGGGAGTTTCAAACATAAAGAAACTTGCCGAGTATGCGCATACCTTCTGGAGTGTGATAACTTGAGTGGCTTCCATCAAGTTATCATGCGATGATAGTTGGATCCCGATTCTTACTGATGAGTTGGTTTACTCTTCGGGTGATCCCGACTAATTCTTCTTTCTGGTTTGGAGGAGAATTTGAGATAACAGTCGGAGGTTTCCTGATTAGATAAAGTGATAACCATTCTGATCTAGGTTAGAATGCACGCAGAGTGTTTCTTTTCTCTCTCTCTTTGGCAGCGACCTTTGACCGACCCTAGACTATGACTCAGTGACCAAGTTGACCGAACCTTCTTAAAATACTGGCTTTTGGATTTTCCGAGTTGCATAAGTCATTGCCGCTCCTTCCTTTACCCTTTGTATTTCTAAGAACACCCCGTATTACTACGGACATCCACTTCCATTGGATAGATCCATCGTATGGTTATATACGAACTCGAAGGTACTACTTCGAGGATGGATCCAGGTTCAGGAGAAATAGAATTGGTTTATTCAGTTGTCTTTTATTATCACCTTCTCTCAGGTTACGAGGGCTCCGTAGTTTAGGAGTGTACACCTATTACGCTTATTGGATAGTCTTATTCCAAACCATAGGCTGGTGCCGAAAGGTAGGGAATGAAGAAAACCAATTATCCTAAGTAGGGTGTGCAGAAGGTAATATGTAAAGACAAAATAAAGGGAATAGAAAGAGGGCAAAGTAAATTGCGACTGTCATCATTCACGACCAAACCGCGTACTTCATAGCCACTCCTATTTCACCTTTAATAGAATAAGGTTTTATTCAGTAGTCTTTTATCATTACCTTCTCTCAAGTTGCGAGTACTTCTAGGATTAGGAGAGTACACCTATTATGCTTACTGAATAGTCTTCTCCAAACCATATGCTGGTGCCGAACGGTAGGGAAGGAAGAAAACCATTTAGCCTAACGATATGTACAGAAGGTAACGAGTAAAGACAAATAAAGGGACTTGGAGAGATGGCAATGAATTATACGGTTACAGTCATGAATTGGATTATGGAAGAGGCATTACTAGGAATATCAGGATACACCTACGAGACATTTTAATGTTTCAGTTTCACTGCGTATTGTTATAAGAAAACTGTTTTCCCGATTAGATACTTACTCCAGGGTATGTATTTACCAGGTTTCATTCTCATATCCGTATGGTTTTTACAGATGATGAGTGGGAGTAAGTTATTGGGAATTTGGTGATCATCCTCATTATATCGGAATTCGTTGTAATTGGTGATATTTGAGGAAATCGCTTGGGTACAGTTTTCAACCTACGATGCACAGGTTTTGAGTTATTCAACCCAGCGGACTTATACAGAGTATTGTATGTTGTCCAGTATCCGTCAGGACAAAGGGGTAGGTCCTCGTACTATGTTCTGTTTACTTGTGACTTCTATAGTTTTAGACAAGTGTTTCGTAGAAATACAATGTCTATGTTTTGAGAAGTTGTAGGTATAAGAATAAAGTAGAGAACCGGGTATTGCAAGTATCATGATTCTTCAAAGAGATCGAAGATGTAGATACTTGTGATTGGTATTCAGTTAATAGTAATGGTTTTAAGAAACTTGTTTCTCTTTCGGGTTACTTATAATTGGATGTATTCCTAAGTTGAGTAATGCTGAGTAGCCTCTTTTCATTAAGTTGATATGCACTGGAGACAGCTGCATGTTTTTGAATCTGGTTCTAATTAAATTAGTGCCTCTATTTCTATATTATATATAGAATAGTTCATATCTTAACGATATTAAGATACGGGAAGTTGTCCAGCTTATGCTTAAAACCAGACACTGGATAGATCAAGGCACGTTTCTGTAATGGCAGTTTGTGGGTTGACCCTGGTTTTGACGAAGGTTGACATTTCTACCATCTGGAAGATCAATAGTGATATTGTTCTTGACTCGCCACAGTTTTATTAAAATGGATTTTTTTAGAAAACAGTAGTGGGAGTATGGTAGAACTGGAAGTGATTCCAGAACCGCAAACGATTACGGAAAATTTAATAGGACCTATATATTCAATCAGGTTTGACATTCTATTAGCCACTCCGCAGATATGGTGGGTAACCTCAGACACCCGAGAGGTACTCAGGTAGCCTCAAGGATGGTGACAGGGAGGTTCTTGTTTACCCAGACTTGACACTACGGTTGTTCCAGACTATGAGACCCAGCAGGAGGATATGTATAACGTCGTTCTAAACTATCTTTAGAAGTGTACGTAGATATTATTCTGCCAGAGGGTTGTCGTAGTTAGTGGGAGCAGCGGAAGCATAGTAGGCAAGAAGCTTATGTCTATTTATAGGCTTGAGCAGATATAGCGGAGATAGATTATTTATTTTTGATGTGAAAGTCATGAGTTTGACTTCATCAGAATAGGGGATGGATCTATTAAGAAGGTAGTAGGGTGTGATGTCCTGGCATTTAGATGACATACACAGAGTAGGAAGTAAAATTCCTATACTACGATCGATTGTACTATGGTCGTCACACAGTTGTTTTCTCCAGACAGGATATAGATATAATATCAGACATTCTGGTTAATAGATCTATGGTATTAGATCTAGATTTGGGTAGTTTCCCAATGTGGGTACTTTGACAGTATTCTAAAAGTATTTTAGAATAAATGACTCCTGGCATGGTGGTGTACCTGCAGGTGATGGAGTCACCCTCTCTAAAGGTGTCTTAGAGACTAAAGGAGAGAGGGATGTGCATGATTGGCAGATCACTTGCTTAGGCAATTGAGTCAATCATGAGATATCAAGTACCACACCAGATGTAGTTTTTGCACTTGATGCGATAAGTTTTTATTAATCCAATCCTGAAGAAACGTAAGGAAGTAGTTTTAGAACATAAGTGCATGTTCTACGGATTTGATGACGGCAGCCTCCTTCGGGAGACGGTTATCATTCCAGGCTTCAGAGGTGACATGGATGACAGAGTGATTGTCAGAGTTTTCCCTCTGACAAGGGACAGTATTATGGACAGGTGGTCCAAGAGGATACTGTGGGAAGCATGGTGCTGGATACTGATTAGGTTCAATTATCTATACAGTCTAAGAAGTTTGGATTTGGAGTTCGTTTATGAACTAGGTCCCATCAGATATCCAGACATATTCTAAGACAGGTATTACTCGATTTGGGAGATGGCTTTCTCCGCGAACTTGGGATTAAGAGAGATATAGAAAGAAACATCAGGACGGATCCACTCACTGAGGCTATTTCTCGAACACAAGTGTTTTACAAACTAGCTTTGTGAAACTGATTAGTAGAGGAGTTGGATGTTCGGTATCACACGGGCTGTAAGTATGCGACATCGCAATAATTAGCCTTAAGTGCAAGTGAGAGATTGTTGGAGATAGTGCCCTCAAAGTCAATTATTGGATCGCAGGCACGCGATTGCAATGATTGAGGCATGACCTATACCGATATGACAGCCTTGCTCGAGATAATAGTATGTTATCTGGTTTGTCTTTATCATCGTATACATGCTTTAGTTTACTATTGCATGATGATAGAGCCCATAGGATTCTTGCTTGACTACCAGCAGTATGATGGCGATCAAATACGTGGGAGCTGGGGTCTGTAACCACATCCTTAAAGTGTCCCTAGTCGTGAGAGTTTCGAGACAGGGCATCAATACTCCAGTATAGACTAGTGTATACAGTTGAGACCCCGACGAAGGGCGGTGGCCGGTCTCACAAGCCACCGGTGTCAGTTGGATCACCTAAGATGTATACAGGTGCTCATTAGGATATGAGTACACCGGACAGGACTCGCCGGGAACCTGTTAGTTGGTATTATACATATCGTCAGATAGCAGTTCCCTGGTGACATGTGTACAGGTTAGTTCATCGACCTGAGATCGTCATTTGTCTCGTTTGAGTACCCACTGTACTTAGATTACTGCCCTATCACGCTCAAAGGAGTTGTACAAACAGGTTTTAGTTGGGTACAGTCCCGAGCCACGTTGGAGGCAAGTGAGCGGATCGTCGGGGATTCGTCTCTCCCGGTATTGGGGGTTGATGTCTCACAGTGCACGGGTAGCCAACACTAGAAATCCTCGGCCGAGGTAGTGGAGAATTACTGATTTGGATCAGTAGTTTCTCAGGAGGTAATGGGCTTCATGCCGACACGATTTATCGCGTTATTAGGGGTCTGACTTTATCCACCCCCTAGACTCGATATGCGATAGTCTTTAGATGAACGGACCGGACTGTATATACATTGTCCCTGTTGGGCTCAGTAGGGTTTATAGATGAGTTCGCTCGTCAGCTTCCCTTCCAATCAATACATAGGCAACCATTACATACAGCTTGTACCTCTGATGTGCTAGTGGTTATACCCAGTGCCAGTGTGTTGATGAGTCTTTAGAGTCCCCCATAGTCACTTTCCCAAGTTTGGGCGAAACGTTGTAGAGGACATATAGGTTTATGGCAAGGTTCGGAAAATGCACGTGCGTTTTCGCACGTGTCATTTTTCGGGCAGATAATACAGGTCGGCTTTGGTTTAAGCCGGATCGGAGTATTATACTGTGTAGATATAATATCTTTGTCTCAGATGCATTTGTATTCGGTCGTAATACAAATGCGGGTATGTTTATACCATTACGGGGTTATCCTGAAATTCGTTTCAGGATCGCTTTTGGAATTTGCCAGTTTCCAGTTTTCTATCGGCCGTGTTTAACATTCGGTTAAAGACGGATTTATCTTTTCTTCTTAAGGTGAGTCGTGTTTCTAAAAGGTTCTAGAATTATGACTAGGATGGTGACTAGGCTTCATGACTCATTAGTGCATTTAATGATTCAATTAAGGCATGATGACTAGGTTAGAAGGTTCATTGTATGCATTGATTATGTTCATACTAGGTGTCATGGTGATTCATCATCTCATTTAATCTTATGGTCACCTCCTAGCTCCTACACTCACCCCCTCCCCTCTATTTAGTGGCCGTCCACCCTTGGTGAGGATTATGGTTGCTAGAAAATGATTGATATTGTTTTGGACTCATGGAAATTAGATAAGTCTCATTTCTCATTTCACCCGATTCCAAAAGGCAACTTCCATAACCGTTCGTCCATAGCCTTGGACGTAACGAGACAAAGTGTTCTACTCATTCTCTACATCATCTTGGTCGTCTCTTCTAGCAAACTTGATGACCGAGTTGGCTCGGTTCAGAGGCGGGAGCCCGTTTAAACATCCGTCGACGTGGTGCCACCTGGAAGAGAAGATTGGAGATTCAGGAGATCGGAGCAGCCGCAACAAGCGTGGAATGATGGTTGAAGACCGAAGGACTCAGATCGTTCGGTATAACATGTTAGTTGTATGTATGCCCTAGAGGCCAGTATTGTACAGATAATGTATATTATATTGGATGCTTGGACATATATAGAGATGACTTTCTTGCTCGATATGATAGTATGCTATCTGGTTGCTCTTTATCTTAACATGTTTACTAGTCTCTTTAAACTGTCTTATAGTTACATGTTGATAAAGCCCTTAGGATGTGTACTTGACTACCTGGACTATGATGCAGATCATACTAGTGGGGACATGGTAGTCCATAAGTACATCCTTCAAGGTCCCTAGTCGTGGGTGTATCGAGACAGGGCATCGATATACCAGTGTAGACTAGCGTATACGCTTCTCGATCCATGAGATGGTCGATGGATGATCCCATATCCATTGGTGTTTGACATCAGAGATGGTGTACGGGTGCTCAGTGGAGACTGGATACACTGGACGGACTCGCCGAGAACTCCCAGATGGTATTATACCTCACGTCAGATGGCAGTTCTCAGGTGACACTTGTACAGGTTAGTCTGTAGACCCGAGATCGTCATAGAGTCTTGTGTGATTCCCACTGTGCTTTGATCTCCACCTTACAACGTCCATGAGGGCGTGCAACACGGTGGTCTTTGGGTACAGTCCCGAGTCACATGGAGACAATGAGCGATAGGAGGGGTTTCGTCTCTCCCGGTATTGGGGGTTGATGTTGTGCAGTGCTCGATTGGTCGTAACAGGGAAGTCCCTGGCCATGGCTGATCAGAGATTTGCTGGTAAGTGTTACCAGTAGTTTCTCAACCCGTTATGAGCCTCACATCGGCACGACTTATCGGTTTTTGGGGTCTGACGTTTACCACCCCTAGACTTGATATGCGACATATCAGACGAACAGACCGGACTGTACGGTAAGTGTTACTGGTTGGATTCACAGGAGTGTGAGCCGGCTAGCTCGTCGATCTTCTGATCGCTCAATACCCGGATGGCCGTTACGTTTAGCAGACCGCTTGCGGCTTGTTGGTGCTTGATATGATCATCATCTGCTACCGGCGTATTTGTTAGTTGTATGTATGCCCTAGAGGCCAGTATTGTACAGATGATGTATATTATATTGGATGCTTGGACATATATAGAGATGACTTTCTTGCTCGATATGATAGTATGCTATCTGGTTACTCTTTATCTTAACATGTACACTAATCTCTTTAAACTGTCTTATAGTTGCATGTTGGTAAAGCCCTTAGGATGTGTACTTGACTACCTGGACTATGATGCAGATCATACTAGTGGGGACATGGTAGTCCATAAGTACATCCTTCAAGGTCCCTAGTCGTGGGTGTATCGAGACGGTGCATCGATATACCAGAGTAGACTAGCGTATACGCTTCTCGACCCATGAGATGGGGGATGGATGATCCCATATCCATTGGTGTTTGACATCAGGGATGGTATACGGGTGCTCCATGGAGACTGGGTACACTGGACGGACTCGCTGAGAACTCCCAGATGGTATTATACCTCACGTCAGATGGCAGTTCTAAGGTGACACTTGTGCAGGTTAGTCTGTAGACCCGACATCGTCATAGAGTCTTGTGTGATTCCCACTGTGCTTTGATCTCCACCTTACCACGTCCATGAGGGCGTGCAAAACGGTGGTCTTTGGGTACAGTCCCGAGTCACATGGAGGCAATGAGCGATAGGAGGGGTTTCGTCGCTCCCGGTATTGGGGGTTGATGTTGCGCTGTGCTCGATTGGCCGTAACAGGGAAGTCCCTGGCCTGGGATGATCAGAGATTTGCTGGTAAGTGTTACCAGTAGTTTCTCGACCCGTTATGAGCCTCACATCGGCACGACTTATCGGTTATTGGGGTCTGACGTTTACCACCCCTAGACTTGATATGCGACGTATCAGACGAACAGACCGGACTGTACGGTAAGTGTTACTGGTTGGATTCACAGGAGTGTGAGCGGGCTAGCTCGTCGATCTTCTGATCGCTCGATACCCGGGTGGCCGTTACGTTTAGCAGACCGCTTGCGGCTTGTGGATGCTTGATATGATCATCATCTGCTACCGGCGTATTGACGAGTCTTTAGAGTCCTACACAGAGGTTTCCTGGCTCAAGCGAAACGAAATAGGAGCGCATATGAGATATGTGCACGACCGAGAATAATGCGTGTATGTGATACCGCATTTCATTCTCGAGATATATGTTTCGATTGGTTATATTCGATATGACCTAGTTATCGAATCATTGATTCGATAAATCGATACATTCGATTCTAGTCGGTTATGTGCGACATGACCGGATCATTGAATCAAATGTTGATTTAATGATTTAATGCATAATTATATATTTGATATATTACTTTGCATTAGCTAGTATTGGTTCACTTTATATGGATTTTCTCACTTGATGTGCATGATGTATATGTGATATACTTTTGTGCACTTGTTTGTATCATGTTTGATGATGCATGTTTAAATGGTTAAGTGTAAAGAATAAAACCATGGTTAAGTAGATAATTAGGGTTTTGTTTTTACTCTCTCATTTATTTATCCATTCTTATTTATTTAAATAATTTTATGAAAACAAAATGGTTTTCCTTTTTGTCATGAAGCTTGATGAAGCTTCATGAAGGTTTGACTCAAAGACCATTTTGTCTTCATGCTAAACCCTAACTATTCCCACTTACCATGGTATGCTCTCTACACTTAACCTTAGTTATATTATGATAAGTATTAATTTTATTTCATTATTGAAAGAGACTTATCATAATTCTAGCTCATCTTCTTCTTCATCTTGAAGTTTGAAACCTTGAGGCCATCAATGGTAACTTGAGCTTAAGAGTGAGAAATCCAATTCTAAAGAGAACCCACCTCCTATTTCTTCATCCTCTACCTCTTGCCAAGTACTAGAGTGTGTTTTCTTCATAAGTTTCATCACTTTGTGAAGTGGGAGCTTGATCTAGGGATGCCTCGACGTAGATCATCTTCGGCATCGTCGTCGATGACCAAGCCCGTTCATTCTCCGATGAAGCCGACGCTAGAGCCCGGGGTTCGACTTGGACAGCGAGGAGACTTCGTTGCGGAGCCGTGGAGGTGGATATCCGGATCTACAAAGGTTGTAATTTCCGTATTCTAGTAGTTAAGTGTTAACTAGTTTACTTTTTCGCCTAGATTTCTAGCAACGATCCGTTAACTAGGGTTTCTCGGCACCATATTTTTGTAAAATGGCATGGTTGATACCTTGTGAGACCTCTATTGGATGCCTAGGAACCCTACAATGGTATCAGAGCCTAGCTAGAGCCTTAGGCGAAGTCTAGACGGAGTTTGAAACCCGGACGAACCGAAAACCCAACCCCAAAATAGCTCTCTAGAAAATTTTCAAATTTGTGGTTTTTTGTCAATTAAAAATGCTTAAAAAATTCAGCAATAAAATCTAAGAATTACTGTGCAAAACGTTTCCAGTGAACAGTACAAAGTGCGGCGGAACCGCGGCAGAAGCTAGGCTTCTGCGGCGGTTCCGCGGCTAAATAGTGACGTCAGCCCTTGGTTTTTGCACAGTAATTCTTGATTAATTGTTCTGAGTTTTCTGGGAATTTTAATTTGACTCCAGAGTTGAGTATTCTGGGGTTGTATAGGGAATCGACGATTCGATCGGATTATCGAACTTTGTCTAAGTGTTTTCCGGATAATTTTTGAATATGCTAAAAAGTTCGACCAGATATAAATACCCAATCTTTCCCCTGCCAAAAAATATCCAAGTGTTGGATTATTGTGTGGTTTAAGGACGTTCTGAGTAGTGCAAGTAACGCGATGGTCCCTCTAGAAGACAACAAACCTTAACTCGATTATGTGACCGTCTTGAACTGCCCTTTGAACCTTCGGGTTTGGGGCAGTACGGCGTGCCACATGTGAGGCGTTGGCTTGACCCTTCTACGGCTGGACCGTTGGTACTGAGGCATGAAACGAATGTCTTTGAACCTATTTCATGTGTTGGATGGTTTCGGGAAAACTTGGGTGTTCGAATGTTCGATCGGAAAGTTTAATATATTCTATTTATCTGGAATGGGATACAATAATTGGAATTCACAAACAGTTATGTGATAACTGAATGAATGATATAAATCTAGCGGTTTAGTTTCATTTGATATTGAAAAGAGTTTTCGATAATGAGACTAAAATGCGGGATTTATATCTGTTAGGCATGTGATGTCTAAGTATTTCATTTGATTAGGCATGCGATGTCTAAAGAAGTTGCGGATTCCAATTGTTGTAGTTTTACACTTTCTTTTCTGTGACCGTAAGTGTAATATGTGATATCGCCGGTTTCGTTGCTATATGTCAATGACAATTGGGATGCGCATATTTACTTACGTTGATGACATGTGATGTTATGTGTTGCTGGATATGTTATATTGGATCGTCGTGTTCGAATAGCCGGGGTTTTTTATGTGAGATGAGTGCTTTTCTTTTTCATTCATGTAAAAACTTGTATGTAATATTCTTTCATTTGGGGCACTTCCATGTAGCGGAAGTTGTCACCCTTTGTATATTATTTACTTTTCCGCATTAGGATAGACCCAAGGAGGGGAGCACAAGTAACCGGGTTCTGGGGTCCAGTGGGAGACCAACTCGAGGAGTCGAGTCCGGGTCTCCTAACCCTAGAATTGGCAGGGTTGCTTGCCGCTCTCGTAGGGGTCTAGAGGTGTGGGATTGGCTATTCATCACGACCGTGGAATCCGTGTTTTATACTGGCTCGTATTGAAAACACGAACGTCCTAGTATATCCAATATTTCATATGTTGATTCTGCTGCGATATCTGTGTTGTGATTCTGTGATGGATATAGTATATAGTATATATGATATATTATATAGACGTTACTTATGTTTTACACCCGCGCTAGCCCTGCCCTGCTCTGTCGTTAGTTACCTAACCTAACGGTGCACGAGGGGACATCGAGGCGAATGCGGATGGCATAAGTGTACGTCATATCTATCTGTGATGTTTAGGTATTTAAATGATGGGACTTCATTAATGTGATTAATGAAAGATAAGAAACCTAAGATGTTGTGGAATCGAATTTTAAAATAAAACAGGTAGCTACAGTTCTTGCTTTGCACAGCGGTATATATGATATACCCTGCACCTTATTCGATGAGGAAAGGACCGAGATCCCTTCACCGGGAGTGACTCCTTTAGCAATAACTGGCAGATGCTACACACTCGGTTTGCTTTTGACTGCTTTTGGGTTTTTGCTTTGCACAGCGATATATATGATATATCCCGCACCTCATTCGACGAGGAAAGGGCCGACGATCCCTTCATCGGGAGTGACCCCTTTAGCAAAACTAGAAAAGCCTCAAAATCACTCCATTTCAAAACTTCATTTGATTCTACAACGATATCAAGTTCATTACGCTCATGGTTTTTATTAAAAACCTGCGTAGCCCTCCGTCATTTCAGATAAGTATTAGTTAGTATTCGTGCTGCGGTAGTTTGGCCTCCGTCAAGGCGCAGTGTACGGTAGCTAACTAGTGCTTATCTGCTTGCATATGATGCGATTGGATTAGGGTATTCGTACGGCGTTGTTTGGCCTCCGTCAAGGGTCGTGCGGGTGGGTTTAATTTAATCAGGAAATGACGGGTTGAACTTGACTAGCAGACTATGGGTTGTTTGGCCTCCGTCAAGGTCATAGGATGCTAGGGGCAAAATATTATCGGGAATTTCAAGTGTTGAAATTTGCAATGAGATTGCATACCTTCTATGAGATAGTTGGATCCCGATACCCGCTGCGAGTAAGAGTTACTCCTGGGAGAGTTTTACACATTGCAATTAGCCGATCAAGTAGGTGTCTAGAAAGGTGTCAACGGGGTTACGCCTCTGGGAAAACGAGGTTTACATTAATTAGGTTCGTGCGAAAGCACGGGGGACCTCCCTCAAAGGACCGACACTGGCCTGGCAGAAAGATTGGCGAACCTGTAGTGTGTAATTAATCCCAGCTAGTCTTTCATTTTAGGGTTTGAAGGAAGATTTGATAAAAAGCAGTGGGAGCCATCCTGATTAGATAAGATAATAACCAATCTGATCTTGCACGAGCATACGCTAAAGTGTTTTCTTCTCTCTCTCTCCAGGTAGCGACCATTTCATGCCCTAATGAAGATAATAATATGGATGTATTGACCGAACCAGCATGTTATACTGTGCTGGGGAACGTTGGTTCTGTTCTTTCCTATAAGAGTTATAGGAATGAACAGGATATAGGGGAATACCAGGATTCCCATGCCACCCGATTGAAGAAAGTACATATTGATGCATTTTCTTCGGGTGTGTTCGTTACTGAGAACTGTTTCTCCATTTGCTCTACGTCCTGGGTATTGGATACCGGGTCAGGATCCCATATATGTAATCAGTTACATGGGCTTAGGAAAGGTCGAGAACTTGGAGAAGGTGATAAAGACATAAGAGTAGGAAATGGTGCAATTGTTGCAGCCAAGACTGTCGGGGAATATCACCTTGTATTACCAACTGGTAATACATTGGTTCTGAACGAATGCTATTACATGCCGAACCTGATATGCAACATTATATCGGTTTCTTTATTAAGTAAAGAGGGATATAATTTTGTATTACAGGACAATGTTTTGAACATTTTCCGTAACCAAAAGTTGGTTGGATCAGGCACGTTATGCAATGGCATTTATGTTCTAAATCAATCAACAGTTCTGAGCATAACAAACGCACACAAGAGGAAGAGTTCTGAACTCAACGAATCCTTCTTGTGGCATTGTAGACTGGGCCACATCAATGCGACACGACTAGCTAAGTTGAATAAAGATGGATATTTAAATCCGTTTGAATTTTCATCTTATGACACTTGCCAGTCATGTCTCAAAGGCAAGATGACCAAAACTCCGTTTACGGGATACGGAGAAAGAGTTACCGAACTCTTGGGACTGATACATAGTGATGTATGCGGTCCCATGTCTACACATGCCAGGGATGGTTCTTCGTACTTCATTACATTCACTGACGATCTCTCTAGATTCGGATATGTGTTCCTGATGAAACACAAATCAGAAGCTTTTGAGAAATTTAGGGAATATAAACAAGAAGTTGAGAACCAAACCGGAAAAAATATTAAAATCCTACGATCTGATCGAGGAGGTGAATACTTGAGCAATGAATTCCGGGACTTCCTTAAAGAGAATGGGATTCTCTCTCAGCTGACTCCTCCATATACACCACAGCACAACGGTGTATCGGAGCGGAGAAATCGCACCCTATTAGATATGGTGCGCTCTATGATGAGTACAGCTGAGTTACCTATTTCCTTCTGAGGATATGCACTAGAGACTGCTGCATACCTACTGAATAGAGTTCCGACCAAATCAGTGCCTACCACTCCATATGAGATATGGAATGGCAAGAGACCATGTCTTAATTTTATTCAGATATGGGGTTGTCCGGCCTATGTTAAAACACAAAATCCGGACAAGCTCGAGGCAAGGTCTGTGTTATGTAAGTTTGTTGGATATCCCAAATATTAGCGAGGGTATATCTTCTACCACTCCGAGGAACAAAAAGTGTTTGTTTCTCGACATGCCACTTTCTTAGAAAAAAGTTTTCTTATGAAACAGATAAGTGGCATTGAGGTAGAACTGGAAGAGGTTCCAGTAATACAGACTACAACAGAAGATTTGGTTGAACCAGAGGATTCCGTAGTTCCCGATGAACCCCAGCCTCTCCGCCGATCTAGTAGGGTTCCTCGCCCACCTGAGAGATACTACGGTTTTCTCATGGATGGTGGGAGCGAGGATTGCATCATGGAGGATGATGACCCAACTAGCTTCGAGCAGGCCATCACGAGTGGGGACTCAGTGAAATGGCTGGATGCTATGCGGTCCGAGATGGAATCCATGTACACCAACAAAGTATGGACTTTGGACGTTGCTCCTGAAGGGGTAAAACCCATTGGGAGCAAGTGGATCTTCAAGAAGAAACTTGGTGTAGATGGGAAAGTGGAGACTTTCAAAGCTAGACTTGTAGCAAAGGGTTTTCGTAAAAGACCAGGTGTGGACTATGACGAAACCTTTTCTCCAGTGGCTATGCTTAAATCCATCCGGATCATGCTTGCCATCGCTGCATATCATGATTACGAAATCTGGCAAATGGATGTTAAGACCGCCTTTCTAAACGGTGATTTAGAAGAGTGCGTGTACATGACTCAGCCAGAGGGCTTCGTAGACAGTGGGAGCAGCGGAAAGGTGTGCAAGCTGCTTAAATCCATTTATGGATTAAAGCAAGCATCGCGGAGTTGGAACATCTGCTTTGACGTCGTTATCAAAGAATTTGATTTCGTCAAAAATCCAGATGAACCATGTATCTACAAGAAGGTGGCAGAGAGTAAGGTTGTTTTCCTCGTATTGTACGTGGACGACATACTCTTGATAGGAAATGATATTCCTATGCTGCAATCGGTCAAGCTCTTCTTATCACAAAGATTCTCAATGAAAGATCTTGGTGATGCCTCCTGCATATTGGGAATTAGGATCTATAGAGATAGATCCAAACGGATTTTGGGATTGTCCCAATCCAGGTACATTGACACCATACTAAAGAGGTTTAGTATGGATGAGTCCAAGCGTGGGAACTTGCCCACGATCTCTGGAGTCACTCTCTCCAAAGAGATGTCTCCCAAGACTGATTTGGAGAGAGCTCGCATGCAAGGGATACCCTATGCTTCGGCAGTAGGCTCTATCATGTATGCGATGCTATGTACCAGAGCCGATGTAGCATACGCACTAAGTATAGTGAGCAGGTATCAAGCTGATCCTGGAGAGAGTCACTGGACAGCTGTGAAGAGCATTCTCAAGTACTTGCGAAGGACTAGATATATGTTCTTGGTGTATGGTAACGGAGAACTCCAAGTGGAGTCCTTTACCGATTCGAGCTTCCAGAGTGATAAGGACGACTCTAAGTCGCAGTCGGGCTTTGTCTTTACCCTTTACGGAGGGGCGGTTAGCTGGAAGAGTTCCAAGGAGGAAACCGTGGCAGACTCGACAATGGAGGCTGAATACATCACTCCCAACGATGCTGCCAAAGAGGCTGTCTGGATCAAGAAGTTCATTACTGAACTTGGAGTGGTTCCATCCATTGAGCATCCAATACCTTTGTATTGCGATAACAATGGAGCGGTGGCTTTGGCCAAGGAACCCAGGTCCCATCAGCGATCCAGGCATATTCTGAGGCGGTATCACCTGATCCGGGAGATAGTTGATCGCCGGGAGATCGAGGTCAGGAGGGTTGACACGAAGAACAACACGGCGGATCCACTCACGAAGGCCATTCCCCAGACACAGTTTGAGAGACTCTTCGGGATGCTCGGTATGCGATACTACAGCAGCTGGCCCTAGTGCAAGTGGAAGATTGTTAGTTGTATGTATGCCCTAGAGGCCAGTATTGTACAGATGATGTATATTATATTGGATGCTTGGACATATATAGAGATGACTTTCTTTCTCGATATGATAGTATGCTATCTGGTTACTCTTTATCTTACCATGTACACTAGTCTCTTTAAACTGTCTTATAGTTGCATGTTGGTAAAGCCCTTAGGATGTGTACTTGACTACCTGGACTGTGATGCAGATCATACTAGTGGGGACATGGTAGTCCATAAGTACATCCTTCAAGGTCCCTAGTCGTGGGTGTATCGAGACGGGGCATCGATATACCAGAGTAGACTAGCGTATACGCTTCTCGACCCATGAGATGGGCGATGGATGATCCCATATCCATTGGTGTTTGACATCAGGGATGGTATACGGGTGCTCAGTGGAGACTGGGTACACTGGACGGACTCGCCGAGAACTGCCAGATGGTATTATACCTCACGTCAGATGGCAGTTCTCAGGTGACACTTGTGCAGGTTAGTCTGTAGACCCGAGATCGTCATAGAGTCTTGTGTGATTCCCACTGTGCTTTGATCTCCACCATACCACGTCCATGAGGGCGTGCAAAACGGTGGTCTTTGGGTACAGTCCCGAGTCACATGGAGGCAACGAGCGATAGGAGGGGTTTCGTCTCTCTCGGTATTGGGGGTTGATGTTGCGCTGTGCTCGATTGGCCGTAACAGGGAAGTCCCTGGCCAGGGCTGATCAGAGATTTGCTGGTAAGTGTTACCAGTAGTTTCTCGACCATTTATGAGCCTCACATCGGCACGACTTATCGGTTATTGGGGTCTGACGTTTACCACCCCTAGACTTGATATGCGACGTATCAGACAAACAGACCGGACTGTACGGTAAGTGTTACTGGTTGGATTCACAGGAGTGTGAGCGGGCTAGCTCGTCGATCTTCTGATCGCTCGATACCCGGGTGGCCGTTACGTTTAGCAGACCGCTTGCGGCTTGTGGATGCTTGATATGATCATCATCTGCTACCGGCGTATTGACGAGTCTTTAGAGTCCTACACAGAGGTTTCCTGGCTCAAGCGAAACGAAATAGGAGCGCATATGAGATATGTGCAGGACCGAGAATAATGCGTGTATGTGATACCGCATTTCATTCTCGCGATATATGTTTCGATTGGTTATATTCGATATGACCTAGTTATCGAATCATTGATTCGATAAATCGATACATTCGATTCTAGTCGGTTATGTGCGACATGACCGGATCATTGAATCAAATGTTGATTTAATGATTTAATGCATAATTATATATTTGATATATTACTTTGCATTAGCTAGTATTGGTTAACTTTATATGGATTTTCTCACTTGATGTGCATGATGTATATGTGATATACTTTTGTGCACTTGTTTGTATCATGTTTGATGATGCATGTTTAAATGGTTAAGTGTAAAGAATAAAACCATGGTTAAGTAGATAATTAGGGTTTTGTTTTTACTCTCTCATTTATTTATCCATTCTTATTTATTTAAATAATTTTATGAAAACAAAATGGTTTTCCTTTTTGTCATGAAGCTTGATGAAGCTTCATGAAGGTTTGACTCAAAGACCATTTTGTCTTCATGCTAAACCCTAACTATTCCCACTTACCATGGTTTGCTCTCTACACTTAACCTTAGTTATATTATGATAAGTATTAATTTTATTTCATTATTGAAAGAGACTTATCATAATTCTAGCTCATCTTCTTCTTCATCTTCAAGTTTGAAACCTTGAGGCCATCAATAGCAACTTGAGCTTAAGAGTGAGAAATCCAATTCTAAAGAGAACCCACCTCCTATTTCTTCATCCTCTACCTCTTCCCAACTAGTAGAGTGTGTTTTCTTCACAAGTTTCATCACTTTGTGAAGTGGGAGCTTGATCTAGCGATGCCTCGACGTAGATCATCTTCGGCATCGTCGTCGATGACCAAGCCCGTTCATTCTCCGATGAAGCCGATGCTAGAGCCCGGGGTTCGACTTGGACAGCGAGGAGACTTCGTTGCGGAGCCGTGGAGGTGGATATCCGGATCTACAAAGGTTGTAATTTCCGTATTCTAGTAGTTAAGTGTTAACTAGTTTACTTTTTCGCCTAGATTTCTACCAACGATCCGTTAACAAGGGTTTCTCGGCACCATATTTTTGTAAAATGGCATGGTTGATACCTTGTGAGACCTCTATTGGATGCCTAGAAACCCTACAGTATTGACGAGTCTTTAGAGTCCTACACAGAGGTTTCCTGGCTCAAGCGAAACGAAATAGGAGCGCATATGAGATATATGCGGGACCGAGAATAATGCGTGTATGTGATACCGTATTTGATTCTTGCGATTAATGTTTCGATTGGTTGTATGTGATATAACCTAGTTATCGAATCGAAGATCGATTCGATAAGCCGATACATTGAATACTAGTCAGTTATGTGCGACATGACCGGATCGTTGAATCAAGTGTTGATTTAATGATTTAATGTATAATTATATATTTGATATATTACTTTGCATTAACTAGTATTGGTTCACTTTAAACGGATTTTCTCACTTGATGTGCATATTGTATATGTGATATATTTTTGTGCACACATGTATGTATCATGTTTGATGATACATGTTAACTTGTGAGTGTGTAAAGATTAAACCATGGTTATGTAATGGTTAGGGTTTTCTTTTTCTTAATCATTTATTTATTTATCCATTTAGAAAAGATTTTGAAGAGAATGGTGGCTTTCTTTGTTTCTAGTTGAAGCTTCATGAAGCTTTGACTTTGTAACCATTCTTGCCTTCATCCTTAACCCTAACCATTCCTACTAACCATGGTCTATTCTCTACACTATACCATAGTAAGTATATGATAAGTATTCATTTTCTTTTCTTTTTGAATTAACACTTATCATATTCTTTCTTCTTCTTCATCATCTTCATCAAGAAAGAAAACTTGATTCCATCAATGGCATCTTGAGTTAAAAAGTGAGAAATCCAATTCTAAAGTGAACCCACCTCCTATTTCTCCACCCTCTACCTCTTGCCAAGTAGTATAGGGTGTTTTCTTCACAAGTTTCATGACTTGTTGAAGTTGGAGCTTGATCTTGTGTAACCTCGACGTAGATCATCTTCGGCATCATACCCGACGGCTAGTCCGCTCACTTTTCCGATGAAGCCGATGTTAGAGTCCGAGATCCGACTTGGACAGCGAGAGGACGACTACGTGGAGCTAAGGAAGTGGATAACCGGATCTACAAAGGTTGTAGCTTCTTTCTTTTAGTTATATTGTTAACTAGTTTCGTTTTTCGCCTAAACTTCTAGTCAACGATCCGTATTAGGGTTTCTCGGCACCCGTAAAAATTGAAATTGGCATGGTTGATGCCTTGTGAGACCTCATTAGCGTGCTTAGGAACCCTACAGTGGTATCAGAGCCTAGCTAGAGCCTTAGGCGAAGTCTAGACGACGTTTGAAACCCGATCGAACCGAAACCCTAATTCCCGATATGCTCTCTGGACTTTTTCTAAAATCTGGGATTTTTCCATATTAAAAATGCTTAAAAAATTCAGCAGGGAATTCTAAGAATTACGATGCAAAATTTATCCCAAGATCTGCTAAGGGCGCGGCGGAACCGCGGCAGAAGCCTGGCTTCTGCGGCGGTTCCGCGGCCATCTGATGACATCATCTGTCCATTTTTGCACAGTAATTCCTATTATATTATGCTGAATTTTCTGGGAATTTTTAATTTGACTCAAGAGTTGAGTGTTCTGGGGTTGTATTGGGAATCGAAGATTCGATCGGATTATCAAACCTTGTCTATGTGGCTTTCCGGATATTTTAGAATATGTTAAAAGGTTCGACCGGATATAAATACCCAACTTTTCCCCTGCCGGAAAAATTTCCAAGTGTTGGATTTTTCTGTGGTTTAAGGACGTTCTAAGTAGTGCAAGTAATGCGATGGTCCCTCTAGAAGACAACAAAGCTTAACTCGATTATGTGACCGTCTTGAACTGCCCTTTGAACCTTCGGGTTTGGTGCAGTACGGCGTGCCACATGTGAGGTGTTTGCTTGACCCTTCTACGGCTGGACCGTTGGTACTGAGGCATGAAGTGAATGTCTTTGAACCTATTTCGTGTGTTGAACGGTTTCGGGTAAACTTGGGTGTTCGAATGTTCGATCGGAAAGTTTAATATTTTCAATTTATCCGGAATGGGATACAATAATTGGAATTCACAAACAGTTATGAGATAACTGAATGAATGTTATAAATCTAGCGGTTTAGTTTCATTTGATATTGAAAAGAGTTTTCGATAATGAGACTAAAATGCGGGGTTTATAACTGTTAGGCATGTGATGTCTAAGTATTTCATTTGATTAGGCATGTGATGTCTAAAGAGGTTGCGGATTCCAACTGTTGTAGTTTTACACTTTCTTTTCTGTGACCGTAAGTGTAATATGTGATATCGCCGGTTTCGTTGCTATATGTCAACGACAATTGGGATGCGCATATTTACTTACGTTGATGACATGTGATGTTATGTGTTGCTCGATATGTTATA
This sequence comes from Agapanthus africanus, assembly GCA_030015575.1. Classification (NCBI taxonomy): domain Eukaryota; kingdom Viridiplantae; phylum Streptophyta; class Magnoliopsida; order Asparagales; family Amaryllidaceae; genus Agapanthus; species Agapanthus africanus. The sequence continues at coordinate 403,780,323 of CM057337.1, read as the reverse complement.
CTGGATTGTCGTGATTGAATAGCCGGTTTTTTTTTATGTGAGATGAGTGTTTTTCATTTTCATTCATGTAAAAACTTGTATGTAATATTCTTTTATTGGGGCACTTCCAGGTTGCGGAAGATGTCACCCTTTGTATATTATTTTCTTTTCCGCATTAGGATAGACCCAAGGAGGGGAGCACAAGTAACCGGGTTCTAGGGTCCAGTGGGAAACCATCTCGAGGAGTCGAGTCCGGGTCTCCTAACCCTAGAATTGGTAGGGTTGCTTTCCGCTCTCGTAGGGGTCTAGGGGTGTGGGTTTGGCTATTCGTCACGACCGTGGAATCCGTGTTTTATACTGGCTCGTATTGAAAACACGGACGTCCTAGTATATCCAATGTTTCATATGTTTCTTCTGCTGCTTTATCTGTGATGTGATCATGTGATGTTCTGTGATAGATACAGTATATAGTATATATGATATATTATATAGACGTTACTTATGTTTTACACCCGCGCTAGCCCTGCCCTGCTCTGTCGTTAGTTACCTAACCTAACGGTGCACGAGGGGACATCGAGGCGAATACGGATGGCATAAGTGTACGTCGTATTTATCTGTGATGTTAAGGTACTTAAATGATGGGACTTCATTAATGTGATTAATGAAAGAAAAGAAACCTAAGATGTTGTAGAATCAAATTTTAAACAAAATAGGTAGCTACAGTTCTTTCTTTGCACAGAGGTATATGTGATATATCCTGCACCTTATTCGATGAGGAAAGGACCGAGATCCCTTCACCGGGAGTGACTCCTTTAGCAATAACAGGCAGATGCTACACACTCGGTTTGTTTTTGATTGCTTCTATTGTTTCTGCTTTGCACAGTGATATATATGATATATCCCGCACCTCATTCGACGAGGAAAGGGCCGACGATCCCTTCACCGGGAGTGACCCCTTTAGCAAAACTAGAAAAGCCTCAAAATCACTCCATTTCAAAACTTCATTTGATCCTACAACGATATAAAGTTCATTACGCTCATGGTTTTCAGAAAAACCTGCGTAGCCCTCCGTCAATTCAGATATGTAATATTCAGTATTCATGCTCCGGTTGTTTGGCATGCGTCAAGGCGTAGTGTACGGTAGCTGATTATTACTTATCTATAGCATGAGTTGCGATTGGATTAAGGTATTCGTACGGCGTTGTTTGGCATGCGTCAAGGGTCGTACGGGTGGGTTTAATTCGATCATGAATTGTACGGGTTGAACTTGACTAGTGGACTATGGGTTGTTTGGCATGCGTCAAGGTCATAGCACGCTAGGGGCAAAATATTATCGGGAATTTCAAGTGTTGAAATTTGCAATGAGATTGCATACCTTCTATGAGATAGTTGGATCCCGATACCCACTGCGAGTAAGAGTTACTCCTGGAAGAGTTTTAGACATTGCAATTAGCTGATCAAGTAGGTGTCTAGAAAGGTGTCAACGGGGTTACGCCTCTGGGAAAACGAGGTTTACATTAATTAGGTTCGTGCGAAAGCACGGGGGACCTCCTTCAAAGTACCGACACTGGCCTGGCTGAAAGATTGGCGAACTTGTAGTGTGTAATTAATCCCGGCTAGTCTTTCCTTTTAGGCTTTGAAGGAAGATTTGATAAAAACCAGTGGGAGCCATCCTGATTAGATAAGATAATAACCAATCTGATCTTGCACGAGCATACGCTAAAGTGTTTTCTTCTCTCTCTCTCCAGGTAGCGACCATGTCATGCCCTAATAAAGATAATAATATGGATGTATTGACTGAACCCGCATGTTATACTGTGCTGGGGAACGTTGGTTCCGTTCTTTCTTATAAGAGTTATAGGAATGAACAGGATATAGGGGAATACCAGGATTCCCATGCCACCCGATTAAAGAAAGTACATGATGATGCATTTTCTTCGGGTGTGTTCGTTATAGAGAACTGTTTCTCCATTTGCCTTACGTCCTGGGTATTAGATACCGGGTCAGGATCACATATATGTAATCAGTTACATGGTCTTAGAAAAGGTAGAGAACTTGGAGAAGGTGATAAAGACATTAGAGTTGGAAATGGTGCAATTGTTGCAGCTAAGACTGTCGGGGAATATCACCTTGTATTACCAACTGGTAATACATTGGTTTTGAACGAATGCTATTACATGCCGAACCTGATAAGCAACATTATATCGGTTTCTTTGTTGAGCAAAGATGGATATAATTTTGTATTACAGGACAATGTTATGAACATTTTCCGTAACCAAAAGTTGGTTGGATCAGACACGTTGTGCAATGGCATTTATGTTCTAAATCAATCAACAGTTCTGAGCATAACAAACACACACAAGAGGAAGAGTTCTGAACTGAACGAATCCTTCTTGTGGCATTGTAGACTGGGTCACATCAATGCAACACGACTAGCAAAGTTGCATAAGGATGGATATTTAAATCCGTTTGAATTTTCATCTTATGACACTTGCCGGTCATGTCTCAAAGGCAAGATGACGAAAACTCCGTTTACGGGACACGGAGAAAGAGTTACTGAACTCTTGGGACTGATAGATAGTGATGTATGCGGTCCCATGTCTACACATGCCAGGGATGGTTCATCGTACTTCATTACATTCACTGACGATCTCTCTAGATTCGGATATGTGTTCCTGATGAAACACAAATCAGAAGCTTTTGAGAAATTTAGAGAATATAAACATGAAGTCGAGAACCAAACCAGAAAAAGTATTAAAATCCTTCGATCTGATCGGGGAGGTGAATACTTGAGCAATGAATTCCTGGACTTCCTAAAAGAGAATGGGATTCTCTCTCAGCTGACTCCTCCATATACACCACAGCACAACGGTGTATCTGAACGGAGAAACCGCACCCTATTAGATATGGTGCGCTCAATGATGAGTACAGCTGAGTTACCTATTTCCTTCTGGGGATATGCGCTTGAGACAGCCATGGACCTATTGAATAGAGTTCCTACCAAATCAGTGCCTACCACTCCATATGAGATATGGAAAGGGAAGAGACCACATCTTAATTATATTAAGATATGGGGTTGTCCAGCCTATGTCAAAAGACAAAATCCGGACAAACTCGAGGCAAGATCTATCTTATGTAAGTTTATAGGATATCCCAAAAATTCATAAGGGTATATCTTCTACCATCCCGAGGAACAAAAGGTGTTTGTTTCTCGACATGCCACTTTCTTAGAAAAAAGTTTTCTTATGAAACAGATAAGTGGCATTGAGGTAGAACTGGAAGTGGTTCCAGCGACACAAACTATAACAGAAGACTTGGTAGAACCAGAGGATTCAGTAGTACCCGACGAACCCCAGCCTCTCCGCCGATCTAGTAGGGTTCCTCGCCAACCTGAGAGATACTACGGTTTTCTCATGGATGGTGGGAGCGAGGATTGCATCATGGAGGATGATGACCCAACAAGCTTCGAGCTGGCCATCACGAGTAGGGACTCAGTGAAATGGCTGGATGCTATGCGGTCCGAGATGGAATCCATATACACCAACAAAGTATGGACTTTGGATGTTGCTCCTGAAGGGGTAAAACCCATTGGGAACAAATCGATCTTCAAGAAGAAACTTGGTGTAGATGGGAAAGTGGAGACTTTCAAAGCTAGACTTGTTGCAAAAGGTTTTCGTCAAAGACCAGGTGTGGACTATGACGAAACCTTTTCTCCAGTGGCTATGCTTAAATCCATCCGGAACATGCTTGCCATTGCTGCTTATCATGACTACGAAATCTGGCAAATGGATGTTAAGACCGCCTTTCTAAATGGTGATTTAGAAGAGTGGGTGCACATGACTCAACCAGAGGGCTTCATAGACAGTGGGAGCAGCGGGAAGGTGTGCAAGCTGCTTAAATCCATTTATGGATTAAAGCAAGCATCGCGGAGTTGGAACATCTGCTTTGACGTCGTTATCAAAGAGTTTGATTTCGTCAAAAACCCAGATGAACCTTGTATTTACAAGAAGGTGGCAGAGAGTAAGGTTGTCTTCCTCGTATTGTACGTGGACGACATACTCTTGATAGGAAATGATATTCCTATGCTGCAATCGGTCAAGCTCTTCTTATCACAAAGATTCTTAATGAAAGATCTTGGTGATGCCTCATGCATATTGGGAATAAGGATCTATAGAGATAGATCCAAACGGATATTGGGATTGTCCCAATCCAGGTACATTGACACCATACTAAAGAGGTTTAGTATGGAAGAATCCAAGCCTGGGAACTTGCCCACGATCTCTGGAGTCACTCTCTCCAAAGAGATGTCTTCTAAGACTGATTTGGAGAGAGATCGCATGCAAGGGATACCCTATGCTTCGGCTGTAGGCTCTATCATGTATGCGATGCTATGTACCAGACCCGATGTAGCATACTCACTAAGTGTAGTGAGCAGGTATCAAGCTGATCCTGGAGAGAGTCACTGGACAGCTGTGAAGAGCATTCTCAAGTACTTGCGAAGGACTAAAGAGATGCTCTTGGTGTATGGTAACGGAGAACTCCAAGTGGAGTCCTTTACCGATTCGAGCTTCCAGAGTGATAAGGGCGACTCTAAGTCGCAGTCGGGATTTGTCTTTACCCTTTACAGAGGGGCGGTTAGCTGGAAGAGTTCCAAGCAGGAAACTCTGGCAGACTCGACGATGGAGGCTGAATACATCGCTGCCAACGATGCTGCCAAAGAGGCTGTCTGGATCAAGAAGTTCATTACTGAACTTGGAGTGGTTCCATCCATTGAGCATCCAATACCTTTGTATTGCGATAACAATGGAGCAGTGGCTTTGGCCAAGGAACCTAGGTCCCATCAGCGATCCAGGCATATTCTAAGGCGGTATCACCTGATCCGGGAGATAGTTGATCGCCGGGAGATCGAGCTCAGGAGGGTTGACACGAAGAACAACACGGCGGATCCACTCACGAAGGCCATTCCCTAGATACAGTTTGAGAGACTCTTCGGGATGCTCGGTATGCGATACTACAGCAGCTGGCCCTAGTGCAAGTGGGAGATTGTTAGTTGTATGTATGCCCTAGAGGCCAGTATTGTACAGATAATGTATATTATATTGGATGCTTGGACATATATAGAGATGACTTTCTTGCTCGATATGATAGTATGCTATCTGGTTGCTCTTTATCTTAACATGTTTACTAGTCTCTTTAAACTGTCTTATAGTTACATGTTGATAAAGCCCTTAGGATGTGTACTTGACTACCTGGACTATGATGCAGATCATACTAGTGGGGACATGGTAGTCCATAAGTACATCCTTCAAGGTCCCTAGTCGTGGGTGTATCGAGACAGGGCATCGATATACCAGTGTAGACTAGCGTATACGCTTCTCGACCCATGAGATGGGCGATGGATGATCCCATATCCATTGGTGTTTGACATCAGAGATGGTGTACGGGTGCTCAGTGGAGACTGGGTGCACTGGACGGACTCGCCGAGAACTCCCAGATGGTATTATACCTCACGTCAGATGGCAGTTCTCAGGTGACACTTGTACAGGTTAGTCTGTAGCCCCGAGATCGTCATAGAGTCTTGTGTGATTCCCACTGTGCTTTGATCTCCACCTTACACGTCCATGAGGGCGTGCAACACGGTGGTCTTTGGGTACAGTCCCGAGTCACATGGAGACAATGAGCGATAGGAGGGGTTTCGTCTCTCCCGGTATTGGGGGTTGATGTTGCACAGTGCTCGATTGGCCGTAACAGGGAAGTCCCTGGCCAGGGCTGATCAGAGATTTGCTGGTAAGTATTACCAGTAGTTTCTCGACCCGTTATAAGCCTCACATCGGCATGACTTATCGATTTTTGGGGTCTGACGTTTACCACCCCTAGACTTGATATGCGACATATCAGACGAACAGACCGGACTGTACGGTAAGTGTTACTGGTTGGATTCACAGGAGTGTGAGCCGGCTAGCTCGTCGATCTTCTGATCGCTCAATACCCAGATGGCCGTTACGTTTAGCAGACCGCTTGCGGCTTGTGGGTGCTTGATATGATCATCATCTGCTACCGGCGTATTGACGAGTCTTTAGAGTCCTACACAGAGGTTTCCTGGCTCAAGCGAAACGAAATAGGAGCGCATATGAGATATGTGCGGGACCGAGAATAATGCATGTATGTGATACCGTATTTGATTCTCGCTATTAAAGTTTCGATTGGTTGTATGTGATATAACCTAGTTATCGAATCGAAGATCGATTCGATAAGCCGATACATTGAATTCTAGTCGGTTATGTGCGACATGACCGGATCATTGAATCAAGTGTTGATTTAATGATTTAATGTATAATTATATATTTGATATATTACTTTGCATTAACTAGTATTGGTTCACTTTAAAGAGATTTTCTCACTTGATGTGCACATTGTATATGTGATATATTTTTGTGCACACATGTATGTATCATGTTTGATGATACATGTTAACTTGTGAGTGTGTAAAGATTAAACCATGGTTATGTAATGGTTAGGGTTTTCTTTTTCTTAATAATTTTTTTATTTATCTATTTAGAAAAGATTTTGAAGAGAATGGTGGCTTTCTTTGTTTCTAGTTGAAGCTTCATGAAGCTTTGACTTTGTAACCATTCTTGTCTTCATCCTTAACCCTAACCATTCCTACTAACCATGGTCTATTCTCTACACTCTACCATAGTTAGTATATGATAAGTATTCATTTTCTTTTCCTTTTGAATTAACACTTATCATATTCTTTCTTCTTCTTCATCATCTTCATCAAGAAAGAAAACTTGATTCCATCAATGGCATCTTGAGTTAAAAAGTGAGAAATCCAATTCTAAAGTGAACCCACCTCCTATTTCTCCACCCTCTACCTTTTGCCAAGTAGTATAAGGTGTTTTCTTCACAAGTTTCACGACTTGTAGAAGTTGGAGCTTGATCTTGTGTAACCTCGATGTAGATTATCTTCGGCATCATACCCGACGGCTAGTCCGCTCACTTTTCCGATGAAGCCGATGTTAGAGTCCGAGATCCGACTTGGAAAGCGAGAGTACGACTACGTGGAGCTAAGGAAGTGGATAACCGGATCTACAAAGGTTGTAGCTTCTCTCTTTTTGTTATATTGTTAACTAGTTTCGTTTTTCGCCTAAACCTCTAGTCAACGATCCGTATTAGGGTTTCTCGGCACCCGTAAAATTTGAAATTGGCATGGTTGATGCCTTGTGAGACCTCATTAGCGTGCCTAGGAACCCTACATAACATTTCTACCCGCTTTGTAATTTTTTAGTTTAGCTTTAATGGCAGATCCGAGTTATAGAACGCGATAGCGCCAGTTGTAAAAAGTTTTTGTTCCGCATTTGGCGTCTGTTAGACGGCCAGGGCGCTACCGTGGACTTACATAAAGCTTATGGATAAGCTTTGACAAAGTCAACCCTTTTGTCTAGTTTAAGATATTTATCAAACCCAACCATTAACCATAGCCATGAGTTATTTCTCTACATGAGTTAGCCATGAGGGCTTAACTCAACCAAGGGTGCAATAATTCATTTAAAATGAATTATTCACAAGTCTTTTTCTTCTTCTTGAAGCTCCATGAAAAACCTTGCTAGCTTCAATGGAGTTTTGAGATAAAGTGTGAGAAAATCAATTCTAAAGTGAGCCCACCTCTTACTTCTTCATCCTCTACCACTTGCCATGTAGTAGAGTATGTTCTCTTCACAAAGTTCATGACCTAGTGATGGAATAGCTTGATTCAGTGTCTCCTCGACGTAGATCATCTTTGTCCTCGAAGTCATCGAAGCAAGCACGTTCGTTTCTTCGCGGGAGCCTCTTTAGAGTACGGACGATCGTGATCGCAGCGAAGGGACTAGTACACGGTGCTATTGAAGTGAAGGACCAGACTACAAAGGTTGTAATCCCAAACTCTTAGAAGTAAAGTTGTTTACTTGTTTATAGTTTTCGCATAATCTCTAGTATACGATCTTGGTTAGGGTTGTTCGGCACGTCTAATTTTTGAATCGGGCATGGTTGATGCCTTGTAGAACCTTGTGAGAGTGCCTAGTAACCCTACAGATGTGACATTCATGGGTTTGACTTCATCAGAATAGTGGATGGATCTGTTAAGAAGGTAGTAGTGTGTTATGTCCTGGTATTTGGATGACATAGACAGAGTAGGAAGTGAAATTTCTATACTACGATCGGTAATACTTTGGTTGTCACACAGTGGTTTCTCCACATAGGATATAGACATAATATCAGACATTCTGGTTACTAGATCTAGATTTGGGTAGTTTCCAAATCTGGGTACTTAGACAGCATTCTACAGGTGTTTTAGAATGGACGACTCCTGGCACGGTAGTGTACCTGCAGGTGATGGAGTCACCTTCTCTAAAGGTGTCTTACAGATTAAAGGGGAGAGGGATGTGCTTGATTGGCAGATCACTTGCTTAGGCAACTGAGTCAATCATGAGATGTCAAGTACCACACCAGTCGTTGTTTTTTTTTTGTTAGCACTAGATGCAATAAGCTGATATTAATCCTATCCTGGAGAAACGTTCGGAAGCAGTTTTAGAACATAAGTGGATGTTCTAGGGATATGATAACAACAGCCTCTTTTAGGAGACGGTTATCATTCCAGGCTTCCAAGGTGACCTGGATGACAGAGTGACTGTCAGAGTTATAATTTTTCCTCTGACGAGGGGCAGTTGTTTGGACAGGAGGTCCAAGCGGATACTGAGGGAGGCATGGCGCAGGATACTGATTAAGTTCAGTTGACGATACTGTCTAAGAAGTTTGGATTTGGAGATCATTTATGATCTAGGTCCCATTAGATATCCAGACATATTCTAAGACAGGTATTGCTCATTTCGGGAGATGGCTTTCTCCGCGAACTTGAGATAAAGAGAGACATAGAAAGAAATATCAGGGCGGATCCACTCAGTGAGGCTATTCCTCGAACGCAATAGTTTCGCAAACGGGCTTTGTGAGACTGATTAGTAGAGGAGTTGGGTGTTCGGTATCACACGGCCCGTGAGTATGTGACATCGCAATAATTAGCCTTCAGTGCAAGTGGGAGATTGTAGGATATAGTGCCCTCAGAGTCAATTATTGGATCACAGGCACATGATTGCAATGATTGAGGGAGGACCTATACCGGTAGGACAGTCTTACTCAGGATGATAGTATGCTATCTGGTTTATCTTTATCATCGTGTACTGCTTTAGGTGACCTTACAGGTCGCTATTACACATTGATAGAGCCCTTAGGATTCTTGCTTGACTACCAGCAGTATGATGGCGATCATATACGTGGAAGCTGGGGTCTATAAGCATATCCTTAAAAGGTCCCTAGTCATGGGTGTTTCGAGACTGGGCATCGATACTCCATTAGTAGACTAGTGTATACAGTCGAGACCCCGACGAGGGGCGGTGGCCAGTCTCACAAGCCATTGGTGTCAGTTGGTTCACCTAAGATATGTATAGGTGCTCATTGGGTTATGAGTATACCGGACATGACTCGCCGGGAACATACTAGTTAGTATTATACCTGACGTCAGATAGCAGTTCCCTGGTGACATGTGTACAGGTTAGTTCATTGACCTGAGATCGTCATTTGTTTCGTGTGAGTTCCCACTGTTCTTTGATTACTACCCTACCATGACTCAAAGGCGTCGTGCAAACAGGTTTTAGTTGGGTACAGACCCGAGCCATATGGAGGCAGTGAGCGGATCGGTAGGGGTTTCGTCTCTTCTGGTATTAGGGGTGAGATCGCGCTGTGTCTAGGAGAGCCATAACACGAAGTCCATGGCCAAGGCAGGAGATTTACTGGTAGGTATTCCAGTAGTGTCTCAGGCTGTTCTGGGCTACACTCCGACACGACTTGTTCCGCTTTTGGGGGTCTGACTTTTACCAACCCCCTAGGCCCGGCATGCAATACTCATAAACGAACGGACCGGACTACACGGATATTGTCACTAACAGGCTCAGTAGGGTGTCAGGATGAGTTCGCTCGTCGACCTCCCTTTTGGTCAATACCTGGTAGCCCGTTACGTACAACTAGTGCCACTGACGTGCTAGTGGTTAAATCCACAGCCCGTAGTATTGATGAGTTTTTAGAGTCCCCCACAGATAGTTTCTCAAGTTTCGGGCGTAACGTTGTAGAGGCCGTATGATTTATGGCAGGGTTCAATCATATACGTGCAGTTGTCATGACCCGCAGGGTACGGAACGTGACTGGCACTTAAGTTACGAAACATCACAAGGCATCCCTAAAATAAGTAAGCCAAAGCCCAGAAATCAAAACCAAATAAGCAGAAGAGTGAAGGAAAACCAATCAATTGAAAGCGAGTTTATCAAATAAGTCATATCAAGCCTTTTTAAAAACAATATCAATTTTTCGAAAATTTCGGCAGAGTCTCCTTTGTAAATACTGGCCCCCAGAATGGGTACAACAAGAATATATATGAATACAACAAATAAGGCATCCCCAAGCGGGAGCTAGCTCTTCGCCAAAAGGCGGTCACAAATCCCACGCAATGTAAATCAGCAATGTGCATAAATAAACATAAGAAGCACAAGTAAAACATCATGTCGACTCAAGTAAGCTCGACCCTAAAATACAGCATAAAAAGCCCACAAATCTCACAGTCCCGTCTATAGGTCAATATGCAACAATACTGGTAGATACAGTAGATGGAGTACTCTAGATACAAAGAATATAGAAGGTGGTACCAAATAATAATACAACCCACCTACGAGCAAAAAGTCTCGGGTCCAGGCAAAAGAGGCAAAAGAAGCAAGTGCGCCCGCCGCTACAGTACTGACGGAGCGGACCTGTAAAAATGCTGTGGCACGACGGAGGTGAGTTGCCAACTCGTGAGTAATAAATAACATCTATAGAGGCTATCACAAGCATGCACACAAGCATCCTAGCATCTATAATACAGGTATGGCACGATATACTAGCAGGTATGTATGCAACATAAATGTACTAGCAGGTATGAATGCAATATGAATCAACTCGTGATCTGAATATATAGGTACAAGAAGTCATATTTTTCATTTAGGAATCTCTTTTCTTTTAAATATCAGCACAATACCAATAGAATCAACAAGAATCCGTGTCCAGCATCGATACCTCAAAACTGTCTCAATCTTATTTATCCATATCACAGTATCTCTGGCCTCAGCCGTCCGGCTGACCCATCTCAGATATCAATATCTCATCATCTCAAGGCCACGGTCGGTATGCTCTGGATATCCGCCGTGCCAAAAAGTCACCGGTAGGTAGTCTATCCCCTGCCAGGCTCAACGTCAACAACACGACCTTCTCGCTCTGGGGTACCTTACCGGGCACACCATGTACCCAAGACGGTTCATCCAACTCCTCGAAACGGGTCTCGAAAACCACAGCAAACTCATTGTGGACGACACTTACATCACTAGAAAACCGCAATTTTGCATATTTTAAAATGGGTAACAAGTTTTAGAAATTTTGCGGCTTTCCCCCGAAATCCAGAAATATCATAAATCTCAAGAAATCATCATGAATGCATACGTCAATGATAATGAATGCATATGGTATCAATGTTCAAGTTACAATGTATGATTAATAGACTAGGCATGAACAAATTGTTAGTTATATGTATGCTCTAGAGGCCATTACTATACATAGGATGTATATTGTAGTGGATGCTGTGACATATATAGGGTGGACTTTCTTGCTCGACATTATAGTATGCTATCTGGTTGATCTTTACCTTGACGTGTACACTGATTGTCTCTCTGTTACATGTTGGTAAAGCCCTTAGGATGTGTACTTGACTACCTGGACTATGATGCGGATCATACTAGTGGGGACATGGTAGTCCATAAGTACATCATTCACAGTCCCTAGTCGTGGGTATATCGAGACGGGGCATCGATATACCAGAGTAGACTAGCGTATACCTTCTCGACCCATACAGATGGGCGATGGATGATCCCATATCCATTGGTGTTTGACATCAGAGATGATGTACGGGTGCTCAGTAGAGACTGGGTACACTGGACGGACTCGCCGAGAACTCCCAGATGGTATTATACCTTACGTCAGATGGCAGTTCTCTGGTGACACTGGTACAGAGTAGTCTGTTGACCCGAGATCGTCATAGAGTCTTGTGTGGTTCCCACTGTGCTTTGATTTCCATCTTACCACGTCCAAGAGGGCGTGCAAAACGGTGGTTTTTTGGTACAGTCCCGAGTCACATGGAGGCAATGAGCGATAGGAGGGGATTCGTCTCTCCCGGTATAGGGGGTTGATGTTGCGCTGTGTTCGATTGGCTATAACAGGAAATCCCGGGCCAGGGTTGCTGAGATTTACTGGTAAGTGTTACCTGTTAGTTGTATGTATGCCCTAGAGGCCAGTATTGTACAGATTATGTATATTATATTGGATGCTTGGACATATATAGAGATGACTTTCTTGCTCGACATGATAGTATGCTATCTGGTTGCCATTTATCTTAACATGTACACTAGTCTCTTTATACTGTCTTATAGTTACATGTTGGTAAAGCCCTTAGGATTTGTACTTGACTACATGGACTATGATGCAGATCATACTAGTGGGGACATGGTAGTCCATAAGTACATCCTTCAAGGTCCCTAGTCGTGGGTGTATCGAGACGGGGCATCGATATACCAGAGTAGACTAGCGTATACGCTTCTCGACCCATGTGATGGGCGATGGATGATCCTATATCCATTGGTGTTTGACATCAGAGATGGTGTACGGGTGCTCAGTGGTCACTGGGTACACTGGACGGACTCGCCGAGAACTCCCAGATGGTATTATACCTCACGTCAGATGGCAGTTCTCAGGTGACACTTGTACAGGTTAGTCTGTAGACCCGAGATCGTCATAGAGTCTTGTGTGATTCCCACTGTGCTTTGATCTCCACCTTACCACGTCCATGAGGGCGTGCAAAACGGTGGTCTTTGGGTACAGTCCCGAATCACATGGAGGCAATGAGCGATAGGAGGGGTTTCGTCTCTCCCGGTATTGGGAGTTGATGTTGCGCAGTGCTCGATTGGCCGTAACAGGGAAGTCCCTGGCCAGGGCTGTTCAGAGATTTGCTGGTAAGTGTTACCAGTAGTTTCTCAACCCGTTACGAGCCTCACATCAGCACGACTTATCGGGTTATTGGGGTCTGACGTATACCACCCCTAGACTTGATATGCGACGTATCAGACGAAGAGACTTGACTGTATGGTAAGTGTTACTGGTCGGATTCGCAGGAGTGTGAGCGGGCTAGCTCGTCGATCTTCTGATCGCTCAATACCCGGGTGGCCGTTACGTTTAGCAGACCGCTTGCGGCTTGTGGGTGCTTGATATGATCATCATCTGCTACCGGCGTATTGACGAGTCTTTAGAGTCCTACACAGAGGTTTCCTGGCTCAAGCGAAACGAAATAGGAGCGCATATGAGATATGTGCGGGACCGAGGATAATGCGTGTATGTGATACCGCATTTCATTCTCGCGATATATGTTTCGATTGGTTATATTCAATATGACCTAGTTATCGAATCATTGATTCGATAAATCGATGCATTGAATACTAGTCGGTTATGTGCGACATGACCGGATCATTGAATCAAATGTTGATTTAATGATTTAATGCATAATTATATATTTGATATATTGCATTGCATTAACTAGTATTGGTTCACTTTAAACGGATTTTTCTCACTTGGATTGCACATTGTATATGTGATATACTTTTGTGCACTTTTTGTATCATGTTTGATGATACTTGATCATTAGTTAAGTTTATAGAATTAATCCATGGTTAATTGATAATTAGGGTTTTGCATATTTGTTTATTTATTTATTTGTTTATTTATTTATTTATTTGAAATAAATTAAGATAAGAATGGTGGCTCTTTTTGTTTTAAGTTGAAGCTTCATGAAGCTTTGACTTTGCTAACCATCCTTATCTTCATACTTAACCCTAACCCATCTAAAGTGACCATGGTTTATTCTCTACACTTAACCCTAGTTTAGTTATGATAAGTATTTGATTTTCTATTTTTTATATATCACAACTTATCATAACTAGCTCATCATCTTCTTCTTCTTCAAGTGAGCAACCTTGATGCCATTAATGGCAACTTGAGTTTTAGTGAGCAAAATCCAATTCTAAAGTGAACCCACCTCCTATTTCTTCACCCTCTACCTCTTGCCAAGTTGTTTTGGGTGTTTACTTCACAAGTTTCACAAGTTTGTGAAGTCGGAGCTTGAGTTTGTGCAACCTCGACGTAGATCGTCTTTGACACGAAGCCGACGAGCTATTCCGCACGTTTCTCCGATGAAGCCGTCACGAGAGTTCAAGCTTCAAGATGGACAGCGAGAGGACGCCCTTGCGGAGCCGAGGAGGTGGATATCCGGATCTACAAAGGTTGTAATTTCCGTATCCCAGTAGTTAACTGTTAACTAGCTTTTAGTTTCGCCTAAACATCTAGCAATCGATCCGTAGTCGGGTCTCTCGGCACCGTTAAAATTTTAATATGGCATATTCGATGGCTTGTGTGACCTCATTAGGGTGTCTAGGAACCCTACAGTGGTATCAGAGCCTAGCTAGAGCCTTAGGCGAAATCTAGACGGAGTTTGAAGTCCGAAACAACCCGAAACCCTAGAATTTTAGAGCTCTCTGGACATTTTCATAAATCTGGGAATTTTTGATATTAAAAATGTCTAAAAAATTCAGCATAGAATTCTGAGCATTACTGTGTAAAACGCTTCCCTGAACTGTTCATTGTGCCGCGGAAGCGCGGCAGAAGCATGCCTTCTGCCGCTCTTCCGCGGCCACATGGTGACATCATCCCACTATTTTTGCACAGTAATACCTGATAAATTCTGGTGAGTTTTCTGGGTATTTTTAAATTTATTTATGGGTTGAGTGCTCTGGAGTTATATTGGGAATCGATGAATTCGATCGGAATATCAAACTTTGTCTAAGTGTTTTTCCAGATAACTATAGAATATGTTAAAGAGTTCGACCGGATACAAATACCCAAGTTTTCCCTTGCCGGAATAATTCCAAGTGTTGGATTTTTCTGTGGTTAAAAGACGTTCTGAGTAGTGCAAGTAACGCGATGGTCCCTCTAGAAGACACAAACCTTAACTCGATTATGTGACCGTCTTGAACTGCCCTTTGAACCTTCGGGTTTGGGGCAGTACGGCGTGCCACATGTGAGGCGTTGGCTTGACCCTTCTACGGCTGGACCGTTGGTACTGAGGCATGAAGTGAATGTCTTTGAACCTATTTCATGTGTTGATCGGTGTCGGGAAAACTTGGGTGTTCGAATGTTCGATCGGAAAGTTTAATATATTCTATTTATCCGGAATTGGATACAATAATTGGAATTCACAAACAGTTATGAGATAACTGGATGAATGTTATAGATCTAGCAGTTTAGTTTCACAAGATATCGAAAAGAGTTTTCGATGATGGGACTAAAATGCGGGATTTATAACTGTTAGGCATGTGATGTCTAAAGAGGTTGCGGATTCCAATTGTTGTAGTTTTACACTTTCTTTTCTGTGACCGTAAGTGTAGTATGTTCATATCGCCGGTTTCGTTGCTATACGTCAACGACAATTGGGGTATGCATACTTACTTACGTTGATGACATGTGATGTTATGTGTTGCTGGATATGTTATATTGGATCGTCGTGTTCGAATAGCCGGGTTTTTTTATGTGAGATGAGTGATCGCACGCTTTTTGGCGTGTCGGATGAAAGAATTAAAGTTTACCGCGATCAGGACGGTGTCGCTATGCAGCTAGCCGGTGAGCACGGGTCGGTCCACAGGGAGATGGTGTTATCTTACCTTCTTGCTTTAGACGAGTCAATAAAGAATCTTGTATGTTTGTTTGTTCTAACCTAAGTGTTTATCTGCAAGTATAAAGTTGTTAAGAAAATACGAAATTATAAGCTAAGAAATCCGTACTCAAAACCTTTGAGCCGAGTCTTGACCAATTGAAGCTAAGCAATCGGCAACAACGTGGATTAGGGGATTTAAGCGCGGTATTCGAGGAATCCGGCTTATTTACCCTTGTCCTTCCGTTCTTGTCTCTTGCCTTCGCCTCCGGCCAAACTGAACGCAACCGGTCGTGGTTAGGAATCACCGTTACCTTGTCAGGGTACAGTGCCTAACGGAGCGCTTGCGTATGGTTTGGGCGGAGTTCAAAAGGAAAATAACGGGAAAAGGAAATGAGAAGGAAATGTTAACTTATAAAACCGTATTAATTCTTAACAACAACAATAATTACAACATTCACAAAGAGAACAAAAAAGAGAGAACAAAAAGAAAAGAACAAATAAAAGAAAAGATACAAGAATGTAAGTGCATGAAATAAAATTGCAAGTAAGTAAAAAGACAAGTAATAAAAAGCGAGTAATAAAAAGAACAAGAAAAGAACACGGAAGTAGAACCCAAGCCAAGCATGTGCTCAATAGCCAACCCTTAAACTTGCAAGCTCAATGAAGAGGTTGCAAGATCAAGGGAAGGGTAGAGAACGCATGTGAAGTGAAGAACTAGTCCCGGGAGAAAATACGACCTTTGAGATCAATAACTAACCCTTACCCATTCAAGCTCAATAAAGAGGTTGAATGAGAAAGAAAAAGCAAGAATCTCAAGGGGAAGAAGAAACACAAAAGAATGATACAAAACCCTCATCTTTATTCATATCCACAAAAAGCTCTCACTACAATTCATGGAAGAGGAATGAAGAAGAAGAAGAAAAAGAACTAAAACTAGAAAAGAAAGAGGAACAAAAGAATGCAAAGAATGACCCTTGGCTAAGCTCAGTTCTGCTGTATTTATAGGCAGGGAGTTGAAGTTCTAGGGCAACCAGCAGACTCCATGCAAGATTACCAAAAAGCCCCTGAAATTCGTCAGAGAGTGGGCCCCACCTTGCCGCGCAAGCGCGGCCAATACCCCATATTGGCCGCGCATGCGCGGCCGTAAAGTTGAATTGGGAAGTGGGCTTTTTTGTGGGTTCCTGGTTCTCTGTCCCCTTTATTCTGGTATACATATTTTCTGAAAATACTTTTACATTTCTTCCAGAATTTCTGTTGAGGAAAGGTGGACTTTTGTGGATGCTTTTGTCATGATTGCCTCGAGCTCCGCGTAGATCTCTTGGATCTTGTGCTGCCATTGAGCCTTGTGCATGAAAGCGACATTGATTTGACATTTTGTCTCTTAAACTGATATCTGGCAACATACGGATGAAGAGCGGAGACCGTGTTTTATCAGTGGTTGGCAGGAACCCGGATATTGTCGTGTTTTCCATGAATTTCACCGTTTTAGAACCGAGAACCTGTATCCTGCAAATATATAACAAACACGGATAAAAAGCACCTACCTATAAACACACGAGCGTAAGAATGGGCGGTATAAAATGCAGTATTCTGTTATGAACAAATACCCCCAAACTTAACTTTTGCTCGTCCCGAGCAAAACCAATTATTCACAAAAATAAAATGATAACCGCACTTTCGCAGGGAACGCGATTGCACTGAGCATGTGCAACAAGCCGTTAAACCTCTAGGTGTCCCTAGTAGGAGGAGTGTTGTCTCCTGAGGGTTTTCAGCGGATACTACCCACAAAATCCGGTCAAGCTAGTTTTGTAAAATAACTAAGATTCAAGCCCCTAAAGTTTTGTTTTAGAAAATAACAATTCTATAATCCTAAGTTTAGACTATCGAACCTTTATTTTTCACACCTCTCTTCTTATTTAACTACAGATTTTATATGTCTTTACGTGCAGTGCAAAAATAGTGTCGTTAAGTTCCCGAAAGGTCGAATAAAGTCATTATGTCACACAATAAAGCTCAGATAACAATTTTAAAAGGATCTCATAAGTTTTATAAAGAGTTAAGCATTTATCAAGTTTCGTTTTCCAGTCAAGTTTCAACTTCAGAATTTCTATCTTCCCTAACAGGAAACTAGGTCTTATTCTTCACTCCACCTTTAACTTGTTTTCATTTCATACACACCTCTGTGAACGTGCAATAGTCTTTATCATAGAATAAAACCTTCATATCTCCGCTAAAATTTTTATAAAATCCTGTCTTTTATCAAGATTATTCTCACACAAAGAACCGTTAGGAATTTTAACTCGGAGAGAACACTTGCTTGACTTTGTTTTAAAACTGGACTTTCTAGGCTTCTTAGCGAGCTTTGGGCCAATGCACCCAAACCAGTTGGTTTTAGGGCATTAGGTGTAGAAACACCCCAGCGGACTTAATTACTCAAGTTACCTAGGTCCAGAAAACAAAAGACAGTTTTGTCGTGAAAATCAGATGATTTAATACGAACGGAGGTATAACCGGTAGTTCAAATATTTTTTTGGATAAAAGACGTGTTTAGTGGGTTTGGTGTGTAATCATTCCAATCAAGTTTTAGATGGCTTATTTTTCAGACTTAGCTCCAATTACGGCATCAATAACATTCCTTCATATTCGCTTTACTTCATAAACTATTCTTCACATTACTTATTTCAGAACAAACCTATTTGATCCTCAGAAAATCATTTATCTTATTTAAAAGTTTTTAAACATAAAAGACTTGTCATCTAATTCCCAAAAACTCACGACACGTGTAGTGTGATGTAAAGACGTATATCAGCTATAGTTAACTTCAAAGGAGAGTTATCTTTCAGGTTTTCAAAATCTAAACATAAGATTTAGTTATTCCTATTTTTTCAAACAAAAAACCGTCGAATGTTGAATCAGAGTTCTTCCACAATCTAACTTGACAAAAAAGTTTTTATATTTTAGAAAATTTTCAGTTTTTATGGGTTTTTAAAATAAGGTATGCAAATGCAAAATATACAAATGAATGCGAAGGAAGAAAGCTTACCGAGCACACCCCCAAACTTAAACTTGACAGTGCCCTCACTGTCAGGCTATACTAAGAGGGTCAAAATTGCCGGCGCTTCCTAAAAACAAATTATATACAAAACAAAAAGGAAAAACAAAAAATATATACAAAAAGGTGTCCCCCCCAAACTTAAGTACAACAGTGTTTCCACTGTTAAGCGTTGAAATTCAGGATTAGGGGGGAAAGAACAGTATCTAACTATACAAGGCCTTACACAGGCCAAAAGTTAACACCAACCATTCAAAGATTTTATCATGGTAAAGCAGTGGTTGGTGGAAGAAGGTGAAGAGGTAAGAAATGGAGAATACGCGAGACCGCTTGTGGAGAGAAGTGGAATGCGGTCTTGGTAGATGAGGGGAAGAAGAATGGCGGAAGGGAAAAAGAAGTGGAATACGAACTTGAGGGTGCAAATGGAGTAAATAGATTAGCACAATTTGTGATGACCGATGTGTGGAAAGCGATTGTGCTAATATATTTACCCGTCGAGAGATTGGGTCAAATCCCTCAAGATTCGTAAGCAACCATGGGTACGCCGAACCTGGTAAACCAGACATATGAAATGAGAGCGAGACGGGTTCTTGCAAGGTCGGAACGATGGAACGGATGGAGGGAAGTGGTTGAGGAAGGTTATCGGTTAAAGGTTCAGGAGGGTGTACACAGTCAGTGGAAGGGACAGGATGAATTGGAAAATCCGACTCATCAATTAAAACTGGTTCATCCTCTAAACTATCCTCAATATTCTCCTCAAAATTTAGCACAACCATGCACATTTCTTCAAAATCCAGACGCATATGAAGTTCGGGAAAAACATTTAATGACTCGGGATGATGACTTGAAGAGATAAACTCAGCCAAATCTACGGTTTCATCATCCAAAATATTCCCAGCGTCGATATCCTCAATCAAGTGAAAATCAAAATTCTCCGACACCTCAACAAAAGCATGGATATCAATCAATTCAGGTTCTAGAGTGGAGGTGTAGAGGTCAAGAGGATTGGGTATGGTTTCACTCAAAAGGGACCCTTCACAATCGGGCAAATCAAACACTACAAAGTCGCACAACTCATTAAACATTCTATCTTCAATTGATAATTCATTTGGGATACTCGATAGACTTTCAAAACAGGAGTTGTCGGATTCAATTTGGGATGGGTAGGTTTGATTTGGAAGGGGGTATATCTCACTCTCTCCACTCAAATTCACAGCCTGTCCTGCCACCGCATCATACATTGGAAAAGTTGTAGCTAATTGAAAACTAGCTACCGGGTCACTAGGTTGCATGAGGGCGGCCATGGACGCATTCAAATCCATTATCTGTTGGCTTGACGCTACCCTAAAGTCTTCCAAGGACTGTTCTAAACTAGACATTGGTTGTGAAGGGGTTTCAGTAAAAGATTCAAAGTTATTTGGATACTGAAAACTCCCTAATTGCGGTTCTGATGCAATGTCTAGGACTGAACAGGATATAGGGGACTGAACAGGATATAGGGGAATACCAGGATTCAATGTTATACTGTGCTGGGGAACATTGGTTCCGTTCTTTCCTATAAGAGTTATAGGACTGAACAGGATATAGGGGAATACCAGGATTCCCATGCCACCCGAATGAAGAAAGTACATGATGATGCATTTTTCTCGGGTGTGTTCGTTACTGAGAACTGTTTCTCCATTTGCTCTACGTCCTGGGTATTGGATACCGGGTCAGGATCCCATATATGTAATCAGTTACATGGGCTTAGGAAAGGTAGAGAACTTGGAGAAGGTGATAAAGACATAAGAGTAGGAAATGGTGCAATTGTTGCAGCCAAGACTGTCGGGGAATATCACCTTGTATTACCAACTGGTAATACATTGGTTCTGAACGAATGCTATTACATGCCGAACCTGATATGCAACATTATATCGGTTTCTTTATTAAGTAAAGAGGGATATAATTTTGTATTACAGGACAATGTTATGAACATTTTCCGTAACCAAAAGTTGGTTGGATCAGGCACGTTATGCAATGGCATTTATGTTCTAAATCAATCAACAGTTCTGAGCATAACAAACACACACAAGAGGAAGAGTTCTGAACTCAATGAATCCTTCTTGTGGCATTGTAGACTGGGTCACATCAATGCGACACGACTAGCTAAGTTGCATAAAGATGGATATTTAAATCCGTTTGAATTTTCATCTTATGACACTTGACAGTCATGTCTCAAAGGCAAGATGACCAAGACTCCGTTTACGGGACACGGAGAAAGAGTTACCGAACTCTTAGGACTAATAGTGATGTATGCGGTCCCATGTCTACACATGCCAGGGATGGTTCTTCATACTTCATTACATTCACTGACGATCTCTCTAGGTTCGGGTATGTGTTCCTTATGAAACACAAATCGGAAGCTTTTGAGAAATTTAGGGAATATAAACAAGAAGTTGAGAACCAAACCGGAAAAAGTATTAAAATCCTTCGATCTGATCGAGGAGGAGAATACTTAAGCAATGAATTCCTGGACTTCCTAAAAGAGAATGGGATTCTCTCTCAGCTGACTCCTCCTTATACACCACAGCACAACGGTGTATCTGAACGGAGAAACCGCACCCTATTAGATATGGTGCGCTCTATGATGAGCACAGCTGAGTTACCTATTTCCTTCTGGGGTTATGCGCTGGAGACAGCAGCATACCTATTGAATCAAGTTCCATCTAAATCTGTACCTACCACACCATATGAGATATGGAGTGGGAAGAGACCATATTTTAAACGAGTTAAGATATGGGGTTGTCCGGCCTATGTCAAAAGACAAAATCCAGACAAGCTCGAGGCACGGTCAGTTCTCTGCAAGTTTGTGGGATATCCAAAGAATTCTTATGGGTATTTTTTCTACCACAGTGAGGAACAAAAAGTGTTTGTTGCTCAACATGCCACCTTTTTAGAAAAGGAATTCCTTGAAAAAGAAATTAGTGGCAAAGTGGTAGAGCTGGAAGAGGTTCCAGATACACAAACCGTAACTGAAGATTTAGTGGAACCAGAAGATTCGGTAGTACCCGACCAACCCCAGCCTCTCCGCCGATCTAGTAGGGTTTCTCGTCCACCTGAGAGATACTATGGTTTTCACATTGATGGTGGTAGTGAGGATTGCATCATGGAGGATGATGACCCAACTAGCTTCGAGCAGGCCATCACGAGTGGGGACTCAGTGAAATGGCTGGATGCTATGCGGTCCGAGATGGATTCCATGTACACCAACAAAGTATGGACTTTGGAAGTTGCTCCTGAAGGGGTAAAACCCATTGGGAGCAAGTGGATCTTCAAGAAGAAACTTGGTGTAGATGGGAAAGTGGAGACTTTCAAAGCTAGACTTGTAGCAAAGGGTTTTCGTCAAAGACCAGGTGTGGACTATGACGAGACCTTTTCTCCAGTAGCTATGCTTAAATCCATCCGGATCATGCTTGCCATCGCTGCTTATCATGATTACGAAATCTGGCAAATGGATGTTAAGACCGTCTTTCTAAATGGTGATTTAGAAGAGTGCGTGTACATGACTCAGCCAGAGGGCTTCGTAGACAGTGGGAGCAGCGGGAAGGTGTGCAAGCTGCTTAAATCCATTTATGGATTAAAGCAAGCATCGCGGAGTTGGAACATCTGCTTTGACGTCGTTATCAAAGAGTTTGATTTCGTCAAAAATCCAGATGAACCTTGTATCTACAAGAAGGTGGCAGAAAGTAAGGTTGTCTTCCTCGTATTGTATGTGGACGACATACTCTTGATAGGAAATGATATTCCTATGCTGCAATCGGTCAAGCTCTTCTTATCACAAAGATTCTCAATGAAAGATCTTGGTGATACCTCCTGCATATTGGGAATTAGGATCTATAGAGATAGATCCAAACGGATTTTGGGATTGTCCCAATCCAGGTACATTGACACCATACTAAAGAGGTTTAGTATGGAAGAGTCCAAGCGTGGGAATATGCCCACGATCTCTGGAGTCACTCTCTCCAAAGAGATGTCTCCCAAGACTGATTTGGAGAGAGCTCGCATGCAAGGGATACCCTATGCTTCGGCAGTAGGCTCTATCATGTATGCGATGCTATGTACCAGACCCGATGTAGCATACTCACTAAGTGTAGTGAGCAGGTATCAAGCAGATCCTGGAGAGAGTCACTGGACAGCTGTGAAGAGCATTCTCAAGTACTTGCGAAGGACTAGAGATATGTTCTTGGTGTATGGTAACGGAGAACTCCAAGTGGAGTCCTTTACCGATTCGAGCTTCCAGAGTGATAAGGACGACTCTAAGTCGCAGTCGGGCTTTGTCTTTACCCTTTACGGAGGGGCGGTTAGCTGGAAGAGTTCCAAGCAGGAAACCGTGGCAGACTCGACAATGGAGGCTGAATACATCGCTGCCAACGATGCTGCTAAAGAAGCTGTCTGGGTCAAGAAGTTCATTACTGAACTTGGAGTGGTTCCATCCATTGAGCATCCAATACCTTTGTATTGCGATAACAATGGAGCGGTGGCTTTGGCCAAGGAACCCAGGTCCCATCAGCGATCCAGGCATATTCTGAGGCGGTATCACCTGATCCGGGAGATAGTTGATCGCCGGGAGATCGAGGTCAGGAGAGTTGACACGAAGAACAACACGGCGGATCCACTCACGAAGGCCATTCCCCAGATACAGTTTGAGAGACTCTTCGGGATGCTCGGTATGAGATACTACAGCAGCTGGCCCTAGTGCAAGTGGGAGATTGTTAGTTGTATGTATGCCCTAGAGGCCAGTATTGTACAGATTATGTATATTATATTGGATGCTTGGACATATATAGAGATGACTTTCTTGCTCGACATGATAGTATGCTATCTGGTTGCCATTTATCTTAACATGTACACTAGTCTCTTTATACTGTCTTATAGTTACATGTTGGTAAAGCCCTTAGGATTTGTACTTGACTACATGGACTATGATGCAGATCATACTAGTGGGGACATGGTAGTCCATAAGTACATCCTTCAAGGTCCCTAGTCGTGGGTGTATCGAGACGGGGCATCGATATACCAGAGTAGACTAGCGTATACGCTTCTCGACCCATGTGATGGGCGATGGATGATCCCATATCCATTGGTGTTTGACATCAGAGATGGTGTACGGGTGCTCAGTGGTCACTGGGTACACTGGACGGACTCGCCGAGAACTCCCAGATGGTATTATACCTCACGTCAGATGGCAGTTCTCAGGTGACACTTGTACAGGTTAGTCTGTAGACCCGAGATCGTCATAGAGTCTTGTGTGATTCCCACTGTGCTTTGATCTCCACCTTACCACGTCCATGAGGGCGTGCAAAACGGTGGTCTTTGGGTACAGTCCCGAATCACATGGAGGCAATGAGCGATAGGAGGGGTTTCGTCTCTCCCGGTATTGGGAGTTGATGTTGCGCAGTGCTCGATTGGCCGTAACAGGGAAGTCCCTGGCCAGGGCTGTTCAGAGATTTGCTGGTAAGTGTTACCAGTAGTTTCTCAACCCGTTACGAGCCTCACATCAGCACGACTTATCGGGTTATTGGGGTCTGACGTATACCACCCCTAGACTTGATATGCGGCGTATCAGACGAAGAGACTTGACTGTATGGTAAGTGTTACTGGTCGGATTCGCAGGAGTGTGAGCGGGCTAGCTCGTCGATCTTCTGATCGCTCAATACCCGGGTGGCCGTTACGTTTAGCAGACCGCTTGCGGCTTGTGGGTGCTTGATATGATCATCATCTGCTACTGGCGTATTGACGAGTCTTTAGAGTCCTACACAGAGGTTTCCTGGCTCAAGCGAAACGAAATAGGAGCGCATATGAGATATGTGCGGGACCGAGGATAATGCGTGTATATGATACCGCATTTCATTCTCGCGATATATGTTTCGATTGGTTATATTCAATATGACCTAGTTATCGAATCATTGATTCGATAAATCGATGCATTGAATACTAGTCGGTTATGTGCGACATGACCGGATCATTGAATCAAATGTTGATTTAATGATTTAATGCATAATTATATATTTGATATATTGCATTGCATTAACTAGTATTGGTTCACTTTAAACGGATTTTTCTCACTTGGATTGCACATTGTATATGTGATATACTTTTGTGCACTTTTTGTATCATGTTTGATGATACTTGATCATTAGTTAAGTTTATAGAATTAATCCATGGTTAATTGATAATTAGGGTTTTGCATATTTGTTTATTTATTTATTTGTTTATTTATTTATTTATTTGAAATAAATTAAGATAAGAATGGTGGCTCTTTTTGTTTTAAGTTGAAGCTTCATGAAGCTTTGACTTTGCTAACCATCCTTATCTTCATGCTTAACCCTAACCCATCTAAAGTGACCTTGGTTTATTCTCTACACTTAACCCTAGTTTAGTTATGATAAGTATTTGATTTTCTATTTTTTATATATCACAACTTATCATAACTAGCTCATCATCTTCTTCTTCTTCAAGTGAGCAACCTTGATGCCATTAATGGCAACTTGAGTTTTAGTGAGCAAAATCCAATTCTAAAGTGAACCCACCTCCTATTTCTTCACCCTCTACCTCTTGCCAAGTTGTTTTGGGTGTTTACTTCATAAGTTTCACAAGTTTGTGAAGTCGGAGCTTGAGTTTGTGCAACCTCGACGTAGATCGTCTTTGACACGAAGCCGACGAGCTATTCCGCACGTTTCTCCGATGAAGCCGTCACGAGAGTTCAAGCTTCAAGATGGACAGCGAGAGGACGCCCTTGCGGAGCCGAGGAGGTGGATATCCGGATCTACAAAGGTTGTAATTTCCGTATCCCAGTAGTTAACTGTTAACTAGCTTTTAGTTTCGCCTAAACATCTAGCAATCGATCCGTAGTCGGGTCTCTCGGCACCGTTAAAATTTTAATATGGCATATTCGATGCCTTGTGTGACCTCATTAGGGTGCCTAGGAACCCTACATTACCAGTAGTTTCTCGAAATGTTATAGACCTCATATCGACAAGACTTATCAAGCTATTGGGGTCTGACGTTTACCACCCCTAGGCGAGATATGCGACATATCAGACGATCAGACCGGACTGTACGGTAAGTGTTACTGGTTGGATTCACTGGAGTGTGAGCGGGCTTGCTCGTCGATCTTCAGATCGCTCAATACTCGGGTGGCCGTTACGTTTAGCAGACCGCTTGCAGCTTGTGGGTGTTTGATATGATCATCACCTGCTGCCGGCGTATTGACGAGTCTTTAGAGTCCTACACAGAGGTTTCCTGGCTCAAGCGAAACGAAATAGGAGCGCATATGAGATATGTGCGGGACCGAGAATGATGCATGTATGTGATACCGTATTTCATTCTCGTGAACAATGTGTCGAATGGTTGTATGCGATATAACCTAGTTATCGAATCGAGGGTTGATTCGACAAGCCGATACATTTGATGCTAGTCGGTTATATGCGATATGACCGGATCGTTAAATCAAGTGTTGATTTAATGATTTAATGTATAATTATATATTTGATATATTACTTTGAATTAACTAGTATCGGTTCACTTTTAAATGGATTTTCTCACTCGGTTTGTGCACATTGTATATGTGATATACTTTTGTACAGATGATTGTATCATGTTTGATGATACATGCTTTTTGGTTAAGTATAAAGAATTAAACCAAGGTTAAGTTGTTGATTAGGGTTTTACTTATTCATTTATCTTATTTATTTATTCATTTTGAATAAATTGAAAGATAAATGAATGGTGGCTTCATTTGTTTTTAGTTGAAGCTTCATGAAGCTTTGACTTGATGACCTTTTTGTTCTCATCCTTAACCCTTACCAATCAACCCAACCTTAGTCAATTCTCTACACTTAACTAAGGTTAAGATTATGATAAGTATTCTTTTATTTTCTATTTTCTAATTATCTTATCATAACATTATTCTTCTTCTTCTTCATTTCTTCAAGTGAAGAAAGCTTGCCTCCATCAATGGCAAGTGATGAAAAAGAGTGAGAAATCCAAATCTAAAGTGAACCCACCTCCTATTTCTTCATCCTCTACCTCTTGCCAAGTAGTAGAGTGTGTTTCCTTCACAAGTTTTCATGGCTTGGTGAAGGTGGAGCTTGATCTAGCGATGCCTCGACGTAGATCATCTTCGGCATGGACATCGACGACCTAGCTCGCCATTTCTCCGATGAAGCCGACGCTAGAGCCCGGGATTTGATATGGACAGCGGAGAGGACTTCATCACAGAGCCGTGGAGGTGGAGGACCGGATATACAATGGTTGTATTTCCGTTCCTTTTAGTTTAGATGTAAACTAGTTTCTTTTTCGCCTAGTTTTCTAGCCAACGATCCGTAGTCGGGTTTCTCGGCACCGTTAAAATTTTAAATTGGCATGGTTGATGCCTTGTGAGCCTCATTAGTGTGCCTAGGAACCCTACAGTGGTATCAGAGACTAGCTAGAGCCTTAGGCAAAGTCTAGACGGAGTTTGAAGTCCGAACGAAACCGAAACCCCAAAATTTCCACGCTCTCTGGACTTTTTCTGAAAACGTGGATTTTTCCAAATTAAAAATTGCTAAAAAATTCAGCAGGGAAATATATGAGTTACGGCGCAAAATTGGACTCATGATTCATCCAAAACTGCGCGGAACCACGGCAGAAGCCCAGCTTCTGCGGCGGTTCCGCGGCTAGGTGATGACGTCACCTTCCCATTATTGCGCAGTAATTCCTATTTTAATATGCTGTGTTTTCTGGGAATTTTTAATATTTATTCAAGAGTTGAATTTTCTGGGGTTGTTTTGGGGTTTCGGTGTTTCGATCGGAGTATCAAATTTTGTCTATGTGGCTTTCCGGATAAATCTTAGAATATGTTAAAAAGTTCGACCGGATATAAATACCCAATTTTTCCCCTGTCGGGAAATTTCCAAGTGTTGGATTTTTCCGTAGTTTAACGACATTCTAAGTAGTGCAAGTAACGCAATGGACCCTCTAGAAGACTACAAACCGTAACTCGATTATGTGACCGTCTTGAACTGCCCTTTGAACCTTCGGGTTTGGGGCAGTACGGCGTGCCACATGTGAGGCGTTGGCTTGACCCTTCTACGGCTGGACCGTTGGTACTGAGGCACGAACTGAATGTTGTTAGACTTATTTCATGTGTTGGATTGTATCGGGAAAACTTGGGTGTTCGATTGTTCGATCGGAAAGTTTAACATTTTCTGTTTATCTGGAATGTGATACAATAATTGGAATTCACAAATAGTTATGAGATAACGGAATGAATATTATAAACATAGCAGTTTAGTCTCACTTGATCGGTTGCCACGGAATTTTGATGTGATCAAAAGTCCGTCGCAATCACGTAGCGTACGCAGATACTCGCCGATAAACTTAATAGACAGCCTCGCTCCATAGCCCGACCAAGTGACTGTAGGAGAACCCCGTCGCCGAAAGCATCCGTTCGGGTACTCGCGGCAGCGGTGTTCCGTCTTGGTGCACTTCGTCGACGGTATCGGGGGTGCGGCCGTCTACTGAAGTTTGCGACGAGCATTCGATCAGGATGTCGGGAATCCTGTTGAATTGCCCGACTTGATATTGAAAAAGGTTTTCGATAATGAGACTAAAATGCGGGGTTTATAATTGTTAGGCATGCGATGTCTAAAGAATTCATTTGGTCAGGCATGCGATGTCTGAGGTGATTGCGGATTCCAACTGTTGTAGTTTTACACTTTCTTTTCTGTGACCGTAAGTGTAATATGTGATATCGTCGGTTTCGTTGCTATATGTCAACGACAATTGGGATGGACATATTTACTTATGTTGATGACATGTAATGTTATGTGATGCTGGATATGTTATATTGGATTGTCGTGTTTGAATAGCCGGGGGTTTTTATGTGAGATGGGTGTTTTTCATTTTCATTCATGTAAAAACTTGTATGTAATATTCTTTTTATTTGGGGCACTTCCAGGTTGCGGAAGTTGTCACCCTTTGTATATTATTTACTTTTCTACACTAGGATAGACCCAAGGAGGAGGGCACAAGTAACCGGGTTCTGGAGTCCAGTGGGAGACCAACTCGAGGAGTCAAGTCCGGGTCTCCTAACTCTAGAATTGGTAGGGTTGCTTGCCGCTCTCGTAGGGGTCTAGGGGTGTGGGTTTGGCTATTCATAACGACCGTGGAATCCGTGTTTTATACTGGCTCGTATTGAAAACACGGACGTCCTAGTATATCCA
Source organism: Agapanthus africanus (assembly GCA_030015575.1). Lineage (NCBI taxonomy): Eukaryota > Viridiplantae > Streptophyta > Magnoliopsida > Asparagales > Amaryllidaceae > Agapanthus > Agapanthus africanus. The sequence goes on along the minus strand of CM057337.1, from coordinate 403,751,180 downwards.
ATATTTCAAATGTTTCTTCTGCTGCGATATCTGTGATGTGATCATGTGATGTTCTGTGATAGATACTTTATATGGTATATATGATATATTATATAGACGTTACTTATGTTTTACACCCGCGCTAGCCCTGCCCCGCTCTGCCGTTAGTTACCTAACCTAACGGTGCACGAGGGGACATCGAGGCGAATGCGGATTGCATAAGTGTACGTCGTATTTATCTGTGATGTTTAGGTACTTAAATGATGGGACTTCATTAATGTGATTAATGAAAGTAAAAGAAACCTAAGATGTTGTAGAATCGAATTTCAAAATAAAACAGGTAGCTACAGTTCTTTCTTTGCACAGAGGTATATGTGATATATCCTGCACCTTATTCGATGAGGAAAGGACCGAGATCCCTTCACCGGGAGTGACTCCTTTAGCAATAACTGGAAGATGCTACACACTCGGTTTGTCTTTTGATTGATTCTAAGTGTTTTTGCTTTGCACAGTGATATATATGATATATCCCGCACCTCATTCGACGAGGAAAGGACCGACGATCTCTTCACCGGGAGTGACTCCTTTAGCAAAACTAGAAAAGCCTCAAAAGCACTCCATTTTAAAATCATTTGATTCTATAACGATATCAAGTTCATTACGCAATAGGTTTTCAGAAAAACCTGTCGTAGCCCTCCGTCATTTCAGATATGTACTGGTTAGTATTCGTGCTGCGTTTGTTGACCTCTGTCAAGGCGTAGTGTGCGGTAGCTGATTAGTGCTTATCTGCATAAGCATATGATGTGATTGATTTAGGGTAGTCGTGCGACCTTGTTGACCTCTGTCAAGGGTCGTGCGGGTTGGTTTACTTCAATCAGGAAATGACGGGTTGAACTTGACTAGCAGCCTATGGTTTGTTGACCTTTGTCAAGGTCATAGGACGCTAGTGGCAAAATATTATCGGGAATTTAAAGTGTTGAAATTTGCAATGAGATTGCATACCTTCTATGAGATAGTTGGATCCCGATACCCGCTGCGAGTAAGAGTTACTCCTGGGAGAGTTTTATACATTACAATTAGCCGATCAAGTAGGTGTCTAGAAAGGTGTTAACGAGGTTACGCCTCTGGGAAAACGAGGTTTACATTAATTAGGTTCGTGCGAAAGCACGGGGGACCTCCCTCAAAGTACCGACACTGGCCTGGCTGAAAGATTGGCGAACTTGTAGTGTGTAATTAATCCCGGCTAGTCTTTCCTTTTAGGGTTTGAAGGAAGATTTGATAAAAAGCAGTGGGAGCCATCCTGTTTTCTTCTCTCTCTCTCCAGGTAGCGACCATATCACGCCTTAATCAAGATAATAATACGGAATATTGACCGAACCCGCTTGTTATACTGAGCTGGGGAACGTTGGTCCCGCTCCAACTTATAATTGTTATAAGACAGAGCAGGAAATTGGGGAATACCAGATTTCCCGTTCCGCCCAAACGAAGAAAGTTCATATGATGCATCTCCTTCGGGTGTGTTCGTTACACAGAACTGTTTCTCTGTATCCTCTACGTCCTGGGTATTTGATACCGGAACAGGATCCCAGATATGTAATATGTTACATAGGGCTACAGAAAGGTAGAGAACTAAGAACGGGTGATAAGTTTCATGAGACAGAAAACGGGGCAAGTGTTGCAGCCAGGTCTGTTGGTCACTGTCACCCTGTATTACCAATACATTGATTCTGAACGAATGTTATTAGATACCGAACCTGATATACAAAATCATATCTGTCTCTTTATTAGTTAAGAAACGATAAAATTTTGTATTGTTGGATAATGTTTTGAATATTTCTTATATCAAAAGTTGATCGGTTCAGGCACGTTATCTAAAAGCATTAATGTTCTAAATCAAACTACAGTTCTTAGTATACGGAACACACAAAAGAAGAAGAGTTCAGAAATGAACGAATCCTTCTTGAGGCATTGTAGACTAGGTCATATCAATGCGACCCGACTAGCTAAGTTACATTTAGATGCATATTTAAATCAGTTTGAATTTACATCTTGTGAAACTTGCCAGTCATGTCACAAAGATAAAATGACCATAGCTCCGTTTATTGGAAACAGAGAAAGAGTTATGTAAACTCTTAGGATGATACATGTTGATGTATGTAGGTCCCCTGTCTACACATGCCAGGACTGGTTCTTAATACTTCATTAAATTCTCTGATGATCTCTTTTGATTCAGACTTATGTTCCTGTTGAAACACAAGTCAGAACCTTTTGAGATATTCACAGAATATATGTTAGAAGTAGAACACCAAAATACGGGTATAAGTATTATGTCCTATGATGAGATCAAGGAGGAGAATACTTGAGCACGGAATTCCTGGACTATTCTAAAGGAGAATGAGATTCTCTCTCGGCATTACTCCTCCGAATACACCATAGCACGATGGTATATCTGGGCGGAGCAATCACACCCTATGTGATAAGGTGTGCTCTATGATGAGTAATACTGAGTTACCTGTTTCCTTTTTGGGAGTTATGCACTTGAGAAGCTGCATACCTATTGAATAGGGTTCAAATCAAATCAGTTGCCTACCACTTCATATTTGATATGATAAGGGAAGAGCCCATCTCTCAAGTTAGTTGAGATTTGGGGTTGTCCAGCCTATGTCTGAAAAGCAAAATCCAGACAAGCTCGAGGCAAAGTCGGTTATGTAGAACTGGAAAAGTTCCAGCTATACAAACTACAGCAGATGATTTGGTAGAACCAAAGGATTCAGTAGATTCCAACGAACCTCAGCCTCTCCGCCGATCTAGTAGGGTTCCTCACCCACCTGAGAGATACTTCTGTTTCTCTATGACAGTGGGAGCGAGGATTGCATCATGAGATGATGACCCAACTAGCTTCGAGCTGGCCATCAGGAGTAAGACTCTGTAAGAATGGCTGGATGCTTAGTGATCTGAGATGGAATCCTTATACACCAACAAAGTATGGACTTTGGTTGCTATATCTGAAGGGTTAAATTCCTATCAGGAGCAAGTATATCTTGAGAAGATTACTTGGTGTATATGGAAAAGTTGAGACTTTCCAAGCTAGACTTGTTAAAAGTTTGCATCATTGACCAGGTGTGGATAATGATGAAACCTTTTCAAGTAGCTATGCTTAAGTCCATCCAGATCCTACTTGCCACGGCTACATACCATGACTACGATATCTGGTGGTTGGGTGCCATGACTGCTTTTCTAAAATGATCTTTTGGAAGAGAGCGTCTATAAGTACACAGCCAGAGGGCTTCGTAGACAGTGGGAGCAGCGGAAACGTGTGCAAGATGCTTTATAGGATAAAGCAGGCATCGCGGAGTTGGAACATCTGTTTTGATGAATTAGTCAAAGAAGTTGACATCATCAAAATGGTAGATGAACCTTGTATATACAAAAAGGTAGTAGGGAGTATGGTGACGATCCTCGTAGAGTACGTAGATGACATACTCTTGATAGGGAAGGAGTTTCCTATGCTATGCTCGATCAATCTCCGCTTATCACTAGGATTCTCCATATAGGATCAAAACGATACCTCCTAAATCCTGAGTTTTAGATCTATAAGATAGATTTAATTGGATGTTAGGATTCTCACTAGTTGTAGTGAGATGATATCAAACGATTCTGGGAGAATCACTGGAAGTGTTCCAGGGTGATAAAGACGACTGAGTGTCAGTCACAGGCATTGTCTTTACCCTCAGTAAAGGGACGGTATGTTGGAAGAGTTCCAAGCTAGATACCGTGACATACTAGACGATAAAGGCAGGATACATCGCTACTTAAGATGCTAGCAAAGAGGCTGTTTGGGTGTATATTGGTTCATGAGATGAACTATGTTCCTCCCATTGTGTGACAATGGAGTTGTGGCTTATGCCAAGGAACGCAGGTCCCATCAGTGATCCAGACATATTCTAAGGCAGTATCACTTGATCATGGAGATGGTTGATCTCCAAGGAGATCGAGGTTAGGAGAGTAGACTCAGAGAACAACACAGCGGATCCACTCACAAAGGCCTGTTCCCAGAGAGAGATTTTTATGGGATGGTTGAGTATGAGATACTACAACCACTGCTATCAGATGGCCCTAGTGCAAGTGGGAGATTGTTAGTTATATGTATGCCCTAGAGGCCATTACTATACATAGGATGTATATTGTAGTGGATGCTGGGACATATATAGGGAGGACTTTCTTGCTCGACATGATAGTATGCTATCTGGTTGATCTTTACCTTGACGTGTACACTGATTGTCTCTCTGTTACATGTTGGTAAAGCCCTTAGGATGTGTACTTGACTACCTGGACTATGATGCAGATCATACTAGTGGGGACATGGTAGTCCATAAGCACATCCTTCACAGTCCCTAGTCGTGGGTATATCGAGACGGGGCATCGATATACCAGAGTAGACTAGCGTATACCTTCTCGACCCATACAGATGGGCGATGGATGATCCCATATCCATTGGTGTTTGACATCAGAGATGATATACGGGTGCTCAGTAGAGACTGGGTACACTGGACGGACTCGCCGAGAACTCCCAGATGGTATTATACCTTACGTCAGATGGCAGTTCTCTGGTGACACTAGTACAGAGTAGTCTGTTGACCCGAGATCGTCATAGAGTCTTGTGTGGTTCCTACTATGCTTTGATTTCCATCTTACCACGTCCAAGAGGGCGTGTAAAACGGTGGTTTTTGGGTACAGTCCCGAGCCACTTGGAGGCAATGAGCGATAGGAGGGGATTCGTCTCTCCCGGTATAGGGGGTTGATGTTGCGCTGTGTTCGATTGGCTATAACAGGAAATCCCTGGCCAGGGTTGCTGAGATTTACTGGTAAGTGTTACCAGTAGTTTCTCGAAATGTTATAGACCTCATATCGACACGACTTATCAAGCTATTGGGGTCTGACGTTTACCACCCCTAGGCGAGATATGCGACATATCAGACGATCAGACCGGACTGTATGGTATGTGTTACTGGTTGGATTCACTGGAGTGTGAGCGGGCTTGCTCGTCGATCTTCAGATCGCTCAATACCCGGGTGGCCGTTACGTTTAGCAGATCGCTTGCGGCTTGTGGGTGTTTGATATGATCATCACCTGCTGCCGGCGTATTGACGAGTCTTTAGAGTCCTACACAGAGGTTTCCTGGCTCAAGCGAAACGAAATAGGAGCGCACATGAGATATGTGCGGGACCGAGAATGATGGGTGTATGTGATACCGTATTTCATTCTCGCGAACAATGTGTCGAATGGTTGTATGCGATATAACCTAGTTATCGAATCGAGGGTTGATTCGATAAGCCGATACATTTGATACTAGTCGGTTATATGCGATATGACCGGATCGTTAAATCAAGTGTTGATTTAATGATTTAATGTATAATTATATATTTGATATATTAATTTGCATTAACTAGTATCGGTTCACTTTTAAATGGATTTTCTCACTCGGTTTGTGCACATTGTATATGTGATATACTTTTGTACACATGATTGTATCATGTTTGATGATACATGCTTTTTGGTTAAGTATAAAGAATTAAACCAAGGTTAAGTTGTTGATTAGGGTTTTACTTATTCATTTATCTTATTTATTTATTCATTTTGGATAAATTGAAAGATAAATGAATGGTGGCTTCATTTGTTTTTAGTTGAAGCTTAATGAAGCTTTGACTTGATGACCTTTTTGTTCTCATCCTTAACCCTAACCAATCAACCCAACCTTAGTCAATTCTCTACACTTAACTAAGGTTAAGATTATGATAAGTATTGTTTTATTTTCTATTTTCTAATTATCTTATCATAACATTGTTCTTCTTCTTCTTCATTTCTTCAAGTGAAGAAAGCTTGCCTCCATCAATGGCAAGTGATGAAAAAGAGTGAGAAATCCAAATCTAAAGTGAACCCACCTCCTATTTCTTCATCCTCTACCTCTTGCCAAGTAGTAGAGTGTGTTTCCTTCACAAGTTTTCATGGCTTGGTGAAGGTGGAGCTTGATCTAGCGATGCCTCGACGTAGATCATCTTCGGCATGGACATCGACGACCTAGCTCGCCATTTCTCCGATGAAGCCGACGCTAGAGCCCGGGATTTGATATGGACAGCGGAGAGGACTTCATCACGGAGCCGTGGAGGTGGAGGACCGAATCTACAAAGGTTGTATTTCCGTTCCTTTTAGTTTAGATGTAAACTAGTTTCTTTTTCGCCTAGTTTTCTAGCCAACGATCCGTAGTCTGGTTTCTCGGCACCGTTAAAATTTTAAATTGGCATGGTTGATGCCTTGTGAGACCTCATTAGGGTGCCTAGGAACCCTACACAAATGATATAATGATATACATGCACAAGAATAGCAATTCTACAATGTTATTTTAAGGATTTATTGCAACAGTACAGGTTTAAGTATCGAATATGGTGACAATATTCTAGATTATAACTTATCTAGTATCGTGGCATGGCAATTACCAGGGCGTGTGTGTACGCATGAATAGTGCTCGTGCTGTATATAAAAACCTTGGCAATGGTGCAGGTGTCCTATAGAATGGGTTCGTATATGTATGTCAAATAAAGCATGGATGTAGTTACTAATATCATTAGAAATCATTAACTACTTAAACTATCGGGCGACTTGCGCCATCCAAACGATAGTCCCCCGTAGATGTTACATCTACTCACCGGAATCCCCAGCTAGCTATGTCCAATCACTGCTTTCCCTTTTCGTGCCGCGTCCGAAGTCTCCGCGACCGAACCTGGAATTTGCACCAATACAAAATATAAGGTTACATATCATGAAATGACGCAAATCCCCAAACGAAAATATCAACATTCACGAGTAAGGCACAACGTGCACAAGGTGCGCGGAACACACACGAAAATCACAAAAACTAACTATAATCGTCGTTTTGGGGCGCCCGGCAAAACTAAAACCCGATCACACAAAATTCCGCATTCACATACCCTACAAATCATAGGAGATGACAACAATATACTCACGATAACTAATAGAATTCATCCCCTAAATTTTGCGAAAACCTTGTAAACACAAAGGATTTCCAAATTCGTGCAAATATCGTGGATTTGCGATAAAGTGCACACAACATCGCGCAAACACCCAAGTTAACCATAGATAGCCACTACACTAATTTTCAACACATTAACCATACTTCAAAACCTATTTCCATACACAAACCCCTTTCTTGATTTTTATAATTAGCAATAACAATCAAAATTTCACACTAGATTAACTTAGATTAGCATAATTTGAAGCCACTTAAGCAAAGTAACCTCATTGATTAGGTTAGTATAACAACTAGATAACAAAATAACCTAATTAACCTAATAATGGTTTTCTAAACCCTAGTTTAAACTCAAGCCATGAACTTTAAAACCTAGATTAGAAATTAGCTAAACTTTTAACACTAAAACCATTTAATAAAAGGAATCTAACCAAAAAATTTAAGTGGGTAAGGATTATACCTCAAGATCTAGAGATCTAGCAAGATGTTTTTCCTCCAAAGATGGCCTCCTAGCATCCAAGATCCATGCAAGAAAGGCTAAGAAGAGTGGATGAAGGATGGGAATTAAATTGTGAGATTTAATTTGATTTAGGGAGCAATTTTTGATGAAATTTGATGATGAAAAGAGATAAGACAAGGAGGGGGAGGGGGCTGCTGTTTTCTGCAGAATTTTTGGCTGTGTAGGAGTGGGGAGAGGTGTGGGGGAGTTGGGGAAAAATTTTCAAAGTCAAAAGACCAATCAATCAATAAAAACCCATACTCCAATTACTATATTTTAATCCTTCACATAACATTTCACCACAAGAGTTGAAGTCACAAAGGATGGGGGTTTCCTGCTTTGGTGGGCCCGGCCACAAGAGGAGTGAGGTGAGTGTAAGTGATTACAAGAAGGTTCAATGCAAAAAAGACCCCCCACAATATCATATTTGCAAGTTTTAGCTTAAATTAAATAAATTTTTGTTTTCCATAATTAAAACCAATTAGAACTTGAAATAAAATACTAAAAATTTATATTACTAACTAGATTTTAGTTAACATGATTTTAAAGATTAAAATTAGCCCATTTAAATTTGTATTTATCGCTAATTTAATATATTTTTAACAGCTTAAAATAATATTAAAAATAGTAAAATAGGTAAAAAAATTTAAAATGGCCAGAAATTTATAAGTAACTCATTAGCTACTAAAAACTAGCAATTACCTATCCAAATTAGGTATAATTAGGCCGAAACTACAAAATAACAAAAACGACTATTTACGGAAAAATACCAAATTTTCACCGATTTTCGGGAAAACACGAAAACGACTTTTCAAGGCGCTACAATCTTCCCCCTTAAAGAAATTCGGTCCCCGAATTTAAAAGTATAGCTATGCGTACCTTCAAAGAGATGGGGATATTTCTTCCTCATCTCGTCCTCGGTCTCCCAGGTGACCTCCTCGCTCCTCGGGCCACGCCAAAGGACCTTGACGGTCGGTATAACTTTCGGTCTCAATTTCTTCACCTGCCGATCCAGGATGACCACTGGCTGCTCTGCAAAAGAAAGGTCGCGCTCTAGCTGGACTGTTGGGTGCTGAATCGCATGCGAATGGTCGTGAAGGTACTTGCGGAGCATCGAAACATGGAAGACGTGGTGAACATCGGGAAAGCTGGGTGGAAGAGCCAAACGATATGCAACTGCACCAACACGCTCGAGAATCTCGAAGGGACCCACAAATATGGGACTAAGCTTTCCTTTTCGCCAAAATCGCATCACGCCCTTCATCGGAGAGACCCTCAGATAAACATGATCGCCAACTGCGAACTCTAGCCTGCGACGGCGCCTGTCTGCATACGATTTCTGCCTGCTCTGAGCCGCTCTCATCCGATCTCGAATCAACTGTATCTTCGCGGTCGTCTCCTCAACAAGCTGCGGCCCCAATATACTGCCCTCGCTGAGCTCTGTCCAACAGACGGGCGATCTGCAGCTTCTCCCATACAATGCCTCGAAAGGTGCCATCTGAATAGTATCTTGGAAGCTGTTGTTGTAGGAGAACTCCACTAAGGGTAAATGATGATCCCAACTATCTCCGAAGTCTAAAACGCACGCTCGGAGTATGTCCTCAAGAGTCTGAATAGTCCGCTCTGACTGGCCGTCCGTCTGCGGATGAAATGCTGTGCTGAAACTCAAACGGGTGCCCAATGCCTCCTGAAGTCTCTGCCATAGTCGGCTGGTAAACTGGGTGCCTCTGTCAGACGCGATACACGTCGGGACTCCATGCAGTCGTACAATCTCGTCGATGTATATCTAGGCAAAATGAGCAAAACTGAAAGTCGTCTTCACTGGCAGGAATTGAGCCGCTTTCGTCAAATGGAGTCATACCCTCGACTGGTCCTGGGTAGACACACAATGAAGTCCATAGAAATCTGCTCCCATTTCCACTCCGGAATGTGCAAAGGCTGCAACTCTCCCGCGGGCCTCTGGTGCTCGGCCTTGACTTGCTGGCAAGTCAGGCATCTCGACACGAAGTCTGTGACTTCCCTCTTCATCCCGTCCTACCAAAAGACATCTCTCAAATCGCGGTACATCTTGGTGGAACCCGGATGAACGTTGTATGTCGATCTATATGCCTCCTCAAGAATCTCACGTCGTAGTCCCTCAAAATATGGTACGCACAGTTGAGTCCCAAATCGCAGTACTCCCTGATCATCGATCAAGAACTCAGAATCCCTGCCCTGCTTAATCTGCTCCATGATCTCTGAAAGACGGTCATCGTTGGGCTGTGCCTCTCGAATACGGTCAAGTAAGTGCGGACGTGCACGAATATGCGCAAGCTGTCCCCTTGTCGGAGTGAACTCGAACTCAACTTGGCTGTCGCATAAAGTCTGCCAATCTGCCAACGACTGCCTCTGTACTGCGCTCAAACAAGATAAACTACCTCCGGGCTTCCTGCTCAAAGCATCCGCCACTACATTAGCTTTGCCCGGGTGATACAAGACCTCGCAATCGTAGTCCTTTACTAGTTCCATCCAACGGCGCTGTCTGAGATTCAGGTCTCGCTGCTGAAATATATACTTTAAGCTCTTGTGATCAGTGAATATTTGACACGACTCGCCGTATAGGTAATCTCGCCAGATCTTAAGTGCAAAGACCACTGCAGCCATCTCCAAATCTTGAGTGGGGTAGTTCTGTTCATGTTTCTTCGACTGCCGTGAATCATACGCGATCACCCTGTCATGCTGCATCAATACGCACCTTAGCCCCACTGGCGAAGCGTCACAATAGACTAAAAATCCGCCTGATCCTGAAAGCAAAGATAATATCGGCGCCGTAGTCAAACAAGTCCGTAGCTGCTGGAAACTATGCTCGCACTCCTCCGTCCAATCGAAAGAAACTCCCTTCCGGGTCAATCCGGTTAAAGGTGCAGCAATACGGGAGAAATCCTGAATGAATCGCCTGTAGTAGCCAGCCAGGCCTAGGAAACTGCGGATATCCGTAACTGATGTCGGTCTGGGCCACTGCTGAACAGCCTCGATCTTCTTCGGGTCCACACATATGCCATCTCTCGTAATCACGCGACCCAAGAAACCAACGCTGTCCAGCCAGAATGCATACTTGGAAAATTTTACGAAAAGCTGGTGCTCCGTCAAACTCTGCAATGTAATCCGCAAGTGCTGCTCGTGCTCCTCTCGGCTCCGGGAATACACCAAAATATCATCAATGAACACTATGATGAACAAGTCGAGATACGGCCAGAATATACGGTTCATTAAATCCATGAATGCTGCTGGGGCGTTGGTGAGTCTGAACGACATCACCAAAAACTCATAGTGGCCGTAGCGTGTGCGGAAAGCCGTCCTCGGTATATCCTCCTGTCGAACTCGTAGTTGATGGTATCCTGATCGTAAATCAATCCTAGAGAAATATCCTGCCCCCTGAAGCTGGTCGAACAAATCGTCGATACGTGGTAAGGGATACCGGTTCCGTACGGTAACTTTGTTCAGCTGGCGGTAGTCGATACACAAACGCAAACTGTCGTCCTTCTTCTTGACAAACAGGACCGGAGCACCCCATAGAGAAAGGCTAAGTCGAATAAGCCTTTTATCCAACAAATCCTGCAACTGATCCTTCAGCTCTCTAAGCTCCGCCGGGGCCATCCGATAAGGCGGTATAGAAATTAGCCTCGAGCCAGGAATCAAGTCAATGCAGAACTCAACATCGCGCTCAGGCGGTAACCCAGGCTGCTCATCAGGAAAAACATCAGGGAACTCACTAACAATCGGGACCCAGTCCAAAAGAACCTCTGCCGCTCGAGTTTCACAAATATACGCTATGAATCCCTGACATCCCTTCAGCAAAAGCTGACCAGCGCGAAGAGACGAAATCAAGCTGGGAAGGGTGACGCTGCGGTCTCCCTGAATAACAAGGACTGGCTCTCCCGGAAAGCTAAATCTGACTGCCTTCTCACGGCAGTCCACAGAAGCATAATAAGTGGCTAGCCAATCCATGCCCAGAAGCACATCAAAGTCCAACATATCGAGAAGAATCAAATCAACCGACGAATCCCTCTCCCCGATACGAACGGAACACAATCGAAACACAAAACGAGCGACAAACAACTCGCCTACCGGAGTAACAACAACAAGCGGCTGATCTAACGACGACGACTCACGGCCCAACATCGGTTCAAAGTGTGTAGATACGTACGAATGTGTGGAATCTGGGTCGAATAATACTCGCGCGTTGAAAGAACATACTGGTAAGGTACCTGTCACAACGGCATTGGATGCCTGCGCATCCTGCGGAGTCAAAGCGAACACTCGGGCCTGTCCTCCTCCAATTGCTGGTTGTCCTCGGCCTCGGCCTCGGCCTCCTTGTCCTCTCTGGATCGGACCGCCACGTCCATGGCCTATGGGTGCACCAAACTGACGTGGAGCATCGCCTGTGGTAGGAAGTAGAGCTCTCTGAGGAGGAGGTGGTGATGGTGGTAAGGTCACATGTGGAACTGTCGCCGCTCCCTGCTGTCTCACCTGACAGTCTCTGATAAGATGGTGTGGACTCCCGCACCCATAACATCCTGGCGACGCCCGCTGTCCCTGCGGATATGAACCATATTACTGACCCCGCCTAACTCCTCTGCCAGGCCCATCTCTCGGAAAGAGTCTGGCGCGCTACCTCTGCGACGGCACATCGGTGCGAATCCTCTTCGTCCCAGAAACGGCCGAAGTCTGTGATATGCGTGCCTCCATCCGTAATGTCGTATCCATAGCAGCTGAATAAGTGTCGTAGTGCTGGGCGCCAATAGCAAGAAACAGCTGGGTGTTATGTCCCTGCACGAACCTCTTCAGTCTCTTTTCTTCAGTATCCACTAAATACGGAGCATATCTGGACAACTGCGTGAACTGGACATCGTACTCAGACACCGTCAACCCTAGGGTCTTGATCAAGGCCTCAAAACTATGACCTCTGGCGTCACGAACGCTCTCTAAGAGGAAACGAGCTAGAAAGACTGCTGTAAACTCGGCCCAAGTCATAGGCGGTAGACCTGCAGCTTGACCTTTCAAGACTGACTCCCACCATGTCTGCACGAGGCCCTCTAGACGGAAACTCGTGAGCTCCACCCATCGATCGTCCGAACATCTGAGCGAACGGCAGATCCTGGCTAAACTGTCAAGGAATGTCTGTGGATCCTCTGCTGCATCGTTGCCCGTGAAGACTGGAGGTCACAGCCTCATGAAATCCTGTAGCAATACTGGGATAGCCACGGTAGTAGTAGTAGGAGCAACTGTCTGGGCAGCAGGCACCATGGTAGTCTGTGATGTTGTAGGTACATCCTCCGATCTCGGTGCACGACTGGCCGCTACTAAGGATCCCACCATCTGTCGTAACTCCTGCATACCTCCCATCATCTGTCGTAGCTCCTCCATACCATAATCTAGCCTATCCATGCGGCCTGGGGAATGTAGATCAGTTTGTCCCTGAGGCGTAGGTATACCACCTTGTTCGGTCCTCGTCTCGGACGAGACTGCTCGGATCTCATCTCGGGCGGCAGCCCTCTGCGCTCTCGTAGCCTTCGGTGGCATAGTGGCTGTTACAGGAAACAGGATAATAAGAACAGTGCAATAGAATCATAGGATACACGGAATTGAAGAAGGAATTTTCAAGCAAGTATATCCTAAAGTCACTTAGGCGGAGTACCGTATCGCAAGTATGCCGCGGACATACGCACGCTACGTTACCCTGCTTAAGTCACTTACTCCATCTACCAAGGTCATCCTACACACAGAAAGGTAAAACCTATAGCTTTGATACCAACTTTGTCACGACCCACAGGGTACGGAATGTGACTGGCACTTAAGTTACGAAACATCTCAAGGCGTCCATAAAATAAGCAAGCCAAAGCGCAGAAATCAAAACCAAATAAGCAGAAGAGTGAAGGAAAACCAATCAATTGAAAGCGAGTTTATCAAATAAGTCATATCAAGCCTTTTTGAAAACAATATCAATTTTTTCGAAAATTTCGGCAGAGTCACCTTTGTAAATACTGGCCCCCAAAATGGGTACAACAAGAATATATATGAATACAACAAATAAGGCATCCCCAAGCTGGAGCTAGCTCTTCGCCAAAAGGCGGTCATAAATCCCACGCAATGTAAATCAGCAATGTTCATAAATAAATATAAGAAGCACAAGTAAAACATCATGTCGACTCAAGTGAGCTCGACCCCAAAATACAGCATAAAAAGCCAACAAATCTCACAGTCTCGTCTTTAGGTCAATATACAACAATACTGGTAGATACAGTAGATGGAGTACTCTAGATACAAAGAATATACAAGGTGGTACCAAATAATAATACAACCCACCTACGAGCAAAAGCCTCGAGTCCAGGCAAAAGAGGCAAAAGAAGCAAGTGCGCCCGCCGCTACAATACTAACGGAGCGGATCTACAAAAATGCTGTGGCACAACGGGGGTGACTTGCTAACTCGTGAGTAATAAATAACATCTATAGAGGCTATCGCAAGCATGCACACAAGCATCCTAGCATCTATAATACAGGTATGGTAGGATATACTAGCAGGTATGTATGCAACATGGATGTACTAGCAGGTATGAATGCAATATGAATCAACTCGTGATCTGAATATATAGGTACAAGAAGACATATTTTTCATTTAGGAATCTCTTTTCTTTTAAATATCAGCACAATACCAATAGAATGAACAAGAATCCGTGTCCAGCATCGACACCTCAAAACTGTCTCAATCTCATGTATCCATATCATAGTATCTCTGGCCTCAGCCGTCCGGCTGACCCATCTTAAATATCAATATCTCATCATCTCGCAGCCACGGTCGGTATCCTTTGGATATCCGCCGTGCCAAAAAGTCATTGGTAGGTAGTTTTCCCCTGCCAGGCTCAACGTCAACAACACGGCCTTCTCGCCCTGGGGTACCTTACCGGGCCCACCATGTACCCGAGACGGTTCATCCAACTCTTCGAAACGGGTCTCGAAAACCATAGCAAACTCATGGTGGACGGCACTTACATCACTAAAAAACCGCAATTTTGCATATTTTAAAAAGGGTAATAAGTTTTAGAAATTTTGCGGCTTTCCGCCGAAATCCAGAAATATCATAAATCTCAAGAAATCATCATGAATGCATACGTCAATGATAATGAATGCATATGGTATCAATGTTCAAGTTACAATGTATGATTAATAGACTAGGCATGAACAAATGATATAATGATATACATGCACATGAATAGCAATTCTACAATGTTATTATAAGGATTTATTGCAATAGTACAGGTTTAAGTATCAAATATGGTGACAATATTCTAGATTATAACTTATCTTGTGTCGTGGCATGGCAATGACCAGGGCGTGTGTGTACGCATGAATAGTGCACGTGCTGCATATAAAAACCCTGGCAGTGGTGCAGGTGTCCTATAGAATGGGTTCGCATATGTATGTCAAATAAAGCATGGATGTAGTTACTAATATCACTAGAAATCTTTAACTACTTAAACTATCGGGCGACTTGCGCCATCCAAACGATAGTACCCCGTAGATGTTACATCTACTCACCGGAATCCCCAGCTACCTATGTCTAATCACCGCTTTCCCTTTTCGAGCCGCGTACGAAATCTCCGCGACCGAACCTGGAATTTGCACCAATACAAAACATAAGGTTATATATCATGAAACGACGCAAATCCCCAAACAAAAATATCAACGTTCACGAGTTAGGCACAACATGCACAAGGTGTGCGGAACACACACGAAAATCACAAAAACTAACTGTAATCGTCGTTTTGGGCCGCCCGGCAAAACTAAAACCCGATCACACAAAATTCCGCATTCACATACCCTACAAGTCGTAGGAGATGCCAACAATATACTCACGATAACAAATATAATTCATCCCCTAAATTTTGCGAAAACCTAGTAAGCACAAAAGATTTCCAAATTCGTGCAAACATCGTGGATTTGCGATAAAGTGCACACAACATCGCGCAAACGCCCAAGTTAACCATAGATAGCCACTACACTAATTTTCAACACATTAACCATGCTTCAAAACCTATTTCCATACACAAATCCCTATCTTGATTTTTATAATTAGCAATAACAATCAAAATTTCACACTAGATTAACTTAGATTAGCATAATTTGAAGCCACTTAAGCAAAGTAACCTCATTGATTAGGTTAGTATAACAACTAGATAACAAAATAACCTAATTAACCTAATAATGGTTTTCTAAACCCTAGTTTAAACTCAAGCCATGAACTTTAAAACCTAGATTAGAAATTAGCTAAACTTTTAACACTAAAACCATTTAATTAAAGGAATCTAACCAAAAGAATTTAAATGGGTAAGGATTATACCTCAAGATCTAGAGATCTAGTAAGAAGTTTTGCCTCCAAAGATGGCCTCCTAGCATCCAAGATCCTGGCATGAAAGGCTAAGAAGAATGGATGAAGGATGGGAATTAAATTGTGAGATTTAATTTGATTTTGGGAGCAATTTTTGATGAAATTTGATGATGAAAAGAGATGAGACAAGGAGGGGGAGGGGGCTGCTGTTTTCTGCAGAATTCTCGGCTGTGTAGCAGTGGGGAGAGGAGTGGGGGAGTTTGGGGGAAATTTTCAAAGTCAAAAGACCAATCAATCAACAAAAACCCATACTCCAATTACTATATTTTAATCCTTCACATAACATTTCACCACAAGAGTTAAAGTCATAAAGGATGGGGGTTTCCTGCTGTGGTGGGGCCGGCCACAAGAGGAGTGAGGTGAGTGTGAGTGATTACAAGAAGGTTCAATGCAAAAAAGACACCCCACAATATCATATTTGCAAGTTTTAGCTTAAATTAAATAAATTTTTGTTTTCCATAATTAAAACCAATTAGAACTTGAAATAAAATACTAAAAATTTATATTACTAACATAATTTTAAAGATTAAAATTAGCCCATTTAAATTTGTATTTATCGCTAATTTAATGTATTTTTAACAGCTGAAAATAATATTAAAAATAGTAAAATAGGGAAAAAAATTTAAATGACCAGAAATTTATAAGTAACTCATTAGCTACTAAAAACTAGCAATTACCTATCCAAATTAGGTATAATGAGGCCTAAACTGCAAAATAACAAAAAAGACGATTTTCGGAAAAATACCAAATTTTCACCGATTTTCGGGAAAACACCAAAACGACTTTTCACGGCGC
Source organism: Agapanthus africanus (assembly GCA_030015575.1). Lineage (NCBI taxonomy): Eukaryota > Viridiplantae > Streptophyta > Magnoliopsida > Asparagales > Amaryllidaceae > Agapanthus > Agapanthus africanus. The sequence goes on along the minus strand of CM057337.1, from coordinate 403,734,437 downwards.
TACAGCAGTAGTGCACGGATCATGATCGGACGGATCATACTAGTGGGCTTTGGTTTAAGCCGGATCCTAGTATTAGATTTGTTGGATTACTGTAGTCTCATAGCATTCGCATTCAGTAGGAATGCGGATCCAGGTATGTATATACAGGTAAGGGGTACTCTTGTGATCCGTCACGAGTTTACTTTAGTAGATATCATTCTCTTTTTATTGTTGCAAATATTTGGATTAATGTTTGCATATGGAAATAATGAGCTCAAAATCGTGATTAGGAGCATTAACTGTGACACATGCACAAGTGATGAGTCATGGTCTCTTTACTTGTGCATATGTCACATTATTGATTATTTAATGTGTTGAAATGATAAGTAGAGAGAGAAAGGGCATCCATAAGGGGATGGTTAGCTCTTGTATTTCTTTCTTACTCTTACTCTCATTATCATCTCAACACAAAAGAAAAAGAAAAGGAAACTTCTTCTTCTTCCTCTTCTTTCTTGAGCTCACTATCTCCTCACTAATGGAATCCACTAAATCCTCCATCCATACACTCTCATGCGTTGAGAATCAATAGATGCTCGAGAGAAAGTGATCACACACATTCTCTACATCACCTTGGACACGTCGGCTAGCAAACTTCGTTTCTGAGTTGCTTCGGACGAAGCGGGAGCCCGTAAAAGGATTCACAGATGTAGTGCCCTTTCCGACGAGGAGACCGGAGATCGGAGATGCCGCGAAGTGCTTGGGTTCGTGGCCAAAGACCGAAGGATACGGATCGATCGGTATAGCTTTTCTAACCCTTCTCTAGTTAGCTAGTTATAGGTTAATGGTTCGATCCGGGATTAAAGTCTGCGATAGCGCCGGTTTCAATTTTTTAAAAAGTTTTCATTTCCGCATTTTGGCCTCGGTTCGACGGCTGGGGCGCTTCCGTATACTTACAGTGAAGCTTGTAGAAGCTTGTAGAAACCATTGACTTAGTCCACTAGTTTTGTTTTACTCTAAATATTTATTAACCTAACCATAATGTTTTAGCCATGGTTTAGTCTCTACATGAGTGATATATGATATTTCTTACCCATGGTTGACATTCTACAGCTGATTGCATCTTCTTCTTCATCTCCATTTTCTTCTATAGCTTTTTGGGAGGTCAAGAAAAAGTGAGAGAAAAATTATTCTAAAGTGAGAAAAATTCCTACTTCATCAATCTACACTAGACTAACCATTTAGTATAGGTTGTTTCTTCACTAGTTCATCAATTAGTGAAGAGGTAGCTTAAGTTGGAGATTCCTCGACATAAATCATCTTCGGCCTCGAAGTTCTTCAAGCAAGCTTGTTCGTTTCGCCTAGTGGAGCCTAACGAGAGTCCGGGAGACCGCTACTTGGTGTGAAGGGACCACTACGTGGAGCTTTAGAAGTGAAGGACCGTTCTACAAAGGTTGTATTCCTTTTTCACTTATTGTAAAGTTGTTTACATGTTAGATAAACACTATTTTTCTAGTTAGATCCTCGTTATGGGTTGCTTAGCACTCTAGGTTTTTTAAAATTGCATGCTTGATGCGTTAGAAAACGTAGCGTGGGTGCTAAGGAACCAAGCAGTGATGAAAAGCCAAACCGACATTCCTAGACCCCTACGAGAGAGGCAAGCAACCCTGCCAATTCTAGAGTTAGAAGACCCGGTCTCGAATCCTCGAGATGGTCTCCTACTGGACTCTAGAACCCGGTTACTTGTGTTCCCCCTTGGGTCTATCCTAATATGGAAAAGTAAATAATATACATCAATGGTGACATCATCTTCAACCCGAAAGTATCCCAATAAAAGAATATTTCATATATCTTTTAGATGAATGAAAATTGTAAAACTCTTATCTCACGCAAAAACCCCCGTCTATTCGATCACGACGATCCAATATAACATATCACAGCAACACATAACATCACATGTCATCAATGTAAGTAAATATGCGTATACTGAATGTCATTGACATATTCAACGAGATCAGGGATACACCACATATTACACTTACGGTCGTAGAAAATAAATGAAAAACTACAATAATTAGAATCCGCATTTTCCTTAGACATCATAAACCCGGAATATCTTATATTCCGAATTTCATGCATAACCCTATAAACCTTGTATTTTAGTCTCGAATAGAAAACAATTTTCAATAACTTAGTCGGGTAATTCAACAAGATTACCGACTACCTGATCAAATGCTTGTCGGGAACTTTAGTAGAGGGCCGCACCCCCGATACCGATGACGAAGTGCACTTAGGCGGAACACCGTGGCCGCAAGCACCTGAGTGGATGGTTTTGGCAACGGGGTTTTCCTATAGTCACTTGGTCGGGGCTATGTGTGTAACACATCAGAAAATATAAAATATTATTTTTGGAATTTAATATTAAAATAATATATTCCGCGAAAACTACCCGATTTGCGAAATTCGGGTTTTCGTAAAATGATATAAATATATACCAATAATTATGAAATAATTGGAGATTAAAAGGATTTATTCATTTAAAAATATATTTATTGGATTTGCCATTTTTATAATTAATTATATGCAGTTTGGATAAAAATTGATTAGTGCACTACTAATCGTGATTATACCAAATCCGTGTTTCTACATCTAACCATGGTTAGTGCACCATGACATGTTATATTTTGTTGCATGTTGTTTCATTAGTATGTGTTGATATTTGGTTTTAAGCAAAGAAAAAGAAAAGGGAAGCTAAAAGATAAAAGAGGATAATTGGGAAGTGAGCATAAGAGAGAGAGAGAGAGAGAGAGAGAGAGTGAGGGTAAGAGAGTGAGGTTAAGAGAAAGAGAGAGGGGGGGAAGCCATTATTTCCTCTCCCATTTGTTTCCTTCATCTTCTTCCTTCTCATCTCCCTCCACCTCTAGCTTCAAATATCATCTCAAAATCTTCATCAAAACCCAAAACTCCTTTCATTAAAGATGATCCCCTCCTCATCCTCAACACTTTGGACCAATCAAAGTTGGATTTTGAAGACTTTGGGAAGCTAGGGTTTTTCTTGATTTGCCCAAATGAGGTATAATTCCTTTCATTTAGATTAGTTTTTGTTTCTTGCACCCTAGTATCGTTTAAAATGTGATTTGGTTAGGGTATGTGATGTTTAGAAAATTCAAGAGAAGGGTTTGGTTGTTTGTATGGAATCATGAGGTGTAGTAAGTGTTTGAAGACCTTAGGGATTGATTTCAAGGCCTGGAAATGAGTTTATAACCCAAAATACGAACTTAAGATTTGTTCTATGTCGGTTTTGTGTACAAATTGGGGACTACAGGGAATCTGGGATGACCTGGAACGTTTACTAGAAAAACTAGCAACTCCAGAGACCTAGTTAGATACATAGGAGACCACCCTAAGGAGACGAACACCAACAGAGAAGGTTAGGCCGAGCTGGCCGGATTTTTAGGCAGTGTGGCCGGCTAAATTTTTGTATCTGGTGTCTAGGTTGGTCTAGTAGCTCACATACTCCATATACAACTCGCTATACTTGCTAGTTTTGTCCCATTTTACCTGAGACTAAATCTGGGAGCTGTTGTGAGTGGTTTTGGTTATGTTTTCCGAGTTTTGAATGCTTGGTTTTGATGTTTGGATTTTTATTTGGTTGTTGGGCATTTGTACGTCAACAACAAGGGTTGTTTGGTTGTTTTTGCATGCGTAGGCTATAGGGTCTAACCAATGATCGCACTGTTGGGTTTACCTAGCACCACACAAGGGTTTGTCTTGCATCAAACATGCTACAATTAAAATTTTAGGGTGCTAAGCAAACTAGCCTTGGATCAAACTAGAAATTTAAAGCAACAAAACATAGTATCACATACTAAAAGAGAGTCTAATAGTAAGAGATGAGAAATAAACCTTTGTAGATCTCCCCTTTGTGACTCCTTGGATCAACTCGGTGTTTGGACGGGTCCGCTTGAGTCCTTCGTTTTCCATGACGATCCACCGCGGAGTACCTTGGCTCAAGCTCTTAGCTTCACTAGAACAAAGTAGAAGTGATGCAAACAACCTAAACTAGTAGGCTAAACTAGTGTAGATTGGTGATGTGGGTTTGGATCTCATTTAAAAATATTTTCTTTTTATCTCCTTCACTCACTTTAGAAGAGGTAGTAAGCTTTGAGGAAGAAGAAGGAGGAAATGGCTAAGCAAGCTTAAGATAATTGTTATGCCAAATAATAAAATTAATAATCAATATATGAGAGAGTCACACTCACTCCAAACTATGGTTTAAAAATATCTAGATATTTTTGTTAGTGAGTTAAAGAATAACTTAGAGACTAAACCATGGTTCAAGTCATGGTTGACTCAAGAAGAGTGTAGAAGCAAAGCAACCATTACTTAATCCTAATTAATTCTTTAATCAATAATCAAAAATAAATAAAAATATTTACTAAGTGAGACTTGTATAGCCATCTCCAATGTATCATCAAGCATGATATATGTATGCATGCATGTGTGCATTCATATCAACATATGTACATACATATTGTTGGATATAGTGCCCTCAAAGTCAATTATTGGATCACATGCATATGATTACAATGATTGAGGGAGGACCTATGCTGGCAAGGCAGGTATACTCGAGATGATAGTATACTGTCTGGTTTGTCTTTATCATCATATACATACTTTAGGTGATATTACAGATCAATATTACACGTTGATAGAGCCCTTAGGATTCTCGCTTGACTACCAGCAGTATGAAGGCGATCATATACGTGAGAGTTGGGTAGTCTATAAGCACATCCTTAAAGTCTCCCTAGTCGTGGGAGTTTCGAGACTGGGCATCGATACTCCATGAGTAGACTAGTGTATACGGATCGAGACCCCGACGAGGGGCGATGGCCAGTCTCATAAGCCATTGGTGTCAGTTGGTTCATCTAAGACGTATAAAGGTGCTCATTGGGTTATGAGTATACTGGACAGGACTCGCCGGGAACATGCTAGTTGGTATTATACCTGACGTCAGATAGCAGTTCCCTGGTGACATGTGTGCAGGTTAGTCTATCGACCTGAGATCATCATTTTTCTTGTGTAAGTTCCCACTGTGCTTTGATTACTACCCTACCACGGCTCAAAGGAGTCATGCAAACAGGTTTTACTTGGGTACAGTCCTGAGCCACATGGAGGCAGAGAGCGGATCGGCAGGAGATTCGTCTCTCCCGTTATCAGGGGTGAGATCGCGCTGTGTCTAGGAGAGCCATTACACGAAGTCCTTGGCCAAGGCAAGTGAGATTTACTGGTAGGTATTCCAGTAGTATCTCAGGGTGTTCTGGACTATACTCCGACACGACTTATACCGCTATTGGGGGTCTGATGTTTACCTGCCCCCTAGGCCCGATATGCGATACTCATAGACGAACGGACCGGACTGTATGGATATTGTCACTTACAGGCTCAGTAGGGTTTTAGGATGTGTTCGCTCATCGGCCTCCCTTTTGGTCAATACCTGGGCGCCCGTTACGTACAGCTAGTACCACTGACGTGCTTATGGTTAAACCCATTACCAGCGTATTGACGAGTCTTTAGAGTCCCCCACAGAAATTTTCCTAAGTTCGGGCGAAAAGTTGTAGAGGCCGTATGGTTTTATGGCAGGGTTCGATCATATACGTGCACTTGTGCACGGATCATGATCGGACGGATCATACTAGTGGGCTTTGGTATAAGCCGGATCCTAGTATTAGATTTGTTGGATTACTTTAGTCTCGTTGCATTTGTATTCAGCCGGAATGCGGATGCAGGTATGTATATACAGATGAGGGGTATTCTTGTGATCCGTCACGATTTTACTTTAAGAAGGTGCCATTCTATTTATTGTTATAAACATTTGGATTAATGTTTATTGGTGGAAATTGTGAGCTCAAGTCATGATTAAGGGAATTAAATGAGGCATGTGCAATTTGGTGACTCATGGTATCATTTTTTGTGCAATGTCCATTTAATTATTGTTATTATTGGGTGAGAATGAGATGGGGAGAGAGAGAGAGGGCAGCCACAAGGTAGTGGGGTGAGCTCTTGAGATTATTATGCTAGTGCTCTCGCATTTTCATCGCACACAATAGAAAGCTCTTCTTCTTCTACTTTCTTCTTGAGCTTACAATTTCCTCATCAATGGCTTCATCTTCTTCCTCCATCCATACCATCTCATGAGTTGAGAATCAATGGATGAATTGAGACAAAGTAATCACACACATTCTCTACCTTCACCTTGGACATATCTGCTAGCAAACTTCATGTCCGAGTTGCTTCGGTTTTGAAGTGGGAGCCCATAAAAAGATTCCTTGACGTGGTGCCACTTCAACGAGGAGACCGGAGATCGAGCGAGATCGGAGATGCCGCGAGGAGCTTAGGATGATAGCTAAAGACCGAAGGACACAGGTCGATCGGTATAGCCATTCTATCATCATTGTAGTTAGCTAGTTTAGTGTTAATGGAACGATCCGGGTAAAAGTCTGCTTTAGCGCCAGTTTATAAAAGTTTTTGTTCCGTGTTTAGCCTCGGATAGACGGCCGGGGCGCTTCCGTAGAGTTACATGGTATCAGAGCCACGCCATTAACTCTTACTAGCTTGTTCTAACATGTTTAAAATATCGATCGAACGAAATTTCCAAAACCACAATTCCATTCACAAAGTTTCTGTCGAAATTTTTTTGTAGTCGAAAAATTATTTTCAGTATGTCAGAAAATCGAGCTGGCTTTTCTAAGACCCCTGAAGAAATTTAAAAGCACGATCCAATCATTACACCACGGAATCGCGGCAGAACTGGCATGTTTGCCGCGGATCCATGGTGGAAATGTCAGCTCAGAGCTTAATGTTTCATCTGGATGTCTTTCATGTGGAATTGTGGTTTTTGGAATATTTTGTTTAGGCCCATATTTATTTGAGTGCTAGATTTGCACTTTGGGCCACTTTGGGAAGTTTTGTCGATTAGAATTTTAAATACGTTAGTTCACAGTACTTACATTAATATATGCGAGCGTGAATGTCATTCGAATGGTAAATCTTGTCTAATTGCTATAGCTCTTTTAGACGGGTTTGCGAATGTGACATTCACGTTGATGTTCTGTGTTGTGCTGTATTGTTGCGGATTTGTCGTGGTGGATAGCTGTGTGCAATGTTAGTGCAGTTTGGATATATTTGTACATTTGATATCGCGGGGCGAGTAACCGACATGTGGAATGCCGTCACTGCCTGTTTGTATATTATTCTTTTGGGGCACGACCAGGTTGAGGTCGATGTCACCGTTGTACATATTTCTTTTCTGTACTAGGATAACCCCGCAGTGGAGTGCACGGATAGCCGGGTTCTAGAGGGAAATAGGTCCGCATCTCATGGCTTTAAGATGGAAGGGGCTTCACTCTAGAATTGGCGGGTTATTCACCGCACTCGTAGGGGGTACAGGTTGACCCAAGGTGGGGTGCTCAAGTTACCAGATTCCGTGAAGTGTTAGGTGGTCCATTAACTCTGGTGAAGGGGCTGCCTCGCTTCTGGTTTTGGCGGGTAACTTGCCGCACTCGTAGGAGTCTAGGTTTCATTGCACAGGGTATCCACGCGACCAGGGGAACGTCGGGTTTCACTTGCGGCTAAATGAAACCCGGGGCTCCCTGATATCTGTATTGTTCTGTGATGCTTATTACTTTTCTGTGATGTTGCATTTATCATGCCTGGAGCGATTATTGTATATTGATATATATACTAGTTGATGTTGTATATGTTTTACACCCGCGCTAGTCTATTCCCCACTCTGTAGTTAGTTAAGTAACCTAACGGGTGATGACGGTACCCAGTGGCGAATGCGGATGGCAATACATACAAATTATTTTCATTCTTTTCTGGTGTGATTAATTGATGGGACAACATTTATTCTGATCAATGAAAATAAAACAAACCTATTCGATGTTGTTGGAACAATTTTCAAAAAGCTGTTATTACAAGGACGTTTTCGTTTGCTTTGCACAACGGTATTCAGTTTCGAATATCCAGCACCTCATTCGATGAGGCAAGGGCCGAGATCCCTTCATCGAGAGTCACCCCTTGAGCAGAAGTTTACGTCAGGGTAATAACTTCACTATAATCGATTACTTTTTGCTTTGCGTCGCGGTATTCAGTTTGGAATATCCTGCATCTCATTCTACGGGGAAGGAGCCTAGATCCCTTCACCGGGAGTGACCTCTTTAGCAAAGGTTTTCGCCACTATATTTATATAAAAATCTTTCTGGTTCCTTCAACGATATCAAGTTCATTAAGTTAAAAGTTTTTTTCCAAAAACCATTCATAGCCCTCCGTCATTTCAGACGGGTAGCACTTAGTATTCATGCTATGTTTGTTGGCCTTCATCATGGCATAGTGTATGGTAGCTATTTGTTACTTTTCTGATGCATAGATAGATGCGTTGGTTTAGGACAGTCATACAACTATTTTGGCCTTCGTCAAGGGTATGTACGGGTGAGTTCAAATTAACCTGGACACTGACGGGCAGAACTTGACATGTGACTTATGATATGTTGGTGTCACGACCTAAAATTTGGCCCGTAACCGGCACTTAAATTACGTAACGTCTACAGGCGTACGCAACTTAAGTAAGCCGAATCCCAGAAATCTAAACCACCCAAAACTGGATAAACGAAGAAAAACATAGTTTAAAACATTTGGAAAATCACAGGTAAAATCTCTAAATCTAGTTTTTCTTTCTTGAAAATTTCGGCAGCACCTCCTTTGTAAAAACTAGCCCCGAAAATGGGTACAACATAGATAATATATAAAGCATCCCAAACGGGAACAAATCACGCCCAACGGCGGAGACAACCACCACAAACATTTATACGACGCCGAAGTGAAGAAATATAAAAGAAAACTGCATAAAGAAGTAAAATTTTAAGCAAGACCGGCTCTCACGAGCACGGCACCAAAAGTCACCAAAATAATAATACAACACCAAATCCTCACAACTCGTCTCTAAGTTAAATACAAGAAGTGGTAGGTGGAGAATACTAGATCCAACAAAAAGATATACAATGTACAAACAGATAACCGCAAATCCACCTAAAAGCAAAGGCCTCACAGCCAAACGTAGCGGTATCCGCAAAAGTAGAGATGATAAGACGCCCTGCCGCGACTACTATGAGGGTAAGTCCTGCAAAACACTGTGGCACAATGGGAGTGAGTTGCCAACTCATGAATAGTAAATAACATCATACTGTAATCGCAAGTATGCACGAATAGCGATTAATCTATCCCAGGTAATCTGATAGCATAAGTATGACAATAAGAATATGCAACAATCATGTAAAGGTATATCATCAGGGTACTACAACTACATGAAGCAATGCATATCAAAAATAATCCTGAGTGTATGGGATGATATAATAAGATCTCATGCAAAATCATCAGCATAGAAAAACACCAGTGTCCCTCACTGACACATCAAATTCCAAATCTTCAGGCACCGCATCCACAGATCGGCCCTCACATCCTGTAAGTCTCATGGAACCTGAGTGTCAAACATCGACACCCGAAACATCATGAAAACATATCCCTGTATGTATATGTATATATATATATAAGTATGAGGATATCAATCCCGTATGTCCACCGACGATACGTAGAAATCATGGAAAACCTGAGTGTCTAACACCGACACTCGAAAGATCATGAAACCCGTTTCTAGTGTCGACACGTAAATCCTCATAACTCAGGCGCTTTCACCATGACTAGCCCTGACGATATGTCATACATCACTCCGGTCGGTATCCCCACGATAACCGCCGAGTCCAAATAAAATCACCGGTAGGTAGTGGTCCCAGCGCCAGGCTTATCGTCTACACCACGAAATCACCACTCGCCCCGGGGTACCATACCGGGTCCACCATGTATCCGCAGACGGTGCCTCCCGCTCCTCGAATCGGGTATCACAAGACAAATCTCAGTACCGAAAAATCACATGGTGGACGCACTGAAATATCATATCAAGAGAAATCGGGTTTTCAAACAATACATAGTTTTCTTGAAATACCCCCACGGTTCTCAAATCCATAAATCATATGAAATCCATATCTCAATTACTAAATCCATGAAAACTGATATATGCAACATAAAACAACAATATGAGCATATCAAGGGAATACCGCTCTTTTAAATGAATCCAGCTTTAAAATATATCTTGCGGTTCCCAAAATCCTCTGAAAACAAGTGCGGCATCATATGAGGTGTACATGTAAGTGTAGCAAGGTTTACGTATCTACATGTACGAAAATATGTATAATGTATATTATAAGCACAATAGTCAACGTCTCAATATCACATGTCAAACCAATACCACTTAGTGTATGTGTAACTATAGCAAAATATGTGGGCGTACATGTCAATATGTGTGCATGATGTACATGTAGCTGTAATCGAATATGTGGGTGTACATGTCAATATGTATGTATGATGTACAAGTAGCTATAGTAAGGTACACGTGAAATGGAATAAGAGTTACTATCTTAACATATCCGTGTCTAATAAAATATCTTATATGCACAATGGGATAAGGGTCACTGCCTCAATTATCCATCTCCATTACAATAATACGTATGTATGTAGGTTGTGCGTGTCATGGCAATTACTGACGGTGTGGGTGTAGCATACAATTTAGTGCTCGTGCAACATGATCCATCAGTAATGTGTTATATCTAAAGGTACAAGTCAAGGTACAACAGATAATCCTATGCATTGACGTTCATATGAAATTAACTAATATGCAATAACATACAGCTATCCTATCATTCAGCCATGACGCATAACGCCATACGGGCGATTTCCCCATAGATGTTAATTCTAATCACCGATGGTCTCAAGCTATGAAAATCCGACCACCTGCTTCCCCTTGTTCGCAGCGCCCGAAGTCCCCACTTGCGATGCTATAATACCACAAACACATAAATGGAGCAAAAATCTCAGAAATCAACCAATATAACTTAAAACAACGTTTTAAACGACGCACCAACTCCAAACTAACACACAAGTGTCCGTCTAGTGGCTAACGTGCGTGACGATACTACGAAACCTACGCAAGTGCAGCAGCTGCACAAGATCATGATTCGTGTCGGATTACGTAACACGCGGACACAAAACACTAGATTATAGGAAAACAATCCCAGATTTTGTTTACTGTAAATACTAAATATTTAAACAGTACCAAACACCCCTAAACCACAGTAGACAACTACCTTAAAAAAACCAACACTCAACTCCCCTCAAAACCCGACGTCGCCGAAATTTGCTCTAGGGTCGCTGACCAAAACCGGTGCGGTGCTGCTCGTGTCTCAGATGGGATCTTTTGTTCATTAGTACATCACAAAAATATTGTTTGGTCACTCAGTAAAAATCCCAGGTTACAGCAGACCACAGAGGTTCTAAAAGACACTAAAAACACGATATTGCACTAATCAATATTTAAAGTGTTCTAAAAAATAACCAACAAGCTACCCATCATAAAAAATCCTATTTAACAGTGTAGGGTTTATAGCTATCAACCTTTGCTCACAAGATCCAAGCTTTCCAAGCTCCAAGTGATCAAAGAAGCAAAACTCAAGACTTGTAGTATTTTGTGATTTATTTTGGAAATTTTGGAGATTTATTGATTTGGAATTGTTGAAAATGGAAAGGAAATGATCAAGGGCAGGGGAAGGAAGGAGGAGCTCAGCCAAGGGGGAGTATGAGGAGTTGTGTGGAGTGTTCTAGCTTAAACTTGTGATAAATGCACTTAAATGCACATTCATGCACATGCCACCTCTCCAATTCTTTTATTTTCTCTAAAATTTAATCCTTTTCTCACAAGAATATCTAGATATTAAGTAGGGTTTGCTTTTGCTTAAACTTGATTTGTTTGAAAAGATACAAATTTTGGAGAATTTTCCCAAACCCACAATGTAAATATCATATTAAAATAATATTAAAATAGGGAAATATTCTTTTTGAACCAAAATGTCCCATATACCCCCAAAGCTTGCGCACTAGCTTTATTTTAGCTAAACTCGGTGCCTGCAAGTCTATATGGACGTTTGATCACAGTCGGGTTAAAACGGAAAATACCGACAATATTACCCTAAAACGGAAAAATTCGCAAAACGATTTCTAAAACATTACAGTTGGCCTTCGTGAAGGTCATAAGAGCATGGGGTAAAAATCACATCGGGGGTTTCTAAAGAAACTGAAACTTGCCAGGCATGCGCATACCTTCTGCAGCGTGATAACGTGAGTAGATTCCATCAGATTATCATACGATGATAGTTGGATCCCGATTCCCACTGATGAGTTGGTTTACTCCTCGGGTGTGTAGGGCGTTTTTCGTCACCGCATTGAGATGGGAATACGCGCGCGCTTGTCAGGCGTACTACAGATTCCCCCTGCCTGGGGTAGGCCTGGGTTTATTGACTGTGGGGGTCCGAATCTCCGGCAGCCACGGACTAAGCTGCCGTTAATTACCCCTCGCCTTTAGGGCGAGGGAACCTCCGATTAACGAGTTAAACTGGTCATGCGAAAATCTGCAGTGTACGTGTGTTGTGTTTTGAAAAAGGGGGGTTTGGATATATCGGGAGCCACGCAGAGTTTTTACAGTGTCGTGGAGCACGTGTGTGTGCAAATATGTGTACATATGTATATATATATATGTGTATATGTATATATATAAAAGAAAGAGGGGGAAAAGGCATCCAAAGGATGTGTGGGGGCAGCACCTTGGGCGCTGTGCGCCTAGGTGCTGTGCGCTCAGGCGCTAGAGTGCCACGTGTCGGCACGTGGGCGCTCTGCGCTTGAGCGCAAGCGCGCCACGTGTCGGCACGGGGGCGCTTTGCGCTCGAGCGCCTGCGCCGGAGCGCAAGCGCGCCACGTGTCGGCACGGGGGAGACTTGCGCTCGAGCGCTTGCACTTGAGCGCAAGCACGCCACGTGTCGGCACGGGAGAGACTTGCGCTCGGGCGCTTGCGCTTGGGCGCAAGCGCGCCACGTGTCAGCACCGGGGCGTCTTGTGCTCGAGCGCTTGCGCTTGAGAGCAAGCACGCCACGTGTCGGCACGGGGGAGACTTGCGCTCGGGCGCTTGCGCTTGGGCGCAAGCGCGCTACGTGTCAGCTCCGGGGCGTCTTGCGCTCGGGCGCTTGCGCTTGAACGCAAACGCGCCACGTGTCGGTACCGGGGCGACTTGCGCTCGGGCGCTTGTGCTCGGGCGCTTGCGCTTGAGCGCAAGCGCGCCACGTGTCGGCACGCGGGCACTCTGCGCTTGAGCGCCGGCGAGAAAAAGTGGCTTTTAGCCTAAGAAACAGAAGCTATGCTTCAGAAAGGAAATATTTGTTATGTATATATGTATGGAGTTAAACTCCTGGGATGTTTTGAAGCTGATGAAGGGGGTTCTTCTTCTTCCTTCTGTTGTTTGGCCGGATCTTGAAGATCAAGAAGTAGGAGATTTTAAAAATCACTCCTTTTTGAGATCTGATGGGAGATCTGAGTTCCCCTTTGTGGGTTTTGTGGTGGAAAACTACTTAGTTTTGGAAAAGAAAGAGTAAAACTCTTGATTTAATTCAAAAGAATTGAGAAGGTTTAGAACCTTGGAGAAGGAGCAGGAGGCACAAAGAACCCTAGTTTTTGGGGGAATGAAAAAGTGTGTTACTTTATTCATCATCATGTTGTCTTATATAGGCTTACATATTTACATATAGCCCCTTGGGCTTTGCAAAAATGGTATTTTAGCCATCCTATGGCTCATGTGCCATTTCATTTTTGCACATAAGCCATGGGCTTACAAATTATTGGCTTTATGCCCATTTTGTTTACATTCATGCACAAAAAATTACATAAAAATTATTTATGACATGATTTCGTTGTTGGCGTGGGAAGGCTGGCCGCGGGCTCGACTTAGGCATGGACCCGCTTGACCTGGGCTTGGGCCCACCTAGCTTGGGGGTTGACCTTGACTTTGACTCGGTCAACCGGGGTGTAAATTTTTACCCCAACAGGATGATTTTAGATGATCCCGACTAATTCTTCTTTCAGGTTTGGAGGAGAATTTGAGTTTACAGTAGGAGGCTTCCTGATTAGATAAAGTGATTAACCATTCTGATCTAGGTTAGAGTGCACGCTGAGTTTTCTTTTCTCTCTCTCTTTGGCAGCGACCATGACCAGACCCTAGGCTATGACTCAGTGACCAAGTTAACCGAACCTTCTTGAAACACTGGCTTTTGGATCGTCTGAGTTGCATACATCATTGCCACTCCTTGTTTTACCCTTTGCATTTCTCCATAACACCCCGTATCACTACGAATATCCACTTTCATTGGATAAATCCATCGTATGGTTATATATGAACTCGAAAGAACTTGTTCCAGATTCGAGGATGGATTCTTGTTCTGGAGAGATTGAATAAAATTATTTAGTTGTCTTTTCCTTTTTCCTTCTCTCAGGTTATGAGGCCTCCTAGGATTAGGAGACGGTACACCTATTGCGTTTATTGGATAGTCTTCTTCCAAACCAAAGGCATGTGCTGAAAGGTAGGGAATAAAGAAAACCAATTAGCCTAAGTGTGGTGTACAGAAGGTAATAAGTAAAGACAAATAAAGGGATTAGAAAGAGAGCAAAGTAAACAGCGACTGCTATCATTCACGACCAAACCGAGTATCTCATCGCCACTCCTATTTCACCTTTGTATTTCTCCAGAACACCCCGTATCACTACGAACATCCAATTCCATTGGATAAATCCATCGTATGGTTATATACGAACTCGAAGGAACTTGTTCCAGTTCGAGGATGGATTCTGGTTCAGCAGAAATAGGAATAAGGTTTATTCAGTTATCTTTTATCTTTACCTTCTCTCAGTTTGCGAGTACTCCTAGGATTAGGAGAGTACACCTATTACGCTTATTGGATAGTCTTCTTCCAAACCATAGGCTGGTGCCGAACAGTAGGGAAGGAAGAAAACCAATTAGCCTAAGAAGGTGTACAGAAGGTAATGACTAAAGACATATAAAGGGATTTGGAGAGATAGCAAAGAAATATACGGTTATAGTCATGAATCTGGATAATGGAAGAGGCATTACTAGGAATACCCGGATACCCCTTCGAAACATTTTCATGTTTCAGTTTCACTATGCGTTGTTAAAGGAAAACTGATTTCCCAATTAGATACTTACTCCAGGGTATGTATTTACTATATATGATTCTCACATCTGTATGGTCTTTATAGATGATGGGTGGGAGTAAGTTATTGGGAATTAGGTGATCATCCTCATTATATCGGAATTCGTTGTAATTGGTGATATTGGAGGAAATCACCTGGGTTTTTGCCGGACGACAAATATTTAGTTTTAAATATCCGTTGTTATGCACCAATTTCAAATTGATATATCAGTATGTTTATTTTATAAAGTGAGATATATCTTTTTGAAATTATGTCCATGACATTTACCTATATCAGTTGATGGTTAGGTAAGGAGCATTCAACAGCGGTGTAATTCTTCATAATCATAGCACAGTTTTCAACCTACAACGCACAGGGTTTATGTTATTCAACTCAGGGGACTTATACAGAGTATTATAAGTTGTCCAGTGTCCATTAGGACAGAGTGGTTGGTCCTCATACTATATTCTGTTTACTTGTGACTTCTCAAGTTTTAGACAAGTGTTTCATAGAAATACAAGGTCCAAGTTTTGAGAAGTTATAGGTATAAGAGTAAAGTAGAGAACCACGTGTCGCAAGTATCGGGATTCTTCAAGGTGATCGAAGATGTAGATACTTCTGTTTGGTATTCCGTTGATAGTAATGGTTTTGAGAAACTTGTTTCTCTTTCAGGTTACTCATGTTTGGATGCACTCCTAAGTTGAGTAATGCTGATCGGCCTCTCTCCATTTAGTTGACATACACAGGAGATAGATGCATGATTTGAATCTGGTTCCAATTAGATCAGTGCCTCTGTTACTATATTGTATATTGAATGGATCATATCTTAACGATGTTAAGGTATATGGAGTTGTCCGGCTTATTCTTAAAACCAGACACTGGATGATTCGGGACACGTTTCTGTAATGGCAGTTTGTGGGTTAACCCGGGCTATGACGAGAGTTGACTTTCTACCATCTGGAAGATCAATAGTGATATTGTTCTTGACTCGCCACTGTTTTAGTAAAATGGACTTTTTCAAAAAGCAGTAGTGGGAGTATGGTAGAACTGGAAGTGATTCCATAACCGCAAATGATTATTGAAAATTTAATTGGACCTAAAGATTCAATCAAGTTTGACATTCCATTAACCACTCCGCAGATATGATGGGTAATCTCAGGCGCCCGAGAGGTACTCCGGTATCCTCAAGGATGGTGACTGGCAGGTTCTTGTTTACCCAGACTTGCCATTGCTGCTGTTCCAGACAATGAGACCCGGCAGGAGGATGAGTATAGCGTCGTTCTAAACTAGCTTTAGAAGTGTATGTGTATATGACTCTGCCAGAGGGTTGTTGTGATCAGTGTAAGTAGCGGAAGCGTAGTGGACAAGTAGCGTGTGTCTATTTATAGACTAAAGCAGATAAAGAGGGGATAGATCATCTATTTTTGATGTAATAGTCACAGGTTTTGACTTCATCAGAATAGGGGATGGATCTGTTAAGAAGGTAGTAGGGTGGTATGTCCTGGTATTTGGATGACATACACAGAGTAAGAAGTGATATTCCTATACTACGATCGGTTAAACTATGGTTGTCACACAATGGTTTCTCCATACAGGATATGGATATAATATCAGGCATTCTGGTTACTAGATCTATAATTTTAGATCTAGATTTAGAAAGTGTCCCAATCTGGATACTTAGACAGCATTCTAAAGGTGTTTTAGAATGGACGACTCCTGGCATGGTGGTGTACCTGCAGGTGATGGAGTCACCCTCTCTAAAGGTGTCTTAAAGACTAAAGGGGAGAGGGAAGCGCATGATTGGAATATCACTTGCTTAGGCAATTGAGTCAATCATAAGATATCAAGTACCACACCAGATGTTGTTTTTGCACTACCTGCAATAAGTTGTGATATTAACCCAATCCTGGAGAAACGTTCAGAAGCAGTTTTAAAAGGGAGATGATAACGACAACCTCCTTTGGGTGACAGTTATCATTCCAGGCTTCCAAGATAACCTGTATGACAGACTGACTGTCAGAGTTATAGCTTTCCCTCTGATGAGAGAAAGTTGTTTGGACAGGTGGTCGAAGCGGATACTGAGGGAGGCATGACGCAGGATACTCATTAAGTTCAGTTGATGATACAGTCTAAGAAGATTAGATTTGGAGTTCATTTGTGAACTAGGTCCCATCAGATATCGAGACATATTCTAAGACAGGTATTACTCAATTCGGGGGATGACTTTCTCCACGAACTTGAGATTAAGAGAGACATAGAAAGAAACATCAGGACGGATCCACTCACTGAGGCTATTTCTTGAACGCAATACTTTCGCAAACGAGCTTTGTGAAACTGATCAGTAGAGGAGTTGGGTGTTCGATATCACACGGGCTGTGAGTATGCGACACCGCAATAATTAGCCTTGAGTGCAAGTGGGAGACTGTTGGATATAATGCTCTCAAAGTCAATTATTGGATCGCAGGCACGCGATTGAAATAATTGAGGGAGGACTTATGCCGGTAGGACAGTCTTACTCGAGATGATAGTATGGAATCTGGTTTGTCTTTATCATCGTGTGCATGCTTTAGGTGATATTACAGATCACTATTACACGTTGATAGAGCCCTTAGGATTCTTGCTTGACTACCAGCAGTATGATGGCGATCATATACGTGAGAGTTAGGTAGTCTATAAGCACATCTTTAAAGTGTCCCTAGTCGTCGGAGTTTCGAGACTGGGCATCGATACTCCATGAGTAGACTAGTGTATACGGATCGAGACCCCGACGAGGGGAGATGGCCGGTCTCACAAGCTATTGGTGTCAGTTGGTTCACCTAAGACGTATATAGGTGCTCATTGGGTTATGAGTACACCGGACAGGACTCGCCGTGAACATGCTAGTTGGTTTTATACCTGACGTAAGATAGCAGTTCCCTGGTGACATGTATACAGGTTAGTGTATCGACCTAAGATCGTCATTTGTCTCATGTGAGTTCCCACGGTGCTTTGATTACTACCCTACCACGGCTCAAAGGAGTCGTGCAAGCAGGTTTTAGTTGGGTACAGTCCCAAGCCACATGAAGGCAGTGGGCAGATCGGCAGGGGATTCGTCTCTCCCGGTATTGGGGTGAGATCACGCTGTGTCTAGGAGAGCCATTACATGAAGTTCTTGGCCAAGGCAAGTGAGATTTACGGGTAGGTATTCTAGTAGTATCTCACGGTGTTCTAGACTACACTCCGACACGACTTATACCGCTATTGGGGATCTAACGTTTACCAGCCCCTAGGCCCGATATGCGATACTCATAGACGAAAAGACCGGACTGTACAGTTATTGTCACTAACAGGCTCAGTAGGGTTTCAGGATGAGTTCGCTCATCGGCGTCCCTTTTGGACAATACCTGGGTGCCCGTTGCGTACAGCTAGTACCACTGATGTGCTTGTGGTTAACCCCACTGCCACCGTTTTGACGAGTCTTTAGAGTCCCCTACAGAAAGTTTTCCAAGTTTGGGCGAAACGTTGTAGAGGCCGTATGGTTTTATGGTAGGGTTCGATCATATGCGTGCACTTGTGAACAGATCATGATCGGACAGATCATACTGGTGGGCTTTGGTATAAGCTGGATCCTAGTATTAGATTTGTTGGATTACTTTAGTCTCGTTGCATTCGTATTCAGCCAGAATGCGGATGCTGGTATGTATATACAGATGAGGGGTATCTTTATGATCCGTCACGAGTTTACTTTAAGAAGATACCATTCTATTTATTGTTATAAACATTTGGATTAATGTTTATTGATGGAAATTATGAGCTCAAGTCATGATTAAGGGAATTAAATGAGGAATGTGCAATTTGGTGACTCATGGTAACATTTTTTGTGCAATGTCTATTTAATTATTGTTATTATTGGGTGAGATTGAGATGTTTATATATAGAGAGAGAGGGCAGACACAAGGTAGTGGGGTGAGTTCTTGAGATTATTATGCTTGTGTTCTCTCATTTTCATCTCACACAATAGCAAGCTCTTCTTTTTCTTTCTTCTTGAGCTAACAATTTCCTCATCAATGGCTTCATCTTCTTCCTCCATCCATACCATCTTATGAGTTGAGAATCAATGGATGAATTGAGACAAAGTAATCACACACATTCTCTACTTCACCTTGGACATGTCGGCTAGCAAACTTCATGTCCGAGTTGCTTCGGTTTTGAAGCGGGAGCCCGTAAAAAGATTTCTTGACGTGGTGCCACTTCGACGAGGAGACCAGAGATCGAGCGAGATCGGAGATGCCGCGAGGAGCTTAGGATGATGGCTAAAGACCGAAGGACACGGATCGATCGGTATAGCCATTCTATCATCTTTGTAGTTAGCTAGTTTAGCGTTAATGGCACGATCTGGGTGAAAGTCTGTGTTAGCGTCAGTTTATAAAAGTTTTTGTTCCACGTTTGGCCTCGGATAGACTGCCGGGGTGCTACCGTAGACTTACACATACATTCATGCATATAATAAATACAGAAAAGGTTATAAGTAAAATTGCTAATGGTCATTAATATTAAATCAACAATTGATTTAATAAACCAATCATATCACATACGACCCGACCAATAGAAAACGCCAGATTATAATGCGTTATCATATACACACATTTAATCAAGCACCCGCGCATATCACCATATGCACCCAACATCGTTTCGCCTGAGCTAGGTAACCCCTTTGTGGGACTCTAAGACTCATCAATACGCCGGCAGCAGGTGTTGATCATATCAAACACCCACAAGCCGCAAGCGGTCAGCTAAATGTAACGGCTACCCGGGTATTGAGCAAGCAGAAGAAAACAAGCGAACCAGTCAAAACTCCTGTCGAGCCAACGGATAACACTTACCGTACAGTACGGTCTCTTCATAAGATATGCTGCATATCGAGTCTAGGGATGGAATCGTCGACCTTAATAACTCAATAAGTCATGCCGATGTATGGCCTATAACAGATCTAGAAACTACTGATAACACTTATCAGTAAATCTCATCAGCCCTGGCCAGGGACTTGCTGATATAGCCAATCGAGCACAGTGCAACATCAACCCCTAATACCGGGAGAGACGAAACCCCTCATATAACTCATTGCCTCGATGTGTCTCGGGACTGTACCAAAAAGCCACATGTTTGCACGACTCAGTAGAGCCATGGTAGGGTGGAAATCAAAGCACAGTGGGAGAACACACAAGACTCTATGACGATCTCGGGTCTACAGACTAACCTGTACCAGTGTCACCTGAGAACTGCTATCTGACGATAGATATAATACTACATAGGTGTTCTCAGCGAGTCCGTCCAGTGTACCTAGTCTCTACTGAGCACCCGTATACAATCTTGGTGTCAAACACCAATGGATATGGGATCAACCATCGGCGATCACATGGGTCAAGAATAGTATATGCTAGTCTACTCAGGAATATCGATGCCCCGTCTTGATACACCTACGATTAGGGACATTTCAGGATATGCTTATAAACTACACATGTCCCACTAGTATGATCTTCATCATAATCAAAGTAGTCAAGCAAATATCCTTTGGGCTTTATCAACATGTACCAAATGAATAAAAGCATGATCAAGTGAACATGTCAAGATAAAGAGTAACCAGATAGCATACTATCATGTCGAGCAAGAATGTCCTCTGAATATATATACATGTAAAAATACATCCACTATCTCATAATGGCCTCTAGGGTATACTTATATCCAACAATCTCCCACTTGCACTAAAGGCAATTATTGGTGTATCTCATAGCCAACATCTCAAAAAGTCGCTCATGCTGCGGTTGAGGGAGGGCCTTGGTGAGTGGATCCGCAGTGTTAGTCTTTATATCTACTCTCCGAATCTCGATCTCGCGGCGATCAACTATCTCCCGGATCAGATGATATCGCCTCAGGATGTGTCTGGATCGCTGATGGGACCTGGGCTCCTTAGCTAACACCATAGCCCTATTATTATCATAATACAATGGTATTGGATCAATAATGGTTGGAACTACTGCTAGCTTCGAGACGAACATCCTCATCCAGACGGCTTCCTTGGCGGCATCATTTGCAGCAATGTACTCAACTTCTATCGTAGAGTCTGCAACGGTATCCTGTTTGGAACTGTTCCAACATACGCCCCTCCATTGAGGGTGAATGAAAACCCAGAGATAGATTTGCTGTCATCCTTATCACTCTGAAAGCTCGAATCGGTAAAAGCCTCCATTTGGAGAACTGCATTACCATACACCAAGAACAATTCTTTAGTCCTTCGCAAGTACTTAAGAATGTTCTTCACAGCTGTCCAGTGATTCTCTCCTGGGTTGGATTGATACCTGCTTACTACACCCGGTGCATAAGCTACATAAGGGCATGTACACAACATCACATACATTATAGATCCTACAGCTGATGCGTAGGGAATAATGCTCTTGCGAGCTCTCTTTTCATCAGTCTTTGGGCAAACGTTCTTGTATAGAGTGACTCCATGGCAAGCGGGTAAGGCACCCCGCTTGGAGTCTTCCATACTAAACCTCTTTAGGATGGTGTTGATGTACCTGGTTTGGGACAATCCCAATAACCTTTTGGATCTATCCCTATAGATCCGAATGCCCAATATGTACGTGGCATCACCCAGGTCCTTCATGGAGAACCTTTGTGATAAGAATGATTTGACCGACTGCAGCATAGGAACATCATTTCCTATCTGAAGATTTCATCTACGTACAATACGAGGAATGCGACAGTTTTTCCTACAGTCTTCTTATAAACGCAAGGTTCATCTGGATTTTTGATGAAATCAAACTTCTTGATTACATCAACAAAACAGATGTTCCAACTCCGTGATGCTTGCTTTAATCCATAAATGGATTTAAGCAATCTACATGCTTTCCCGCTGCTCCCACTATCAACGAAGCCCTCTGGCTGATCTATATAAACGCATTCTTCTAAATCACCATTTAGAAATGCAGTTTTAACGTCCATCTGCCAGATTTCATAATCGTAGTGAGCAGCAATAGCAAGTAAGATCCGAATGGATTTAAGCATGTCTACGGGAGAAAAAGTTTCGTTATAGTCTAGACCTGGTCTTTGACGAAATCCTTTCACCACAAGTTTTTCCTTATAGGTCTCTACCTGCCCATCTACACCAATCTTTCTTTTAAAGATCCATTGCACCATATGGGTTTTACGCCAGGGGGTACAACGTCCAAAGTCCATACTTTGTTGGTGTACATAGACTCCGTTTCAGATCTCATAGCATCCAGCCACTTCATAGATTTACCACTCGTGATAGCTTGCTGAAAACTGGTAGGATCATCATCATCCATGATGCAATCTTCTCTATCACCATCAATGAGAAAACCGTAGTACCATTAGCCATCAATCTTCTCTATCACCAACATTTGATTCAGGTTAATGTTCATAACATTATTCTGCAATACAAAATTATATCCATCATTGTCTAACAAAGAAACGGATATTATATTACAAAGCATACTAGGTACATAATAACATGGGTTCAAAACCAATATACATCCCGATGGCAACCCCAGGTGATACTCTCCTACTAAAACCGCATGCACATTGGAACCATTTCCAACCCGGAGAGTATGGTCACCTGTCTTCAAAAATCTGCTATTTCTCAGCCCCTGCACAGAATTACAGATGTGAGAACCTGAACCGGTATCTATTACCCAGGAAGTAGAGTTTATAGAAAAACAGTTTTCTGTCACAAACACACCTGAAGCGGAAGCATCACCATGCTTCTTCTTCTTGAGATCCAGGTACTCAGCACAGTTGCGCTTCCAGTGTCCCGCTTTGTGGCAGTAATAACACTCCTCTTTCCCCGATTCCCCAGCCGTGCACTTGTCTTTCCCCTTAGCCTTTTTAACTCCACCTCTAGGTTTGGTGGGTTTCTTCTTCATCTTTCCCTTGGCCTTGGCCTTTAGACGAGAGGAGGAAGATAGATGTCATGACCAGAAATATTAGCTCATGACCAGCGCTTAAATCATGCAACGACTAAAGACGTGACGTAATTCAAGTAAGCTGAAACCCAGAAATCTAAACATTTTAATGAAATAAAAGAGGTGCAGTTTTGAAATAAGGTATAATGAAGAAAAGTGTTTTCTTAAATGCAAAGAATAGGGAACATGAAAAATGCAGGCTTATCCTACTTGTTGTAAAACATGTTCGTCTTTTAAAAATTTAGGCAGCACCTTCCTAGTATATTTTGATCCAAAACCACAAATACATGATAATATAAAAGGCATCCCCAAGCGGGAGCTAGCTCTTCGCCAAATGGCGGATCACAACCATGTAAGTAATAAAAAAAGTATACGTTGCCCAATCGGCGAAGATCAACACAAAGGATAAAAAAACATAAAGTAAGACATCAACCCAAAAGCGAACATAAAACCCATCGCTTAAATCTCGCAACTACAAGTCTCACTAAGTCTTACTATTTACACAAATACTAGTTTTGATTGATGGGGTTAACTAGATACAATATGAATAATAAGTAAAAGAGTGGGCACGATACAACTGTCACACCTACCAAGGAAAATCACTCGAAAGCAAGCTGTGCGCCAACTATGCCGTTACCGATCCATGCGGTCAACCTGCAAGATCTGTAGCACAATGGGGGTGAGTTGCCAACTCGTGAGTAGAAAACATGAACATGTAGAAATCGAATAAAATAACGATTTCTTAGGTTAACTATATCATGAAAGTAATACTATGATATCTAGGGTGACCATATGTGATTATGTGCCAACAATATAAATAAATGAAAGTATGCAATTGGATATCATACAATAATATAATCAATGCTAAAATACATGTAGATCTCGTCCACTTGAAACATCGAAATAGCATGTACATGTAAATATATATGAGGACATCAATAATGTGTGTGTCCATCAATGACACCCCAAAACGTGTAACCTGAGTGTCAAACACCGAAACTCGAAATATCATGAAACCCGTGCCTAGCATCGACATGTAAATCCTCATATCTCAGGCTCCGGCTATCCGGACTGGCCTGTAACCATCTCATGACTCCGGTCGTTATCCTCCGGGTAACTGCCATGTCCAAAATACTATCACTGGTAGGTGGTGCTCCCCTGCCAGGCTCAATGCCATCATTTGCGACCATCTTGCCCCGGGGTACCTCACCGGGTCCACCATGCACCCGCAGAAGGTTCCTCCTCCTCCTCCTCGAATCGGGTGTATACTATCACTCAAGAGCCGAGAAAACTCATGGTGGACACACTGAAATATCATATCAAGAGAAACAGTGTTTTTTGTTAAACAATACATACTTTCTTTTGAAATAACCACGGTTCTCAAATCCAGAAATCTCATGAAAACGGTATATCTCAAAGCGTATAATCATAAAGTATGATGCATGCGACATATAACAGAAATGCAAGTATATCCGTGTATAATGCAACATGGAGCAGTAATATGCACATTTTAAGGGAAAACCGCTCTTTAGAATGAATCCAGTTTTAAAACAAATCCCGCGGTTCCCAATTCCTCCAAAGTCAAATGCAATATAGTATAAAGGAGTATATGTAACTAGGGAAAGTAAATTATGGAAGGAGTCATATCATGATGCAGCAATCCTACTGTGTAGTGACATGACAATTATCGATGATGAAGTGTGTGAGCCGGCAATTCTGTGTAAGTGTAACATACGCATCATCGATAATGGTGCAGGTGTACTAGCATAGGTAATATGAAATGCAATGAGAATAATCATGAATGCAGCATAAAGTAAATTGGCAGCTAAAAGGTATAAGGTATACGTATCTAACATGACCGAGTCGGTGGATCTATCAATCGGCCTCCTCTAGTCAATGGTATGGATCAATCATCAAATAACTCATCACGTACGGTAACTGATCGTACGACGTCATTAGCCAATTTGGGATCCTAACAACCTATATGACACGGAGGGTACGGACCTAACATCTCGTATGGTTTATCACTAAAGATTCACAACATTATCCATATATATACCTATCTCTCTGGTCTCATCCGTATCAATCTCAGATCATGGGCCCGGCAAAGGAATCAATTATTGCATATCGACTCGTATCCATATAACGGCATATCACACCAAGTCATCATATCACAATGTAAACTCCTTTCCATCACACTAATATCTCATATCAAGTCGCTGTTATATATATACGATTTACTTTATACATCAAGTGTCATGGTACCCTAAAACTCATACCTATTATATTGCAACTACATGTTATAAGTTATATTACTAATAACATCTCTAACTATCTTTTAAACTATATTCCAAGTTTCCTAATCTTGGTTTCTACGACTATATCCTAGAGATCGGTTTCCATTAATAAGTTGCGGGGGTGCTATACGCCATCCACCCGACTTCCCCCATAAATATAGATCTACTCACCTTGATCCTTGCTTGCTGAAGTCAAAGCGCTTCGTCGTCTCGGAATCCACGCGGAGGTACCTACAACAAATACACAATCGCAAATGCGTATTAATTGTTAGTTATATGTATGCCCTAGAGGCCATTACTGTACATATGATGTATATTGTAATGGATACTTGGACATATATAGGGAGGACTTTCTTGCTCGACATGATAGTATGCTATCTGGTTGCACTTTATCTTAACATGTACTCTGATTGTCTCTATGTTACATGTTGATAAAGCCCTTAGGATATGTACTCGACTACTGCGACTATGATGAGATCATACTAGTAGGGCATCGATATACCAGAGTAGACTAGCGTATCCGCTTCTTGACCTATATGATGGGCGATGGATGGTCCCATATCCATTGGTGTTTGACATCAGAGAAGGTATACGGGTGCTCAGTGGAGAATGGGTACACTGAATGGACTCGCCGAGAACTCCCAGATGGTATTATACACCACGTCATATAGCAGTTCTCTGGTGACACTGGTACAGGTTAGTCTGTAGATCCGAGATCATCATAAAGTCTTGTGTGATTCCCACTGTGCTTTGATTTCCATCATACAACATCCAAGAGGGCTTGCAAAAAGGTGGCTTTTGGGTATAGTCCCGAATCACATGGAGGCAATGAGCGATAGGAGGGGATTCGTCTCTCCCGGTATAGGGAGTTGATGTTGCGCTGTGTTCGATTGGCTATAACTAGAAATCCCTGGCCAGGGCTGCTGAGATTTACTGGTAAGTGTTATCAGTAGTTTCTCGAACTGTTATAGACCTCATATCAACAAGACTTATCAAGCTACTAGGGTCTGACGTTTACTACCCCTAGACGAGATAAGCTGTTGGAGATAGTGCCCTCAGAGTCAATTATTGGATCACAGGCACGTGATTGCAATGATTGAGTGAGGACCTATTCCGGTAGGACAGTCTTACTCAAGATGATAGTATGCTATCTGGTTTACCTTTATCATCGTATACTGCTTCAGGTGACCTTACAGGTCACTATTACACGTCGATAGAGCCTTTAGGATTCTTTCTTGACGACCAGCAGTATGATGGCGATCATATACGTGGGAGCTGAGGTTTATAAGCACATCCTTAAAGGTCCCTAGTCGTGGGAGTTTCGTGACAGGGCATCGATACTCCAGAGTAGACTAATGTATACAGTCGAGACCCCGACGAGGGGCGGTGGCCAGTCTCACAAGCCACTGGTGTCAGTTGGTTCACCTAAGATGTATACAGGTGCTCATTGGGTTATGAGTACACCGGACAGGACTCGCCGGGAATATGCTAGTTGGTCTTATACCAGACGTCAGATAGCAGTTCCCTGGTGACATGTGTACAGGTTAGTTCATTGACCTGAGATCGTCATTTGTCTCGTGTGAGTTCCCACTGTACTTTGATTACTTCCCTACCACGCTCAAAGGAGACGTGCAAACAGGTTTTAGTTGGGTACAGTCCCGAGCCACATGGAGGTAGTGAGCGGATCTGCAGGGGTTCGCCTCTCCCGGTATTGGGGGTGGGGTCGCGCTGTGTCTAGGAGAGCCATTACATGAAGTCCTTAGCCAAGGCAGGAGATTTACCAGTAGGTATTCCAGTAGTATCTCAGGGTGTTCTGGGCTACACTCCGACATGACTTGTACCGCTTTTGGGGGTCTGACTTTTACCAACCCCCTACGCCCGCCATGCAATGCTCATAGACGAACGGACCGGACTGTACGGATATTGTCACTAACAGGCTCAGTAGGGTGTCAGGATGAGTTCGCTCATCGATGTCCCTTTTGGTCAATAACTGGTAGCCCGTTACGTATGGCTAATACCTCTGATGTGCTAGTGGTTAAATCCACAGCCAAAGTATTGACGAGTCTTTAGAGTCCCCCACAGACTGTTTTCTCAAGTTTCCGGCGAAACGTTGTAGAGACCGTATAGAGATATAGTAGGGTTCGATCATATATGTGCGGTATTGCACGGATCATGATCGGACGGATAATACTAGCGGGTTTTGGTTTAAGCCGGATCCTAGTATTGTACAGTGTAGATTTTGTCTCATTGCATTTGTATTCGGTCGGAATACAAATGCGGGTATGTATATACAGTCGCGGGGTTTTCCTGTAATTTATTACGGGATCGTTTTTCTGAAGTTTCCAGTTTGCATTCCGTTTCGGCCAATTTCCTTTGTTTCCTTTCTTTGGCTGAAATTTGGTGGAGGGGGTTATTTGCAATTGTGCATTTAAAAAGGTGAAGAATTTTTATGGCACATGATAGTTTCATGATGATTCTACAACCATTTGACTTCATCATTGCTTGACTTTGCTTGATGGTGATGGGATATGATTAGGTTTTGGAGTGAGCTTTAGTTGTGATGATTATTCCTCATCATCACATCTTTTCTCTTGCTTGCATTATTGTTCCCTTTCCTTGACTTTTCTCCCTCCTCTCTTTCCTTTTTTGCAAGGGGCCGGCCATTCAAGGGGCTGTCCAATTTTGAGAGTGGGATATGACTCTCATGAGCTTGCACAAAAATTCCCTTCTTGTTCATCTAAAAAGTATATCTCCTTTCCACTTCCAATATGGCAACTTCTTTAAACCCCTAGAGACAAATGGTTTCTACACTTCATCTACAGTATTCTTGGGCACGTCGACTTGCTAACTTTGTGCTCGAGTTGCCTCGGTCCAGAGGTGGGAGCCCGTAAAAGAACCCGGCGATGTGGTGGCCTTCCGACGAAGAGATGAAGACCGGAGATTCCGCGGGGAGATCGGGACGACGACGAGAAGACCGAAGGACACGGATCGCTCGGTATATCTCTCTACCCGTTCTCTTGTTTGCTAGTAGTAAGTTAATGGCCCGATCCCGGTTTTCAGTGCGCGGTGGTGCCGGTTTACAAGTTCTGTAAAAGTATCGTTTCCGCATTTTGGCCTCGTTCAGACGGCCGGGGCGCTGACGTGCACTTATACTTGTATCAGAGACATGCCATTAACCTAGTCTAGCTTGCTCTAACGTGTTCACAAGTTCGATCGAATGAATTTCCAAAAACCACATTTTCCATGCATCAGTTTCTGTCGAATTTTTCCAGTCGTCAAAAAATTATTTGGTACATTGGAAAATTACGTGCAGGGCTTTTTGAGAATTCTGTGAAAATTTGGTCGGCTGATATTACAGTAGCGCGGCGGATCAGCGGCCAAATCCATTTTTGGGCCGCGGATCCGCCGCCGTTTTGTGTCGAAACTGCACCAAATTTTTATAGTGAGCTTCTGACATGGAAATAGGGTTTCTGGTATATTCTTTTTGGGCCCAGATTATTTTTGAGTACTACAGTTGTGCTTGGGGCCCACTTCGGGAAATTTAGTCAATCGAAAATTTTAAACATGTTGGTTCACAGTATTTACATTATATCTGCGACCGTGAATGTCACTTGATCGGTAAATCCTGTCTAACTGCTATAGCCCTTTTAGACGGATTTGCGAACG
Organism: Agapanthus africanus; assembly: GCA_030015575.1. Taxonomy (NCBI): domain Eukaryota; kingdom Viridiplantae; phylum Streptophyta; class Magnoliopsida; order Asparagales; family Amaryllidaceae; genus Agapanthus; species Agapanthus africanus. The sequence continues at coordinate 403,705,336 of CM057337.1, read as the reverse complement.
TGACATTCACGTTGATGTTCTGTGTTCTGCTGTGATGTTGCGGATTTGTCGTGGTGGATAGCCTGGATGCAATGGTAGTTCAGTTTGGTTTATTATATACATTTGATATTACGGGGCGAGCGTCTGACATGTGGACTGCCGTCACTGCCTGTTTGTATATTATTCTTTTGGGGCACGACCGGGCTGAGGTCGATACACCCGTTGTATGTATATTTTACTTTCTATACTAGGATTACCCCACGGAGGGGTGCACAGATAGCCGGGTTCTAGAGGGCAACGGGCCCGCATCTCATGGCGTTGAGACGGAGGGGGCTTCACTCTAGAATTGGCGGGCTATTCGCCGCACTCGTAGGGGGTACAAGTTGACCCAAGGAGGGGTGCCTAAGTTACCGGATTCCGTAAAGTGCTGGGTGGTCCATTCACATTGTTGAAGGGGGCTGCCTCGCTTCAGGTTTTGGCGGGTAACTTGCCGCGCCCGTAGGGGTCTAGGATTTCATTGCACAGGCTATCCACATGACCAGAGGAACGTCGGGTTTCAGTAGCGGCTCTATGAAACCCGGGGATCCCGGATATCTGTATTGTTCTGTGATGCTTATTACATTTCTGTGATGTTGCATTTTATCACGCCTTGAGCGAATATTTTATATTGATATATATACTAGTAGATGTTGTATATGTTTTGCATCCGCGCTTGTTTAGTCCCCGCTCTGTCGTTAGTTAAGTAATCTAACGGGTAATGACGGGACCCAGTGGCGAATGCGGATGGCATATACGTACATCATTATTTTCGTTATTTATTGGTGTGATCAATTGATGGGACTGCATTGATTCGGATCAATACAAGCTAAACAAACCTATTCTTATGTTGTTGGAACAATTTTTCAAAAAGATGTTATTGCAAGGACGTTCTCTTTTGCTTTGCACAGTGGTATTCGGTTATGAATATCCAGCACCTCAGTCGACGAGGCAAGGGCCGAGATCCCTTCACCGGGAGTGACCCCTTGGACAGAAGTTTGCGTCAGGGCAATAACTTCACTATAGTCGATTATTTTTGCTTTGCATCGTGGTATTCAGTTGGAATATCCTGCACCTCATTCTATGGGGAAAGAGCCGAGATCCCTTCACCGGGAGTGACCTCTTTAGCAAAGGTTTTCGCCACTATATTTTTATAAAGCTATCCAGTTCTTTCAACGATATCAAGTTCATTACGTTAAAGGATTTTCGCCAAAAACCATTCGTAGCCCTCCGTCATTTCAGAGAGGTAGCACTTAGTATTCATGATATGTATGTTGGCCTTCGTCAAGGTATAGTGTATGGTAGCTATTTGTTACTTTTCCGCAGCGTAGATAGATGCGTTGGTTTGGGATAGTCGTACTACTATTTTGGCCTTCATCAAGGGTATGTACCGGTGGGTTCAAATTAACCTGGATAATGACGGGTAGAACTTGAGATGTGACTTATGATATGTTGGCCTTCATCAAGGTCATAAGATTATGGGGTAAAAATCACATCGGGAGTTTATAAAGAAACTGAAACTTGCCAGATATGCGCATACCTTCTAGAGTGTGATAACGTGAGTGGATTCTATCACATTATCATGCGATGATAGTTGGACCCCGATTCCCACAGATGAGTTGGTTTACTACTCGGGTGATCCCGACTAATTATTCTTTCAGATTTGGAGGAGAATCTGACGGTACAATCGGAGGTTTCCTGATTAGATAAATTAGTAACCATTCTGATCTAAGTTAGAGTGCACGCTGAGTGTTTCTTTTCTCTCTCTTTGGCAGCGACCATGGCCCGACCCTTGACTATTGTCACGTCCCGAAAGTACGGAATATGACCGGCACTTAAACTACGAACGTCTCGAGGCGTACGTAATCTAAGTAAGCCGAAAACCCAGAATCCAAACCAAGAAAACTAATAGAGTGAAGGAAAACCAATTTAAAACGAGTAGTTTCAATAGCATAAGCCGAATTATGCGGTTTTTAAAACATCAAAAATTTACTGAAAATTTCGGCAGAGTCTCCTTTGTAAATACTGGCCCCCAAATGGGATACAACATGAATAGTTTACGAAATCAATAACAAGGCATCCCCAAGCGGGAGCTAGCTCTTCGTCAATCGACGGTCACAACCACACAAGCAATATAATATACAACGCCAAGGGCGAGGATCAAAATTCAAAAGGAAACTCAAAACCACAAGAAAACCACAGAAATACAACGCGCGACTCTAAGGTCGAAAGAATAAACATCACTGGTCTCTATCTCAAATAAATACATGTTTGGTTGATGGAATTTACTAGATACAACGGCATAATATTATACAAGGTAATATGATGGGTACGATAAAAGAAAAACCCACCTACTAGCAAGTCACCCGAATGAAACTGAGCCCGCAAAGCCGTAATTAAACCTGTACGGCAAAACCTGCAAGAAACTGGGGCACAACGGGGGTGAGTTGCCAACTCGTGAATAGAAAAACATCTATGCACAGAAATCGCATAAATAACGCAATCCTAGGTCAATGATCATAATATATCCTCAAAAAAATGTATATAACATGCAGCCTATAACAATGGCTAGGGTAAATATCTAACCCGAGTGTAAACTCATGTGCCCATGTCAGTGCCTCAGATAGCAATATATTATATGAATGAGGTATGCATGCATGAAAACAGAATACATGTAAATGAAGAAACTGTTTCATAAATTAGTGAGATTTCCTTCGTATTTTTAAACTGAGGTATCATAAATGAAATCAGTATCCACAGTGTCTAGCATCGACACAAAACATAAATCTCACTGTCTCAAAATATCAATGTCTCAATCTCAGTATCTAGAGCGCCGTCAGTCCAGACCGGCCCCTACCATCCATCTCAAGACCACGACGGTATCCTCCGGATATCCGACGCGTCGGGTAATATCACCGGTCGGTAGTGCTCCCCTGCCGGGCTCAACGTCAACACCACATTCCTCTTGCCCCGGGGTACCGCACCGGGCCCACCATGTACCCGAAACGGTTCCTCCACTCCTCGAATCGGGTCTCGAAATCCATCAACAAACTCATGGTGGACGACTCATACATCATGGGAAAACCGCACTTTTTATTTTAAAAGAGAGAAAATGTTTATTTATGTTTTTGCGGTTTTCCTCCAAATCCAGAAAATCTCATGGAAATCCGAATCCAAACCTCAATAACACGTAAAATAGTGAATATATGCATGAGAATCCATGAATGCGGCATAACAATGAATAACAGTATGCATGAAGTAGCAGGTAATAACAACAATGTCTAAACTAACATATAAGGCAAGTACGCTATGTCAAGCAATAATATTTTCTAAGGTGTACGTGACATGGCAATTACCGATGAAGATGTGTGTGAGCCGGCAAGTAAGTGTACGTGGTACATACGCATCATCGGTAATGGTGCTGGTGTCCTAACAGCATGGTATCAATAATAGAGTATGAAACATAATATAAGCATGCGATGCGAAGCGAACCACAATAATGAGCGGGAGCTGAATACTAGACGCAACTATAACTAATCTGCACTAATCTAATATAAGTCCTACAAATGGTGCCTTTTGAAATAACACGAATCATGGGGTTTTGAAAGTAGGGGCTACGGTGTTTTTATGAAAAAAATACGTCTTTTGAAATATCCGTAGGATCCCTTTGGCTGTCTTTTAAAATACCCACGATTCGTTAGTTTTTGAAATAGGTAAGAATCGAATCTAATCAAACAACTAAACTAAACTAAAGGGCTAAGCTAACAGGCTGGACTACAGGTAAGGAAACCGCCTAACATCTGAGTCGATACATATACATACCTGTATATATATTAGTCGATGATCCCGCCTCAATAGTATCATATCCGATACCATATCTATAATCAGATATCCCAAGTCAAGAGTGCGGATCAATCATCAAGATACAGCTCGTACGTATATCCGTCGTACGGCATCCCCAATTCTGGGTACGGGTCAATATCACATTCATCATACTATTCATCTGGTATCCTTTTTATCAAATATCATGATCGGGGTACTGATCTACGTCTAGTACAATACTGATACCGCCTAAGTATGCATGCACGTGTGTGAAACCTTACGTCAAGGACCCGCTACAACGTCATGTCGTATCTCGAATACGAACCCTACTATATCACCGATCTCACGGCCTCAAATCAAATCTCATCGACTCAGCTCAATCCCAAGTATCATCCTCAACTCCGTATGCGAACACATAGTCCCATACCCATGTGAACCCATAACTATAAAGAATCCCATGAGCACATATCAATAGGAATGTATGCAAGTATGTATGTGTGTATGTGTAGCGCAACACTACCCTAGGGTTCGCAACACTAAAGTACTCCAACACACCAATATCCATCCTAAGTATCGTTATTAATCCCAAATAACATATAATAACTGTTGGTGTGTATACGCATCCGTATACACCACCACGGACTGCGGGGGTGCTATACGCCATCCACCCGACTTCTCCCCGTAGATATAAATCTACTCACTTGGTCCTCGCTAGCCGGTGCCGACGTCGCTATGCGCTTGGTTGTCGTCTCGAAGTTCACATGGGGTACCTACATATCATAACGCATCGTGTTGTATTAAAATCCGACTCATGACCAAAACGACACGTGAATCCCACATAGGTCAAAACCTATGGTTGCTCTCTCTCAAATCAACCCAAAACCCTCGACGTCGGCGTACAAATGCCGAGTGATCGAGAAAAACTCAACGTATAAATCGTAGTTCCCAAAACTCACTAATTATAATGTAAAACAGGGTTTAAATCATCAAAACATTAAAATAAATCAAATTGATTTATTTCCGAAAACCTAGAAAGCACTAAATTTTCGTTTTAATTTGAAACTTGATGTTTTAACAAATCTAATGACCCTAATATCCACTAAATATCATAACTAAGTCATATAAACCATTAATAGATTTTATCCTCATCAATTTTCATTGAATCCAAAGTTCTAGTTTGCAAACTATCCAATTTTAACATTTTAAAAGCAACAATTTGTAAACTAGTAACTAGATTAGTTTTAGCATTCCATTAACATGTTGATCTCCTCATTAAAACCATAATAAATTTATAAAAACCCTAACTAGATTTTAAATTTCACATTTTCAATAATTTCTAAAAACCTAGTTTACAAAAAAAAAGCTTAATTTGGACATTTTACATCTAACAATTTACATATTGGCAATTAGATTAGGTTTTGCATGTCTTAAGATCTTCACTACTCCACACAACCATAATCCAAATACTCTAAACCCTAACTTTAGATTAACCCTTCACTTGAAAACCAAACTTTAAAATTAAACCATATTTAAACTTCTAGTTAGCTAGATTGAAGTAATTAGACAACATTTTGACTAAAGGGTTAAGATTATACCTCACAATATCAAGAGATCCAACATGAATCTAGCCTCCCAAACTTGCTTCTTTTCACCAATATCCATACAAATATAGCCAAGGAAAAATGGGTAAGGGTTGGATTTTGAAATTAGTGAGCTTTTATTTGATTTTTCATGGAATTTTTGTGAACTTTGGAGAAGAAATGAGATGGGGAAATGAGAGAAGGGGGGCTGCTGAATTTCTGCAGCAGTGAGGAGGTGAGAGAGAGTATGGTTTTGGGTGTGGGTGAGAGAAAAGTCCAAGCAAGGAACCATACATCGAGTATAAAGACCCATGCTTATGTTTAACACCAATTTCTTTTCTTTTGTTGCTTTAATGTGTGAAATGGGAGGCCCATGAATGTCGGGCTGATCAAGGGGGGCCGGCCAAGCATGTAGTGGAAATGGGTGTGGGTTTTGTTTAGGTGAGAAAAAGAGATAAGTGTAGTAACCCACTCCATTACACTAATTTCACCGAAAAAAGCCTTTTTCTTCAATAATTTCTAAACCGTTTTGGCAAACGATTTCGTTTCAAAAACCACATGATAAAATTTTATTTAATATTTTATGATGCACAAAATTTGTTTCAACTCATTCCAATTTGTAATTTTCCCTAATTAAATATATTAGTGACGGCTTAAATAATAATAAAATAATATTTTTTTCAGAAAATTTGAAATTTCACCAGCGGCTCAATAAACACCAAATAATAGCAATTACATAGCTAGAATATGTATATTTAATTTTTATAATAAGATATTTGTATTTTGACTTTTTACAGAAAACCCCCTTATTTTACCGATTTTTTTGAAATTTCACCGAAACGATTTTCAAAGCGTTACAATCTTCCCCCCTTAAAGAAATTCAGTCCCCGAATTTAAATTAAAAATCCCCTCCCAAATACTAAAATATTTCAGCCAAAATCATCAAATCGGCGGGGCTCCGAAATCATAAATACATAAACACATCACAGCGCAATGCATGCGCATGAGTAATGAGTAGATAACTCGAAATCAAAACTCCGTCAAGCATCCCGCAATCATCGGAGTCAAGGTGAAGACACGAATGCCAAATCTCAAGCAAGACCGATATGCTATAAATCGGAACTATACATGCAAATATCAGGAGGAAATGCATGCCAAATCCTTTAAGTTGCTGTGCAATGCACATAACACTGCACAGTGGCGGACGTCTATCATAAGAAAATAACTATATACATATATACCTTTGTTTGAAATGTACGTTCCGCCGTTTTGGAAACAATTTAGAAGGGTCTCCTTGTTTTAAACATTTCGTGTCATATCAGACACGTAGGTAAATACTGAGGCTATAGCTCGCTTTTTGGAAATCCTTTCAATAACTATCAATGCATGCAAAATATATTCAGGTACTGTCCTCTGACTAGTCCTGCTAAGTACGAAAACACATAGCAATATCATAAAAACGTACTACTCCATAAGAAATCAATCCCAAAATATGCATATGAATACTACGTGCGTCTGGTGCGCACGGAAATCAAAATCCATGAATGTGCCATACATGCGCACAGAAACAACATCTAAGTGCATCGGGTGTGCACGAAACATCTGTCGTAGGCAACGTGTGTGCTAGACAGCAAAATTAGGTGCATCTGACATGCACGAAAATCTCGATTGAGTGCATCTGGTGTGTACCACAATCGCATATCAAAACATGCGCTCAACATGCGCGAAAATCCAAAGCCAGGTGCATCCATCATGCACGAAATCATGAAATCCAATATCAAGCGCCGGACATGCACAAAATCAAATCAGGTGCATAAGGTGCACAAAACAATATTGAATATCACAATCGAAATCGAAGTCCAGTGTATCCATGTGCACAAAATACATGTCACTGCACTGCAAGCATATATAAACTATACAGAGTGCAGGAACCAAATCGTGTGCGTGCATACGCACAAAATCAACTCAAATGTCTAAAACCGTAAAATCACAAACATGTGAAACCAAAGCACGAAAACGATATCAAGTGCAACACTGTGCAAAGATCATAAATCCTCAATCATCAAAATCAAATCCTGCGAATAAATCACCCAAAACATCGAAATCAATAATGGCGGAATAGTACCGCTCAAGCACATACTCCAAGAATCTCTGGCCAATTGTCATGGTCACTCATAGCATGTCTCATCGACGAACCTGAATTCCGGCCTGCTGGTGTGCGTAACATGACCACTCCTGGGTCCAAGTCTCCTCGTAAATCATTCCAGAAAGGTCCTGTCGAAACCTCTCCCAAATCTCGTCTCTGCCGAACTGTCCGGAAGTCATCGTCCCTTACTAGATCTGTTCTCGTTCCGGAACGGCTACATACTCATCGCAACTCCTTCTGGAAGGTAAGTCCAAGTACCATGCCTCGGCATGCGCATCGCATCTCTGATGTCGGCGGAGTGGAATGTCATCTCATCTAGATCTGGTACGAACCTCCTACTTCACTGTTCTCTAATGTCGTCTGCTTTGGACTCGTCTCGTCGTGGCTGCATGGACTGAGCTCCAATGACTATCCTCGTATCTGGAGTCTCCTAAGAAATGCATCTCACCATCTAGCATCCGAATTAAGTCGAGCCATCCGATCGAGTCGTCGAAACCTCATAATCACCCAAGAGCTCAACATCTTGGGTACAGTATAATAGTATCGAGTACATACTGTTGGAGATAGTGCCCTCAGAGTCAATTATTGGATCACAGGCACGTGATTGCAATGATTGAGGGAGGACCTATCCCGGTACAACAGTCTTACTCGAGATGATAGTATGCTATCTGGTTTACCTTTATCATCGTGTACTGCTTTAGGTGACCTGACAGGTCGCTATTACACGTTGATAGAGCCCCTAGGATTCTTGCTTGACCACCAGCAGTATGAGGGCGATCATATAAGTGGGAGCTGGTAGTTTTTAAGCACATCCTTAAATGGTCCCTAGTCGTGGGAGTTTCGAGACAGGGCATCGATACTCCAGAGTAGACTAGTGTATACAGTCGAGACCCCGACGAGGGGCGGTGGCCGGTCTCACAAGCCACTGGTGTCTGTTGGTTCACCTAAGATGTATACAGGTGCTCATTGGGTTATGAGTACACCGGACCGGACTCGCCAGGAACATGCTAGTTGGTCTTATACCTGACGTCAGATAGCAGTTCCCAGGTGACATGTGTACAGGTTAGTTCATCGACCAGGGGATCGTCATTTGTCTCGTGTGAGTTCCCACTGTGCTTTGATTACTACCCTACCACGGCTCAAAGGAGTCGTGCAAACAGGTTTTAGTTGGGTACAGTCCCGAGCCACATGGAGGCAGTGAGCGGATCTTCGGGGGTTCGTCTCTCCCGGTATTGGGGGTGAGGTCGCGCTGTGTCTAGGAGAGCCATTACACGAAGTCCTTGGCCAAGGCAGGAGATTTACTGGTAGGTATTCCAGTAGTATCTCAGGGTGTTCTGGGCTACACTCCGACACGACTTGTACCGCTTTTGGGGGTCTGACTTTTACCCACCCCTAGGCCCGACATGCGATGCTCATAGACGAACGGACCGGACTGTACGGATATTGTCACTGACAGGCTCAGTAGGGTGTCAGGATGAGTTCGCTCATCGACGTCCCTTTTGGTCAATAGCTGGTGGCCCGTTACGTATTGGCTTATACCTCTGACGTGCTAGTGGTTAAATCCACAGCCATAGTATTGACGAGTCTTTAGAGTCCACCACACTTTCAGTTACTCAGCTTTCGGGCGAAACGCTGTAGAGGCCGTATGGAGATATGGCAGGGTCCGATCAGATACGTGCGGTATTGCACGGATCAGGATCGGGCAATTTGTACTAGTAGCCGTATAGGTATATGGCAGGGTTCGATCAGATACGTGCGGTATTGCACGGATGGTGATCGGACGGTTTTTTACTAGCCGGCTTTGGCTTAAGCCGGATCTTAGTATTTGATAGTGTAGTTTTGTCTCTTTACATTTGTATTTCGGTCGAAATACAAATGCGGGTGTGTATGCACAGTATCGGGGTTTTTCCTGTAATTTATTATGGGACCAGTTTTCTGGGGTTGCCAGTTTGCATTCCGTTCCGGCCGGTTTTCACTTTTTCCTTCCCGGTCGGACTTTTCGTTGGAGGGTGTTAATTGCAAGTTTGCAATTAACATTTTGTTGAGGGGGTTTCTTGCAAAAGGTTTGTTTATGATATCATCTTTGCTATTGATGCATTTATTATGATTAGAGAGGGTATGGGTTTTTGTTTTTGTGTTGGAAATTGTTTTATTGATGGGCCGGCCACTGTGGGTATGGAGTGGGTTTTAAATTGTATAGTGGTTTAATTTCCATCATGCTCTTTTTTTGGTGGACCCCCCTTCCATGTGTGTGTGCAGTGAAGAATTTCTCTTCTTCTCCTTTGGATTATTTCTTGCACACAATTTACTTGTTTTTCCTGTGAGATAAAATGAGAGATTGCTTCATGATTTTCCAGTGAGCACTAAAATGCCCTGGCCGAGCTCATTTCTTTGTCTGCTCCATTTATCTAGCAAGTTAAATGGAAAATTCTTTTGCACAAATTCCTCCATCATGGCAACTATACAAAACCCCAAAGAGACAACGATTCTACATTATTCTACAGCAAATCTTGGGCGCGTCGGCTAGCCAACTTCGCGCCCGAGTTGCCTCGGTATAGAGGTGGGAGCCCGTAAAAGAATCCGGCTACGTGGTGCCCTTCCGGCGAGGAGATGGAGACCGGACATTCCGCAGGAGATCGGGACGACGACGAGAAGATCGGAGGACTCGGATCACTCGGTATATCTCTTCCCCCATCTTCTTGTTAGCTTAGACTTGTTAATGGTTACGATCCGGGTGTTTAGTGCGCGGTGGTGCCGGTTTGCTAAGTCCGCAAAAATTAAAGTTTATCACCGTTTCCGCATTTGGCCGTCGGATTGACGGCCGGGGCGCCGCCGTGCACTTACAGTGGTATAAGAGCCTCGCCATTAACTTCGTCTAGCTTCGTTTGATGTGTTTTGCATTTCCGATCGACCAAAATTCCAAAATCCATATTTTAGCTTGCATCAGTTTTCTGTTGAAATTTTTCTTGCTCCAAAAATTTTTCAGGTGACAGAAAAGTGATCTACCAAACGATATAAGAATTCTGCAAAAATACGATAAAGTGATTCCTCTGTCAAAGCGCGGAACCGCGGCGAAAACCCCTATTGGGCCGCGGTTCCGCCGCACTGTAGCGAGATCAATTTATCATATTTCTTCAGTTTCTTTCTGGGCTTATTTTGAGGGTTTTGGAATATTTAATTTGGGCCAAGAATTTCTGTGTGTGCTGCAGTATTGGTTTGGGGCCCACTTGTTAATTTTTGGTCAATCGGAAAATTTTAAACACATTTTTCACAGTATTTACATTATATCTGCGACCGTGAATGTCACTCGATCGGTAAATCCGGTCTAACTGCTATAGCCCGGTTAGACGGATTTGCGAACGTGACTTTCACGTTGATGTTCTGTGTTTATGCTGTGATGTTGCGGATCGGTCGTGGGGGATAGCCTGGATGCAATGCTAGTACAGTTTTGTTGTATTATGTACATTTGTTGTTGCGGGGCGAGCATCCGACATGTGGACTGCCGTCACTGCCTGTTTGTATTATTCTTTTGGGGCATGACCAGGTTGCGGTCGATGTACCCGTTGTATGTATATTTTACTTTCTGTACTAGGATTACCCCGCGGAGGGGTGCACGGATAGCCGGGTTCTAGAAGGCAACAAGCCCGCATCTCATGGCATTGGGACGGAGGGGGCTTCACTCCAGGATTGGCTGGCTATTCGCCGCACTCGTAGGGGGTATAGGATTTCATTGCACAGGCTATCCACACGACCAGGGGAACGTCGGGTTTCAGTAGTGGCTCTGTGAAACCCGGGGATCCCAGATATCTGTATTGTTCTGTGATGCCGTACATTTTCTGTGATGTTGCATTTTATTCACGCCTTGAGCGAAATACTATATATTGGTATATATATTAGTAGATGTTGTATATGCTTTTCATCCGCGCTAGTCCAGTCCCCGCTCTGCCGTTAGTTAGCTAACCTAACGGGTGATGACGGGACCCAGTGGCGAATGCGGATGGCATATACGTACGTCAGTATATTTTCGTTCTTTGTGGTGTGATCAATTGATGGGACTGCGTTGATTCGGATCAATGCAAGATAAACAAACCTATTCTGATGTTGTTGGAACACTTTTCAAAAGGCTGTTATTGCAAGGACGTTCACTTTTGTTTTGCATCGTGGTATTCATTTGGAATATCCTGCTCCTCAGTCGACGAGGCAAGAGCCGAGATCCCTTCACCGGGAGTGACCCCTTGGACAGAAGTTTGCGTCAGGGCATTAACTTCACTATAGCCGATTACTTTTGCTTTGCATCGTGGTATTCATTTGGAATATCCTGCACCCCATTCTACGGGGAAAGAGCCGAGATCCCTTCACCGGGAGTGACCTCTTTAGTAAAAGTTTTCGTCACTATATTTTCTAAAAAGCTATCCGTTCCTTCAACGATATCAAGTTCATTACGTTAAAGGTTTTCGCCAGAAACCATTCATAGCCCTCCGTCGTTTCATATGGGTAGTCAATAGTATTCAAGCTGTGTTTGTTGGCCAAAGTCAAGGCACAGTGTTTGGTAGCTGTTGGTTATTCATATGCAGCATAGATAGATGCGTTGGTTTGGGGCAGTCGTATAGCCTTGTTGGCCAAAGTCAAGCGCTTGTACGGGTGGGCTCAAATTAACCTGGAGAATGACGGGCAGAACTTGACATGTGACTTATGATTTGTTGGCCAAAGTCAAGGTCATAAGAGCATGGGGTAGAAATCACATCGGGAGTTTCAAAAGAACTGAAACTTGCCAGATATGCGCATACCTTCTGGAGTGTGATACCGTGAGCGGATTCCGTCACGTTATCATGCGATGATAGTTGGATCCCGATTCCCACTGATGAGTTGGTTTACTCCTCGGGTGACCCCGACTAATTCTTCTTTCAGGTTTGGAGGAGAATTTAAGGTACAGTGGGAGGTTTCCAGATTAGACAAATTGGTAACCATTCTGATCTAGGATAGAGTGCACGCTGAGTGTTTCTTTTCTCTCTCTCTCTGGCAGCGACCATTGACCCGACCCTAAGACTATGACCCAGAGACCAAGTTAACCGAACCTTCTTTACACCGGCTTTTGGATTGTCAAAGTTGCAGACCTCATTGCCACTCCTACTTTTACCCTTTTCTCCAGGACACCCCGTATTACTGCGAACGTCCACTTCCATTGGACAAAGCCATCGTATGGTTAGATACGAACTCGAAGGAATTCGAGGATGGTTTCCGGTTCTGGAGAAAACGGATAGGATTATTCAGTTGTCTTTTCCTTCTACCTTCTCTCAGGTTGCGAGTACTCCTTGGTTTAGGAGATAGTACACCTATTATGCAAATTGGGTAGTCTTCTTCCAAACCTTAGGCTGGTGCCGAACGGTGGGGAATGAAGAAAACCAATTAGCATAACGATGGTGTGCAGAAGGTATTAAGTTAAGACAAAGTAAGGGATTAGTAAGAGGGCAAAGTAAATTGCGACTGATATTCACGACCAAACCAAGTATTTCTTCGCCAATCCTAAATCACCTTTGTATTTCTCCAGGACACTCCGTATCACTACGAAGATCCACAGTTTATTGGATACTCCATCGTATGGTTATATACGAACTCGAAAGGAACTTGTTCCAGTTCGGGGATGGATTCTGGTCCAGGAGAAATAGGAATAAGGTTTATTCAGTTGTCTTTTATCTTCACCTTCTCTCGCATTACGAGTGCTCCTAGGACTAGGACAGTACACCCATTATGCTTATTGGATAGTCTTCTTCCAAACCATAGGCTGGTGCCGAACGGTAGGGAAGGAAGAAAACCAATTGGCCTAAAGGGGTGTGCAGAAGGTAATGACTAAAGACATATAAAGGGATTTGGAGAGGTGGCAAAGAAATATACGGTTACAGTTGTGAATCTGGATAATGGAAGAGGCATTACTAGGAATACCAGAATACCCCATCGAAACATTTCAATGTTCAACTGTGTACTGTTAAAAGAAAACTGATTTCCCGATTAGACACTTGCTCCAGGGTATGTATTTACCAGGTTTGATTCTCACATCTGTATGGTTTTACAGATGATGAGTGGGAGTAAGTTATTGGGAATAGGGTGATCATCCTCATTATATCGGGATTCGTTGTAATCGGTGATATTTGAGGAGATCATCTGGGCTGTTTGCCGGTCGGCAAATATTTGGTTTTGAATATCCGCTGTTGTGCACCAATTTCAAATTGATATATCTGTACGTCTATTTTCATAGAGTGAGATATACCTTTTGATATTATGTCGATGACATTTACCTATATCAGTGGATGGTTAGGTAAGGAGCATTAAACAGCGGTGTAATTCTTCTTAACCATAAGTACAGTTTTCAACCTACGACACACAGTGAAAGAGTTGTTAGACTCAGCGGACTTATACAGAGTATTGTATGTTGTCCAGTGTCCATTAGGACAAAAGGGGTTGGTCCTCATACTATATTCTGTTTACTTTTAACTTCTCTAGTTCTTAGACATGTATTTCGTAGAAACACAGGGTCTAAGTTTTGAGGAGTTATAGGTATTTGAATAGAGTAGAGAACCAGGTGTAGCAAGTATCGGGATTCTTCAAAGTAATCGAAGATGTAGATACTTGTGTATGGTATTCAGTTGATAGTAATGATAAAGAGAAATTGCTTCTCTTTCAGGTTACTCATAATTGGAAGCATTCCTAAGTTGAGTAACGCTGATCGGCCTCTCTCCATTTAGTTGACATGCACTGGAGACAGCTGCATGATTTGAATCTGGTTCAATTAAATCAGTGCCTCTGGTTCTATATTGGATATAGAACAGTTCATATCTTAATGATGTTAAGGTACGGGGAGTTGTCCGGCTTATGATTAAAACCAGACACTGGACAACTCAAGGCACGTTTCTGTAATGGCTGTTTGTGGGTTGACCCAGGCTATGACGAGGGTTGACTTTCTACCATAAGAAAGATCAATAGTGATATTGTTCTTGACTCGCCACAGTTTTAATAAAAATGGATTTTTTCAAAAACAGTAGTGGGAGTATGGTAGAACTGGAAGTGATTCCAGAACCGCAAACGATTACTGAAGATTTGATAAGGAACCTAAAGATTCAATCTGATTTGACATTCCATTGGCCACTCCGCAGATAAGGTGGGTAACTTCAGGCACCCGAGAGGCACTCCGGTAGCCTCAAGGACGGTGACAGGGAAGTTCTTGTTTACCCACACTTGCCATTGTTGTTGTTCCAGGCTGCGAGACCCGGCAGGAGGATGAGTATAGCGTCGTTCTAAACTAGCTTTAGAAGTGCGCGTCTATATGACTCTGCCAGAGGGTTGTCGTAGTCAGTAGGAGCAGCGGAAGCATTGGTGGACATCAGGCTTATGTCTATTTATAGACTAAAGCAGATATAGCGGAGATAGATCATCTATTTCTGATGTGACAATCATGGGTTTGACATCATCAGAATAGGGGATGGATCTGCTGAGAAGGTAGTAGGGTGTGATGTCATGGTATTTGGATGACTTACACAGAATAGGAAAAGAAACTCCTATACTACAATCGGTTATACTTTGGTCGTCACACAGTGGTTTCTCCACAAAGGAAATGGACACAATATCAAACATACTGGTTACTAGATCTATGGTTTTAGATCTAGATTTGGGTGGTCTCCCAATCAGGGTACTTTGACAGCATTCTAAGAGTATTTAGAATGGACGACTCCTGGCACGGTAGTGTACCTGCAGGTGATGGAGTCACCCTCTCTAAAAGTGTCTTATAGACTAAAGGGGAGAGGGATGCGCATGATTGGCAGATCACTTGCTTGGGCAATTGAGTCAATCATGAGATGTCAAGTACCACACCAGATGTTGTTCTTGCACTAGATGCAATAAGTTGACATTGATCCAATCCTGGAGAAACAGTCGGAAGCAGTTTTAGAACATAAGTGGATGTTCTAGGGATATGAAAACGACAGCCTCATTAGGGAGACAGTTATCATTCCAGGCTTCCAAGGTGACATGGACGACAGGGTGATCGTCAGAGTTATAGTTTTCCCTCTAACGAGGGGCAGTATTTTGGACAGGTGATCCAAGGCAATACTGAGGGAGGCATGGCGCAGGATACTGATTAAGTTCAGTTGACGATACAGTCTGAGAAGTTTGGATTTGGAGTTCATTTATGAGCTAGGTCCCATCAGACATCCAGACATTCTAAGACAGGTATTGCTCATTTCGGGAGATGGCTTTCTCCGCGAGCTTGAGATATAGAGAGAGACATAGAAAGAAATTTCAGAGCGGATCCACTCGCTGAGGCTATTCCTCGAACGCAATAGTTTCGCAAACAAGCTTTGTGCGACTGACTAGTAGAGGAATTGGGTGTTCGGTATCACACGGGCTGTGAGTATGCGACATCGCAATAATTAGCCTTGAGTGCAAGTGGGAGATTGTTGGAGATAGTGCCCTCAGAGTCAATTATTGGATCACAGGCACGTGATTGCAATGATTGAGGGAGGACCTATCCCGGTACAACAGTCTTACTCGAGATGATAGTATGCTATCTGGTTTATCTTTATCATCGTGTACTACTTTAGGTGACCTGACAGGTCGCTATTACACGTTGATAGAGCCCCTAGGATTCTTGCTTGACCACCAGCAGTATGAGGGCGATCATATAAGTGGGAGCTGGTAGTTTTTAAGTACATCCTTAAATGGTCCCTAGTCGTGGGAGTTTCGAGACAGGGCATCGATACTCCAGAGTAGACTAGTGTATACAGTCGAGACCCCGACGAGGGGCGGTGGCCGGTCTCACAAGCCACTGGTGTCTGTTGGTTCACCTAAGATGTATACACGTGCTCATTGGGTTATGAGTACACCGGACAGGACTCGCCAGGAACATGCTAGTTGGTCTTATACCTGACGTCAGATAGCAGTTCCCAGGTGACATGTGTACAGGTTAGTTCATCGACCTGGGGATCGTCATTTGTCTCGTGTGAGTTCCCACTGTGCTTTGATTACTACCCTACCACGGCTCAAAGGAGTCGTGCAAACAGGTTTTAGTTGGGTACAGTCCCGAGCCACATGGAGGCAGTGAGCGGATCTTCGGGGGTTCGTCTCTCCCGGTATTGGGGGTGAGGTCGCGCTGTGTCTAGGAGAGCCATTACTCGAAGTCCTAGGCCAAGGCAGGAGATTTACTGTTAGGTATTCCAGTAGTATCTCAGGGTGTTCTGGGCTACACTCCGACACGACTTGTACCGCTTTTGGGGGTCTGACTTTTACCCACCCCTAGGCCCGACATGCGATGCTCATAGGCGAACGGACCGGACTGTACGGATATTGTCACTGACAGGCTCAGTAGGGTGTCAGGATGAGTTCGCTCATCGACGTCCCTTTTGGTCAATAGCTGGTGGCCCGTTACGTATTGGCTTATACCTCTGACGTGCTAGTGGTTAAATCCACAGCCATAGTATTGACGAGTCTTTAGAGTCCACCACACTTTCAGTTACTCAGCTTTCGGGCGAAACGCTGTAGAGGCCGTATGGAGATATGGCAGGGTCCGATCAGATACGTGTGGTATTGCACGGATCAGGATCGGACGATTTGTACTAGTAGCCGTATAGGTATATGGCAGGGTTCGATCAGATACGTGCGGTATTGCACGGATGGTGATCGGACGGTTTTTTACTAGCTGGCTTTGGCTTAAGCCGGATCTTAGTATTTGATAGTGTAGTTTTGTCTCTTTACATTTGTATTTCGGTCGAAATACAAATATGGGTGTGTATGAACAGTATCGGGGTTTTTCCTGTAATTTATTATGGGACCAGTTTTCTGGGGTTGCCAGTTTGCATTCCGTTCCGGCCGGTTTTCTCTTTTTCCTTCCCGGTCGGACTTTTCGTTGGAGGGTGTTAATTGCAAGTTTGCAATTAACATTTTGTTGAGGGGGTTTCTTGCAAAAGGTTTGTTTATGATATCATCTTTGCTATTGATGCATTTATTATGATTAGAGAGGGTATGGGTTTTTGTTTTTGTGTTGGAAATTGTTTTATTGATGGGCCGGCCACTGTGGGTATGGAGTGGGTTTTAAATTGTATAGTGGTTTAATTTCCATCATGCTCTTTTTTTGGTGGACCCCCCCTCCATGTGTGTGTGTAGTGAAGAATTTCTCTTCTTCTCCTTTGGATTATTTCTTGCACACAATTTACTTGTTTTTCCTGTGAGATAAAATGAGAGATTGCTTCATGATTTTCCAGTGAGCACTAAAATGCCCTGGCCGAGCTCATTTCTTTGTCTGCTCCATTTATCTAGCAAGTTAAATGGAAAATTCTTTTGCACAAATTCCTCCATCATGGCAACTATACAAAACCCCAAAGAGACAACGATTCTACATTATTCTACAGCAAATCTTGGGCGTGTCGGCTAGCCAACTTCGCGCCCGAGTTGCCTCGGTATAGAGGTGGGAGCCCGTAAAAGAATCCGGCTACGTGGTGCCCTTCCGGCGAGGAGATGGAGACCGGACATTCCGCAGGAGATCGGGACGACGACGAGAAGATCGGAGGACTCGGATCACTCGGTATATCTCTTCCCCCATCTTCTTGTTAGCTTAGACTTGTTAATGGTTACGATCCCGGTGTTTAGTGCACGGTGGTGCCGGTTTGCTAAGTCCGCAAAAATTAAAGTTTATCACCGTTTCCGCATTTGGCCGTCGGATTGACGGCCGGGGCGCCGCCGTGCACTTACACATACCACAGCATCGGTGGTCCAGCCGTAGAAGGGCAAACCCAAGCCTCACTAATGGCGCCGTAGAACCGCCGCAAACCCGAAGGTTCAAAGGCTTTCACACGGTCATTAAGTCGAGTTAGGGTTTCATTCTTCTAGAGGGACCATAGAATTGCCTGCATGTCTTTCCGACTACTTTAAACTTGGAATAATAGGTTTCCGACATTCGATCGTCTCTGTCGACCCTCACGTCTCTGCGTGAAGTCGTCTCTAGCTGGAATCAACCTATCTAATGACCTCGCATCGGGGTAAGCGAACGGACCACCTGTCCTAGTCATTCATCATCGGGTGACTAGCGACCTTCTATCATCTATTCGTACAACTCTCCCCGCAATAGCTCCAACATATGGGGCGATATCTCATCGCTCGCAGCAACAACTGGCTCGCTCGTCTGCATGCTGAACAGTGCCTCAATCGTCAGGAGTAAGCAATACACCAACGGTCATCAAAATCTGGCTGGCCTCTGTCAATGGCTCAATTCTGTAGTGCTGATCGGCACTTCCAAGTAATCTCATACATCGATCCATCAAACGCTCGGGGCATGAAAACACAATAAAAAGACACATCTCCGCAATCGTGTGTCGCCGGAATTTCTCCCTGGTCAGTCCTCGTTCGTGACGAGCTTGTGCTGACCGCAACTCTAGCCGTAGCTCTCCCTGCCGTAACCGTAGCAGCAAAACCAAACTGGTACCGATGAGGCTAGATCAGAAAGGAATATAATACTGAACAAGGAAATGTACATCCTAAGGCTTCATAAGTGGAGTGGCGTGTCGTAAATATGCCGCGGAACATACCAACGGTACGTCACTCTACTTTAGTCACCTATTCCATCAACCAAGGGTCATCCTATGCTCCGAAGGTAAAACCTAACGCTCTGATACCAACTTTGTCACGTCCTGAAAGTACGGAATATGACCGGCACTTAAACTACGAACGTCTCGAGGCGTACGTAATCTAAGTAAGCCGAAAACCCAGAAATCCAAACCAAGAAAAGTAATAGAGTGAAGGAAAACCAATTTAAAACGAGTAGTTTCAATAGCATAAGCCGAATTATGCGGTTTTTAAAACATCAAAAATTTACTGAAAATTTCGGCAGAGTCTCCTTTGTAAATACTGGCCCCCAAATGGGATACAACATGAATAGTATACGAAATCAATAAAAAGGCATCCCCAAGCGGGAGCTAGCTCTTCGTCAATCGACGGTCACAACCACACAAGCAATATAATATACAACGCCAAGGGCGAGGATCAAAATTCAAAAGGAAACTCAAAACCACAACAAAACCACAGAAATACAACGCGCGACTCTAAGGTCGAAAGAATAAACATCACTGGTCTCTATCTCAAATAAATACATGTTTGGTTGATGGAATTTACTAGATACAACGGCATAATATTATACAAGGTAATATGATGGGTACGATAAAAGAAAAACCCACCTACTAGCAAGTCACCCGAATGAAACTGAGCCCGCAAAGCCGTAATTAAACCTGTACGGCAAAACCTGCAAGAAACTGGGGCACAACGGGGGTGAGTTGCCAACTCGTGAATAGAAAAACATCTATGCACAGAAATCGCATAAATAACGCAATCCTAGGTCAATGATCATAATATATCCTCAAAAAAATGTATATAACATGCAGCCTATAACAATGGCTAGGGTAAATATCTAACCCGAGTGTAAACTCATGTGCCCGTCTCCGTGCCTCAGATAGCAATATATCATATGAATGAGGTATGCATGCATGAAAACAGAATACATGTAAATGAAGAAACTATTTTCACAAATTAGTGAGATTTCCTTCGTATTTTTAAACTGAGGTATCATAAATGAAATCAGTATCCACAGTGTCTAGCATTGACACAAAACATAAATCTCACTGTCTCGAAATATCAATGTCTCAATCTCAGTATCTAGAGCGCCGTCAGTCCAGACCGGCCCCTACCATCCATCTCAAGACCACGACGGTATCCTCCGGATATCCGACGCGTCGGGTAATATCACCGGTCGGTAGTGCTCCCCTGCCGGGCTCAACGTCAATACCACATTCCTCTTGCCCCGGGGTACCGCACCGGGCCCACCATGTACCCGAAACGGTTCCTCCACTCCTCGAATCGGGTCTCGAAATCCATCAACAAACTCATGGTGGACGACTCATACATCATGGGAAAACCGCACTTTTTATTTTAAAAGAGAGAAAATGTTTATTTATGTTTTTGCGGTTTTCCTCCAAATCCAGAAAATCTCATGGAAATCCGAATCCAAACCTCAATAACACGTAAAATAGTTAATATATGCACGAGAATCCATGAATGCGGCATAACAATGAATAACAGTATGCATGAAGTAGCAGGTAATAACAACAATGTCTAAACTAACATATAAGGCAAGTACGCTATGTCAAGCAATAATATTTTCTAAGGTGTACGTGACATGGCAATTACCGATGAAGATGTGTGTGAGCCGGCAAGTAAGTGTACGTGGTACATACGCATCATCGGTAATGGTGCTGGTGTCCTAACAGCATAGTATCAATAATAGAGTATGAAACATAATATAAGCATGCGATGCGAAGCGAACCACAATAATGAGCGGGAGCTGAATACTAGACGCAACTATAACTAATCTGCACTAATCTAATATAAGTCCTACAAATGGTGCCTTTTGAAATAACACGAATCATGGGGTTTTGAAAGTAGGGGCTACGGTGTTTTTATGAAAAAAATACGTCTTTTGAAATATCCGTAGGATCCCTTTGGCTGTCTTTTAAAATACCCACGATTCGTTAGTTTTTGAAATAGGTAAGAATCGAATCTAATCTAACAACTAAACTAAACTAAAGGGCTAAGCTAACAGGCTGGACTACAGGTAAGGAAACCGCCTAACATCTGAGTCGATACATATACATACCTGTATATATATTAGTCGATGATCCCGCCTCAATAGTATCATATCCGATACCATATCTATAATCAGATATCCCAAGTCAAGAGTGCGGATCAATCATCAAGATACAGCTCGTACGTAAATCCGTCGTACGGCATCCCCAATTCTGGGTACGGGTCAATATCACATTCATCATACTATTCATCTGGTATCCTTTTTATCAAATATCATGATCGGGGTACTGATCTACGTCTAGTACAATACTGATACCGCCTAAGTATGCATGCACGTGTGTGAAACCTTACGTCAAGGACCCGCTACAACGTCATGTCGTATCTCGAATACGAACCCTACTATATCACCGATCTCACGGCCTCAAATCAAATCTCATCGACTCAGCTCAATCCCAAGTATCATCCTCAACTCCGTATGCGAACACATAGTCCCATACCCATGTGAACCCATAACTATAAAGAATTCCATGAGCACATATCAATAGGAATGTATGCAAGTATGTATGTGTGTATGTGTAGTGCAACACTACCCTAGGGTTCGCAACACTAAAGTACTCCAACACACCAATATCCATCCTAAGTATCGTTATTAATCCCAAATAACATATAATAACTGTTGGTGTGTATACGCATCCGTATACACCACCACGGACTGCGGGGGTGCTATACGCCATCCACCCGACTTCTCCCCGTAGATATAAATCTACTCACCTGGTCCTCGCTAGCCGGTGCCGACGTCGCTATGCGCTTGGTTGTCGTCTCGAAGTTCACATGGGGTACCTACATATCATAACGCATCGTGTTGTATTAAAATCCGACTCATGACCAAAACGACACGTGAATCCCACATAGGTCAAAACCTATGGTTGCTCTCTCTCAAATCAACCCAAAACCCTCGACGTCGGCGTACAAATGCCGAGTGATCGAGAAAAACTCAACGTATAAATCGTAGTTCCCAAAACTCACTAATTATAATGTAAAACAGGGTTTAAATCATCAAAACATTAAAATAAATCAAATTGATTTATTTCCGAAAACCTAGAAAGCACTAAATTTTCGTTTTAATTTGAAACTTGATGTTTTAACAAATCTAATGACCCTAATATCCACTAAATATCATAACTAAGTCATATAAACCATTAATAGATTTTATCCTCATCAATTTTCATTGAATCCAAAGTTCTAGTTTGCAAACTATCCAATTTTAACATTTTAAAAGCAACAATTTGTAAACTAGTAACTAGATTAGTTTTAGCATTCCATTAACATGTTGATCTCCTCATTAAAACCATAATAAATTTATAAAAACCCTAACTAGATTTTAAATTTCACATTTTCAATAATTTCTAAAAACCTAGTTTACAAAAAAAAAGCTTAATTTGGACATTTTACATCTAACAATTTACATATTGGCAATTAGATTAGGTTTTGCATGTCTTAAGATCTTCACTACTCCACACAACCATAATCCAAATACTCTAAACCCTAACTTTAGATTAACCCTTCACTTGAAAACCAAACTTTAAAATTAAACCATATTTAAACTTCTAGTTAGCTAGATTGAAGTAATTAGACAACATTTTGACTAAAGGGTTAAGATTATACCTCACAATTTCAAGAGATCCAACATGAATCTAGCCTCCCAAACTTTCTTCTTTTCACCAATATCCATACAAATATAGCCAAGGAAAAATGGGTAAGGGTTGGATTTTGAAATTAGTGAGCTTTTATTTGATTTTTCATGGAATTTTTGTGAACTTTGGAGAAGAAATGAGATGGGGAAATGAGAGAAGGGGGGCTGCTGAATTTCTGCAGCAGTGAGGAGGTGAGAGAGAGTGTGGTGTTGTGTGTGGGTGAGAGAAAAGTCCAAGCAAGGAACCATACATCAAGTATAAAGACCCATGCTTATGTTTAACACCAATTTCTTTTCTTTTGTTGCTTTATTGTGTGAAATGGGAGGCCCATGAATGTTGGGCTGATCAAGGGGGGCCGGCCAAGCATGTAGTGGAAATGGGTGTGGGTTTTGTTTAGGTGAGAAAAAGAGATAAGTGTAGTAACCCACTCCATTACACTAATTTCACCGAAAAAAAAGCCTTTTTCTTCAATAATTTCTAAACCGTTTTGGCAAACGATTTCGTTTCAAAAACCACATGATAAAATTTTATTTAATATTTTATGTTGCACAAAATTTGTTTCAACTCATTCCAATTTGTAATTTTCCCTAATTAAATATATTAGTGACGGCTTAAATAATAATAAAATAATATTTTTTTCAGAAAATTTGAAATTTCACCAGCGGCTCAATAAACACCAAATAATAGCAATTACATAGCTAGAATATGTATATTTAATTTTTATAATAAGATATTTGTATTTTGACTTTTTACAGAAAACCCCCTTATTTTACCGAATTTTTTGAAATTTCACCGAAACGATTTTCAAAGCGTTACAACTATGACTCAAGTGACCAAGTTGACCGAACCATCTTAAACACTGGCTTTTGGATTGTCAGAGTTGCATACCTCATTGCCACTCCTACTTTTACCCTTTTCTCCAGGACACCCCGTATTACTACGAACCTCCACTTCCGTTGGATAAAACCATCGTATGGTTATATACGAACTCGAAGGAATTTATTCGAGGATGGTTTTCGGTTCGGGAGAAAACGAATAGGACTATTTAGTTGTCTTTTCCTTTTACCTTCTCTCAGATTGTGAGTACTCCTTGGATTAGGGGATAGTACACCCATTACGCCTATTGGATAGTCTTCTTCCAAACCTTAGGCTGGTGCCGAACTGGAGGGAATGAAGAAAGCCGATTAGCCTAAGTGTGGTGTACAGAAGGTATTAAGTAAAGACAAATAAAGGGATTAGAAGGAGGGCAAAGTAAATTGCGACTGCTATTCATGACCAAACCAAGTACTTCATTACCACTCCCACTTCACCTTTGTATTTCTCCAGGACACTCCGTATCACTACGAAGATCCACATTTATTTGGATACTCTATCGTATGATTATATACGAACTCGAAAGAAAATTGTTCCAGTTCGGGGATGGATTCTGGTTCAGGAGAAATAGGAATAAGGTTTATTCGGTTGTATTTTATCCTCACCTTCTCTCGCATTGCGAATGCTCCTAGGATTAGGACAGTACACCCATTATGCTTATTGGATAGTCTTTTTCCAAACCAGAGGCTGGTGCCGAACGGTAGGGAAAGAAGAAAACCATTTAGCCTAAGATGGTGTACAGAAGGTAATGACTAAAGACATATAAAGGGATTTGGAGAGATGGCAAAGAAATATACGGTTACAGTTGTGAATCTGGATAATGGATGAGGCATTACTAGGAATACCCGGATACCCCTACGAAACATTTCAATGTTTCAGTTTCACTGTGTACTGTTAATAGAAAACTGATTTCCCAGTTAGACACTTGCTCCAGGGTATGTATTTACCAGGTATGATTCTCACATCTGTATGGTGTTACAGATGATGAGTGGGAGTAAGTTATTGGGAATTAGGTGACCATCCTCACTATATCGGAATTCGTTGTAATTGGTGATATTTGAGGAAGTCACCTGGGCAATTTGCCGGACGGCAAATATTTGGTTTTGAATATCCGTTGTTATGCACCAATTTCAAATTGATATATCTGTACGTCTATTTTTATAGAGTGAGATATACCTTTTTGAAATTATGTCCATGACATTTACCTATATTAGATGATAATTAGGTAAGGAGCATTGAACAGCGGTGTAATTCTTTTAACCATAAGTACAGTTTTCAACCTACGACACACAGGGTTTTGAGTTATTAGACTCAGGGGACTTATACAGAGTATTGTATGTTGTCCAGTGTCCATTAAAACAGAGGGGTTGGTCCTCGTACTATATTCGGTTTACTTATCACTTCTCTAGTTCTTAGACAAGTGTTTCGTAGAAACACAAGGTCTGAGTTTTGAGAAGTTATAGGTATAAGAGTAAAGTAGAGAACCAGGTATTGCAAGTATCGGGATTTTTCAAGGTGATCGAAGATGTAGATACTTGTGTATGGTATTCAGTTAATAGTAATGGTTTTGAGAAACTTGTTTCTCTTTTCAGGTTACTCATAATTGGAAGCACTTCTAAGTTGAGTAACGCTGATTGGCCTCCTTCTATTTAGTTGACATGCACCGGAGACAGCTGCATGATTTGAAACCGGTTCTATTAAATCTGTGCCTCTGTTTCTGTATTAGATATAGAACAGTTCATATCTTAACGATGTTAAGGTACGGGGAGTTGTCCGGCTTATGCATAAAACCAGACTCTGGATAACTCAAGGAACGTTTCTGTAATGGTTGTTTGTGGGTTGACCCAGGCTATGACGAGGGTTGACTTTCTACCATCTGGAAGATCAATAGTGATATTGTTCTAGACTCGCCACAGTTTTAAGTGAAATGGATTTTTTTTTCAGAAAACAGTAGTGGGAGTATGGTAGAACTGGAAGTAATTCCACAACCGCAAACGATTACTGAAAATTTGATAAGAACCTAAAGATTCAATCTGGTTTGACATTCCATTCGCCACTCCGCTGATATGGTGGGTAACCTCAGGCACTCGAGAGGTACTTCGGTATGCTCAAAGACGGTGACAGGGAGGTTCTTGTTTACCCAGACTTGCCATTGCTGTTGTTCCAGACTATGAGACCCGGCAGGAGGATGAGTATAGCGTCTTTCAAAACTAGCTTTAGAAGTGTACGTGTATATGATTCTGCCAGAGGGTTGTCGTAGTCAGTGGGAGCAGCGGAAGCATTGGTGGACAGGTGGCTTATGTCTATTTATAGACTAAAGCAGATATAGCGGAGATAGATCATCTATTTCTGATGTGACAGTCATAGGTTTGACTTCATCAGAATAGGGGATGGATCTGTTAAGAAGGTAGTAGGGTGTGATGTCCTGGTATTTGGATGACATACATAGAGTAGGAAGTGAAATTCCTATACTACGATCGGTTATACTTTGGTTGTCACACAGTGGTTTCTCCACAAAGGACTTGGATATTATATCAGACATTCTGGTCACTAGATCTATGGTTTTAGATCTAGATTTGGTGGTTTCCTAATCTGGGTACTTAGACAGCATTCTAAAAGTATTTAGAATGGACGACTCCAGGCATGGTAGTATACCTGCAGGTGTTGGAGTCACCCTCTCTAAAGGAGTCTTACAGACTAAAGGGGAGAGAGATGCGCATGATTGGCAGATCACTTGCTTATGTAAGTCCGCGGCGGCGCCCCGGCCGTCGATCCGACGCCGGAAACGCGGAAACGAAAACTTTCAAAAACTATTGAACCGGCACCACCGCGCACTTTTAACCCGGATCGGGCCATTAACCTAGCAACTAGCAAACTAGAATAAGAGTAGAGAAGTATACCAAGCGATCCGTGTCCTTCGGTCTTCGTCTCCACTCCGATCTCCCGCGGAAACTCCGTTCATCTCCTCCTCGTCGGAAAGGGCACCACGTAGCCGGA
Source organism: Agapanthus africanus (assembly GCA_030015575.1). Classification (NCBI taxonomy): domain Eukaryota; kingdom Viridiplantae; phylum Streptophyta; class Magnoliopsida; order Asparagales; family Amaryllidaceae; genus Agapanthus; species Agapanthus africanus. Next base: position 403,678,595 of record CM057337.1, on the reverse strand, counting down.
ATCTTTTACGGGCTCCCACTTCTTGACCGAGGCAACTCGGGCGCAAAGTTGGCTAGCCGACACGTCCAAGATTTGCTGTAGAATAGTGTAGTAGCCATGTCTCTTTGAGGGTTTAGTTGCCATGGAGGAATTGAGAAGAGAATGAGAGAAAGAATGAGCCTTTTTTTTGAGCTAATCTTTTTGCAACCATAGGATGAGATGAAGATAAAAATGCCACACCAAAAAAAATGAATTCCTCTCTCTCTCCCCACTAGGATGTGGCCGGCCCCTCCCATGAAAGAATGATGGAGAGTAGAAAAAAAAATAGTGCAAGAAAGAATATATCAACATGAGAAAAGAAAATGGCCACATCCATTTCAAATCAAAACCCATCATAATGAAAGCAAGTGAGTTGATTCAAAAGGAATCTCATCATGAAAGAACATTCATTATGCCTCACAAATGCATGAAAGCCGTCCACAAATAAATTATTTGCAAACTGCAAATAACCCCCTCCACCGAAAGTCCGGCCGCAAAGGAACAAAAGAAAACCGGCCGGAACGGAATGCAAACTGGCAACTTCAGAAAACTGATCCCGTAATAAATTACAGGAAAACCCCGCTACTGCATATACATGCCCGCATTTGTGTTCCCACTAAATACAAATGAAAAGAGACAAAATCTACACTGTCTAATACTAGGATCCGGCTTAAGCCAAAACCGACTAGTAAAAACCGTCCGATCACGATTCGTGCAATACCGCACGTATCTGATCGAACCCTGCCATATCTCCATTCGGCCTCTACAGCGTTTCGCCCGAAACTTGAGTAACTGTGTGTGTGGTGGACTCTAAAGACTCGTCAATACAATGGTTGTGGATTTAACCACTAGCACGTCAGAAGTATAAGCCAATACGTGACGGGCTACCAGGTATTGACCAAAAGGGACGTCGATGAGCGAACTCATCCTGACACCCTACTGAGCCTGTCAGTGACAATATCCGTACAGTCCGGTCGGTTCGTCTATGAGCATCGCATGGCGGGCCTAGGGGGTTGGTAAATGTCAGACCCCCAATAGCGGTACATGTCGTGTCAGAGATCAGTCCAGAACACCCTGAGATACTACTGGAATACCTACCAGTAAATCTCCTGCCTTGTCAAGGACTTTCCATGTTCTGGCTCTCCTAGACACAGCGCGACCTCACCCCCAATACCGGGAGAGACGAACCCCTGCAGATCCGCTCACTGCCTCCATGTGGCTCGGGACTGTACCCAACTAAAACCTGTTTGCACGTCTCCTTTGAGCGTGGTAGGGTAGTAATCAAAGCACAGTGGGAACTCATACGAGATAAATGACGATCTCAGGTCGATGAACTAACCTGTACACATATCACCAGGGAACTGCTATCTGACATCAGGTATAATCCCAACTAGCAGGTTCCCGGAGAGTCCTGTCCGGTGTACTCATAACCCAATGAGCACCTGTGTACATCTTAGGTGAACCAACTGACACCAGTGGCTTGTGAGACCGGCCACCGCCCCTCGTCGGGGTTTCGACTGTATACACTAGTCTACTCCGGAGTATCAATGCCCTGTCTCGAAACTCCCACGACTAGGGACCTTTTAAGGATGTGCTTATAGAGCCCAGCTCTCACGTATATGATCGCCCTCATACTGCTGGAAGTCAAGCAAGAATCCTAGGGGCTCTATCAACGTGTAATAGCGACTCGTAAGGTCACCTGAAGCAGTACACGATGATAAAGATAAACCGTATAGCATACTATCATCTTGAGTAAGACTGTCCTACCGGCATAGGTCCTCCTCAATCATTGCAATCACGTGCCTGTGATCCAATAATTGACTCTGAGGGAACTATATCCAACAATCTCCCACTTGCACTCAAGGCTAATTATTGCGATGTCGCATACTCACAGCCCGTGTGATACCGAACACCCAACTCCTCTACTAGTCAGTGTCACAAAGCTCGTTTGCGAAACTATTGCTTTCGAGAAATAGCCTCAGTGAGTGGATCCGCTGTGATGTTTCTTTCTATGTCTCTCTTTATCCTATGTTCGGGACAAAGCCATCTCCTGAAATGAGCAATACCTGTCTTAGAATGTCTGGATGTCTGATGGGACCTAGTTCATAAATGAACTCCAAATCCAAACTTCTTAGACTGTATCGTCAACTGAACTTAATCAGTATCCTGTGCCATCCTTCCATCAGTATCCACCTTGACCACCTTTCCAAAATACTGCCCCTCGTCAGAGGGAAAACTATAACTCTGACAGTCACTCTGTCATCCAGGTCACCTTGGAAGCTAGGAATGATAACCGTCTCCCAAAGGAGGTTGCCGTTATCATTTCCCTAGAACATCAACTTATGTTCTAAAACTGCTTTCGATTGTTTCTCCAGGATTGGATCAATATCAACTTATTGCATCTACTGCAAGAACAACATCTGGTGTGGTACTTGACATCTCATGATTGACTCAATTGCCTAAGCAAGTGATCTGCCAATCATGCGTATCCCTCTCCCCTTTAGTCTGTAAGACACCTTTAGAGAGGGTGACTCCATCACCTGCAGGTATATTACCATGCCAGGAGTCGTCCATTCTAAATACTCATAGAATGTTTTCTAGGTACCTAGATTGGGAAACTACCCAAATCTAGATCTAAAATCATAGATCCAGTAACCAAAATGTCTGATATAATATCCAAGTCCTGTGTGGAGAAACCACTGTGTGACGACCAATGTATAACCTACCGTAGTATAGGAATATCACTTTCTACTCTGTGTATGTCATCAAATACCAGGACATCACACCCTACTACCTTCTTAACAGATCCATCCCCTATTCTGATGAAGTCAAACCTATGACTGTCACATCAGAAATAGATGATCTATCTCCGCTATATCTGCTTTAGTCTATAAATAGACATAAGTCACCTGCCCACCAATGCTTCCGCTGCTCCCACTGACTACGACAACCCTCTGGCAAAGTCATATAGACGTACACTTCTAAAGCTAGTTTAGAACGACTCTATACCCATCGTCCTGCCGGGTCTCACAGTCTGGAACAACAGCAATTGCAAGTCTGGGTAAACAAGAACCTCCCTGTCACCGTCCTTGAGGCTACCGGAGTACCTCTCGGGTGCCTGAGGTTACCCATCACATCTGCGGAGTGGCCAATGGAATGTTAAACCAGATTGAATCTTTAGGTTCTTATCAAATCTTCAGTAATCGTTTGCGGTTCTGGAATCACTTCAAGTTCTACTATACTCCCACTACAATTTTCCGAAAAAATCCATTTTTGTTAAAACTGTGGCGAGTGAAGAACAATATCACTATTGATCTTCCAGATGGTAGAAAGTCAACCCTCGTCATAGCCGGGTCAACCCACAAACATGTTAGTTGTATGTATGCCCTAGAGGCCAGTATTGTACAGATGATGTTTATTATATTGGATGCTTGGAAATATATATAGATGACTTTCTTGCTCGATATGATAGTATGCTATCTGGTTGCCCTTTATCTTAACATGTACACTAGTCTCTTTATACTGTCTTATAGTTACATGTTGGTAAAGCCCTTAGGATGTGTACTTGACTACCTGGACTATGATGCAGATCTTACTAGTGGGGACATGGTAGTCCATAAGTACATCCTTCAAGGTCCCTAGTCGTGGGTGTATCGAGACGGGGCATCGATATACCAGTGTAAACTAGCGTATACGCTTCTCGACCCATGTGATGGGCGATGGATGATCCCATATCCATTGGTGTTTGACATCAGAGATGGTATACGGGTGCTCAGTGGAGACTGGGTACACTGGACGGACTCGCCGAGAACTCCCAGATGGTATTATACCTCACGTCAGATGGCAGTTCTCAGGTGACACTTGTACAGGTTAGTCTGTAGACCCGAGATCGTCATAGAGTCTTGTGTGATTCCCACTGTGCTTTGATCTCCACCTTACCACGTCCATGAGGGCATGCAAAACAGTGGTCTTTGGGTACAGTCCCGAGTCACATGGAGGCAATGAGCGATAGGAGGGGTTTCGTCTCTCCCGGTATTGGGGGTTGATGTTGCGCTGTGCTCGATTGGCCGTAACAGGGAAGTCCCTGGCCAGGGCTGATCAGAGATTTGCTGGTAATTCTTACCAGTAGTTTCTCGACCCGTTATAAGCCTCACATCGGCACGACTTATCGGTTATTGGGGTCTGACGTATACCACCCCTAGACTTGATATGCGACATATCAGACGAACAGACCGGACTATACGGTAAGTGTTACTGGTTGGATTCACAGGAGTGTGAGCGGGCTAGCTCGTCGAACTTCTGATCGCTCAATACGCGGATGGCCGTTACGTTTAGCAGACCGCTTGCGGCTTGTGGGTGCTTGATATGATCATCATCTGCTACCGGCGTATTGACGAGTCTTTAGAGTCCTACACAGAGGTTTCCTGGTTCAAGCGAAACGAAATAGGAGCGCATATGAGATATGTGCAGGACCGAGAATAATGCGTGTATGTGATACCGCATTTCATTCTCGCGATAAATGTTTCGATTGGTTATATTCGATATGACCTAGTTATCGAATCATTGATTTGATAAATCGATACATTGAATACTAGTCGGTTATGTGCGACATGACCGGATCATTGAATCAAATGTTGATTTAATGATTTAATGTATAATTATATATTTGATATATTACTTTGCATTAACTAGTATTGGTTCACTTTAAACGGATTTTTCTCACTTGATGCACATTGTATATGTGATATGCTTTTGTGCACATTTTTTGTATCATGTTTGATGATACTTGTTCATTTGGTTAAGTGTAAAGAATTAAACCATGGTTAAGTAGATAATTAGGGTTTTGATTTATTCTCTCATTTATTTATCCATTCTTTATTTATATAAATGGATAATTGAAAACATAATGGTTTCTTTTTATCATGAAGCTTGTTGAAGCTTCATGAAGCTTTGACTAAAGAAACCATTTTGTCTTCTAGCTTAACCCTAACCCTTCTCATTTACCATGGTCTTTTCTCTACACTTAACCTTGGTTAAGATATGATAAGTATTGGTTGATTTTTCTATTATTCACAACACTTATCATATTCTAGCTTCATCTTCTCCTTCTTCTTCAAGAGAGAAAACTAGATGCCATCAATGGCAACTTGAGCAAAAGTGAGTGAAATCCAATTCTAAAGTGAACCCACCTCCTATTTCTTCACCCTCTACCTCTTGCCAAGTTGTTTTGGGTGTTTTCTTCACAAGTTTCACAACTTTGTGAAGTCGGAGCTTGAACTTGTGATGCCTCGACGTAGATCGTCTTTGACACGAAGCCGACGACCTATTCCGCCCGTTTCTCCGATGAAGCCGACGAATGAGTTCGGGATTCATGATGGACAGCGAGAGGACACCCACGTAGAGCTAAGGAAGTGGATAACCGGATCTACAAAGGTTGTAGCTCTCTTCCTTTAGTTAAAGTGTTAACTAGATTCGTATTTCGCCTAGAAATCTAGCCGACGATCCGTATTAGGGTTTCTCGGCACCCATAAAATTTTAAATTGGCATGTTCGATGCCTTGTGAGACCTCTATAGTGTGCCTAGGAACCCTACAGTGGTATCAGAGCCTAGCTAGAGCCTTAGGCGAAGTCTAGACGGAGTTTGAAGTCCGAACGAACCCGAAACCCTAACCCGATAGTGCTCTCTGGACTTTTTCCAAATTTGTGGTTTTTTGTCAATTAAAAATGCTTAAAAAATTCAGCAATGAAATATAAGAATTACGGTGCAAAAAGTTTCCAATGAACTGTTAAATGTGCGGCGGAACCGCGGCAGAAGCATGGCTTCTGCGGCGGTTCCGCGGCTCTATGGTGACGTCAGCCCTAATATTTTGCACAGTAATTCCTGATAAATTATGCTGAGTTTTCTGGGAATTTTTAAATTGACTCAAGGGATGAGTGCTCTGGGGTTGTAATGGGAATCGACGTTTCGATCGGATTATCGAACCTTGTCTAAGTGTTTTTTCCAGATAACTTTAGAAAATGTTAAAAAGTTCGACTGGATATAATTACCCAACTTTTCCCCTGTCGGGAAATTTCCAAGTATTGGATTTTTCCGTAGTTTAACGACGTTCTAAGTAGTGCAAGTAACGCGATGGACCCTCTAGAAGACAACAAACCTTAACTCGATTATGTGACCGTCTTGAACTGCCCTTTGAACCTTCGGGTTTGGGGCAGTACGGCGTGCCACATGTGAGGCGTTGGCTTGACCCTTCTACGGCTGGACCGTTGGTACTGAGGCACGAACTGAATGTTGTTAGACTTATTTCATGTGTTGGACTGTATCGGGAAAACTTGGGTGTTCGAATGTTCGATCGGAAAGTTTAACATTTTCTGTTTATCTGGAATGTGATACAATAATTGGAATTCACAAACTGTTATGAGATAACTGAATGAATGTTATAAATCTAGCAGTTTAGTCCCACATGATATTGAAAAGATTTTTCGATAATGAGACTAAAATGCGGGATTTATATCTATTAGGCATGTGATGTCTAAGTATTTCATTTGATTAGGCATGCGATGTCTAAAGAAGTTGCGGATTCCAATTGTTGTAGTTTTAAACTTTCTTTTCTGTGACCGTAAGTGTAGTATGTTCATATCGCTGGTTTCGTTGCTATATGTCAACGACAATTGGGGTATGCGTACTTACTTACGTTGATGACATGTGATGTTATGTGTTGCTGGATATGTTATATTGGATCGTCGTGTTTGAATAGCCGGGGTTTTTTATGTGAGATGAGTGTTTTTCATTTTCATTCATGTAAAAACTTGTATGTAATATTCTTTTATTTGGGGAACTTCCAGGTAGCGGAAGTTGTCACCTTTTGTATATTATTTACTTTTCCGCATTAGGATAGACCCAAGGAGGGGAGCACAAGTAACCGGGTTCTGGGGTCCAGTGGGAGACCAACTCGAGGAGTCAAGTCCGGGTCTCCTAACCCTAGAATTGGCAGGGTTGCTTGCCGCTCTCGTAGGGGTCTAGGGGTGTAGGATTGGCTATTCATCACGACCGTGGAATCCGTGTTTTATACTGGCTCGTATTAAAAACACGGACGTCCTAGTATATCCAATATTTCATATGTTTCTTCTGCTGCGATATCTGTGATGTGATCATGTGATGTTCTGTGATAGATACAGTATATAGTATATATGATATATTATATAGACGTTACTTATGTTTTGCACCCGCACTAGCCCTGCCCTGCTCTGTCGTTAGTTACCTAACCTAACGGTGCACGAGGGGACATCGAGGCGAATGCGGATGGCATAAGTGTACGTCATATCTATCTGTGTTGTTTAGGTAATTAAATGATGGGACTTCATTAATGTGATTAATGAAAGAAAAGAAACCTAAGATGTTGTAGAATCAGATTTTAAACAAAACAGGTAGCTACAGTTCTTGCTTTGCATAGCGGTATATATGATATACCCTGCACCTTATTCGATGAGGAAAGGACCGAGATCCCTTTACCGGGAGTGACTCCTTTAGCAGTAACTGGCAGATGCTACACACTCGGTTTGCTTTTGACTGTTTTTGAGTTTTGCTTTGCACAGTGATATATATGATATATCCCGCACCTCATTCGACGAGGAAAGGGCCGACGATCCCTTCACCGGGAGTGACCCCTTTAGCAAAACTAGAAAAGCCTCAAAATCACTCCATTTCAAAACTTTATTTGATTCTACAACGATATCTAGTTCATTACGCTCATGGTTTTTATGAAAAACCTGCGTAGCCCTCCGTCATTTCAGATAAGTACTAATTAGTATTCGTGCTACGGTAGTTTGGCCTCCGTCAAGGCGTAGTGTACGGTAGCTAACTAGTGCTTATCTGCTAGCATATGATGCGATTGGATTAGGGTATTCGTGCGGCGTTGTTTGGCCTCCGTCAAGGGTCGTGCGGGTGGGTTTAATTCAATCAGGAAATGACGGGTTGAACTTGACTAGCGGACTATGGGTTGTTTGGCCTCCGTCAAGGTCATAGGACGCTAGGGGCAAAATATTATCGGGAATTTCAAGTGTTGAAATTTGCAATCAGATTGCATACCTTCTATGAGATAGTTGGATCCCGATACCCACTGCGAGTAAGAGTTACTCCTGGGAGAGTTTTACACATTACAATTAGCCGATCAAGTAGGTGTCTAGAAAGGTGTTAACGAGGTTACGCATCTGGGAAAACGAGGTTTACATTAATTAGGTTCGTGCGAAAGCACGGGGGACCTCCCTCAAAGTACCGACACTGGCCTGGCTGAAAGATTGGCGAACTTGTAGTGTGTAATTAATCCCGGCTAGTCTTTCCTTTTGGGGTTTGAAGGAAGATTTGATAAAAAGCAGTGGGAGCCATCCTGATTAGATAAGATAATAACCAATCTGATCTTGCACGAGCATACGCTAAAGTGTTTTCTTCTCTCTCTCTCCAGGTAGCGACCATTTCATGCCCTAATGAAGATAATAATATGGATGTATTGACCGAACCCGCATGTTATACTGTTCAGGGGAACGTTGAACCCGTTCTATCTTATAAGTGTTATAAGAATGAACTGCAAACAGGAGAATATCTGGTTTCTCACACTGCCCAAACGGAGAATATGCATGTTGATGCATCATCTTCGGGTGTGTTTGTCATTGAGAACTGTTTCTCAGTTCACCCTACGTCCTGGGTATTAGATACCGGATCGGGATCCCACATATGTTAGATGTTACATGGGATACGAAAAGGTAGAGAACTGGGAAAAGGTGATCATTCCGTTCAAGTAGGGAACGGTGCAAATGTTGCAGCCAAAGCAGTTAGCGAATATCACCTAGTATTACCAAGTGGTGATACTATAATTCTGAATGAGTGCTATTATATACCAAACATGATGTGCAACATTATATCAGTTTCTTTATTGAGTAAAGAAGGATATAATTTTGTAGTAAAGGATAATGTTATGAACATATTCCTAGATCAAAAGTTGATTGCATCAGGCTCGCTACATAATGGCATATTCATTCTAAATCAAAATACAGTCCTCAATTTATAAAACACACACAAGAGGAAGAGTTCTGAACTGAACGAATCCTTCTTGTGGCATTGTAGACTGGGTCACATCAATGCGACACGACTAGCAAAGTTGCATAAGGATGGATATTTAAATCCGTTTGAATTTTCATCTTATGACACTTGCCAGTCATGTCTCAAAGGCAAGATGACCAAAACTCCATTTACGGGACACGGAGAAAGAGTTACCGAACTCTTGGGACTGATACATAGTGATGTATGCGGTCCCATGTCTACACATGCCAGGGATGGTTCTTCGTACTTCATTACATTCACTGACGATCTCTCTAGATTCGGATATGTGTTCCTGATGAAACACAAATCAGAAGCTTTTGAGAAATTTAGAGAATATAAACGAGAAGTAGAGAACCAAACGGGCAAAAGTATTAAGATCCTTCGATCTGATCGAGGAGGAGAATACTTAGGTAACGAATTCAGAGATTATCTAAAAGAGAATGGGATTCTCTCTCAGCTTACTCCTCCTTATACACCACAGCACAACGGTGTATCGGAGCGGAGAAATCGCACCCTATTAGATATGGTGCGCTCTATGATGAGTACGGCTGAGTTACCTATTTCCTTCTGGTGATATGCACTGGAGACTGCTGCATATCTATTGAACAGAGTTCCAACCAAATCTGTGCCTACCACTCCATATGAGATATGGAATGGTAAGAGACCATGTCTTAATTTTATTCAGATATGGGGTTGTCCGGCCTATGTTAAAACACAAAATCCGGACAAACTCGAGGCAAGGTCTGTTCTATGTAAGTTTGTTGGATATCCCAAACATTCGCGAGGGTATATCTTCTACCACTCCGAGGAACAAAAAGTGTTTGTTTCTCGACATGCCACTTTCTTAGAAAAGAGTTTTCTTATGAAACAGACAAGTAGCATTGAGGTAGAACTGGAAGAGGTTCCAGCAACACAAACTGTAACAGAAGACTTGGTAGAACCAGAGGATTCGGTAGAACTCGACGAACCCCAGCCTCTCCGCCGATCTAGTAGGGTTTCTCGTCCACCTGAGAGATACTACGGTTTTCTTATTGACGGTGGAAGCGAGGATTGCATCATGGAGGATGATGACCCAACTAGCTTCGAGCAGGCCATCACGAGTAGGGACTTGATCGCACGCTTTTGGCGTGTCGGATGTTCAAAGAATTAAAGTGTAACCGCGATCAGGACGGTGTCGCTATGCAGCTAGCCGGTTGAGCACGGGTTGGTCCACAGGGAGATGGTGGTATTTTACCTTCTTGTCTTAGACGAGTCAATAAAGAATCTGTATGTTTGTTTCTAACCTATGTGTTTATTTGCAAGTATAAAGTTGTTAAGAAGAAAATACGAGATTGTAAGCTAAAGAAATCCGTACTCAAAACCTTTGAGCCGAGTCTTGACCAATTGAAGCTCGAGCAATCGGCAACAATGTGGATTAGGGGATTTAAGCGCAGTATTCGTGGAATCCGGCTTATTTACCCTTGTCCTTCCGTTCTTGTCTCTTGCTTTCGCCTCCGGCCAAACCGAACGCAACCGGTCGCGGTTAGGAGTCACCGTTACCTTGTCAGGGTACGGTGCCTAACGGAGCGCTTGCGTATGGTTTGGGCGGAGTTCAATGGAAAATAACGGGAAAAGAAAAGAGCAAAGAAATGTTAACTTACAATATCATATGGATTCTTAACAACAACAATAATTACAACATTCACAAAATGAACAAAAGAGAACAAAAAGAAAAGAACAAAGAAAAGAATACAAGTAATTAAGTGCATGAATATAAATTGCAAGTAATTAAAGTGCATGGAAATAAATTGCAAGTAATAAAAAGCGATAAAAAGAACACGAAACTAGGACTCAAGACAAGCATGTGATCAATAGCCAACCCTTAAACTTGCAAGCTCAATGAAGAGGTTGCAAGATCAAGGGAAGGGTAAAGAACGCATGTGAAATGAACTGCTAATTCCATGAAAGAAAATACGACTCTTGAGATCAATAACTAACCCTTAACCATTCAAGCTCAATGAAGAGGTTGAATGATCAAGAGAAAGCAATAATCTCAAGAGGAAGAAAGAACAAAAGAGAATGATACAAAAGCCTCATCTTCATTAATCTTCCACTCAAAAAGCTCTCACTACAATTTTAATGGAGAAAGAATGAAGAAGAAGAAGAAGAAGAACTATACAAAAGACTACAAAAGAGTGGACACAAAATTGGACCCTTGGTTGAGCTTAGTTCTGCTGTATTTATAGGCAGGGAGTTGAAGATCTAGGGCAACCACCAGAACATATGTAAAAAGACCCAAATACCCACCAAAAATGATGCTCTGTCGAGGCCGTACGGCCGCGTTTCCGCGGCCAATACCCCCTATTGGCCGCGGAAACGCGGCTCCCTAGGTGAGTCATGTCATGGGATTTGGTCGGGGTCCCTGGTTGGATGTTTCCTCGTGTTTGCAAACTTCAAAATGCACAAAAGTCTTCTGGAATAACAGCAGATATCCAAGTCCAAGATTGCATTATCTTTTTCACTTTTGACTTCTCTCTCCCTCGAGCTCCGCGCACCCATTGATTCTTGTGCTGCCCCCCCTCGTGCTCTGTGCTTGTCCGAGACACGAATGACCACTGTCATATGTCTTGTCTCTGGAACTGGTACTCGGCACTGGACGGATATGGATGACCGGAACCCGGCTTTTATCTGCTGTGACAGATGTTCTGTATTTGGTGTAACTGTGGAGATTTTGTCTTGATTTGCAATTTTTGGACTGAAAACCTGTACTCTGTAAATATGTAACAAACACGGATTAAAAGTACCTACCTATAAACAAACGAGCATAAGAATGGGCGGTATAAAATGCAGTATTCTGTGATGAACAAATACCCCCAAACTTAACTTTTGCTCGTCCCGAGAAAAACCAATTATTCACAAAAAAGTATAAGATCCTAACCGCACTTTCGCAGGGAACGCGATTGCACTGAGCACTTGCAACAAGCCGTTAAACCTCTAGGTGTCCCTAGTAGGAGGAGTGTTGTCTCCTGAGGGTTTTCAGCGGATACTACCCACAAAATCCGGTCAAGTTGGTTTCGTAAAATAACTAAGATTCAAACCCTAAAGTTTTGTTTCAGAAAATAACAATTCTATAATCCTAAGTCTAGACTATCGAACCTTTATTTTTCACACCTCGCTTCTTATTTAACTACAGATTTTATATGTCTTTACGTGCAGTGCAATTAGTGTCGTTAAGTTCCAGAAGGATCGATTAAAGTCATCATGTCGCACAATAAAGCCCAGATAACAATTTTAAAAGGATCACATAAGTTTTATAAAGAGTTAAGCATTTTTCAAGTTTCGTTTTCCAGTAAGGTTTCAACTTCAGAATTTCTATCTTCCTTAACAGGAAACTAAGTCGTATTTTTCACTCCACCTTTTTCTTGTTTTCATTTCATACACACCTCTGTGAACGTGCAATAGTCTTTATCATAGAATAAAACCTTCATATCTCCGTTAAATTTTTTTTATAAAAGCCTGTCTTTTATCAAGATTATTCTCACACAAAGAACCGTTAGGAATTTTAACTCGGATAGAACACTTGCTTGACTTTGTTTTAAACTGGACTTTCTAGGCTTCTTAGCGAGCTTTGGGCCAATGCACCCAAACCAGTTGGTTTTAGGGCATTAGGTGCTGAAACACCCCAGCGGACTTAATTACTCAAGTTACCTAGGTCCAAAAACAAAAGACAGTTTGTCGTGAAAATCAGATGATTTAATACGAACGGAGATATGACCGGTAGTTCAAATATTTTTTTGGATAAAAGACGTGTTTAGTGGGTTTGGTGTGTAATCATTCCAATCAAGTTTTAGATGGGTTATTTTTCAGACTTAGCTCCAATTACGGCATCAATAACATTCCTTCATATTCGCTTTACTTCATAAACTATTCTTGGCATTACTTATTTCAGAACAAACCTATTTGATCCTCAGAAAATCATTTATCTGTTTAAAAGTTTAAACATGAAAGACTTGTCATCTAATTCCCAAAATTCACGACACGTGTAGTGTGATGTAAAGACGTATATCAGCTATAGTTAACATCAAAGGAGAGTTATCTTTCAGGTTTTCAAAATCTAAACATAAGATTTAGTTATTCCTATTTTTTCAAACAAAAACCGTCGAATGTTGAATCAGAGTTCTTCCACAATCTAACTTGACAAAAAAGTTTTTATATTTTTAGAAAATTTTCAGATTTTTATGGATTTTATGGATTTAATATGCAGATGCAAAATATACATATGAATGCGAAGGAAGAAAGCTTACCGAGCACACCCCCAAACTTAAACTTGACAGTGCCCTCACTGTCAGGCTATACCAAGAGGGTTAAAATTGCCGGCGCTTCCTAGAAACAAATTATATACAAAACAAAAAGGAAAACAAAAATATATACAAAAAAGTGTCCCCCCAACCTTAAGTAAAACAGTGTTTCCACTGTTACGCGTTGAAATTCAGGATTTAGGGGGGAAAGAATAGTATCAAGCTATACAAGGCCTTACACAGGCCAAAAGTGAGCACCAACCATTCAAAGATTTTATCGCTATAATGTACAGGTTGGTGGAAGAAGGCGTAGAGAAAAGAGAAGGACAATACGCGAGACCGTATGCGAAGAGAAGCGGGATACGGTCTCGGTATATGAGAGGAAGAAGAATGGCGGAAGGGAAAAAGAAGTGGAATACGAACTTGAGGGTGCAAATGGAGTAAATAGATTAGCACAATTTATGATGACCGATGTGTGAAAAGCGATTGTGCTAATATATTTACCCGTCGAGAAATGGGGTCAAATCCCTCAAGGTTCGTGAGAAACCATGGGTACGTCGAACTTGGTAAACCAGACATATGAAATGAAAGTGAGACAGGTTCTTGCAAGGTCGGAACGATGGAAAGGATGGAGGGAAGTGGTTGAGGAAGGGTATCGGTTAAGGGTTCTGGAGGGTGTACACAGTTAGTGAAAGGAACAGGATGAATTGGAAAATCCGACTCATCATCTAGAACTGTTTCATCCTCAAAAATATCCTCAAAATTCTCCTCAAAATTTAGCACATCCATGCTCTTCTCTTCAAAGTCCAGACACATATGGGGTTCGGGAAAAACATTTAATGACTTGGGATGATGATTTGAAGAGACAAACTCAGCCAAATCTACGGGTTCATCATCCAAAATATCCCCAGCGTCAATATCCTCAATCAAGTGAAAATCAAAATTCTCTGACACCTCATCAAAAGCATGGATATTAATCGATTCTGGTTCTAAGATATAGGTGTAGAGGTCAAAAGGATTAGGTATGGTTTCACTTGGAAGGGACCCTTCACAATCGGGCAAATCAAACACTACGAAGTCGCACAACTCATTCATCATTCTATCTTCAATAGATAATTCATTTAGGACACTTGATAGACTTTCTGTAAGTGCACGGCGGCGCCCCGGCCGTCAATCCGACGGCCAAATGCTGAAGCGGTGATAAACTTTAATTTTTACTGAACTGGCTAACCGCCGCGCACTAATACCCGGATCGAACCATTAACTAGTCCTAGCAAACTACAAGAAAGGGAATAGAGATATACCGACGGTCCAAGTCCTCCGGTCTTCTCGTCATGGTCCCGATCTCCTGCGGAAAAGTCCCGTCTCCTCCTCGTCGCCGGAAGTGCACCACATCGCCTACTTTGTTTACGGGCTCCCACCTCAATGCCGAGGCAACTCGGGCACGAAGCCGGCTACTCGACGTGCCCAAGATTCGCTGTAGAATATAGTGTACAAGTCTCATTTTGGGGTTGTGGAGATGCCTTTGTAGTGGAGGAAAAAGAACTTGGAGAGAGGTGGGAAACATGTAGAATACAAAGAATGAGTGTAACATTTTTCTCTCCACTCATGAATATCAAATCCCATTCCCCATGGAATGGCCGGCCCCCCCTTTACCATGTGTGATTGGAGAGAGAAAGAACCAAGACAAGGGGGTGGTTGGAAAGCAAAAGATGATGAGGAAAAATCAAATGATCACCACAAATCCAACACTCAAAGGCAACCATCATCTCATGCATGATGGCTTCAAAAAGTCAAGCCATCATGAGAAGAAGAAGTCAAGTGATGGTGCTAATCATGAAAACCATCATGATACAAATATAAGCAAAGACCCCCTCCACAAAATGCTTATTTGCAACTATGCAAATAAGCCCTCCTCCACCAATCTTCGGCCAATGAACGGAACAATGGAAATCGGCCGAAACGGAAAGCAAACTGGCAACTCCAGAAAACTGGTCCCGTAATAAATTACAGGAAAACCCCGATACTGTGCATACACACCCGCATTTGTATTCCGACCGAAATACAAATGCAATGAGACAAAGTCTACACTGTACTATACTAGGATCCGGCTTAAACCAAAGCCGGCTAGTAATATCTGTTCGATCCTGATCCGTGCAATACCGCACGTATCTGATCGAACCCTGCCATATAACCATACGGACTATAGTACAAACTGTCCGATCTGGATCCGTGCAATACCGCACGTATCTGATCGGACCTTGCCATATCTCCATACGGCCTCTACAACTTTTCGCCCGAAAGCTGAGTAACTGAATGTGGGGGACTCTAAAGACTCATCAACACCTTGGTTGTGGATTTAACCACTAGCACGTTAGAGGTATAAGCCAATACATAACGGGCTACCAGGTATTGACCAAAAGGGACGTCTGTGAGCGAACTCAGCCTGACTCCCTACTGAGCCTGTCAGTGACAATATCCATACAGTCCGGTCCGTTCGTCTATGAGCATCGCATGGCGGGCCTAGGGGGTTGGTAAAAGTCAGACCCCCAAAAGCGGTACAAGTCGTGTCGGAGTGTAGCCCAGAACACCCTGAGATACTACTGGAATACCTACCAGTAAATCTCCTTGCCTCGGCCGAGGGCTTCGTGTAATGGCTCTCCTAGACACAGCACGACCTCACCCCCAATACCGGGAGAGACGAACCCCTGAAGATACGCTCACTGCCTCCATGTGGCTCGGGACTGTACCCAACTAAAACCTGTTTGCACGACTCCTTTGAGCCGTGGTAGGGTAGTAATCAAAGTACAGTGGGAACTCACACGAGACAAATGACGATCGCCAGGTCGATGAACTAACCTGCACACATGTCACCAGGGAACTGCCATCTGACGTCTGGTATATGACCAACTAGCAGGTTCCCGGCGAGTCCTGTCCGGTGTACTCATAACCCAATGAGCACCTGTATACATCTTAGGTGATCCAACTGACACCAGTGGCTTGTGAGACCGGCCACCGCCCCTCGTCGGGGTCTCGACTGTATACACTAGTCTACTATGGAGAATCGATGCCCTGTCTCGAAACTCTCACGACTAGGGACCTTTTAAGGATATGCTTATAGACCCCCAGCTCCCACTTATATGATCGCCCTCATACTGCTGGTGGTCAAGCAAGAATCCCAGGGGCTCTATCAACGTGTAATAGCGACGTGTCAGGTCACTTAAAACAGTACACGATGATAAAGGTAAACCAGATAGCATACTATCATCTCGAGTAAGACTGTCCTACCGGGATAGGTCCTCCCTCAATCATTGCAATCACGTACCTGTGATCCAATAATTGACTCTGAGGGCACTATCTCGAACACTTTCAACACAGGAGTTGTGGGATTCAATTTGAAACGGGTAGGTTTGATTTGGAAGGGTATACAGCTCACTCTCTCCACTCAAATTCTCAGCCTGTCCTACCGCCTCTTCCTACATTGGAAAATTTGGAGCTAGCAGGAAACTAGCTACCGGGTCAGTAGGTTGTATGAGAGCGGCCATGGACGCATTCAAATCCATCATCTGTTGGCTTGACGCTACCCTAAAGTCTTCCAACGACTGTTCTAGACTAGACATGGGTTGTGATGGGGTTTCAGTAAAAGATACGAAGTTGTTTGGATACTGGAAACTCCCAAATGGCGGTTCTGAAGCAATGTCTAGGGAAGGTGCAAAAGTAGGGTAGGACTGGTAGGAATTGAATGGTTGGACAGGGGTAGGATCAACAGTTGGATAAGAAGGTGAATAAAATTGTTGATCCCAAGAATTTGAAGTGGTGAAAGGAGTGAAAGATCGGCTACGGGATTGTTCAATACGTTCAGCGAGAGACATAGGTCTTGTGGCTACAACTGGACTTTCAAAAGGGGTATCAACGCAAGAAGGGGTGAATGTTTGAAACGGTTGGTACGAAGTGGATTGCGGGGTCCAGTTGTTCGTCCTAGATGCGTCTATCCGATCTTTCAAAGAAATTTTTGGCATGGAGGGATCGTTTGAAATTCGACCAAAGCAAGAACCGTATGAAGTAATGTCTGGTTGTGGGTACCAAAGTTCGGCAAGAGTTTTGCGAGGTGGGGTACCCATGATATGAAGAGAGAGAATGAAAGAAAGGTAGAGAAAAGAAGGGGAAAAAGAATGTGATATTTTTTTATTTTTTTTTATATATTAACAAAAGAATAAAAAACAATATGGACAAAAACAATCACGACACAAAAATACCACACACCTAATCGTTCTAGGGTTCACCTAGGTCAACTAGACCTGCTCCAGAACTTGATTGTCGAAGTAAAACTGTGTCGAGAAACAGGCTCAAGATACACTGATCACGAGGCCAGGTAAGTGCAGAGATAAGGGGAGGTTTTCCAACGCTTTCGCGAAGTTCCTTAATTAAATAACCCTTTCTCTTTTGGCGGTTTCGCCGTTAACACTTTCCTAGACACCCCGTAAACAATATACCGTTAAGCAAGGTTCTAAACACAGTTAATTTCTCCTAGTGAGCGCGAAGTCCTTAAGGCTTAAAGTCTAGTTTCTTTTAAATTTTGTGCGGGTAAACGTTATGCTCAAGTTCGTGATTTGTGGGCCACGGAAAAGGTGATGAAATCCTTTACCGTATGTTGTGGGGTTCGCTTGCCCTTAAGTCCGTATTAATGTATGCAATGCGCAATTCAAAAATTCTATAAAGAATCAAACAATCGTTTTTTAGTTTAAGCGCGGCGCTGCAACAAATACGGGTTAGTCAATTTTGGCATTTGCTAGCGAACTTGCAAAGAATCCTGCAAAGAATAGTATATTGGAAGCGTCGGATTTGAGAAGATGGTGTTAGGAAAGTACGTACCGTTAAATGTTTGGGTTAGGAAACCCCCGTTGAATCAAATCCGGTAAGCTTGAAATGTTCGCTTGCGCGGGTCAAACTACCCGGATCTTTGGCACTGTACTTCGTAAATCACCCTTGTCTTGAATGCACACTATGCTTCCACAATCGCAGTTTGCAAATCCGCAAAATTCTGCACACTTGCCCACAAAAATGATATATAAAAAAGAAAAAAAGAAAAAGATTTTTTAATTTTTTTTTATATATGTACAAAAAAAATATTAACCCGAATAACAAGAAAGAAAATACGCTACCGTCTCCCCGGCAACGGCGCCATTTGATCGCACGCTTTTGGCGTGTCGGATGTTCAAAGTTCTAAAGTTTACCGCGATCAGGACGGTGTCGCTATGCAGCTAGCCGGTTGAGCACGGGTCGGTCCACAGGGAGATGGTGGTATTTTACCTTCTTGTCTTAGACGAGTCAATAAAGAATCTGTATGTTTGTTTCTAACCTATGTGTTTATTTGCAAGTATAAAGTTGTTAAGAAGAAAATACGAGATTGTAAGCTAAAGAAATCCGTACTCAAAACCTTTGAGCCGAGTCTTGACCAATTGAAGCTCGAGCAATCGGCAACAACGTGGATTAGGGGATTTAAGCGCGGTATTCATGGAATCCGGCTTATTTACCCTTGTCCTTCCGTTCTTGTCTCTTGCTTTCGCCTCCGGCCAAACCGAACGCAACCGGTCGCGGTTAGGAGTCACCGTTACCTTGTCAGGGTACGGTGCCTAACGAAGCGCTTGCGTATGGTTTGGGCGGAGTTCAATGGAAAATAACGGGAAAAGGAAAAGAGCAAAGAAATGTTAACTTACAATATCATATGGATTCTTAACAACAACAATAATTACAACATTCACAAAATGAACAAAAGAGAACAAAAAGAAAAGAACAAAGAAAAGAATACAAGTAATTAAGTGCATGAATATAAATTGCAAGTAATTAAAGTGCATGGAAATAAATTGCAAGTAATAAAAAGCGATAAAAAGAACACGAAACTAGGACTCAAGACAAGCATGTGATCAATAGCCAACCCTTAAACTTGCAAGCTCAATGAAGAGGTTGCAAGATCAAGGGAAGGGTAGAGAACGCATGTGAAATGAAGTGCTAATCCATGAAAGAAAATACGACTCTTGAGATCAATAACTAACCCTTAACCATTCAAGCTCAATGAAGAGGTTGAATGATCAAGAGAAAGCAAGAATCTCAAGGGGAAGAAAGAACAAAAGAGAATGATACAAAAGCCGCATCATCATTAATGTTCCACTCAAAAAGCTCTCACTACAATTTTAATGGAGAAAGAATGAAGAAGAAGAAGAAGAACTATACAAAAGACTACAAAAGAGTGGACACAAAATTGGACCCTTGGTTGAGCTTAGTTCTGCTGTATTTATAGGCAGGGAGTTGAAGATCTAGGGCAACCACCAGAACATATGTAAAAAGACCCAAATACCCACCAAAAATGATGCTCTGTCGAGGCCGTACGGCCGCGTTTCCGCGGCCAATACCCCCTATTGGCC
Organism: Agapanthus africanus; assembly: GCA_030015575.1. Taxonomy (NCBI): domain Eukaryota; kingdom Viridiplantae; phylum Streptophyta; class Magnoliopsida; order Asparagales; family Amaryllidaceae; genus Agapanthus; species Agapanthus africanus. The sequence continues at coordinate 403,658,785 of CM057337.1, read as the reverse complement.
GCGGAAACGCGGCTCCCTAGGTGAGTCATGTCGTAGGATTTGGTCGGGGTCCCTGGTTGGATGTTTCCTCGTGTTTGCAAACTTCAAAATGCACAAAAGTCTTCTGGAATAACAGCAGATATCCAAGTCTAAGATTGCATTATCTTTTTCACTTTTGACTTCTCTCTCCCTCGAGCTCCGCGCACCCATTGATTCTTGTGCTGCCCCCCCTCGTGCTCTGTGCTTGTCCGAGACACGAATGACCACTGTCATATGTCTTGTCTCTGGAACTGGTACTCGGCACTGGACGGATATGGATGACCGGAACCCGGCTTTTATCTGCTGTGACAGATGTTCTGTATTTGGTGTAACTGTGGAGATTTTGTCTTGATTTGCAATGTTTGGACTGAAAACCTGTACTCTGTAAATATGTAACAAACACGGATTAAAAGTACCTACCTATAAACACACGAGCATAAGAATGGGCGGTATAAAATGCAGTATTCTGTGATGAACAGGACTCCGTGAAATGGCTGGATGCTATGCGGTCCGAGATGGAATCCATGTACACCAACAATGTATGGACTTTGGAAGTTGCTCCTGAAGGGGTAAAACCCATCGGGAGCAAGTGGATCTTCAAGAAGAAACTTGGTGTAGATGGGAAAGTGGAGACTTTCAATGCTAGACTTGTAGCAAAGGGTTTTCGTCAAAGACCAGGTGTGGACTATGACGAGACCTTTTCTCCAGTGGCTATGCTTAAATCCATCCGGATTATGCTTGCCATCGCTGCATATCATGACTACGAAATCTGGCAAATGGATGTTAAGACCGCCTTTCTAAATGGTGATTTAGAAGAGTGCGTGTACATGACTCAGACAGAGGGCTTCGTAGACAGTGGGAGCAGCGGCAAGGTGTGCAAGCTGCTTAAATCCATTTATGGATTAAAGAAAGCATCGCGGAGTTGGAACATCTGCTTTGACGTCGTTATCGAAGAGTTTGATTTTGTCAAAAACCCAGATGAACCTTGTATCTACAAGAAGGTGGCAGAGAGTAAGGTTGTCTTCCTCGTATTGTACGTGGACGACATACTCTTGATAGGAAATGATATTCCTATGCTGCAATCGGTCAAGCTCTTCTTATCACAAAGATTCTCAATGAAAGATCTTGGTGATGCCTCCTGCATATTGGGAATTAGGATCTATAGAGATAGATCCAAACGGATTTTGGGATTGTCCCAATCCAGGTACATTGACACCATACTAAAGAGGTTTAGTATGGAAGAATCCAAGCGTGGGAACTTGCCCACGATCTCTGGAGTCACTCTCTCCAAAGAGATGTCTCCCAAGACTGATTTGGAGAGAGCTCGCATGCAAGGGATACCCTATGCTTCGGCTGTAGGCTCTATCATGTATGCGATGCTATGTACCAGACCCGATGTAGCATACTCACTAAGTGTAGTGAGCAGGTATCAAGCTGATCCTGGAGAGAGTCACTGGACAGCTGTGAAGAGCATTCTCAAGTACTTACGAAGGACTAGAGATATGTTCTTGGTGTATGGTAACGGAGAGCTCCAAGTGGAGTCCTTTACCGATTCGAGCTTCCAGAGTGATAAGGACGACTCTAAGTCGCAGTCGGGCTTTTTCTTTACCCTTTACGGAGGGGCGGTTAGCTGGAAGAGTTCCATGCAGGAAACCGTGGCAGACTCGACGATGGAGGCTGAATACATCGCTGCCAACGATGCTGCCAAAGAGGCTGTCTGGATCAAGAAGTTCATTACTGAACTTGGAGTGGTTCCATCCATTGAGCATCCAATACCTTTGTATTGCGATAACAATGGAGCGGTGGCTTTGGCCAAGGAACCCAGGTCCCATCAGCGATCCAGGCATATTCTGAGGCGGTATCACCTGATCCGGGAGATAGTTGATCGCCGGGAGATCGAGGTCAGGAGGGTTGACACGAAGAATAACACGGCGGATCCACTCACGAAGGCCATTCCCCAGATACAGTTTGAGAGACTCTTCGGGATGCTCGGTATGCGATACTACAGCAGCTGGCCCTAGTGCAAGTGGGAGATTGTTAGTTGTATGTATGCCCTAGAGGCCAGTATTGTACAGATAATGTATATTATATTGGATGCTTGGACATATATATAGATGACTTTCTTGCTCGATATAATAGTATGCTATCTGGTTGCCCTTTATCTTAACATGTACACTAGTCTCTTTATACTGTCTTATAGTTACATGTTGGTAAAGCCCTTAGGATGTGTACTTGACTACCTGGACTATGATGCAGATCATACTAGTGGGGACATGGTAGTCCATAAGTACATCCTTCAAGGTCCCTAGTCGTGGGTGTATCGAGACGGGGCATCGATATACCAGTGTAGACTAGCGTATACGCTTCTCGACCCATGTGATGGGCGATGGATGATCCCATATCCATTGGTGTTTGACATCAGAGATGGTATACGGGTGCTCAGTGGAGACTGGGTACACTGGACGGACTCGCCGAGAACTCCCAGATGGTATTATACCTCACGTCAGATGGCAGTTCTCAGGTGACACTTGTACAGGTTAGTCTGTAGACCCGAGATCGTCATAGAGTCTTGTGTGATTCCCACTGTGCTTTGATCTCCACCTTACCATGTCCATGAGGGCGTGCAAAACAGTGGTCTTTGGGTACAGTCCCGAGTCACATGGAGGCAATGAGCGATAGGAGGGGTTTCGTCTCTCCCGGTATTGGGGGTTGATGTTGCGCTGTGCTCGATTGGCCGTAACAGGGAAGTCCCTGGCCAGGGCTGATCAGAGATTTGCTGGTAAGTGTTACCCGTAGTTTCTCGACCCGTTATGAGCCTCACATCGGCACGACTTATCGGTTATTGGGGTCTGACGTATACCACCCCTAGACTTGATATGCTACATATCAGACGAACAGACCGGACTATATGGTAAGTGTTACTGGTTGGATTCACAGGAGTGTGAGCGGGCTAGCTCGTCGATCTTCTGATCGCTCAATACCCGGATGGCCGTTACGTTTAGCAGACCGCTTGCGGCTTGTGGGTGCTTGATATGATCATCATCTGCTACCGGCGTATTGACGAGTTTTTACAGTCCTACACAGAGGTTTCCTGGTTCAAGCGAAACGAAATAGGAGCGCATATGAGATATGTGCAGGACCGAGAATAATGCGTGTATGTGATACCGCATTTCATTCTCGCGATAAATGTTTCGATTGGTTATATTCGATATGACCTAGTTATCGAATCATTGATTCGATAAATCGATACATTGAATACTTGTCGGTTATGTGCGACATGACCGGATCATTGAATCAAATGTTGATTTAATGATTTAATGTATAATTATATATTTGATATATTACTTTGCATTAACTAGTATTGGTTCACTTTAAACGGATTTTTCTCACTTGATGCACATTGTATATGTGATATGATTTTGTGCACATTTTTTGTATCATGTTTGATGATACTTGTTCATTTGGTTAAGTGTAAAGAATTAAACCATGGTTAAGTAGATAATTAGGGTTTTGATTTATTCTCTCATTTATTTATCCATTCTTTATTTATATAAATGGATAATTGAAAACATAATGGTTTCTTTTTATCATGAAGCTTGTTGAAGCTTCATGAAGCTTTGACTAAAGAAACCATTTTGTCTTCTAGCTTAACCCTAACCCTTCTCATTTACCATGGTCTTTTCTCTACACTTAACCTTGGTTAAGATATGATAAGTATTGGTTGATTTTTCTATTATTCACAACACTTATCATATTCTAGCTTCATCTTCTCGTTCTTCTTCAAGAGAGAAAACTAGATGCCATAAATGGCAACTTGAGCAAAAGTGAGTGAAATCCAATTCTAAAGTGAACCCACCTCCTATTTCTTCACCCTCTACCTCTTGCCAAGTTGTTTTGGGAGTTTTCTTCACAAGTTTCACAACTTTGTGAAGTCGGAGCTTGAACTTGTTGTTAGTTATATGTATGCCCTAGAGGCCATTACTATACATAGGATGTATATTGTAGTGGATGCTGGGACATATATAGGGAGGACTTTCTTGCTCGACATGATAGTATGCTATCTGGTTGCTCTTTACCTTAACGTGTACACTGATTGTCTCCCGGTTACATGTTGGTAAAGCCCTTAGGATCTGTACTTGACTACCTGGACTATGATGCGGATCATACTAGTGGGGACATGGTAGTCCATAAGTACATCCTTCAAAGTCCCTAGTCGAGGGTGTATCGAGATGGGGCATCGATATACCAGAGTAGACTAGCGTGTACCTTCTCGACCCATACAGATGGGCGATGGATGATCCCATATCCATTGGTGTTTGACATCAGAGATGATATACGGGTGCTCAGTAGAGACTGGGTACACTCGACGGACTCGCCGAGAACTCCCAGATGGTATTATACCTCACGTCAGATGGCAGTTCTCTGGTGACACTGGTACAGAGTAGTCTGTTGACCCGAGATCGTCATAGAGTCTTGTGTGGTTCCCACTGTGCTTTGATTTCCATCTTACCACGTCCAAGAGGGCGTGCAAAACGGTGGTTTTTGGGTACAGTCCCGAGTCACATGGAGGCAATGAGCGATAGGAGGGGACTCGTCTCTCCCGGTATAGGGGGTTGATGTTGCGCTGTGTTCCATTGGCTATAACAGGAAATCCCTGGCCAGGGTTGCTGATATTTACTGGTAAGTGTTACCAGTAGTTTCTCGAACAGTTATAGACCTCATATCGACACGACTTATCGAGCTATTGGGGTCTGACGTTTACCACCCCTAGGCGAGATATGCGACATATCAGACGATCAGACCGGACTGTACGGTAGTGTTACTGGTTGGATTCACTGGAGTGTGAGCGGGCTTGCTCGTCGATCTTCAGATCGCTCAATACCCGGGTAGCCGTTACGTTTGGCAGACCGCTTGCGGCTTGTGGATGTTTGATATGATCATCATCCGCTGCCGGCGTATTGACGAGTCTTTAGAGTCCTACACAGAGGTTTCCTGGCTCAAGCGAAACGAAATAGGAGCGCATATGAGATATGTGCGGGACCGAGAATAATGCGTGTATGTGATACCGTATTCCATTCTCGCGATGAATGTGTCGAATGGTTGTATGTGATATAACCTAGTTATCGAATCAAGGATTGATTCGATAAGCCGATACATTGTATACTAGTCGGTTGTGTGCGACATGACCGGATCATTGAATCAAGTGTTGATTTAATGATTTAATGCATAATTATATATTTGATATATTACTTTGCATTAACTAGTATTGGTTCACTTAAGATGGATTTTCTCACTCGGATGTGCGCATTGTATATGCGATATACTTTTGTGCACTTCTTTGTATCATGTTTGATGGTGCATGCTAACTTGTGTTTTGTGTAAAGTTTAAACCATGGTTATGTAATGGTTAGGGTTTTTCATTTTCATATCTATTTATTTATTTGTTTACTCATTATTGGAAAATGATAAGCATAATGCAAAATGGTGGCTTTATTTGGAAGCTTGTTGAAGCTTCATGAAGACTTTGACTTTAGCAACCATTTTGTCTCATGCTTAATCCTAACCATCCCATTTAACCATGATTGATTCTCTAAACATTACCATGGTTAGTGTTATGATAAGAATGGATTATTCTTTTCTTTTTTAAAAAATCTTATGATATCATTTCTTCTTCTTCTTCCTTCAACTCAAGAAGAAAAACCTAGACTACATCAATGGTGGATTGATGATATGAGTGAGAAATCCAAATCTAAAGTCTACCCACTTCCTATTTCTTCATCCTCTACCTCTTGTCAAGTAGTAGAGTGTGTTTCCTTCACAAGTTTCTTGACTTGGTGAAGTGAGAGCTTGATCTTGCGATGCTTCGACGTAGATCATCTTCGGCATGGACATCGACGACCTAGCTCGCCTATTCTCCGATGAAGCTGACGCTAGAGCCCAGGATTTCTGTAGGACAGCGAGAGGACTTCATTGCGGAGCTATGGAGGTGGAGCACCGGATCTACAAAGGTTGTATTTCCGATTCTCATAGTTAAGTGTTAACTAGTTAGCTTTTTCGCCTAGTTTTCTAGCAAACGATCGTTAGTCGGGTCTCTCGGCACCTAGATTTTTTGAAATTAGCATGTTCGATGCCTTTTGTGACCTCACTAGTGTGCCTAGGAACCCTACAGTGGTATCAGAGCCTAGCTAGAGCCTTAGGCGAAGTCCAGACGAAGTTTGAAACCCGAACGAACCCGAAACCCCAACTCAAATGTGCTCTCTGTACTTTTTCTAAAAACAGGGATTTTTCAGTATTAAAAATATGCAGAAAAATAAGCAGGGTTTTCTAAGAATTACGGTACAAAATTTTGGTCGTAATTCCATCAAACAGCCGCGGAACCGCGGCCTTAGCCCATGTGGCGCGGCGGTTCCGCGGCAACACTGTTGCATCGTTGACCAAAATTTACACAGTAATTATTAGTTTGCTGTGATGAGTTCTCTGGGTATTTTTAATATTTTATTCAAGAGTTGAATTTTCTGGAGTTGTTTTGGGGATTCGGTGTTTCGATCGGGGTATCAAATTTTGTCTGTGTGGCTTTCCGGATAGTTTTTAGAATATGTTAAAAAGTTCGACCGGATATAAATACCCAATTTTTCCCCTGTCGGGAAATTTCCAAGTGTTGGATTTTTCCGTAGTTTAACGACGTTCTAAGTAGTGCAAGTAACGCGATGGACCCTCTAGAAGACAACAAACCTTAACTCGATTATGTGACCGTCTTGAACTGCCCTTTGAACCTTCGGGTTTGGGGCAGTACGGCGTGCCACATGTGAGGCGTTGGCTTGACCCTTCTACGGCTGGACCATCGGTACTGAGGCACGAACTGAATGTTGTTAGACTTATTTCATGTGTTGATCTGTATCGGGAAAACTTGGGTGTTCGAATGTTCAATCGGAAAGTTTAACATTTTCTAATTATCCGGAATGGGATACAATAATTGGAATTCACAAAAGTTATGTGATAACTGAATGAATGTTATAAACATAGCAGTTTAGTCTCACTTGATCGGTTGCCACGGAATTTTGATGTGATCAAAAGTCCGTCGCAATCACGTAGCGTACGCGGATACTCGCCGGGTAAACTTAATAGACAGCTGCACCCCATAGCCCCGACCAAGTGACTATAGGAGAACCCCATCGCCGAAAGCATCCGTTCGGGTGCTCGCGGAATCGGTGTTCCGCCTTGGTGCACTTCGTCGACGGTATCGGGGGTGCGGCCGTCTACTGAAGTTTGCGACGAGCATTCGATCAGGATGTCGGGAATCTTGTTGAATTGCCCGACTTGATATTGAAAAGTGTTTTCGATTTTGAGACTAAAATGCGGGGTTTATAATTGTTAGGCATGCGATGTCTAAGTAATTCATTTGGTCAGGCATGCGATGTCTGAGGAGGTTGCGGATTCCAACTGTTGTAGTTTTACACTTTCTTTTCTGTGACCGTAAGTGTAATATGTGATATTGCCGGTTTCGTTGCTATATGTCAACGACAATTGGGATGCGCATATTTACTTACGTTGATGACATGTGATGTTATGTGTTGCTGGATATGTTGTATTGGATCGTCGTGTTTGAATAGCCGGGGGTTTTTATGTGAGATGAGTGTTTTTCATTTTCATTCATGTAAAAACTTGTATGTAATATTCTTTTATTGGGGCACTTCCAGGTTGCGGAAGTTGTCACCCTTTGTATATTATTTACTTTTCCGCACTAGGATAGACCCAAGGAGGGGAGTACATGTAACCGGGTTCTGGAGTCCAGTGGGAGACCAACTCGAGGAGTCGAGTCCGGGTCTCCTAACTCTAGAATTGGTAGGGTTGCTTGCCGCTCTCGTAGGGGTCAGGGGTGTGGGTTTGGCTATTCATCACGACCGTGGAATCCGTGTTTTATACTGGCTCGTATTGAAAACACGGACGTCCTAGTATATCCAATATTTCATATGATTCTTCTGCTGCGATATCTGTGATGTGATCATGTGATGTTCTGTGATAGATACAGTATATAGTATATATGATATATTATATAGGCGTTACTTATGTTTTACACCCACGCTAGCCCTGCCCCGCTCTGCCGTTAGTTACCTAACCTAACGGTGTACGAGGGGACATCGAGGCGAATGCGGATGGCATAAGTGTACGTCGTATTTATCTGTGATGTTTAGGTACTTTAAATGATGGGACTTCATTAATGTGATTAATGAAATAAAAGAAACCTAAGATGTTGTAGAATCGAATTTCAAAATAAAACAGGTAGATAAAGTTCTTGCTTTGCACAGCGGTATATATGATATATCCTGCACCTTATTCGATAAGGAAAGGACCGAGATCCCTTCACCGGGAGTGACTCCTTTAGCAATAACTGGCAGATGCTACACACTCGGTTTGTCTTTTGATTGCTTTTAAGTGTTTTGCTTTGCACAGTGATATAAACGATATATCCCGCACCTCATTCGACGAGGAAAGGACCGACGATCCCTTCACCGGGAGTGACTCCTTTAGCAAAACTAGAAAAGCCTCAAAAGCACTCCATTTCAAAATCATTTGATTCTACAACGATATCAAGTTCATTACGCAATAGGTTTTCAGAAAAACCTGTCATAGCCCTCCGTCATTTCAGATAAGTACTGGTTAGTATTCGTGCTACGTTTGTTAACTATGTTAAGGCGTAGTGTGCGGTAGCTAATTAGTGCTTATCTGCATAAGCATATGATGTGATTGGATTAGGGTAGTCGTGCGACTTTGTTGACTATGTTAAGGGTCGTGCGGGTGGGTTTAATTCAATCGGGAAATGACGGGTTGAACTTGACTAGCACTTATGATTTGTTGACTATGTTAAGGTCATATAGCTGCTAGGGGCAAAATATTATCGGGAATTTCAAGTGTTGAAATTTGCAATGAGATTGCATACCTTCTATGAGATAGTTGGATCCCGATACCCGCTGCGAGTAAGAGTTACTCCTGGGAGAGTTTTACACATTACAATTAGCCGATCAAGTAGGTGTCTAGAAAGGTGTCAACGGGGTTACGCCTCTGGAAAAACGAGGTTTACATTAATTAGGTTCGTGCGAAAGCACGGGGGACCTCCCTCAAAGTACCGACACTGGCCTGGCTGAAAGATTGGCGAACTTGTAGTGTGTAATTAATCCCGGCTAGCCTTTCCTTTTAGGGTTTGAAGGAAGATTTGATAAAAAGCAGTGGGAGCCATCCTGATTAGATAAAATAATAACCAATCTATTCTTGCAAGAGCGCACGCTGAGTGTTTTCTTCTCTCTCTCTCCTGGTAGCGACCATATCACGCATTAATCAAGATAATAATACGGAATATTGACCGAACCCGCTTGTTATACTGAGCTGGGGAACGTTGGTCCCGCTCCAACTTATAATTGTTATAAGACAGAGCAGGAAATAGGGGATTACCAGAATTCCCGTGCCGCCCAAACGAAGAGAGTGCATGCTGATGCATCATCTTCGGGTGAGTTCTTTATACAGAACTGTTTCTCTATTCTTTACGTCCTGGGTATGTGATACCAGATCAGGATCCCGCATATGTAATATGTTACATGGGCTACAGATAGGTAGAGAACTGAGAACGGGTGATAAGTTTCATGAGACAGAAAACGGAGCAAGAGTTGCAGCCAAGTTTGTTGGTCACTGTCACCCTGTATTACAAATACATTGATTCTGAACGAATGCTGTTAGATACCGAACCTGATATACAAAATCATATCAGTCTCTTTAGTAGTAAAGAAATGATAAAATTTTGTATTGTTGGATAATGTTTTGAACATTTCCTATATCAAAAGTTGATCGGTTCAGGCACGTTATCTAAAAGCTTTGATGTTCTAAATCAAACTACAGTTTTTAGTATACAGAACACACACAAGAGTAAGAGTTCAGAACTGAACGAATCCTTCTTGAGGCATTGTAGACTAGGTCATATCAATGCGACCCGACTAGCTGAAGTTACATGTAGATGCATATTTAAATCAGTTTGAATTTACATCTTGTGAAACTTGCCAGTCATGTCACAGAGATAAGATGACCACAGCTCTGTTTATTGGAAACAAAGAAAGAGTTAGTGAACTCTTGGGATGATACATGTTGATGTATGTAGGTCCCCTGTCTACACATGCCAAGACCGGTTCTTTGTACTTCATTACATTCTCTGATAATCTCTCAAGATTCAGACATATGTTCCTGTTGAAACACAAGTCCGAACCTTTTGAGATATTGTAACACCCGAGCCCATAGCCCCATCACCTACCCTCTGCAGTTCGCCGGAGAACGCGCCGACGATCCTCGCCGTCGTCACCAGAGCCACCCCCGTCTCCCCCTCGACCACCAGAGCAGGCCAGCACCCTTCGACTCACTGCAGCACCCTCTTTCCAGCGAACTCAGGATTTCCAGCCATCGTTGTTCGCCGTCGCTGCCTCGCCGGCGTTCCAGCGCCGTCGAGCCCGCCGGGGTTCCCCGCTGGTGTCTCCCGGTAAGCCTTCCTCATCGTTCCTTTGAGCTAGATCCCTTTCCCCGCTGATCTTGAATGTTTATCGTGTTGCTAACTCGTTGCCGTGTTTTGCCGGAATCCGACCGTGCCGTCTTGGCGAACCCGACGCTCCAGCAAAGTGCCCTGGTCCGTGTGATCCCGTTGTTCTCTGTTGGGGCTCGATCCGTGGCCCGTGCTACCATATCGTGTTTTCTGCCGACATCGCATCCGTGTTCCAGATTGCAGAACCGTCGAGCAAGTATCTGAATACTTGCTCTAACATGCTAGCGTGCGAGATCTAGTCTTGCCACGCAATTGAATTCATACTATAAGACAACTTAATAATGGTAATTGATAAAATGTTATAAGTTAGAATTGACAGTTGCGGTTATCTTTAACATGGAATCGTTATAATAGTTCTCGTAATTAATCAACCCAACATCAATCCATATTTCAACTAAATAAAACAATTGGATCATATCGGCTTTAATTGTTAAATCATTCACGAGACAATTATTATACTTAGTGTAAATTCCTGTAGCTTCATTACTTCATGAATGTGGATATTGCTTCACCTTGTGGCTATTGCACCCTAAAGGTGCGTGAACCTGTTAATAAGAGAATACAAAACATCATTGTGTTTGCATGGAATAATATGGTTATTTACTGTTTCCTGCTGCTGTTCATTATTTGATTGTACACCTGTTGTGAGCACATAACCGATTGCACTACATATTGGCCTGACCCTGCTACACATGACATATACATACATACCGACTCATCCTGTTGTACCATGACATTACTTGTTTCATGATCTCCTGCCTAACGCCGACAAACCCGACCATCCCTGCTGTCTATCCAGACAGACCTACTCTTACCGGATTTTGTGTTGGCATTAGTCCTTGACTACTGAATACCTGACCTGACATACATAGCTTGGGGGTATGGGGAAATCAAAGGTGAAACCGACTTGTAACTCAACAGTTCGATACATTGATCTGATCAGTCTTACGGGCTTGGCCAGCTCCGGAGTGTTGATGCTGACATCACTCGTCCATCCTACTACCTTTTACTGCTTAGCGGCACGTCTCGGATTCAGCCCCGAGGGTTTTGACCGTGGTCCCGGGCACGCACGGGATACTATTGAGTTACATCGACGATTCATCAATTGATTTCAAAGACTATAGAGTAGAAACCTGATAAGACAGTTTAGTCACCCGTGCACTTTACCCTGCTCTGTTATTGTACTGCTTTATTCATGTTCATACCTGCACTGCTTATTACCATGTTTATATTATATACTTGATGTCATGACGCGCTGACGTCTGGGTTTTGCATGGCCCAGATTCCGTACCACTGTCGACGACCGAGCAGGAGTACTTCAGCCAGCAGGCTGAACTGTGAGTTCTTTAGGGTTTAGTTTATTTATTTTCATTTCATTTCCAGATGTGAGCACGCATTATGGGACGTACTGTTTATTCATTGTATTGGATCATTAGCTTCCGCACTTATTGTTTATTGATTCTTGTTATTATGGATTTGGACATGTATTAGATTAGCTTATTATCTTGTTCTTGATATCCTTACAACGGTAATGTGACTGTGGATGGATACTTCCTACCCACAGGTAGCATGGTTGGCTATGTCACGTGCCCAATCTTGCGTACTCTGGGAAGCGGGGCGTGACATGGTTCTTTTGGTATCAGAGCCATAGGTTAATTGGGTTGATTCTTTGTGGTTGGGTATTGCACCCGATACACGAATCATAATACCCGTGATTAGGAAACATGTCCAGCCACCTTGACCGTTTTACCATCCTTGAATCATTCTTCCGGATCATGTCGACATGCAAACTTACTTTGCATTGTCAACTCGAAAACCTGATTTCTTGTTATCCCTAGGACTTGGGCGACTTGGGTGGAGTTAAGTAATTGTGGCTATGATACCGCGGCATAGCTACAATGCAGTACTCTATTTAAGTATCTTGGAGTTCTAGCCTTGATCCACATTCAGAATCTATCATCATGCTAATGTTGGGTATTTTGAGTTCAGGATTATGACAGGTAAGAGGTTGAAGACGTACCGGAGGCATGTGAACAAAGCCGCCATGCTTGGAGTGATAAGAGAAATGTTGGAAATCAAAAAGACAGACTGAGCTGATCCAGCAATAGCAGATTCGTTTCAGGAGGGTTTGCTGATCGTTCAGCAGTCTGTAAACAACAATGGAACTAGACCAGTTAGCCGAGTAGGGACCGTGGCAGATTTCAGACGTTTGGGTCCTACTATTTTCTCTGCTCTGGAGGAGCCGTTGCCAGCCGAGCCGTGGCTAGTGACACGGAGAATTTGCTGATTGCGACACAGATTCCAGAGGACAGAGGAGTTGATGTGGTGCGCATTCAGTTAGTGGATTACGCCCGAGAGTAATGGCTTGTGGAGGAGACCCGCTTGCCCAAGCCGATCAGTTGGGCGAAGTTTTTCTAATAACCCCCTGGAGAAGTTCTTCCCGCAGACTGCGCGGAGGAAAGGGAAGAAATTTATCGGACTAAGGCAGAATGGAGCAACCGTGGACGTGCATGCAGCGGAGTGGACGAGACTCAGTAGTCTCGCTGGACCTTTCACGGCCAACGATGCAGACAGCAGTTGCGGTAAGGAAGCAGTTCTGTCGGGCCAGTCGAGTTTAGGGCTAGGCCGACAAACAGTGTTCTTGCGACAATGGAAGCGGATAGTAATGAAGAGCCGGCAGTTGTTCGCGACTTTCTGGATGTGTTTGAAGATATTTCAGGCCTACCGCCAAAGAGAGATGTGGAGTTTGCGATTGACCTTATTCCTGGTGCAGCGCCAGTATCAAAATCTTATTATCCAATGGCACCGGTGGAATTGGAAGAAGTTAAGAAACAAGTTGGTGAAATACTCGAGAAGGGATGGATTCGAAGCAGCAACTCACCGTGGGGAGCTCCAGTTCTTTTAGTAAAGAAGAAGGATGGCACGAGAAGGATGTGCATTGATTATCGAGAATTGAACCGGGTGACTATTAAGAACAAGTACCCGATCCCTCGCATTGGAGAACTTTTTGAGCAGCTTAGTGGTGCGAGGGTATTCTCGAAACTGGATTTGCGATCGGGATATCATTAGGTCCGAGTGAAGGCAGAAGACTTTTGCAAGACGGCGTTTCGGACTCGATATGGACATTTCGAGTATCTAGTGATGCCCTTCGGAGTGACTAATGCGCCAGCAATATTTATGGATTTGATGAACATGATCTTTTCACCGTTCTTGGACCAGTTTATTGTGGTATTCATTGACGATATTCTGGTGTACTCGAAGAGTTCGGAGGAGCATGCTGAGCTTTTAAGGATCGCACTGCAGACGCTGAGACAAGAGAAGTTATTTGCGAAGATGAGTAAGTGTGAATTCCGGCTGGAAGAAGTGAAGTTTCTGGGGCATGTTGTGTCGGGCGATGGAATCGCCGTCGATCCCGAAAGGATTGCAGCAGTTCGAGACTGGCCTATTCCAAAGAATGTTGTAGAGATAAGAAGTTTTCTTGGACTCGCCGGTTACTACAGAAGATTTGTGGAGAACTTCGCACGTTTAGCTGAGCCGTTAACCAAGCTTACGCGTAAGGAGGTACCGTTTGGTTGGACGGATGGATGTGCATTGGCCTTCGAGACGTTGAAGCAGAAGTTGATAACCGCCCCGATCCTGACCGTACCGGATAATTCAGGAGGACTGGTGATTCATAGCGACGCATCTGGAAAAGGATTGGGATGTGTTTTGATGCAGAATGGGAAAGTCGTCGCTTACGCATCGAGACAACTGAAGACTCACGAGAAGAACTATCCGACCCATGACTTAGAGCTTGCAGCCGTGATCTTCGCCCTGAAAATTTGGAGACACTACCTTTTAGGCGAGAGAGTTGAAGTCTTTACGGATCACAAGAGTTTAAAGTATGTGTTCACTCAGAAGGAGTTGAACATGAGGCAACGCAGATGGTTGGAGCTGATGGCCGACTACGACCTTGATCTTAAGTACCATCCGGGAAAGGTCAACGTCGTGCCGGATGCGCTGAGTCGGTTACCAACAATTCAGATATTGACTGCACAGAGAGAGATAATTGCGGATTTTCGGAGATTTTACTTGGAGGTTGTGCTACCACAAGCTACAGGACAGTTGATGAAGTTGCAAGTACAGTCGTCCTTAGTTGAGAAGATTAGAGCGACACAATCGCAGGATCCTAGACTGCAAAAGTTTCGGGAGCAGGTTGGAGCCGGAGTACGAACCGATTTACTGATCCATGAAGACGGTTCGTTGAGATATGGTAGCCGTGTGTGTGTGCCAAAAGGAGATGTGCGTGAAGAGCTTATGAAGGAGGCACACAGTTCAGCTTACTCTGTACTTCCAGGAGGGACAAAGATGTACCGAGATATTCGACAGCACTTCTGGTGGGAAGGTATGAAACGGGAAATTGCTCGCTTCGTGGCTAAGTGCTTGGTGTGTCAGCAAGTCAAGGCTGAACACCAAAGGGTTGCTGGTTTGTTGCAACCACTTCCGATTCCTCACTGGAAGTGGGAACATATAACCATGGATTTCTTGACGGCTTTACCGCGGAGTCCAAAGGGCAACAATGCTGTATGGGTGATTGTCGATCGGTTGACCAAGGCAGCTCACTTTATTCCGTTTCGGGTTGGTCAATCGACAGAGACTTTGGCAGAGCGATACATGCAGGAGATTGTCAGATTGCATGGAGTGCCGGTAAGCATCGTGTCCGATCGGGACACTCGATTCTTGTCACACTTCTGGAGGAGTTTACAAGAATGTTTGGGGACCCGATTGAAGTTTAGCACAGCTTATCATCCTCAGACTGATGGACAATCGGAGAGAACGATCCAAACCCTTGAAGATATGTTGAGGGCTTGCATGTTGGACTTCAAAGGTTCTTGGGAGGATCATCTACACCTGGTGGAGTTTTCGTACAACAATAGCTTCCAAGCGACTATTCAGATGGCTCCGTTTGAAGCACTGTATGGTCGTAAGTGCCGTTCACCTGTTTGTTGGGATGATGTTGGTGAACGAAGGTTACTAGGACCAGATTTGGTGGTACAGACAGTCGAGAAGGTGAATACAATCAGGAAGCATATGAGGGCAGCTCAAGACAGACAGAAAAGTTGGGCCGACACGTCAAGAAGACCTCTAGAGTTCGCCGTGGGCGATTTGGTATTCCTGAAGATATCACCGACTAGAGGGGTGATTCGCTTTGGGAGTCGAGGAAAGCTTAGTCCTCGATTCGTTGGACCCTTCGAGATTTTGGAGCGTGTTGGAGAGGTATCGTACCAGTTGGCGTTACCACAGTCATTAGCAGGAGTTCACGATGTGTTTCATGTGTCTCAACTACGGAGGTATCTTCGTGATGAGACTCATGTCTTGGATCATTCGGAGTTGACTGTACGGGAGGACCTGACTTTTGAAGAGCGACCAGTGGAAATCAAGGATCGAAGAGAAAAGGTTCTTAAGAACAAGGTTACCCCTCTTGTGCTAGTTTCTTGGGGTAATCAATCGCATGGAGAATCCACTGGGGAGCGAGAAGACGAGATCCGGCAGAAATTCCCTCACCTTTTCCAGTAGTTAGCTATCTTGTATTCTTGGAATTTCGAGGACGAAATTCTTTTGTAGTTGGGTATGTTGTAACACCCGAGCCCATAGCCCCATCACCTACCCTCTGCAGTTCGCCGGAGAACGCGCCGACGATCCTCGCCGTCGTCACCAGAGCCACCCCCGTCTCCCCCTCGACCACCAGAGCAGGCCAGCACCCTTCGACTCACTGCAGCACCCTCTTTCCAGCGAACTCAGGATTTCCAGCCATCGTTGTTCGCCGTCGCTGCCTCGCCGGCGTTCCAGCGCCGTCGAGCCCGCCGGGGTTCCCCGCTGGTGTCACCCGGTAAGCCTTCCTCATCGTTCCTTTGTGCTAGATCCCTTTCCCCGCTGATCTTGAATGTTTATCGTGTTGCTAACTCGTTGCCGTGTTTTGCCGGAATCCGACCGTGCCGTCTTGGCGAACCCGACGCTCCAGCGAAGTGCCCTGGTCCGTGTGATCCCGTTGTTCTCTGTTGGGGCTCGATCCGTGGCCCGTGCTACCATATCGTGTTTTCTGCCGACATCGCATCCGTGTTCCAGATTGCAGAACCGTCGAGGCAAGTATCTGAATACTTGCTCTAACATGCTAGCGTGCGAGATCTTGTCTTGCCACGCAATTGAATTCATAATATAAGACAACTTAATAATGGTAATTGATAAAATGTTATAAGTTAGAATTGACAGTTGCGGTTATCTTTAACATGGAATCGTTATAATAGTTCTCGTAATTAATCAACCCAACATCAATCCATATTTCAACTAAATAAAACAATTGGATCATATCGGCTTTAATTGTTAAATCATTCACGAGACAATTATTATACTTAGTGTAAATTCCTGTAGCTTCATTACTTCATGATTGTGGATATTGCTTCACCTTGTGGCTATTGCACCCTAAAGGTGCGTGAACCTGTTAATAAGAGAATACAAAACATCATTGTGTTTGCATGGAATAATATGGTTATTTACTGTTTCCTGCTGCTGTTCATTATTTGATTGTACACCTGTTGTGAGCACATAACCGATTGCACTACATATTGGCCTGACCCTGCTACACATGATATATACATACTTACCGACTCATCCTGTTGTACCATGACATTACTTGTTTCATGATCTCCTGCCTAACGCCGACAAACCCGACCATCCCTGCTGTCTATCCAGACAGACCTACTCTTACCGGATTTTGTGTTGGCATTAGTCCTTGACTACTGAATACCTGACCTGACATACATAGCTTGGGGGTATGGGGAAATCAAAGGTGAAACCGACTTGTAACTCAACAGTTCGATACATTGATCTGATCAGTCTTACGGGCTTGGCCAGCTCCGGAGTGTTGATGCTGACATCACTCGTCCATCCTACTACCTTTTACTGCTTAGCGGCACGTCTCGGATTCAGCCCCGAGGGTTTTGACCGTGGTCCCGGGCACGCACGGGATACTATTGAGTTACATCGACGATTCATCAATTGATTTCAAAGACTATAGAGTAGAAACCTGATAGGACAGTTTAGTCACCCGTGCACTTTACCCTGCTCTGTTATTGTACTGCTTTATTCATGTTCATACCTGCACTGCTTATTACCATGTTTATATTATATACTTGATGTCATGACGCGCTGACGTCTGGGTTTTGCATGGCCCAGATTCCGTACCACTGTCGACGACCGAGCAGGAGTACTTCAGCCAGCAGGCTGAACTGTGAGTTCATTAGGGTTTAGTTTATTTATTTTCATTTCATTTCCTGATGTGAGCACGCATTATGGGACGTACTGTTTATTCATTGTATTGGATCATTAGCTTCCGCACTTATTGTTTATTGATTCTTGTTATTATGGATTTGGACATGTATTAGATTAGCTTATTATCTTGTTCTTGATATCCTTACAACCGTAATGTGACTGTGGATGGATACTTCCTACCCACAGGTAGCATGGTTGGCTATGTCACGTGCCCAATCTTGCGTACTCTGGGAAGCGGGGCATGACAGATATTCATAGAATATAAGTTAGAAGTAGAGAACCAATAAGGGTATAAGTATTATGTCCTTTGATGTGATCGAGGAGGAGAATACTTGAGCACGGAAATCCTGGACTTTTCTAAAGGAGAATGAGATTCTCTCTCAGCATTACTCCTCCGCATACACCATAGCACGATGGTATATCGGAGTGGAGCTATTACACCCTATGTGATAAGGTGTGCTCTATGATGAGTAATACTGAGCTACCTATTTCCTTTTGGGTGTTATGCACTTGAGAAGCTGCATACCTATTGAATAGGGTTCCAATCAAATCAGTTGCCTACTATTCCATATGAGATATGGAAAGGGAAGAGCACATGTCTTAAGCTAGTTAAGATTTGGGGTTGTCCGGCCTATGTCTAAAAGCAAAATTCGGACAAGCTCGAGGCAAGGTCTGTTATGTAGAACTGGAAGTGTTCCAGCTATACAAACTACAGCATGATTTGGTACAACCAGAGGATTCAGTGGTTACCAACGAACCTCAGCCTCTCCGCCGATCTAGTAGGGTTTTCTCACCCACCTGAGAGATACATAGGTTTCTCTATGACAGTGGGAGCGAGGATTGCATCATGAGATGATGACCCAACTAGTTTCGAGCAGGCCATCGAGAGTAAGACTCTGTAAGAATGGCTGGATGTTTAGTGATCTGAGATGGAATCCTTATACACCAACAAAGTATGGACTTTGGTTGCTATATCTGAAGGGTTAAATCCCCATCAGGAGCAAGTATATCTTGAGAAGATTACTTGGTGTAGATGGAAAAGTTGAGATTTTCAAAGCTAGACTTGTTAAAAGTTTGCATCATTGACCAGGCGTGGATAATTATGAAACCTTTTCAAGTAGCTATACTTAAGTCCATCCAGATCCTGCTTGCCACGGCTGCATACCATGACTACGATATCTGGTGGTTGGGTGTCATGACAGCTTTTCTAAATGATGTTTTAGAAGAGAACGTCTATAAGTACACAGCCAGAGGGCCTCGTAAACAGTGGGAGCAGCGGAAACGTGTGCAAGATACTTTATAGGATAAAGCAGGCATCGCGGAGTTGGAACATCTGTTTTGATGGATTAGTCAAAGAGTTTGACATCATCAAAATGGTAGATGAACCTTGTATAAACAAAAAGGTAGTAGGGAGTATGGTGGTGATCCTCGTAGAGTACGTGGATGACATACTCTTGATAGGGAAGGAGTTTCCTATGCTACGCTCGGTCGATCTCCGCTTATCACATGGATTCTCCATATAGGATCAAGATGATACCTCCTAAATCCTGGGTTTTGGATCTATGAGATAGATCTAATTGGATGTTAGGAATCTCACTAGTTGTAGTGAGAAGGTATCAATCGACCCTGGGGAGAATCACTGGAAGTGTTCCAGGGTGATAAAGACGACTGAATGTCAGTCACAGGCATTGTCTTTACCCTCAGTAAAGGGACGGTATGTTGGAAGAGTTCCAAGCTAGATACCGTGACATACTAGACGATGAAGGAAGCATACATCGCTACTTAAGATGCTACCAAAGAGGCTGTTTGTATGTATATTGGTTCATGAGATGAACTATGTTCCTCCCATTGTGTGACAATGGAGTTGTGGCTTATGCCAAGGAACGCCGGTCCCATCAATGATCCAGACATATTCTAAGGCAGTATCACCTGATCATGGAGATGGTTGATCTCCAGGGGATCGAGATAAGGAGAGTAGATTCTGAGGACAACACAGCGGATACACTCACAAAGGCCTGTTCCCAAAGAGAGATTTTTTTATGGGATGGTTGAGTATGAGATACTGCAACCACTGCTACAGATGGCCCTAGTGCAAGTGGGAGATTGTTAGTTATATGTATGCCCTAGAGGCCATTACTATACATAGGATGTATATTGTAGTGGATGCTGGGACATATATAGGGATGACTTTCTTGCTCGACATGATAGTATGCTATCTGGTTGCTCTTTACCTTAACGTGTACACTGATTGTCTCCCTGTTACATGTTGGTAAAGCCCTTAGGATCTGTACTTGACTACCTGGACTATGATGCGGATCATACTAGTGGGGACATGGTAGTCCATAAGTACATCCTTCAAAGTCCCTAGTCGAGGGTGTATCGAGACGGGGCATCGATATACCAGAGTAGACTAGCGTGTACCTTCTCGACCCATACAGATGGGCGATGGATGATCCCATATCCATTGGTGTTTGACATCAGAGATGATATACGGGTGCTCAGTAGAGACTGGGTACACTGGACAGACTCGCCGAGAACTCCCAGATGGTATTATATCTCACGTCAGATGGCAGTTCTCTGGTGACACTGGTACAGAGTAGTCTGTTGACCCGAGATCGTCATACGTTCCCACTGTGCTTTGATTTCCATCTTACCACGTCCAAGAGGGCGTGCAAAACGGTGGTTTTTGGGTACAGTCCCGAGTCACATGGAGGAAATGAGCGATAGGAGAGGACTCGTCTCTCCCGGTATAGGGGGTTGATGTTGCGCTGTGTTCGATTGGCTATAACAGGAAATCCCTGGCCAGGGTTGCTGAGATTTACTGGTAAGTGTTACCAGTAGTTTCTCGAACAGTTATAGACCTCATATCGACACGACTTATCGAGCTATTGGGGTCTGACGTTTACCACCCCTAGGCGAGATATGCGACATATCAGACGATCAGACCGGACTGTACGGTAGTGTTACAGGTTGGATTCACTGGAGTGTGAGCGGGCTTGCTCGTCGATCTTCAGATCGCTCAATACCCGGGTAGCCGTTACGTTTGGAAGACCGCTTGCGGCTTGTGGATGTTTGATATGATCATCATCCGCTGCCGGCGTATTGACGAGTCTTTAGAGTCCTACACAGAGGTTTCCTGGCTCAAGCGAAACGAAATAGGAGCGCATATGAGATATGTGCGGGACCGAGAATAATGCGTGTATGTGATACCGTATTCCATTCTCGCGATGAATGTGTCGAATGGTTGTATGTGATATAACCTAGTTATCGAATCAAGGATTGATTCGATAAGCCGATACATTGTATACTAGTCGGTTGTGTACGACATGACCGGATCATTGAAGCAAGTGTTGATTTAATGATTTAATGCATAATTATATATTTGATATATTACTTTGCATTAACTAGTATTGCTTCATTTAAGATGGATTTTCTCACTCGGATGTGCGCATTGTATATGCGATATACTTTTGTGCACTTGTATGTATCATGTTTGATGATGCATGCTAACTTGTGTTTTGTGTAAAGTTTGAACCATGGTTATGTAATGGTTAGGGTTTTCATTTTCATATCTATTTATTTATTTGTTTACTCATTATTGGAAAATGATAAGCATAATGCAAAATGGTGGCTTTATTTGGAAGCTTGTTGAAGCTTCATGAAGACTTTGACTTTAGCAACCATTTTGTCTCATGCTTAACCCTAACCATCCCATTTAACCATGATTGATTCTCTACACATTACCATGGTTAGTGTTATGATAAGAATGGATTATTCTTTTCTTTTTTAAAAAATCTTATGATATCATTTCTTCTTCTTCTTCCTTCAACTCAAGAAGAAAAACCTAGACTACATCAATGGTGGATTGATGATATGAGTGAGAAATCCAAATCTAAAGTCTACACACTTCCTATTTCTTCATCCTCTGCCTCTTTCCAAGTAGTAGAGTGTGTTTCCTTCACAAGTTTCTTGACTTGGTGAAGTGAGAGCTTGATCTTGCGATGCTTCGACGTAGATCATCTTCGGCATGGACATCGATGACCTAGCTCGCCTATTCTCCGATGAAGCCGACGCTAGAGCCCAGGATTTCTATAGGACAGCGAGAGGACTTCATTGCGGAGCTATGGAGGTGGAGCACCGGATCTACAAAGGTTGTATTTCCGATTCTTATAGTTAAGTGTTAACTAGTTAGCTTTTTCGCCTAGTTTTCTAGCAAACGATCCGTAGTCGGGTCTCTCGGCACCTAGATTTTTTGAAATTGGCATGTTCGATGCCTTGTGTGACCTCACTAGTGTGCCTAGGAACCTTACACTTGTGATGCCTCGACGTAGATCGTCTTTGACACGAAGCCGACGACCTATTCCGCCCGTTTCTCCGATGAAGCCGACGAATGAGTTCGGGATTCATGATGGACAGCGAGAGGACACCCATGTGGAGCTAAGGAAGTGGATAACCTGATCTACAAAGGTTGTAGCTCTCTTCCTTTAGTTAAAGTGTTAACTAGATTCGTATTTCGCCTAGAAATCTAGCCGACGATCCGTATTAGGGTTTCTCGGCACCCATAAAATTTTAAATTGGCATGTTCGATGCCTTGTGAGACCTCTATAGTGTGCCTAGGAATCCTACAAAACAGCCATTACAGAAACGTGCCTTGAGTCATCCAGAGTCTGGTTTTAAGCATAAGCTGGACAACTCCCCGTATCTTAACAATGTCAAGATATGAAATGTTCTATATCCAATATAGAAACAGAGGCACTGATTTAATTGAACCAGATTCAAATCATGCAGCTGTCACCAGTGCATGTCAACTAAATGGAAGGAGGACGATCATCGTTACTCAACTTAGGAATACTTCCAATTATGAGTATCTGAAAGAGAAGCAAGTTCTCTTAACCAGTACTATCACCTGAATACCATATACAAGTATCTAGATCTTCGATCACCTTGAAGAATCTCGATACTTGCAATACCTGGTTCTCTACTTTAATCTTATACTTATAACTTCTCGAAACTTAGACCTTGCATTTCTACGAAACAAGTGTCAAACACGTGTCTTAGAACTAGAGAAGTCACAAGTAAACAGAATATAGTACGAGTACCTACCCCTCTGTCCTAATGGACACTGGACAACATACAATACTTTGTATAAGTCCCTTGAGTCTAAAAACTCATTCACTGTGTGTCGTAGGTTGAAAACTGTACTTATGGTTAAGAAGAATTACACCGCTGTTCAATGCTCCTTACCTAACCATCCACTGATATAGGTAATGTCATAGACATAATTTCAAAAGGTATATCTCACTCTATAAAAATAGACGTACAGATATATCAATTTGAAATTGGTGCATAACAACGGATATTCAAAACCAAATATTTGCCGTCCGGCAAACAACCCAGGTGGCTTCCTCAAATATCACCAATTACAACGAATCCCGATATAATGAGGATGGTCACCTAATTCCCAATAACTTACTCCCACTCATCATCTGTAAAACCATACAGATGTGAGAATCAAACCTGGTAAATACATAACATGGAGCAAGTGTCTAATTGGGAAATCAGTTTTCTTTTAACAGTACACAGTTAAACTGAAACATTGAAATGTTTCGATGGGGTATCCTGGTATTCCTAGTAATGCCTCTTCCATTATGCAGATTCACAACTGTAACCGTATAATTCTTTGCCACCTCTCCAAATCCCTTTATATGTCTTTAGTCATTACCTTCTATACACCCCTTTAGGCCAAATGGTTTTCTTCCTTCCCTACCTTCGGCACCAGCCTATGGTTTGGAAGAAGACTATCCAATAAGCATAACGGGTGTACTGTCCTAGTCCTAGGAACACTCGCAATGCGAGAGAAGGTGAGGATAAAAGACAACCGAATGAACCTTATTCCTATTTCTCCTGAACCAGGATCCATCCCCGAACTGGAACAAGTTCCTTTCGAGTTCGTATATAACCATACGATGGATTATCCAATAAACTTGGGATCTTCGTAGTGATACGGAGTGTCCTGGAGAAATACAAAGGTGATTTAGGATTGGCGAAGAAATACTTGGTTTGGTCGTGAATAGCAGTCGCAATTTACTTTGCCCTCTTACTAATCTCTTCTTTGTCTTAACTTAATACCTTCTGTACACCGTTTAGGCTAATTGGTTTTCTTCATTCCCTACCGGTCGGCACCTGCCTATGGTTTGGAAGAAGACTATCCAATTTGCGTAATAGGTGTACTATCTCCTAAACCAAGGAGTACTCGCAACCTGAGAGAAGGTAAAAGGAAAAGACAACTGAATAGTCCTATTCGTTTTCTCCAGAACCGGAAACCATCCTCGATTTCCTTCGAGTTCGTATATAACCATACGATGGTTTTGTCAAATGGATGTGGACTTTCGTAGTAATACGGGGTGTCCTGGAGAAAACGGTAAAATTAGGAGTGGTAATGAGGTCTGCAACTCTGACAATCCAAAAGCCAGTGTTAAGAAGGTTCGGTCAACTTGGTCACTGAGTCATAGTCTAGGGTCGGGTCAATGGTCGCTGCCAAAGAGAGAGAGAAAAGAAACACACAGCGTGCACTCTAACCTAGATCAGAATGGTTATCACTTTATCTAATCTGGAAACCTCCCACTGTAACGTCAAATTCTTCCTCAAACCTGAAAGAAGAATTAGCCGGGATCACCCGAGGAGTAAACCAACTCATCAGTGGGAATCGGGATCCAACTATCATCGCATGATAACGTGATGGAATCCGCTCACGCTATCACACTCCAGAAGGTATGCGCATATCTGGCAAGTTTCAGTTCATTTGAAACTCCCGATGTGGATTTTTGCCCTATGCTCTTATGACCTTGACGAAGGCCAACAAATCATAAGTCACATGTCAAGTTCTACCCGTCATTGTCCAGGTTGATTTGAACCCACCCGTACAAGCCCTTGACGAAGGCCAACAAGGCTATACGACTGTCCCAAACCAACGCATCTATCTATGCAGCAGAAAGGCAACAAGCAGCTACCATACACTATGCCTTGACGAAGGCCAACAAACATAGTATGAATACTACGTGCTACCCGTCTGAAACGACGGAGGGCTACGAATGGTTTCTGGCGAAAACCTTTAACGTAATGAACTCGATATCGTTGAAGGAACTGATAGCTTTATAAAAATATAGTAACGAAAACCTTTGCTAAAGAGGTCACTCCCGGCGAAGGGATCTCGGCTCTTTCCCCGTAAGATGGGGTGCAGGATATTCCAACTGAATACCACGATGCAAAGCAAAAGTAATCGGCTATAGTGAAATTATTGCCCTGACGCAAACTTCTGTCCAAGGGGTCACTCCCGGTGAAGGGATCTCAGCCCTTGCCTCGTCGACTGAGGAGCAGGATATTCCAACTGAATACCACGATACAAAACAAAAGTGAACACCCTTGCAATAACAGCTTTTTGAAAAATGTTCCAACAACATCAGAATAGGTTTGTTTATCTTGCATTGATCCGAATCAACGCAGTCCCACCAATTGATCACACCACAAAGAACGAAAATAATGACGTACGTATATGCCATCTGCATTGGCCACTGGGTCCCGTCATCACCCGTTAGGTTAGCTAACTAACGACAGAGCGGGGACTGGACTAGCGTGGATGAAAAACATATACAACATCTACTAGTATATATATAATATATAATTTTCGCTCAAGGCGTGATAAAAAATGCAGCATCACAGAAATGTACAGCATCACAGAACAATACAGATATCTGGGATCCCCGGGTTTCCTAGAGCCGCTACTGAAACCCGACGTTCCCCTGGTCGTGTGGATAGCCTGTGCAATGAAATCCTAGACCCCTACGGGCGCGGCAACTTACCCGCCAAAACCTGAAGTGAAGCAGCCCCCTTCAGCAACGTGAATGGACCACCCAGCACTTCACGGAATCCGGTAACTTGAGCACCCCTCCTGGGTCAATCCTATACCCCCTACGAGTGCGGCGAACAGCCCGCCAATTCTAGAGTAAAGCCCCCTCCGTCTCAACGCCATAAGATGCGGGCTCGTTGCCCTCTAGAACCCGGCTATCCGTGCACCACTCCGCGGGGCAATCCTAGTACAGAAAGTAAAATATACATACAACGGGTACATCGACCGCAACCTGGTCGTGCCCCAAAAGAATAATACAAACAGGCAGTGACGGCAGTCCACATGTCGGACGCTCGCCCCGCAATATCAAATGTACATATAAAACAAAACTGTACTAGCACTGCAACCAGGCTATCCCCCACGACCGATCCGCAACATCACAGCACAATCACAGAACATCAACGTGAATGTCACGTTCGCAAATCCGTCTAAATGGGCTATAGCAGATAGACTGGATTTACCGATCGAATGACATTCACGGTCGCAGATATAATGTAAATACTGTGAACTAGCATTTTTAAAATATCCGATCGAACAAATTTATCAAAGTGGGCCCCAATCAGTACTGTAGCACTTACAGAAAATCTGGGCCCAAAAATAATATCCCAAAACCCCTATTTCCTATTCAAAAGCCCACTGGAAAAATTTGTTTCAGTGATTCAACTTAACCACCGCGGAACCGCGGCCAAACCAGTGGTTTGGCCGCGTTTCCGCGGTCATAGTAAGGAATCAGTGAATCGTATTTTCCCAGAATTCTAAGAATTTCTTGCATGTCGTTCTGCAATGACCTGAAAAATTTTTGGAGCTGGAAAAATTTCAACAGAGAACACATGCACTAGAATTACGGTTTTTGCGATTTTTGTTCGATCGGGTTTTTAACATACTAGAGCAAGATAGGTAGGTTAACGGCGTGGCTCTGATACCAATGTAAATCCACGGCGGCGCCCCGGCCGTCGATCCGACGCCGGAAACGCGGAAACGAAAACTTTCAAAAACTATTGAACCGGTACCACCGCGTACTTTTAACCCGGATCGGGCCATTAACCTAGCAACTAGCAAACTAGAATAAGAGTAGAGAAGTATACCAAGCGATCCGTGTCCTTCGGTCTTCGTCTCCACTCCGATCTCCCGCGGAAACTCCGTTCATCTCCTCCTCGTCGGAAAGGGCACCACGTAGCCGGAATCTTTTACGGGCTCCCACCTCTTGACGAAGGCAACTCGGGCGCGAAGTTGGCTAGCCAACGCGTCCAAGATTTGCTGTAGAATAGTGTAGTAGCCATGTCTTCTTGAGGGTTTAGTTGCCATGGAGGAATTGAGAAGAGAATGAGAGAAAGAATGAGACTTTTTTTTTTGAGCTAATCTTTTTGCAACCATAGGATGAGATGAAGATAAAAATGCCACACAAAAAAAATTTGAATTCCTCTCTCTCTCCCCACTAGGATGTGGCCGGCCCCTCCCAAGAAAGAATGATGGAGAGTAGAAAAAAAATAATGCAAGAAAGAATATATCAACATGAGAAAAGAAAATGGCCACATCCATTTCAAATCAAAACCCATCATAATGAAAGCAAGTGAGTTGATTCAAAAGGAATCTCATAATGAAAGAACACTCATTATGCCTCACAAATGCATGAAAGTCCTCCACAAATAAATTATTTGCAAACTGCAAATAACCCCCTCCACCGAAAGTCCGGCCGCGAAGGAACAAAAGAAAACCAGCCGGAACGGAATGCAAACTGGCAATTTCAGAAAACTGATCCCATAATAAATTACAGGAAAACCCCGTTACTGCATATACATGCCTGCATTTGTATTCCCACTGAATACAAATGCAAAGAGACAAAATCTACACTGTCTAATACTAGGATCCGGCTTAAGCCAAAGCCGGCTAGTAAAAACCGTCCGATTACGATTCGTGCAATACCGCACGTATCTGATCGAACCCTGCCATATCTCCATACGGCCTCTACAGCGTTTCGCCCGAAACTTGAGTAACTGTGTGTGTGGTGGACTCTAAAGACTCGTCAATACAATGGCTGTGGATTTAACCACTAGCACGTCAGAGGTATAAGCCAATACATGACGGGCTACCAGGTATTGACCAAAAGGGACGTCGATGAGCGAACTCATCCTGACACCCTACTGAGCCTGTCAGTGACAATATCCGTACAGTCCGGTCCGTTCGTCTATGAGCATCGCATGGCGGGCCTAGGGGGTTGGTAAAAGTCAGACCCCCAATAGCGGTACAAGTTTTTCCGTTTAATTTTAGAACGCGTTAAAAAGTTCGAACAGATATCAATAACTCACTTTTTCCCCAGCCAAAAAATTTCCAAGTGTTGGATTTTTCCATAGTTTAAAACGTTCTAAGTTGTGCAAGTAATACAGTGGACCCTCTAGAAGAACACAAACCTTAACTCGATTATGTGACCGTCTGAACCGTCTCCAAACCTTAGGGTTTATGGCAGTACGGCGTTGCCACATGTGAGGCATTGGCTTGACCCTTCTACGGCTGGACCATTGGTACTTTGGCATGTGATGGATACTTTTTGAACTCCGCTCAAGTGTTGAGCTACTTGGGAAATCTTGTGTGTTTGTTTATTCGATCGGAAAGTTTAACATTGTCTATTTATTTGGAATGTGATACAATATTTGGAATCCACAAGTAGTTATGAGATAACTAATTTGAATGTTATAAATCTAGCAGTTTAGTCTCATTTGATCGGTGGCCACGGGATTTTGATGTGATCGAAAGTCCGTCGCAATCACGTAGCGTACGCGGATACTCGCCGGGTAAATTTAATAGATAGCCACGCCCTATAGCCCCGACTAAGTGACTGTAGGAGAACCCCGTCGCCAAAAGCATCCGTTCGGGTGCTCACGGAAGCGGTGTTCCGCCGTAGTGCACTTCGTCGACTGCATCCGGGGGTGCGTCCGTCTACTAAAGTTTGCGACGAGCATTCGATCAGTATGTCAGGAATCTTGTTGAATTGCCCGACTTGATATTGAAAAGAGTTTTCGATATTGTAGGGTTCCTAGGCACTCTCAAGAGGTCTCACAAGGCATCAACCATGCCAATTTGAAATTTTACGGTGCCGAGAAACCCTAGACTGGATCGTTGACTAGAAATTTAGGCGATATACGAATCTAGTTAACAACTTAACTAAAGATAAGAAGCTACAACCTTTGTAGATCCGGATATCCACTTCCTTGGCTCCACGTAGGCGTCCTCTCGCTGTCCATCTCGAATCCCGGACTCAATCGTCGGCTTGATCAGAGAAATGGGCGGACTAGGTCGTCGGCTTCGTGCCGAAGATGATCTACGTCGAGGCATCACAAGTTCAAGCTCCGACTTCACAAATTTGTGAAACTTGTGAAGAAAACACCCAAAACAACTTGGCAAGAGGTAGAGGGTGAAGAAATAGGAGGTGGGTTCACTTTAGAATTGGATTTCTCACTTTAGAACTCAAGTTGCCATTGATGGCATCAAGCTTTCTTTCTTGAAGAAGAAGGAGAGAATGAAGCTAGAATATGATAAGTGTTAATTAAAATTGAAAAGTAAATGAATAATTATCATATACTAACTAGGGTAGAGTGTAGAGAATAGACCATGGTTACTTGGATGGGTTAGGGTTAAGCATGAAGACAAGAATGGTTAAGAAGTCAAAGCTTCATGAAGCTTCAACTAGAAACAAATAAAGCCACCATTCTTATCTAAATCATTTCCAAATAAATAAATGAACAAATAAATAAATAAATGAATATGCAAAACCCTAATCATCAAATTAACCATGGTTTAATTCTATACACTTAACTATATGATCAAGTATCATCAAACATGATACAAATATGTGCACAAAAGTATATCACATATACAACTTGCACATCAAGTGAGAAAATCCATTTAAAGTGAACCAATACTAGTTAATGCAAAGCAATATATCAAATATATAATTATACATTAAATCATTAAATCAACACTTGATTTAACGATCCGGTCATATCGCATATAACCGACTAGTATCGTATGTATCGGCTTATCGAATCAATCCTTGATTCGATATCTAGGTTATATCGAATATAACCAATCGATACATCCATCGCGAGAATGGAATACGGTATCACATACACGCATTATTCTCGGTCCTGCACATATCTCATATGCACTCCTATTTCGTTTCGCTTGAGCCAGGAAACCTCTGTGTAGGACTCTAAAGACTCGTCAATACGCCGGTAGCAGATGATGATCATATCAAGCACCCACAAGCCGCAAGCGGTCTGCTAAACGTAACGGCCATCCGGGTATTGAGCGATCAGAAGATCGACGAGCTAGCCCGCTCACACTCCTGTGAATCCAACCAGTAACACTTACCGTACAGTCCGGTCTGTTCGTCTGATATGTCGCATATCAAGTCTAGGGGTGGTAAACGTCAGACCCCAATAACCGATAAGTCGTGCCGATATGAGGCTCATAACGGGTCGAGAAACTACTAGTAACACTTACCAGCAAATCTCTGATCAGCCCTGGCCAGGGACTTCCCTGTTATGGCCAATCGAGCACAGCGCAACATCAACCCCCAATACCGGGAGAGACGAAACCCCTCCTATCGCTCATTGTCTCCATGTGACTCGGGACTGTACCCAAAGAGCACCGTTTTGCACGCCCTCATGGACGTGGTAAGGTGGAGATCAAAGCACAGCGGGAATCACACAAGTCTCTATGACGATCTCTGGTCTACAGACTAACTTGTACAAGTGTCACCTGGGAACTGCCATCTGACGTGAGGTATAATACCATCTGGGAGTTCTCGGTGAGTCCGTCCAGTGTACCCAGTCTCCACTGAGCACCCGTATACCATCTCTGATGTCAAACACCAATGGATATGGGATCATCCATCGCCCATCTCATGGGTCGAGAAGCATATACGCTAGTCTACACTGGTATATCGATGCCCTATCTCGATACACCCATGACTAAGGACCTTGAAGGATGTACTTATGGACTACCATGTCCCCACTAGTATGATCTGCATCATAGTCCAGGTAGTCAAGTACACATCCTAAGGGCTTTATCAACATGTAACTATAAGACAGTTTAAAGAGACAAGTGTACATGTTAAGATAAAGAGTAACCAGATAGCATACTATCATATCGAGCAAGAAAGTCATCTCTATATATGTCCAAGCATCCAATATAATATACATCATCTGTACAATACTGGCCTCTAGGGCATACATACAACTAACAGATATAGAGACTAAAATGCGGGGTTTATAATTGTTAGGCATGAGATATCTAAGGAATTCATTTCGTTAGGCATGCGATGTCTAAGGTGGTTGTGGATTCTAACTGTTCTAGTTTTACACTTTCTTTTCTGTGACCGTAAGCGTAGTATGTGGTGTATCGCCGGCTTTGTTGCTATACATCAACGACAATCGGGATACGCGTACTTGCTTATGTTGATGATATGAGATATTATGTGTTGCTGTGATATGTTATATTGGATCGTCGCATTTTGAATAGCCGGGGGTTTTATGTGAGATGAGGGTTTTTATTTTCATTCTTGTAAAATTCATTTGTATGTAATATTTTTTTATTGGGGCACTTCCGGGATGAGGATGATGTCACCATTGTATATTATTTACTTTTCCGCATTAGGTAGACCCAAGGCAGGGAGCACAAGTAACTGAGTTCTAGGGTCCAGTTGGAGACCATCTAGAGGAGTCGAGACCGGGTCTCCTTACCCTAGAATTGGCAGTGTTGCTTGCTGCTCTCGTAGGGGTCTAGGGATGTAGGTTTGGCTATTCATCGCGACCGTGGAATTCTCGTTTTATATAGGCTCGCATAAAACACGGACATCCTAGTATATCCAATATTTCATATGTTATCTTCTGATGAAATGTTCTGTGATGTGATCATATTACTGCCTGAGACGAATTTTTATATTATATATATGAGATATATGTTATATTGCAGATTTTGTTTCAAATATGATGCTTGTTAGTTATCTGTATGCCCTAGAGGCCATTACTGTACATATGATGTATATTGTAATGGATGCTTGAACATATATTGGGAGGACTTTCTTGCTCGAAATTATAGTATGCTATCTGCTTGTCCTTTATCTTAACATGTACTCTGATTGTCTCTATGTTACATGTTGATAAAGCCCTTAGGATATGTACTTGACTACTGCGACTATAATGAGATCATACTAGTGGGGCCATGGTAGTCGACGAGTACATCCTATACCTATTCCTAGTCGAGGGTGTATCGAGACAGGGCAACGATACACCAGAGTAGACTAGCGTATACGCATCTTAACCCATATGATGGGCGATGGATGATCCCATATCCATCGGTGTTTGACATCAAGGATGGTGTACGGGTGCTCAGTAGAGACTGGGTACACTGGATGGACTCGCCGAGAACTCCCAGATGGTATTATACACCACGTCAGATGGCAGTTCTCTGGTAACATTGGTACAGATTAGTCTGTAAACCCGAGATCGTCATAGAGTCTTGTGTGATTCCCACTGTGCTTTGATTTCCATCATACCACTTCCAAGAGGGCGTGCAAAAAGGTGGCTTTTGGGTAATGTCCCGGATCAGTTGGAGGCAATGAGCGATAGGAGGGGATTCGTCTCTCCCGGTATAGGGAGTTGATGTTGCGCTGTGTTCGATTGGCTATAACAGGAAATCCCTGGCCAGGGTTGCTGAGATTTACTGGTAAGTGTTACCAGTAGTTTCTCGAACAGTTATAGACCTCATATCGACACGACTTATCAAGTTACTGGGGTCTAACGTTTACCATCCCTAGGAGAGATATGCGACATATCAGACGGAGAGACCGGACTGTACGGGAGTGTTACTGATTGGATTCACGGGAGAAAGTACATTCTTGCTTGTTAATCTTCTAATCGCACAATACCTGGGTGGCTGTTACGTTTAGCTGACCGCTTGCAGCTTGTAGGTGTTTGATATGATCATCACCTGCTGCCGGCGTATTGACGATTCTTTAGAGTC
Organism: Agapanthus africanus; assembly: GCA_030015575.1. Classification (NCBI taxonomy): domain Eukaryota; kingdom Viridiplantae; phylum Streptophyta; class Magnoliopsida; order Asparagales; family Amaryllidaceae; genus Agapanthus; species Agapanthus africanus. The sequence goes on along the minus strand of CM057337.1, from coordinate 403,625,954 downwards.
CTACACAGAGGTTTCTTGACTCAGGCAAAATGGAGTAGGAGCACATATATGATATGTGCGGGACCGAGAACAATACGTGTTTGTGATACCGTATTAGATTCTCGCGATATGAGATATCGGCCGGGTATATGTGATATAGCCAGGTCATCGGATCAAGTGTTGATTAGATGAACTGATTTAGATTATATTAGTCGGTTATTTGTGAAATAGCCGGATTATCGGATCAAGTGTTGATTCGATAATTTAATGTATAATTATATATTTGATATATTAAATTACATTAACTAGTATAAGCTCACAAAAAGATTCTTTTTCTCACTCGGGTAATACAATGATATATATGCGATATATGTTAATTGTATTATTTTATTTTGTTACAATAAATATTGTATATGTGATATATAATATTGTAACAAGTTATAGTTACTAATGCAGCAAGATTTGTGGAGATTAAATAAGGTTAGGGTTTGATTTGGGTTAAACTTTTCTAGAAGTTTCTAGAAACTTTTATTTTTTTTCTTGCAAAGATATTTTTTTTAGATATTTGCAAGATATTTCCTAACCCAACCCACACCCTTTAACCCTAGTTAACTCTCTACTTTGGTTAACTCTCTTCATCTTTAACCATAGTTGCATAAGTAATTATCAACACAATTCATTATTCATCACAAAAGGATTACTATTCTTCTTCTTCTTCCTTGAGATTTGAAAAAGCTTTCTTGGTTTTCATTTTGTGATGAATTAGAGTGATAATTTGATAATAAATGAGAGCTAAAATCCTACTTCATCATCCTAATCTATCCTAGCCATTTAGATTAGGGTGTTCAATTCATTTAGTGAGTGAGAGCTTGTGTTAAAGAAACTTCAAGGTAGATCATCTTAGTTATCGAAGATCGGAAGCAAGCTTGCATCTTTCTCTTCGTGGAGCTTTTCGAGAGTCCGGATACTCGATGATCGCAGTGAAGGGACCTCAACACGGAGCTTTAGAAGTGAAGGACCGAGCTACAAAGGTTGTAACCCCAAACTCTTAGTGTTAAAGTGTTTAACATGCTTTGTTTCGCCTAATCTCTAGTTTAAAGATCTTGGTTAGGGTTGTTCGGCATGTCTAAATTTTAAATCGGGCATGGTTGATGCCTTATAGACCCTTATGAGAGTGCCTAGTAACCCTGCAGTGGTATCAGAGCCAAGCTAGAGCTTCATATTAAAAATGCTCAAAAAAATCAGCAGGGAATTATATAGACTACTGTAAAAAACGACATAGTAATTCGCATAAAGCGCCGCGGAACCGCGGCAGGACCATGCGTCGCGCGGCGGTTCCGCGACCGTACAGGCGAATTATTGTTAGTTTTTCCTACAGTAATATCTGTAGGTGTTTCTGCATTTTTCTGGGTATTTTAAATCTTACTCAAGTGTTGAGTTTTCTGGGTTTCATTGGGGACTAGTTGATTCGATCGGATAATTTAACTTCGTTTAAATTTTTTCCGGGTAATTTTAGAACGTGTTAATAAGTTCGAACGGATATCAATAACTCACTTTTTCCCTTGTCAAAATTTTTTTCAAAAGTTGTTTTCTTCTCGAGTTTGAAACTTCCGGAAAATAATGCAAGTAACGCGGTGGACCCTCTAGAAGAACAAAAACCTTAACTCGATTATGTGACCGTCTGAACGGCCTCTGAAACTTAGGGTTTGGGGCAGTACGGCGTTGCCACATGTGAGGCGTTGGCTTGACCCTTCTACGGCTGGACCATTGGTACTGTGGCATGTGATGGATACTTTTTGAACTCCACTCAATTGTTGAGCTATTTGGGAAATCTTGGGTGTTTTATTATTCGATCGGAAAGTTTAACACTGACTTTTTACCTGGAATGTGATACAATATTTGGAATCCATATGTAGTTATGAAATAACTAATTTGAATGTTATAAATCTAGCAGTTCAGTCTCAGATGATCGGTTGCCACGGGATTTTGATGCGATCAAAAGTCCGTCGCAATCACATAGCGTACGCGGATACTAGCCGGGTAAACTTAATATATAGCTACGCCCCATAGCTCCGACCAAGTGACTGTAGGAGAACCCCATCGCCAAAAGCATCCGTTCATGTGCTCGCGGCAGCGGTGTTCCGCCTTAGTGCAATTCGTCGACGGCATCCAGGGGTGCGGCTGTCTACTAAAGTTTGCGACGAGCATTCGATCAGGATGTCGGGAATCTTGTTGAATTGCTCGACTTGATATTGAAAAGTGTTTTCGAGATCGAGACTAAAATGCGGGGTTTATAATTGTTAGGCATGCGATGTCTAAGGAATTCATTTGGTTAGGCATGCGATGTCTAAGGTGGTTGCGGATTCTAACTGTTATAGTTTTACACTTTCTTTTCTATGACCGTAAGCGTAGTATGTGGTGTATCGCCGACTTCGTTGCTATACATCAACGACAATCGGGATACGCATACTTGCTTACGTTGATGATATGAGATATTATGTGTTGCTGTGATATGTTATATTGGATCGTCGTGTTTTGAATAGCCGGGGTTTTATGTTAGATGAGGGTTTTATTTACATTCATGTAAAATTCATTGTATGTAATATTCTTTTATTGGGGCACTGCCGGGCTGAGGATGATGTCATCGTTGTATATTATTTACTTTTCCGCATTAGGTAGACCCAAGGCGGGGAGCACAAGTAACCGGGTTCTAGGGTCCAGTGAGAGACCATCTCGAGGAGTCGAGACTGGGTCTCCTAACCCTAGAATTGGCAGTGTTGCTTGCCGCTCTCGTAGGGGTCTAGGGATGTGGGTTTGGCTATTCATCGCGACCGTGGAATCCGTGGTTTATACAGGCTCGTATTAAAAACATGGACCTCCTAGTATATCCAATATTTCATATATGTTCTTCTGCTGCAATGTTCTGTGATGAGATCATATTACTGCCTGAGACGAATGTTTATATTATATATATGAGATATATGTTATATTGCAAATTTCGTTTCAAATGTGATTCTTGTGAAGCATAATAAAATGGGACTTCATTAATGAGATTAATGAAACTAAAAGAAACCTAAAAATGTTGTAGAAACTTGTCTCAAAAACAGGTAGCTCTAGTTCTTACTTTGCATAGCGGTCTTCCTTGTAGAACATCCAGCACCTTATTCGATAAGGAAAGAGCCGAGATCCCTTCACCGGGAGTGACCTCTTTAGCGAAACTAGCAGATGCTACAAAATCGGTTTGGCTTTTGATTGTTTCTATAGTTTTTGCTTTGCATAGCGATAATTGTGAAATATCCTGCACCTTATTCGATGAGGAAAGAGCCGATGATCCCTTCACTGGGAGTGACCTCTTTAGCAAAACTAGAAAAGGCCCAAAAAACATTCCTTTTAAAAAATCACTCGATTCTACAACGATATCAAGTTCATTACGCAAATGGTTTTTCTTAAAAACCTGTCGTAACCCTCCATAATTTTAGAAAGTAGGGTACTTAGTATTCGTGCTTTGTTTGTTGACCTTAGTTAAGGCACAGTGTACGGTAGCTAAGTGATGTCTTCCTATATAGCATTTGATGCGATTAGTTAGGACAGTCATGTGACTTTATTGATCTTAGTTAAGGGTCATGTGGGTGTGTCTATTTAATCAAGAAATGACGGGTAGAACTTGACTAGTGATTATGATTTGTTGACCATAGTTAAGGTCATAAGTCACTAGGGGTAAAATATTATTGGGAATTTCAAGTGTTGAAATTTGCAATGAGATTGCATACCTTCTATGAGATAGTTGGATCCCGATACCCGCTGCGTGTAAGAGCTACTCCTGGAAGAGTTTTACACATTACAATTAGCCGATCAAGTAAGTGTCTAGAAAGGTGTTAACGGGGTTACGCCCCTGGGAAAACGAGGTTTATTTTAATTAGGTCCGTGCGAAAGCACGGGGAACCTCCCTCAAAGTACCGGCACTGGCCTGGCTGAAAGATTGGCGAACTTGTAGCGTGTAGCTAATCCCGGCTAGTCTTTCCTTTTAGGGTTTGAAGGAAGATTTGACTAAAACAGTGGGAGACATCCTGATTAGATAAATTGATAACCAATCTAATCTTGTAAAAGCGCACGCTGAGTGTTTTCTTCTCTCTCTCTCCTGGTTGCGACTATGTCACGCCTTAATCAAGATAATTATACGGATGTATTGACCGAACCCGCTTGTTATACTGCGCTAGGGAACGTTGGTCCCGTTCCAACTTATAATTGTTATAAGACAGAGCAGGAAATAAGGGATTACCAGAATTCCCGTGCCGCCCAAAGGAAGAAAGTACATGTTGATGCATCTTCTTCGGGTGTGTTCATTACACAGAACTGTTTATCAAATATCCTTTATGTCCTGGGTATTTGATACCGGATCAGGATCCCACATATGTAATTTGTTACATGGGCTACAGATAGGTAGAGGACTGAGAACGGGTGATAAATTTCATGAGATAGAAACGGTGCAAGTGTTGCAGCCAAGTCTATTGGTAGTTATCACCCTGTATTACCAAAATACATTGATTCTGAACGAATGTTATTAGATACCGAACCTGATATACACCATCATATCAGTCTCTTTATTAGTAAAGAAGGATATAATTTTGTATTGTTGGATAATATTTTGAACATTTCCTATATCAAGAATTGATCGGTTCAGGCACGTTATCTAAAAGCATAGACGTTCTAAATCAAATCACAGTTCTTAACGTACAGAACACACACAAGAGGAAGAGTTCAGAAATGAACGAATCCTTCTTGAGGCATAGTAGACTAGGTCATATCAATGCCACCCGACTAGCTGAAGTTACATAAAGATGCATATTTAAATTAGTTTGGATTTACATCTTGTAAAACTTGCCAGTCATGTCACTAAGATAAGATGACCACAGCTCCGTTTATTGGAAACAGAGAAAGAGTTAGTGAACTTTTGGGATTGATACATGCTGATGTATGAAAGTCCCCTGTCTACACATGCCAGAACCGGTTCTTTGTACTTCATTACATTCATTGATGATCTCTCAAGATTCAGACATATATTCCTGTTGAAACACAAGTCCGAAAATTTTGAGATAATCACAGAATATAAGAAGTAGAAAACCAAAAATAGGTATAAGTATTATGTCCTTTGATGAGATCAGGGAGGAGAATTCATGACACGGAATTCCTGGACTATTCTAAAGGAGAATGAGATTCTCTCTCAGCATTACTCCTCCGTATACACCATAACACGATGGTATATTGGGGTGGAGCAATAGCACCCTATGTGATATGGTGTGCTCTATGATGAGTACTACTGAGTTTCCTATTTATTTTTGGGAGTTATGCACTTGAGAAGCTGCATACCTATTAAATAGGGTTCCAATCAAATCAGTTGCCTACCACTTCATATATGATATGGAATGGGAAGAGCCCATATCTTATGTATGTTATGATTTGGGGTTGTCCAGCCTATGTCTAAAAGCACAATCCGGACAAGCTTGAGGCAAAGTCAGTTCTGTGAATTGGATATTCCAAGCATTTGCAAGGGAATATCTTCTACCTAACCGAGGAACAAAAGATGTTTTGTTTCTCGACATGCCACCATTGTAAAAGGGAATTTCTTATGAAGAAATTATTGTTCATGAGGTAGAACTGGAAAGAGTTCCAGCTATACAAACTGCAGCTGATGATTTGGTAGAACCAAAGGATTCAATAGTTTCGAACGAACCTCAGCCTCTCCGCCGATCTAGTAGGGTTCCTCACCCACCTGAGAGATACTTCGGTTTCTCTATGACTGTGGGAGAGAGGATTGCATCATGAGATGATGACCCAAGTAGTTTCGAGCTGGCCATCAGGAGTGGGACTCTGTAAGAATGGATGGATGCTTAGTGATCTGAGATGGAATCCTTATACACCAACAAAGTATGGACTTTGGTTGCTTTATCTGAAGGGTTAAATCCCCATCAGGAGGAAGTATATCTTGAGAAGATTACTTGGTGTACATGGAAAAGTTGAGACTTTCAAAGCTATGCATAAGTCCATCCAGATCCTACTTGCCACGGCAACATACCATGACTACGATATCTGGCGGTTGGGTGTCATGACTGCTTTTCTAAATGATGATTTAGAAGAGAGCGTCTATAAGTACACAGCCAGAGGGCTTCGTAGACAGTGGGAGCAGCGAAAACGTGTGCAAGATGTTTTATGTGATAAAGCAGGTGCAGGGTTACTAAGCACTCTCACAAGGGTCTATATGGCATCAACCATGCCCGATTTAAAATTTAGACATTCCGAACAACCCTAACCAAGATCTTTAAACTAGAGATTAGGCGAAACAAAGCATGTTAAACACTTTAACACTAAGAGTTTGGGATTACAACCTTCGTAGTCCGGTCCTTCCCTTCTAAAGCTCCGTGTTGAGGTCCCTTCGCTGCGATCATCGAGTATCCGGACTCTAGAGAGGCTCCACGAAGAGAATGCTGCAAGCTTGCTTCCGATCTTCGATAACTAAAATGATCTACCTTGAAGTTTCTTTAACACAATCTCTCACTCACAAATGAAGTGAACACCCTAATATAAATGGGTAAGATAGATTAGGATGATGAAGTAGGATTTTAGCACTCATTTGTTTTCTTTAACTCACTCATTTTCATCACTAATGAAAAAGCTAGTAAGCTTTTCCATTGAAAAAGAGAAGGAAGAAGAAGAACCATTTCTTTTGAGATGAATAATGAAAGTAGTGTGAGGTTATAAATGCAACCATGGTTCAAGTGAGAAGACTTAATGTCACGACCCAAAATTTGGCCCATAACCGGCACTTAAACTACGTAACGTCTATAGGCGTACGCAACTCAAGTAATCCGAAACCCAGAAATCTAAACCACCCAAACCTGGATCAATGGAGAAAAACATAGTTTTAACATTTGGAAAATCACAACTAAAATCTCTAACTCTAGTTTTGTTTCTTGAAAATTTCGGCAGCACTTCCTTTGTAAAAACTAGCCCCGAAAACGGGTACAACACAGATAATATATAAAGCATCCCAAATGGGAGAAAAATCACGCCCAACGGTAGAGACAATCACCACAACAAGTATACGATGGCGAAGCGAGGAATATAAAGGAAGACTGCATAAAGAGGTAAAACTTTCCAAGATAACCGGCTCCCACGAGCACGGCACCTAAAGTCACCAATATAATACAACACCGAATCCTCACAAGTCGTCTCTAAGTCATATACAACAGTGGTAGATGGAGAATACTAGATCCAACAAAAAGATACACAATGTACAGGCAGATAACCGCAAACCCACCTAAAAGCAAAGGCCTCACTGCCTAACGTAGCGGTATCAGCAAAAGTAGAGATGATAAGACGCCCTGCCGGGACTACTCTGAGGGTAAGTCCCGCAAAACACTGTGGCACAACGGGGGTAAGTTGCCAACTCGTGAATAGAAAATAACATCATACTGTAATCGCAGGTATGCACGAACAGCGATCTATCTATCACATGTAAACCGATAGCATAAGTACGATAAGTGAATATGCAACAATCATGTAAATGTACATCAACAAGGTACTACGACTACATGAAATAATGCATAACAACAATAATCCTAAGTGTGTGGGATGATACAATAAAATCTCAGGCAAAATCATTAGCATGGAAAAACACCAGTGTCCCTCACTGCCTAATCAAATCCCAAATCCTCAAGCACCGCATCCATAGATCGGCCCTCGCATCCTGTTAGTCTCATGGAACCTGAGTGTCACACATCGACACCCGAAACATCATGAAAACATATCCCTATGTGTGTGTATATATATATACGTATATAAGTATGATGATATCAACCCCGTATGTCCACCGACGATACGTAAAAATCATGAAAACTTGAGTGTCTAACACCGACACTCGAAACATCATAAAACCTGTGTCTAACATCGACACGTAAATCCTCATATCTCAGGCGCTGTCACCATTACTGGCCCTGACGATATGTCGTATATCACTCCGGCCGGTATCCCCATGATAACCGCTGAGTCCAAATACAATCACCGGTAGGTAGTGGTCCCACCGCCAGGCTTATCATCTACACTACGAAATCACCACTCGCCCCGGGGTACCATACCGAGTCCGCCGTATACCCGCAGACGGTGCCTCCCGCTCCTCGAATCAGGTATCACAAGCCCAATCTCAGAACCGAGAAATCACATGGTGGACGCACTGGAATATCATATCAAGAGAAACCGGGTTTACAAACAATACATAGTTTTCTTGAAATACCCCCACGGTTCTCAAATACATAAATCATATGAAAGCCATATCTCAATGCGTAAAATCTATATAAAACTGATATATGGAACATAAAACATCAATATGAGCATATAAAGGGAAAACCGCTCTTTTAAATGAATCCAGCTATTAAACATATCATGCGGTTCCCAAAAATCCTCCGAAAACAAATGCAGCATCATATAAGGTGTACATGTAATTGTAGCAAGGTTTAAGTATTTATATGTAAGCAAGTGGGTATGATGCATTTCATAAGTGCAATGATCAACAACTCAATATCATATATCAAAACGATACCACTTGGGGTACATACAACTATAGCGAAAATATGCGGGTGTACATATCAATATGAGTGCATGACATACATGTAGCTGTAATAGATTATGTGGGTGTACATGTCAATATGTATGCAAGATGTACAAGTAGTTATAGTAAGGTAAACGTGAAATGGAATAAGAGTCACTATCTTAACTATCCATATCCACTACCGTATCACGTATGTAGGTGTCAACAATATCTCATATGCACAACGGGATAAGGGATACTACCTCAACTATCCCTATCCACTACCGTATCTTGTATGTAGGCGGTTTGTGCGTGTCATGTCAATTACCGACGATGTGGGTGTAGTATACAATTTGGTGCTCGTGTAACATGAACCGTCAGTAATGTGTTATATCTAAAGATACGAGTCAAGTACAACAGATAATGCTAAGCAATGACATTCATATATAATTAACTAATATGCAAATATATGCAACTATCATATCATATCCGCTCCGACGCATAACGCCATACGGGCGATTTCCCCGTAGATGTTAAATCTATTCACAAATGGTCTCCAGCTATGAAAATCCGACCACCTGCTTTCTCTTGTTCGCAGCGTCCGATGTCCCCGTTTGCGACGCTATATTTCCACAAACACAAGAAATAGTGCAAACAATTCAGAAATCGACCAATATAACGTAAAACTACGTATTAAATAACGCACCAACACTAAACTAACTCGCGAGTGTACGTCTAGTGGCTAACGTGCGTAACGATACCACAAAACCTACCCAAGTATAGCAACTGCACAAGATCACGATTCGTGTCGCAGCACGTAACACGCGAACTCAAAACACTAGAATATAGGTAAACGATCCCAGATTTTGCATACTGCAATTACTAAAAAAGTAAACAGTACCAAACACCCCTAACCAACACCAGACAACTACCCACAGAACCCAAACCCCAACACCATCCTACAAAACCGGCGTTGCCGGAGTTCGCCATAGGGGTCGCCGGCCCCGGCCGGTGGGGTGGTCCTCGTGTCTCAGGTGGTGTCTTAGGTTCACTAGTACATCACTATAAATTTGTTTGGTCACACACTAAATTTTCCAGGTCACAGCAGATCCAAAGGCTCTAAAAATCCACTAAAAACCCGATATTGCACTAATCGACATACAAAGTGTTCTACGCTACATCGAATGAGCTAAACCATATAAAAACTTCTAATTATCTGTGTACGGATTATACCTATCAATTTTAGCTCACAAGATCCAAGCTTTCTTACCTCCAAGTGATCCAAGAGCAAAAATCAAGACTTTTGGTATATTCGTGATATATTTGGATTGGAGAATTATTTGGCTTGAAATTGGAGAAGGAAGTGATCAAGAGCAGAAAATGGAAGAAGATTTCGGCCAAGGAAGAAAGAGGAAGGGATTGTGTAGGGTTTTCTAGCAATTTCCTTGCAATTTCCCATGATTAATGCTCATAAATGCATTCACATACACACATTCACACATGCATGCACCTCATCTTTTCTTTTCTTTTTATTTAAGTTTAAACTTAAACCCTAGTCCACACAATGAATCTAGGTAAAGTGAGAAGGTTTAGGTTTAACTCAACTTAATTGTTGAAAAGATACAAAAGAGAAGTTTTCCCAAAATGTGAATACCGCATTAAAATAACATTAAAATTGGGAAAAAATCAAATTGAGCCAAAACGTCCAATATACCCCCAAAGCTTGCGCACTAGCTTTATTTTAGCTAAAATAGATGCTGGCAAGTCTATATGGTCGTTCGAACACAGTCGGGTTAAAACGGAAAATACCGACAATTTAACCCTAAAACGGAAAAATTCGCATAACGATTTCTAAAACGTTACAATCTCCCCCCTTATAGAAATTCGGTCCCCGAATTAAAATTTCATACTAAGCGTACCTTCAAAAAGATGAGGGAATTTCTTCCGCATCTCGCTCTCGGCCTCCCAAGTGATCTCCTCACTAGTAAGGCTACGCCAAAGAACCTTCACAGACGGCAAGACCCTTAACCGAAGTTTCTTCACCTTCCGATCCAAAATAACTACCGGCTGCTCGGTGAACGAAACATCGCACTCAAGCTGAACGGTCTCATGCTGAATCATGTGAGAAGGATCATGAAGGTATCTACGAAGCATCGACACATGGAACACAGGGTGAACATCCGGAAAACTGGGTGGGAGCGCTAAACGATAAGCAACGGAACCCACTCGCTCAAGGATCTCTAAAGGACCAACAAATCTGGGACTGAGCTTCCCCCTCTTCGCAAATCGCATAACTCCCTTCATCGGAGAAATCCTCAGGAATACATGATCCCCCACTGCGAACTCAAGTCTGCGACGACGACGGTCGGCATGAGACTTCTGCCTGCACTGGGCTGCTCTCATCCTATCCTGAATCAGCTGGATCTTCTCCGTGGTCTCCTGAACTAGCTGGGGTCCCAAAACCAGACTCTCACTAAGCTCGGTCCAACAGACTGGCGATCGACACTTCCTATCATATAAAGCCTCAAAAGGTGCCATCTGAATAGTCTCCTGAAAATTGTTGTTGTAGGAGAACTCAATCAACGGCAAGTGACGATCCCAACTGCCACCAAAATCAAGTACACATGCACAGAGTATATCCTCCAAAGTCTGAATAGTCCGCTCTGAATGACCATCGGTCTGCGGACGAAAAGCGGTGCTAAAACTCAACCGGGTACCCAAAGCTTCCTGAAGCTTCTGCCAAAGACGGCTAGTAAACTGGGTGCCTCTGTTGGATACTATGCATGTGGGAACACCGTGCAAACGCACAATCTCATCTATATACAGCTGCGCATACTGAGCATACCCGAAAGTAGCCTTCACTGGAAGGAAGTGAGCCGCTTTCGTCAACCGGTCAACAATCACCCAAATGGAGTCATACCCTCTACTGGTCCTAGGTAGACCCACAATGAAGTCTATGGAAATCTGCTCCCATTTCCACTCCGAAATGGGTAAAGGCCACAACTCTCCAGCCAGTCTCTGATGCTCAGCCTTGACTTGCTGACAAGTCAGGAACCTCGAAACGAAGTCCGAAATATCGCGTTTCATCCCTTCCCACTAGTAGAAGTCTTTCAAGTCACGGTACATCTTGGTGGAACCTGGATGAACGCTAAAGGCTGACTGATGTGCCTGCTCTAGGATCTCACGTCTTAACCTATCAGCATCTGGTACACACAAGCGACTCTCGCATTGTAGCACACCCAGGTCATCAATTATGAGCTCCGAAACTGTACCCTGTCGAACAAGCTTAAGAATCTCGGACAAACGGGCATCACTGGGTTGCGCCTCACGGATACGATCAAATAGTAGTGGACGGGCGCGGACATGAGCAAATTGTCCCCCAGTGGAGGTGAACTCGAACTGCACTCTACTATCATACAAGAGCTGCCAATCTGCAGACGACTGACGCTGAACTGTGCTCAACTGGGACAAGTTACCCCCGGGCCTACGACTCAAAGCATCAGCTACTACATTCGCCTTGCCCGGGTGGTAAAGGATCTTACAATCATAATCCTTCACTAGCTCCGTCCATCTGCGCTGTCTCAGGTTCAGATCTCGCTGCTGGAAGATATACTTCAAGCTCTTATGATCCGTAAAGATCTGACACGACTCCCCGTATAAGTAGTGTCTCCAAATCTTCAACGCAAAGACCACCGCGGCCATCTGAAAATCGTGAGTGGGGTAAATCTTCTCGTGCTTCTTCAGTTTCCTAGAAGCATAAGCGATCACTCTGTAATGCTGCATCAAAACACAGCCGAGCCCCACTCGAGAAGCATCACAATAAACAACATAGCCGCCTGATCCAGAAGGTAAAGAAAGAACTGGTGTTGTCGTCAACCGAGTCTTCATTTGCTGAAAACTCTGCTCGCACGCATCAGTCCAAAGAAAAAGAACTCCCTTCCGGGTCAGTCCAGTCAACGGTGCAGCGATACTCGAGAAATCCTGCACAAAACAGCGATAATAACCAGTTAAGCCCAAAAAGCTGCGGACCTCAGTCACCGATACAGGTCTGGGCCAAAGCTGTACAGCCTTGATCTTCCTCGGGTCCACAAGAATACCATCACCAGTCATCACATGACCCAGGAAGTCAACACTACCAAGCCAAAATGCGCACTTTGAGAATTTAGAATACAGCTGGTGCTCTCTCAATATCCGCAAGGCAATCCTCAAGTGCTGCTCATACTCCTCACGTCTCCTAAAGTAGACCAGTATGTCATCAATAAACACTATAATAAACTGGTCGAGGAATGGCCTAAAAATCCGGTTCATCAGATCCATGAACGCTGCTGGCGCATTGGTGAGTCCGAACGACATCACCAAAAACTCATAATGCCCATAGCGCGTACGAAAAGCAGTCTTCGTAATGTCATCATTCCGAACCCACAACTGATGATAACCCTAACGTAAATCAATCTTAGAAAAATGTTTCGCACCCTAGATCTGATCAAATAAATTGTCAATGCGGGGTAAAGGATACCTGTTCCGCACCGTAACTCGGTTCAACTGACGATAATCCACACATAGCCTCAAACTGCCGTCCTTCTTCTTGATGAATAGAACGGGAGCTGCCCACGGTGAAACACTCGGACGCACAAGTCCCAAATCAAGCAATTCTTGCAATTGATCTTTAAGCCCTCTAAGCTCTGCCGGAGCCATCCGATAAGGCGGTATAGAAATAGGCTCCGTGCCAGGAATCAGATCAATGCAAAACTCAACATCGCGCTCTGGCGGCAACCTAGGTAACTCATCGGGAAAGACATCGGGAAACTCTCGCACGGTAGAAACCTGGTCCAACGACTCCACTGTAGCCCCAGTATCATGAATGAAAGCCAAGAATCCCCGACATCCCCTCCTCAACAGCCGACTAGCGCACAGAACAGAAATCAAACTGTGAGGGGCGGCACCACGGTCCCCTTGCACAACAAACACTGACTCACCGGGAAAACAAAATCTAACTGTCTTCTCGCGGCAGTCCACGGACGCATAGCAAGTAGCTAGCCAGTCCATTCCCAACAGAACATCGAAGTCCAACATCTCAAGAAGGATCAAGTCGACGGACAGATCTCTGTCTCTAAAACGGACAGCACACGATCGGAACACGTGTCGCGCAACAAACGACTATCCTACAGGAGTAGTCACGACAAGCGACTGATCCAGCAAACACGACTCTCGACCTAACCTCAGCACGAAGTACGTAGAAACAAACGAATGCGTAGATCTCGGATCAAAAAGAACATGTGCATCAAAAGAACATACAGAAAGGGTACCTGAAACCACAGCATTGGACGCCTGAGCGTCCTGGTGAGTCAAGGAAAAAACCCGCCTGCCCTCTACTGGCTACTGGCTGTCCTCTGGCTCTGCCACCTCGACCTCTCGGTACAAAACGCCAGCGACCACGACCTCTCTGAACAGGAGTCTGACGTGGCGCAACAACAGGAATAAGTGGCAACGCTCTCTGAGGCGGAGAAGGTGGTAAGGTAACCTGGGGTACTGCTGGCCTTCTCTGACGCACCACGGTACAATCCCGGACAAGGTGATATAGACTGCCACACCCGAAGCATCCATAAGACGGTCGCTGGCCTTCCTGGGAATAAGAACTGAATAACTGGCCATGTCCCACTTCTCTGCTACTCCCCGAGTCTGAAGGAACTCTGCCTCAGCGTGCAAACCTCGGTCTCCATGCTGGTACATCCGTACGAGTCCTCTTCGGTTCCGGAACAACCGATGACTCAGCAAGACGCTCCTACACAAATAGGGATGCATCGACAGCTGCCGCATACGTGTCGCAATGCTGAATGCTGATGGCTAGGAACAACTGGGTAAGCAGGCCTCGAACAAACCTCTTCACCTTCATCTCCTCAGTCGCCACCAGGTACGGAGCATACACCGACAGCTCGGTAAACAGTACATCATACTCAGACACCGTCATCCCCGGAGTCTGACATAACTACTCAAATTTGCGCGCTCGCGCATCCCTGATGCTCGGTGGAAGAAAATGGGCAAGAAATGACGTCACAAACTCAGCCCAGGTCATAGGAGCAAGACCCGTGGCTTTGCCCTTCTCCAAGGACTCACACCACTTCTGGGCCAGACCCTCCAGACAAAAACTGGAAAACTCTACCCATCTCTCATCGAAGCATCGGAGTGAACGACAAATCCTGGCCATCCGGTCGATGAACGACTGCGGATCCTCAGTAACATCTGTGCCAGTAAACACCGGAGGCCTCAGCCTCATAAAATCTGTCAGTGACACAGCAATAACCTCCGGAGCTGTAACTGCGACTACCGGAACTGTAGGTACCATTGTGGTCCCTGCAACTGGTGGAACAACGGCCTACCCCTACGCTCGGATGGTCTCTACTAAAGACCCTACTATCTGGCGCAGATCCTGCATACCAGCTCCAATGATAGCAATGTGCTCCGGTACAATAGGCGTACTGCCCTGGTCAGTCTTCTCCTCAGACGAGTCAACTCTGACCTCGGCCCTCGCGGCCGCTCTCTGTGCCCTCGTAGTCTTCGGCGGCATATAGGCTGGAAATTGAAACAAGTTTCGATAAGGAAACAGGAATCGAATCACAAAGATGTATATCTTCACGGAGGAATATCAATCAATAAGTCCTAAGGTCACTTAGGCTGAGAACCATGTCGTAAGTATGCCGCGGAACATACACACGCTATGTTACTCTGCTTAAGCTACCTACTCCATCATACCAAGGCCATCCTACACTCCGAAAGGTAAAACCTAGCGCTCTGATAACAACTTTGTCACCACTCAAAATTTGGCCCGTAACTGACAATTAAACTACGTAACGTCTATAGGCGTACGCAACTCAAGTAAGCGAAACCCAGAAATCTAAACCACCTAAATCTGGATCAACGGAGAAAAACATAGTTTTAACATTTGGAAAATCACAAGTAAAATCTCTAACTCTAGTTTTCTTGAAAATTTCGGCAGCACCTCCTTTGCAAAAACTAGCCCTGAAAACGGGTACAACACAGATAATATATAAGCATCCCAAATGGGAGAAAAATCACGCCCAACGGCGGAGACAATCACCACAACAAGTATACGACGCCGAAGCGAAGAAAATAAAGGAAGACTGCATAAAGAGGTAATACTTTCCAACATAACCGGCTCCCACGAGCACGGCACCCAAAGTCACCAATATAATACAACACCGAATCCTCACAAGTCGTCTCTAAGTCATATACATACAGTGGTAGATGGAGAGTACAAGATCCAACAAAAAGATACATAATGTACAAGCAGATAACCGCAAACCCACCAAAAAGCAAAGGCCTCACTGCCTAACGTAGCGGTATCCGCAAAAGTAGAGATGATAAGACGCCCTACCGTGACTACTCTGAGGGTAAGTCCTGCAAAACACTGTGGCACAACGGGGGTGAGTTGCCAACTCGTGAATAGTAAATAACATCATACTGTAATCGCAGGTATGCACGAACAGCGATCTATCTATCATATGTAAACCGATAGCATAAGTATGATAAGTGAATATGCAACAATCATGTAAAGGTACATCATCAGGGTACTACGACTACATGAAATAATGCATAACAACTATAATCTTAAGTGTGTGGGATGATACAATAAAATCTCATGCAAAATCATCAGCATGGAAAAACACCAGTGTCCCTCACTGACACATCAAATCCCAAATCCTCAGGCACCGCATCCACAGATCGGCCCTCACATC
Organism: Agapanthus africanus; assembly: GCA_030015575.1. Lineage (NCBI taxonomy): Eukaryota > Viridiplantae > Streptophyta > Magnoliopsida > Asparagales > Amaryllidaceae > Agapanthus > Agapanthus africanus. The sequence goes on along the minus strand of CM057337.1, from coordinate 403,609,640 downwards.
CTGTAAGTCTCATGGAACCTGAGTGTCACACATCGACACCCGAAACATCATGAAAACATATCCCTTTATGTATATATATACGTATATAAGTATGAGGATATCAACCCCGTATGTCTACCGACGATACGTAAAAATCCTGAAAACCTGAGTGTCTAACACCGACACTCGAAACATCATGAAACCCGTGTCTAACATCGACACGTAAATCCTCATAACTCAGGCACTGTCACCATGACAGGCCCTGACGATATGTCGTGCATCACTCCGGTCGGTTTCCCCATGATAACCGCCGAGTCCAAATACAATCACTGGTAGGTAGTGGTCCCACCGCCAGGCTTATCGTCTACACCACGAAATCACCACTCGCCCCGAGTACCATACCTGGTCCACTCTGTACCCGCAGACGGTGCCTCCTGCTCCTCAAATCGGGTATCACAAGACAAATCTCAGAACCGAGAAATCACATGGTGGACGCAGTGAAATATCATATCAAGAGAAACCGGGTTTTCAAACAATACATAGTTTTCTTAAAATACCCCCACGGTTCTCAAATCCATAAATCATATGAAATCCATATCTCAATGCGTAAAATCCATATAAAACTGATATATGCAACATAAAACAGCAATATAAGCATATAAAGGGAAAACCGCTCTTTTAAATGAATCCAGCTTTAAAACATATCATGCGGTTCCCAAAAATCCTCCGAAAACGAATGCAGCATCATATAAGGTGTACATGTAATTGTAGCAAGGTTTAAGTATCTACATGTAAGCAAGTGGGTATGATGCATTTCATAAGCGCAATGATCAACAACTCAATATCACATATCAAAACGATACCACTTGGGGTACATACAACTATAGCAAAAATATGCGGGTGTACATGTCAATATGAGTGCATGACATACATGTAACTGTAATAGACTATGTGGTTGTACATGTCAATTTGTATGCAAGATGTACAAGTAGCTATAGTAAGGTATACGTGAAATGGAATAAGAGTCACAATTTTAACTATCCATATCCACTACCGTACCACGTATGTAGGTGTCAAAATATCTCATATGCACAATAGAATAAGGGCTACTACCTCAACTATCCCTATCCACTACCGTATCACGTATGTACGTGGTTTGTGCGTGTCATGGCAATTACTGACGATGTAGGTGTAGCATACAATTTGATGCTCGCGCAACATGAACCGTCAGTAATGTGTTATATCTAAAGGTACGAGTCAAGTACAACAGATAATGCTAAGCAATGACATTCATATATAATTAACTAATATGCAAATACTTGCAACTATCATATCATATCCGCCCCGACGCATAACGCCATATGGGCGATTTCCCCGTAGATGTTAAATCTACTCACAAATGGTCTCCAGCTATGAAAATCCGACCACCTGCTTCCCCTTGTTCCCAGCGTCCGAAGTCCCCGCTTACGACGCTATATTTCCATAAACACAAGAAATAGTGCAAACATCTCAGAAATCGACCAATATAACGTAAAACTACGTATTAAATAATGCACCAACACTAAACTAACTCATGAGTGTACGTCTAGTGGCTAACGTGCGTAACGATACCACAAAACCTACCAAAGTACAGCAGCAGCACAAGATCACGGTTCGTGTCGCAACACGTAACACGTGGACTCAAAACACTAGAATATAGGTAAACGATCCCAGATTTTGCATACTGCAGTTACTAAAAAAGTAAACAGTACCTAACACCCCTAACCAATAGCAGACAACTACCCACAGAACCCAAACCCCAACACCATCCTACAAAACCGGCGTCGCCGGAGTTCGCCATAGGGGTCGCCGACCCCGGCCGATAGGGTGGTCCTCGGTGGTGTCTCAGGTTCACTAGTACATCACTATAAATTTATTTGGTCACACACTAAATTTTCCAGGTCACAGCAGATCCAAAAGCTCTAAAAAGCCACTAAAAACCCGATATTGCACTAATCGATATACAAAGTGTTCTACGCTACAACCAATGAGCTAAACCACATAAAAACTTCTAATTATCGGTGTAGGGATTATACCTATCAATTTTAGCTCACAAGATCCAATCTTTCTTAGCTCCAAGTGATCCAAGAGCAAAAATCAAGACTTTTGGTATATTTGTGATATATTTGGAATTTTGGAGAATTATTTTGCATGAAATTGGAGAAGGAAGTGATCAAGAGCAGAAAAAGGAAGAAGATTTCGGCAAAGGAAGATAGGGGAAGGAATTGTGTAGGGTTTCCTTGCAATTTCCTTGCAATTTCCCATGATTAATGCTCATAGATGCATTCACATACACACATTCACACATGCTTGTGTAAGTGCACGGCGGCGCCCCGGCCGTCAATCCGACGGCCAAATGCGGAAGCGGTGATAAACTTAAATTTTCTTGAACTGGCAAACCGCCGCGCACTAAAACCCGGATCGAACCATTAATTAGTCCTAGCTATCTACAAGAATGGGAATAGAGATATACCGACGATCCAAGTCCTCCGGTCTTCTCGTCATCGTCCCGATCTCCTGCGGAATGTCCCGTCTCCTCCTCGTCGCCGGAAGTGCACCACATCGCCTACTTCTTTTACGGGCTCCCACCTCAATGCCGAGGCAACTCGGGCACGAAGCCGGCTACTCGACGTGCCCAAGGTTCGCTGTAGAATATGTAGTCCTCAAGTCTCACTTTGGGGTTCATGGAGATGCCATTTTGGTGGAGGGATGATACAAGCTTTTGGAGGAGGAGCTAAAGGGATTTTCCAACATGAAATGAACCAAAAACCCCTTAGCAAAATGTTTGGACAGCCCCCATCAAGAGAGTGGCCGGCCATGCTAGATGAGGGAGGGAGTGAAAAATGAGAGTGTATCAAAAATAATGGGAGTCTTTCTCATATCAAGCAAGAGAGAGAGAGAGGAATGGTTATCATATGAACCAATGATAACTAAGGAAAACCAACACTCAACTAACAACCATCTCTCATCATCAACAACCATCATCAAAACCATGATGATAAAGAAAGTCAAGCAATCATGAGTTTATGAAGTCAAATGATGGGACAAGTATCATGACATGATAATATGCAAAGACCTCCTCCACAAATGCTTATTTGCAACAATGCAAATAAGCCCTCCTCCACCAATCTTCGGCCAATGAACGATACAAAGGAAATTGGCCGAAACGGAAAGCAAACTGGCAACTCCAGAAAACTGGTCCCGTAATAAATTACAGGAAAAACCCCGATACTGTGCATACACACCCGCATCTGTATTTCGACCGAAATACAAATGCAAAGAGACAAAATCTACACTGTACTATACTAGGATCCGGCTTAAACCAAAGCCGGCTAGTAATATCTGTTCGATCCTGATCCGTGCAATACCGCACGTATCTGATTGAACCCTGCCATATATCCATACGGCCTATAGTACAAACTGTCCGATTCTGATCCGTACAATACCGCACGTATCTGATCGGACCTTGCCATATCTCCATACGGCCTCTACAACCTTTCGCCCGAAAGCTGAGTAACTGAAATGTGGGGGACTCTAAAGACTCATCAACACCTTGGTTGTGGATTTAACCACTAGCACGTCAGAGGTATAAGCCAATACGTAACGGGCTACCAGGTACTGACTAAAAGGGACGTCTGTGAGCGACCTCAGCCTGACTCCCTACTGAGCCTGTCAGTGACAATATCCGTACAGTCCGGTCCGTTCGTCTATGAGCATCGCATGGCGGGCCTAGGGGGTTGGTAAAAGTCAGACCCCCAAAAGCGGTACAAGTCGTGTCGGAGTGTAGCCCAGAACACCCTGAGATACTACTGGAATACCTACCAGTAAATCTCCTTGCCTCGGCCGAGGGCTTCGTGTAATGGCTCTCCAAGACACAGCACGACCTCACCCCCAGTACCGGGAGAGACGAACCCCTGAAGATGCGCTCACTGCCTCCATGTGGCTCGGGACTGTACCCAACTAAAACCTGTTTGCACGACTCCTTTGAGCCGTGGTAGGGTAGTAATCAAAGTACAGTGGGAACTCACACGAGACAAATGACGATCCCTAGGTCGATGAACTAACCTGTACACATGTCACCAGGGAACTGCCATCTGACGTCTGGTATATGACCAACTAGCATGTTCCCGGCGAGTCCTGTCCGGTGTACTCATAACCCAATGAGCACCTGTATACATCTTAGGTGATCCAACTGACACCAGTAGCTTGTGAGACCGGCCACCGCCCCTCGTCGGGGTCTCGACTGTATACACTAGTCTACTATGGAGAATCGATGCCCTGTCTCGAAACTCTCACGACTAGGGACCTTTTAAGGATATGCTTATAGACCCCCAGCTCCCACTTATATGATCGCCCTCATACTGCTGGTGGTCAAGCAAGAATCTTAGGGGCTCTATCAACGTGTAATAGCGACGTGTCAGGTCACTTAAAACAGTACACGATGATAAAGGTAAACCAGATAGCATACTATCATCTCGAGTAAGACTGTCCTACCGGGATAGGTCCTCCCTCAATCATTGCAATCACGTACCTGTGATCCAATAATTGACTCTGTGGGCACTATCTCCAACAATCTCCTACTTGCACTCAAGGCTAATTATTGCGATGTCGCATACTCACAGCCCGTGTGATACCGAACACCCAACTCCTCTACTAGTCAGTCTCACAAAGCTCGTTTGCGAAACTATTGCGTTCGAGGAATAGCCTTAGTGAGTGGATCCGCCTTGATGTCTCTTTCAATGTCTCTCTATATCTCAAGTTCGCGGAGAAACCCATCTCCCGAAATGAGCAATACCTGTCTTAGAATGTGTCAGGATGTCTGATGGGACATAGCTCATAAATGAACTCCAAATCCAAACTTCTTAGACTGTATCGTCAACTGAACTTAATCAGTATCCTGCGCCATGCCTCCCTCAGTATTGCCTTGGACCACCTGTCCAAAATACTGCCCCTCGTCAGAAGGAAAAACTATAACTCTGACAACCTCCTTGTCGTCCATGTCTCCTTGGAAGCCTGGAATGATAACTGTCTCCCGAATGAGGCTGTCGTTATCATATCCCTAGAACATCCACTTATGTTCTAAGATTGCTTCCGACTGTTTCTCCAGGATTGGATTAATGTCAACTTATTGCATCTAGTGCAAGAACAATGTCTGGTGTGGTACTTGACATCTCATGATTGACTCAATTGCCTGAGCAAGTGATCTGCCAATCATGCACATCCCTCTCCCCTTTAGTCTGTAAGACATCTTTAGAGAGGGTGACTCCATCACCTGCAGGTACACTACCGTGCCAGGAGTCGTCCATCCTAAATACTCTTAGAATGCTGTCAAGTACCCTGATTTGGAAACTACCCAAATCTAGATCTAAAACCATAGATCTAGTAACCAGTATGTCTGATATAAAGTCCATTTCCTTTATGGAGAAGCCACTGTGTGACGACCAAAGTATAACCGATCGTAGTATAGGAGTTTCTTTTCCTACTCTGTGTATGTCATCAAAATACCAGGATATCACACTCTACTACCTTCTCAACAGATCCATCCCCTATTCTGGTGAAGTCAAAACTATGACTGTCACATCAGAAATAGATGATCTATCTCCGCTACATCTGCTTTAGTCTATAAATAGACATAAGCTACCTGTCCACCAATGCTTCCGTTGCTCCCACTGACTACGACAGCCCTCTGGCAGAGTCATATAGACGTACACTTCTAAAACTAGTTTAGAACGACGCTATACTCATCCTCCCACCGGGTCTCGCAGCCTGGAACAACAGCAATGGTAATTGTGGGTAAACAAGAACTTCCCTGTCACCGTCCTTGAGGCCACCGTAGTACCTCTCGGGTGCCTGAAGTTACCCACCTTATCTGCGGAGTGGCCAATGGAATGTCAAACCAGATTGAATCTTTAGGTTCCTTGTCAAATCTTCAGTAATCGTTCGTGGTTCTGGAATCACCTCCAGTTCTACCATACTCCCACTACTGTTTTATGAAAAAATCCATTTTTAATAAAACTGTGGCGAGTCTAGAACAATATTGCTATTGTTCATCCAGATGGTAGAAAGTCAACCCGCGTCATAGCCTGGGTCAACCCACAAACAGCCATTACAGAAACGTGCCTTGAGTTGTCCAGTGTCTGGTTTTAAGCATAAGCCGGACAACTCCCTGTACCTTAACATCGTTAAGATATGAACTGTTCTATATCCCATATAGGACCAGAGGCACTGATTTAATTGAACCAGATTCAAATCATGCAACTGTCTCCAGTGCATGTCAACTAAATGGAAGGAGGCCGATCAGCGTTACTCAACTTAGGAATGCTTCCAATCATGAGTAACCTGAAAGAGAAGCAAGATCTCTTAAAACATTACTATCAACTGAATACCGTACACAAGTATCTACATCTTCGATCTCTTTGAAGAATCCCGATACTTTCTATACCTGGTTCTCTACTCTATTCAAATACCTATAACTTCTCCAAATTCGGACCCTGTGTTTCTACGAAACACCTGTCTAAAAACTAGAGAAGTCATAAGTAAACCGAATATAGTACGAGGACCATCCCCTCTGTCCTGATGGACCCTGGACAACATACAATACTCTGTATAAGTCCCTTGAGTCTGAAAACTCATTCACTGTGTGTCGTAGGCTGAAAACTGCACTTATGGTCAAGAAGAATTACACCGCTGCTTAATGCTCCTTACCTAACCATCCACTGATATAGGTAAATGTCGTAGACATAATTTCAAAAAGGTATATCTCACTCTATGAAAATAGACGTACAGATATATCAATTTGAAATTGGTGCATAACAGAGGATATTCAAAACCAAATATTTGCCGACCGGCAAACAGCCCAGGTGATTTCCTCAAATATCACCGATTACAACGAATCCCGATATAATGAGGATGATCATCCAATTCCCAATAACTTACTCCCACTCATCATCTGTAAGACCATACAGATGTGAGAATCGTACCTGGTAAATACATACCCTGGAGTAAGGACTAATTGGGAAATCAGTTTTCCTTTAACAGTACACAGTGAAACTGAAACATCGAAATGTTTCGATGGGGTATCCTGGTATTCCTAGTAATGCCTCTTCCAGATTCACGACTGTAACCGTATAATTCTTTGCCACCTCTCCAAATCCCTTCATATGTCTTTAGTCTTTACCTTCTGCACACCCCTTAGGCCAAATGGTTTTCTTCCTTCCCTACCGTTTGGCACCAGCCTATGGTTTGGAAGAAGACTATCCAATAAGCATAATGGGTGTACTGTCCTAATCCTAGGAGCACTCGCAATGAGAGAAGGTGAAGATAAAAGACAACCGAATAAACCTTATTCCTATTCCTCCTGGACCAGAATCCAACCCCGAACTGGAACAAGTTCCATTCGAGTTCGTATATAACCATACGATGGAGTATCCAAATAAACTGTGGATCTTCGTAGTGATACGGAGTGTCCTGGAGAAATACAAAGGTGATGTGGGAGTGGTAACGAAATATTTGGTTTGGTCGTGAATATCTGTTGCAATTTACTTTGCCCTCTTACTAATCCCTTGCTTTGTCTGAACTTAATACCTTCTGTACACCATCGTTAGGCTAATTGGTTTTCTTCATTCCCTACCGGTCGGCACCAGCCTAAGGTTTGGAAGAAGACTATCCAATTTGCGTAATAGGTGTACTATCTCCTAAACCAAGGAGTACTCGCAACCTGAGAGAAGGTAAAAGGAAAAGACAACTGAATAATCCTATCCGTTTTCTCCAGAACCGGAAACCATCCTCGAATAAATCCTTTCGAGTTTGTATCTAACCATACGATGGTTTTGTCCAATGGAAGTGGACGTTCGTAGTAATACGGGGTGTCCTGGAGAAAAGGGTAAAAGTAGGAGTGGCAATGAGGTTTGCAACTCTGACAATCCAAAGGCCAATGTTAAGAAGGTTCGGTTAACTTGGTCACTGAGTCATAGTCTTAGGGTCGGGTCAAATGGTCGCTGCCAAAGAGAGAGAGAGAAGAAAACACTCAGCGTGCACTCTAACCTAGATCAGAATGGTTACCAATTTATCTAATCTGGAAACCTCCCACTGTACCTCAAATTCTCCTCCAAACCTGAAAGAAGAATTAGTCGGGGTCACCCGAGGAGTAAACTAACTCATCTGTGGGAATCGGGATCCAACTATCATCGCATGATAACGTGACGGAATCCGCTCACGTCATGACACTCCAGAAGGTATGCGCATATCTGGCAAGTTTCAGTTCTTTTGAAACTCCCGATGTGATTTCTGCCCTATGCTCTTATGACCTTGGCGTGAGGTCAAAATATCATAAGTCACATGTCAAGTTCTGCCCGTCATTATCCAGGTTAATCTGAACCCACCCGTACATACCCTTGACGTAGGCCAAAATAGTAGTACGACTGTCCCAAACCAACGCATCTATCTATGCAACAGATAAATACCCGGCAGCTACCAATCACTATGCCTTGGCGTGAGGTCAAAATACATAGCTTGAATACTACCGAATATTTAACTGAAATGACGGAGGGCTACGAATGGTTTCTGGCGAAAACCTTTAACGTAATGAACTTGATATCGTTGAAGGAACGGATAGCTTTTAAAAATATAGTGACGAGAACCGTTGCTAAAGAGGTCACTCCCGGTGAAGGGATCTCGGCTCTTTCCCCGTAGAATGGGGTGCAGGATATTCCAAATGAATACCGCGATGCAAAGCAAAAGCAATCGGCTATAGTGAAGTTAATGCCCTGACGCAAACTTTTTGTCCAAGGGGTCACTCCCGGTGAAGGGATCTCGGCCCTTGCCTCGTCGACTGAGGAGCAGGATATTCCAACTGAATACCACGATGCAAAACAAAAGTGAACGTCCTTGCAATAACAGCTTTTTGAAAAGTGTTCCAACAACATCAGATTAGGTTTGTTTTTAACTTGCATTGATCCGAATCAATGCAGTCCCATCAATTGATCACACCACAAAGAACGAAAATATACTGATGTACGTATATGCCATCCGCATTCGCCACTGGGTCCCGTCATTACCCGTTAGGTTAGCTAACTAACGACAGAGCGGGGACTGGACTAGCGCGGATGCAAAACATATACAACATCTACTAATATATATACCAATATATTATATTCGCTCAAGGCGTGAATAAAAATGCAACATCACAGAAATGTACAGCATCACAGAAACAATACAGATATCTGGGATCCCCGGGTTTCACAGAGCCGCTGAAACCCGACGTTCCCCTGGTCGTGTGGATAGCCTGTGCAATGAAATCCTAGACCCCTACGGGCGCGGCAAGTTACCCGCCAAAACCTGAAGCGAGGCAGCCCCCTTCAGCGACGTGAATGGACCACCCGGCACTTCACGGAATCCGGCAACTTGGGCACCCCTCCTGGGTCAACCTGTACCCCCTACGAGTGCGGCGAATAGCCCGCCAATCCTAGAGTGAAGCCCCCTCCGTCTCAATGCCATGAGATGCGGGCTTGTTGCCCTCTAGAACCCGGCTGTCCGTGCACCCCTCCGCGGGGCAATCCTAGTACAGAAAGTAAAATATACATACACCGGGTACATCGACCGCAACCTGGTCGTGCCCCAAAATAATAATACAAACAGGCAGTGACGGCAGTCCACATGTCGGACGCTCGCCCCGCAATAACAAATGTACATAATACAACCACAACTGTACTAGCATTGAATCCAGGCTATCCCCCACGACCGATCCGCAACATCACAGCAAAAACAGAACATCAACGTGAAAGTCACGTTCGCAAATCCGTCTAACCGGGCTATAGCAGTTAGACCGGATTTACCGATCAAGTAACATTCACGGTCGCAGATATAATGTAAATACTGTGAAATAATGTGTTTAAAATATCCGATCGATCAAAAATTAACAAGTGGGCCCCCAAACAATACTGTAGCACTCACAGAAATACTGGGCCCAATATTAATATTCCAAAACCCCAATTTTAACCCCAGAAAGATACTGTAGAAATTTGGTGCAGGGAACCCAACAGTGTGCGGCGGATCCGCGGCCCAAAGGGGTGTTTGGCCGCGGATTAGCGCTCCAACAGTGGACTTAGTGCATCGAATTTTCACAGAACTCTTAGATTTTCCAGTACATCATTTTTCTGTAACCTGAAAAAATTTTCGACACCAAAAAATTTCAACAGAAAACTGATGCAAGTAAAAATGTAGATTTTGGAATTTTGGTCGATCGGAAACGCAAAACACATTAAGGAAAGCTAGACTAAGTTAATGGCGAGGCTCTGATACCACTGTAAGTGCACGGCGGCGCCCCGGCCGTCAATCCGACGGCCAAATGCGGAAGCGGTGATAAACTTAAATTTTCTTGAACTGGCAAACCGCCGCGCACTAAAACCCGGATCGAACCATTAATTAGTCCTAGCTATCTACAAGAATGGGAATAGAGATATACCGACGATCCAAGTCCTCCGGTCTTCTCGTCATCGTCCCGATCTCCTGCGGAATGTCCCGTCTCCTCCTCGTCGCCGGAAGTGCACCACATCGCCTACTTCTTTTACGGGCTCCCACCTCAATACCGAGGCAACTCGGGCATGAAGCCGGCTACTCGACGTGCCCAAGGTTCGCTGTAGAATATGTAGTCCTCAAGTCTCACTTTGGGGTTCATGGAGATGCCATTTTGGTGGAGGGATGATACAAGCTTTTGGAGGAGGAGCTAAAGGGATTTTCCAACATGAAATGAACCAAAAACCCCTTAGCAAAATGTTTGGACAGCCCCCATCAAGAGAGTGGCCGGCCATGCTAGATGAGGGAGGGAGTGAAAAATGAGAGTGTATCAAAAATAATGGGAGTCTTTCTCATATCAAGCAAGAGAGAGAGAGAGGAATGGTTATCATATGAACCAATGATAACTAAGGAAAACCAACACTCAACTAACAACCATCTCTCATCATCAACAACCATCATCAAAACCATGATGATAAAGAAAGTCAAGCAATCATGAGTTTATGAAGTCAAATGATGGGACAAGTATCATGACATGATAATATGCAAAGACCTCATCCACAAATGCTTATTTGCAACAATGCAAATAAGCCCTCCTCCACCAATCTTCGGCCAATGAACGATACAAAGGAAATTGGCCGAAACGGAAAGCAAACTGGCAACTCCAGAAAACTGGTCCCGTAATAAATTACAGGAAAAACCCCGATACTGTGCATACACACCCGCATCTGTATTTCGACCGAAATACAAATGCAAAGAGAAAAAATCTACACTGTACTATACTAGGATCCGGCTTAAACCAAAGCCGGCTAGTAATATCTGTTCGATCCTGATCCGTGCAATACCGCACGTATCTGATCGAACCCTGCCATATATCCATACGGCCTATAGTACAAACTGTCCGATCCTGATCCGTACAATACCGCACGTATCTGATCGGACCTTGCCATATCTCCATACGGCCTCTACAACCTTTCGCCCGAAAGCTGAGTAACTGAAATGTGGGGGACTCTAAAGACTCATCAACACCTTGGTTGTGGATTTAACCACTAGCACGTCAGAGGTATAAGCCAATACGTAACGGGCTACCAGGTACTGACTAAAAGGGACGTCTGTGAGCGACCTCAGCCTGACTCCCTACTGAGCCTGTCAGTGACAATATCCGTACAGTCCGGTCCGTTCGTCTATGAGCATCGCATGGCGGGCCTAAGGGGTTGGTAAAAGTCAGACCCCCAAAAGCGGTACAAGTCGTGTCGGAGTGTAGCCCAGAACACCCTGAGATACTACTGGAATACCTACCAGTAAATCTCCTTGCCTCGGCCGAGGGCTTCGTGTAATGGCTCTCCAAGACACAGCACGACCTCACCCCCAATACCGGGAGAGACGAACCCCTGAAGATGCGCTCACTGCCTCCATGTGGCTCGGGACTGTACCCAACTAAAACCTGTTTGCACGACTCCTTTGAGCCGTGGTAGGGTAGTAATCAAAGTACAGTGGGAACTCACACGAGACAAATGACGATCCCCAGGTCGATGAACTAACCTGTACACATGTCACCAGGGAACTGCCATCTGACGTCTGGTATATGACCAACTAGATGTTCCCGGCGAGTCCTGTCCGGTGTACTCATAACCCAATGAGCACCTGTATACATCTTAGGTGATCCAACTGACACCAGTGGCTTGTGAGACCGGCCACCGCCCCTCGTCGGGGTCTCGACTGTATACACTAGTCTACTATGGAGAATCGATGCCCTGTCTCGAAACTCTCACGACTAGGGACCTTTTAAGGATATGCTTATAGACCCCCAGCTCCCACTTATATGATCGCCCTCATACTGCTGGTGGTCAAGCAAGAATCCTAGGGGCTCTATCAACGTGTAATAGCGACGTGTCAGGTCACTTAAAACAGTACACGATGATAAAGGTAAACCAGATAGCATACTATCATCTCGAGTAAGACTGTCCTACCGGGATAGGTCCTCCCTCAATCATTGCAATCACGTACCTGTGATCCAATAATTGACTCTGAGGGCACTATCTCCAACAGCTTGCACCTCATCTTTTCTTTTCTTTTTCTTTAAGTTTAAACTTAAACCCTAGTCCACACAATGAATCTAGGTAAAGTGAGAAGGTTTAGGTTTAACCCAACTTAATTGTTGAAAAGATACAAAAGGGAAGTCTTCCCAAAATGTGAATACCGCTTTAAAGTAACATTAAAATTGGGAAAAAATCAAATTGAACCAAAACGTCCCATATACCCCCAAAGCTTGCGCACTAGCTTTATTTTAGCTAAACTAGGTGCTGGCAAGTCTATATGGTCGTTCGAACACAGTCGGGTTAAAACGGAAAATACCGACAATTTAACCCTAAAACGGAAAAATTCGCATAACGATTTCTAAAACGTTACTCTTAACCATTGTAGAGAATGAATCATAGTTAAGGGTTTGGGATTGGTTAAGGAAATATCTACACAAAATATCTTTACAAGAAAACAAAAGTAAAGCTTCTAGAAGCTACTAGAAGGCTTAACCCTAATCCAAACCCTAACCATGTTTAAACTCCACAAAACATGTTGCATTTGTAACCTTAACTTGTTATAATATTATATATCACATATACAATATTTATTGTAACAAAATAAAATAATACAATTAACATATATCGCATATATATCAATGCATTACCCGAGTGAGAAAAAGAATCTTTTAGTGAGCTTATATCAGTTAATGTAATTTAATATTTCAAATATATAATTATACATTAAATTATCGAATCAACACTTGATCCGATAATCCGGCTATTTCACAAATAACCGACTAATATAATCTGTATCAGTTCATCGAATCAACACTTGATTCGATGACCCGGCTATATCACATATACCCGGCCGATATCTCATATCGCGAGAATCTAATAGGGTATCACATACTCGTATTGTTCTCGGTCCCGCACATTCATATATGTACTCCTACTCCGTTTTGCCTGAGTCAAGAAACCTCTGTGTAGGACTCTAAAGAATCGTCAATACGCCGGAAGTAGGTGATGATCATATCAAACACCCACAAGCTGCAAGCGGTCAACTAAACGTAACAGCTACCCAGGTATTGAGCGATGAGAAGATCAACAAGCAAGCCTGTACTTTCTCCCGTGAATCCAATCAGTAATACTCCCGTACAGTCCGGTCTCTTCGTCTGATATGTTGCATATCTCGCCTAGGGGTGGTAAACGTCTGACCCAGTAGCTTGATAAGTCATGTCGATATGAGGTCCATAACAGTTCGAGAAACTACTGATAACACTTACCAGTAAATCTCAGCAACCCTGGCCAGAGATTTCTAGTTATAGCCAATCGAACACAGCGCAACATCAACTCCCTATACCGTGAGAGACGAATCCCTTTCCTATCGCTCATTGCCTCCATGTGATTCGGGACTGTACCCAAAAGCCATCTTTTTGCATGCCCTCTTGGACGTGGTATGATGGAAATCAAAGCACAGTGGGAATCACACAAGACTCTATGACGATATCGGGTCTACAGACTAACCTGTACCAGTGTCACCAGAGAACTGCCATCTGACGTGAGGTATAATACCATCTGGAAGTTCTCGGCGAGTCCGTCCAGTGTACCCATTCTCTACTGAGCACTCGTACACCATCCTTGATGTCAAACACCGATGGATATGGGATCATCCATCGCCCATCATATGGGTCAAGATGCGTATACGCTAGTCTACTCTGGTGTATCGATGCCCTGTCTCGATACACCCTCAACTAGGAACAGTTATAGGATGTACTCGTCGACTGCCGTGGCCCCACTAGTATGCTCTCATCATAGTCCCAGTAGTCGAGTACATATCCTAAGGGCTTTATCAACATGTAACATAGAGACAATCAGAGTACATGTTAAGATAAAGAGTAACCAGATAGTGTACTATCATGTCGAGCAAGAAAGTCCTCCCTATATATATCCAAGCATCCACTACAATATACATCGTATGTACAGTAATGGCCTCTAGGGCATACATATAACTAACAGTAGGCATCGCGTAGTTGGAACGTTTGTTTTGATGTGGTAGTCAAAGAGTTTGACTTCATCAAAATGGTAGATGAACCTTGAATATACAAAAAGGTAGTAGGGAGTATGGTGGTAATCCTCGTAAAGTACGTGGGTGACGTACTCTTGATAGGAAAAGAGTTTCCTATGCTACGCTCGGTCAATCTCCGCTTATCACAAAGATTCTCCATATTGGATCAAAGTGATACCTCCTAAATCCTGGGTTTTGGATCTATGAGATAGATCTAATTGGATGTTAGGATACTCACTAGTTGTAGTGAGATGGTATCAATCGATCCTGGGGAGAATCACTGGAATGGTTCCAGGGTGATAAGGACGATTGAATGTCAGTCGCGGGCATTGTCTTTTCCCTCAGTGGAGGGACGGTATGTTGGAAGATTTCCAAGCTAGATACCGTGACTTACTAGACGATTAAAGGCAAGATTTATCGTTACCAAAGATGCTACCAAAGAGGCAGTCTGGATATATATGAGTTCATAAGATGAACTTCGTTCCTACCATTGTATGACAATGGAGTTGTCGCTTATGCCAAGGAACCCCCATCCCATCAGAAATCCAGATATAATTCTTAGGCAGTATCACCTGATCATAGAGATGGTTGATCTCCAGGGAGATCGAGATTAGAAGAGTAGACACAGAGGACAACAGCGCGGATCCACTCACAAAGGCCTTTTTCCCAATAGAAACTTTTTATGGGATGGTTGAGTATGAGATACTTTAACCACAGCTAATTGTTGGGTATGTGATACCACAACAGATGGCCCTAGTGCAAGTGGGAGATTGTTAGATATATGTATGCCCTAGAGGCCCTTACTGTACATATGATGTATATTGTAATGGATGCTTGGACATATATAGGGAGGACTTTCTTGCTCGACATGATAGTATGCTATCTGGTTGTACTTTATCTTAACATGTACTCTGATTGTCTTCATGTTACATGTTGATAAAGCACTTAGGATATGTACTCGACTACTGCGACTATGATGAGATCATACTAGTGGGGCCACGGTAGTCGACGAGTACATCCTATAACTATTCCTAGTCGAGGGTGTAACGAGATAGGGCATCGATACACCAGAGTAGACTATCGTATACGCATCTTGACCCATATGATTGGCGATGGATTATCCCATATCCATCGGTGTTTGACATCAAGGATGGTGTACGGGTACTCAGTAGAGACTGGGTACACTGGACGGACTCACCGAGAAAAACCAGATGGTATTATATACCACGTAAGATGGCAGTTCTCTGGTGACACTGGTACAGGTTAATCTGTAGACCCGAGATCGTCATAGAGTCTTGTGTGATTCCCACCGTGCTTTGATTTCCATCATACCATGTCCAAGAGGGCGTGCAAAAAGATGGCTTTTGGGTACAGTCCCCAATCATATGGAGGCAATGAGCAATAGGAGGGGATTCGTCTCTCCCGGTATAGGGAGTTGATGTTGCACTGTGTTCGATTGGCTATAACTGGAAATCCCTGGTCAGGGTTGCTGAGATTTACTGGTAAGTGTTATCAGTAGTTTCTCGAACTGTTATAGACCTCATATCAACACGAGTTATCAAGCTACTGGGGTCTGACGTTTACCACCCCCAGGCGAGATATGCGATATATCAGATGGAGAGACCGGACTGTACGGGAGTGTTACTGATTGGATTCACGGGAGAAAGTACAGGCTTGCTTGTTGATCTTCTGATTGCTCAATACCTAGGTGGCTATTACATTTAGCTGACCGCTTGCAGCTTATGGGTGTTTGATATGATCATCACCTACTGCCGGCGTATTGACGATTCTTTAGAGTCCTACACAGAGGTTTCTTGACTCAGGCAAAACGGAGTAGGAGCATATATTTGATATGTGCGGGACCGAGAACAATACATGTATGTGATACCATATTAAATTCTCACGATATGAGATATCGGCCAGGTATATGTGATATAGCTGGGTCATCGGATCAAGTGTTGATTCGATGAACTGATTAAGATTATATTAGTCGGTTATTTATGAAATAGCCGGATTATCGGATTAAGTGTTGATTCGATAATTTAATGTATAATTATATATTTGATACATTAAATTACATTAACTAGTATAAGCCCACAAAAATATTCTTTTTCTCACTCGGGTAATAATTTGATATATATACGATATATGTTAATTGTATTATTTTATTTTGTTACAATAAATATTTAATATGTGATATATAATATTGTAACAAGTTTTAATTACTAATGCAACAAGATTAGTGGAGATTAAACAAGGATAGGGTTTGATTTGGGTTAAACTTTTCTAGAAGCTTCTAGAAGCTTTTATTTTGTTTCTTGCAAAGATATTTTGTTTAGATATTTGCAAGATATTTTCTAACCCAACCCACACCCTTTAACCCCAGTTAACTCTCTACTTTGGTTAACTCTCTTCATCTTTGACCATGGTTGCATAAGTAATTAACAACATAATTCATTATTCATCACTAAAGGATTACTATTCTTCTTCTTCTTCTTCCTTGAGCTTTGAAAAAACTTTCTAGGTTTTCATTTTGTGATGAATTAGAGTGAGAATTTGATAATAAATGAGAGCTAAAATCGTACTTCATCATCGTAATCTGTCCTAGCCATTTAGATTAGGGTGTTCACTTCATTTCGTGAGTGAGAGCTTGTGTTAAAAAAACTTCAAGGTAGATCGTCTTAGTTATAGAAGATCGGAAGCAAGCTTGCATCTTTCTCTTCATGGAGCTTTTCGAGAGTCCGGATACTCGATGGTTGTAGCGAAGGGACCTCAACACGGAGCTTTAGAAGTGAACGACCGGACTACAAAGGTTGTAATCCCAAACTCTTAGTGTTAAAGTGTTTAACATGCTTTGTTTCGCCTAATCGCTAGTTTAATGATATCGGTTAGGGTTGTTCGGCACGTGTAAATTTTAAATCGGGCATGGTTGATGCCTTATAGACCCTTGTGAGAGTGCCTAGTAACCCTGCAATGCTTGTGAAGCATAATAAAATGGGATTTCATTAATGAGATTAATGAAACTAAAAGAAACCTAAAGATGTTGAAGAAACATGTTTGAAAACTGGTAGCTCTAGTTCTTGCTTTGCATAGCGGTGTTCCTTGTAGAACATCCAGTACCTTATTCGATAAGGAAAGAGCCGAGATCCCTTCACCGGGAGTGACCTCTTTAGTGAAACTAGCAGATGCTACAAACACGGTTTGTCTTTTGATTGCTTCTATAGTTTTTGATTTGCACAGTGATATTTGTGAAATATCCTGCACCTTATTCGATAAGGAAAGAGCCGACGATCCCTTCTCCGGGTGTAACCTCTTTAGCGAAACTAGAAAAGCCTAAAAAACACTCCATTTAAAATCACTCGATTTTTCAACGATATA
This sequence comes from Agapanthus africanus, assembly GCA_030015575.1. Taxonomy (NCBI): domain Eukaryota; kingdom Viridiplantae; phylum Streptophyta; class Magnoliopsida; order Asparagales; family Amaryllidaceae; genus Agapanthus; species Agapanthus africanus. The sequence continues at coordinate 403,591,646 of CM057337.1, read as the reverse complement.
AAGTTCATTACGCAAAGGGTTTTCTTAAAAACCTGTCGTAGCCCTCCGTCATTTCAGATAAGTAGTATTTAGTATTCGTGCTGCGTTTGTTGACTTAGTCAAGGCGTAGTGTGCGGTAGCTGATTAGTGCTAATCTGCAAAACATATGATGCGATTGGATTAGGGTAGTCGTGCGGCCTTGTTGACTTAGTCAAGGGTCGTGCGGGTGGGTTTAATTCAATCGGGAAATGATGGGTTGAACTTTACTTGCGGTCTATGGTTTATTGACTTAGTCAAGATCATAGATAGCTTGGGGTAAAATATTAATGGGAATTTCAAGTGTTGAAATTTGCAATGAGATTGCATATCTTCTATAAGATAGTTGGATCCCGATACCCGCTGCGGGTAAGAGTTACTCCTGGGTGAGTTTTACAAATTACAATTAGCCGATCAAGTAGGTGTCTAGAAAGGTGTCAACGGGGTTAAGCCCCTGGGAAAACGAGGTTTACTTTAATTTGGTCCGTGCGAAAGTACGGGGAACCTCCCTCAAAGTACTGGCACTGGCCTGGCTGAAAGATTGGAGAACTTGTAGGGTGTAATTAATCCCGGCTAGTCTTTCCTTTTAGGGTTTGAAGGAAGATTTGACTAAAACAGTGGAGCCATCCTGATTAGATAAATTGATAACCAATCTAATCTTGTAAAAGCGCACGCTGAGTGTTTTCTTCTCTCTCTCTCCAGGTAGCGACTATGTCACGCCTTAATCAAGATAATAATATGGATGTATTGACCGAACCCTCTTATTATACTGTGCTAGGGAACGTTGGTCCCGCTCCAATTTATAATTGTTATAAGACAGAGCAGGAAATAGGGGATTACCAGAATTCCCGTGCCGCCCAAACGAAGAAAGTACATGTTGATGCATCTTCTTCGGGGGTATTCATTACACTGAACTGTTTCTCAATATCCTTTACGTGTCCTGGGTATTTGATACCGGATCTGGATCACACATATGTAATTTGTTACATGGGCTACAGATAGGTAGAGAACTGAGAACGGGTGATAAGTTTCATGAGATAGAAACGGTGCAAGTGTTGCAGCCAAGTCTGTTGGTAGTTATCACCCTGTATTACCAGAATACATTGATTCTGAACGAATGTTATTAGATACCGAACCTGATATACAACATCATATCAGTCTCTTTATTAGTAAAGAAAGATATAATTTTGTATTGTTGGATAATGTTTTGAACAATTCCTAGATCAAGAGTTGATCGGTTCAGGCACGTTATCTAAAAGCATAGACGTTCTAAATCAAACCACAGTTCTTAACATACAGAACACATACAAGAGGAAGAGTTCAGAAATGAACGAATCCTTCTTGAGGCATTGTAGACTAGGTCATATCAATGCGACCCGACTAGCTGAAGTTACATATAGATGCATATTTAAATTAGTTTAAATTTACATCTTGTGAAACTTGCCTGTCATGTCACAGAGATAAGATGACCTCAGCTCCGTTTATTGGAAACAGAGAAAGAGTTGGTGAACTCTTGGAATTGATACATGCTGATGTATGAAGGTCCCCTGTCTACACATGCCAAGACCGGTTCTTTGTACTTCGTTACATTCACTGATTATCTCTTAAGATCCGGACATATGTTCCTGTTGAAACACAAGTCTGGAACTTTTGAGAAATTCAATGAATATAAGTTAGAAGTAAAGAACCAAAAACGGGTATAAGTGTTATGTCCTTTGATGAGATCAAGGAGGAGAATACTTGAGCATAGAAATCCTGGACAATTCTAAAGGAGAATGAAATTCTCTCTCAGTATTACTCCTCCGTATACACCACAGCACGTCGGTGTATCGGGACGGAGCAATCACACCCTATGTGATATGTTGTGCTCTATGTTGAGTACTACTGAGTTGCCTATTTCCTTTTTGGGAGTTATGCACTTGTGAAGCTGCATACCTATTGAATAAAGTTCCAATCAAATCAGTTGCCTACCACTTCATATGTGATATGGAATGGGAAGAGCCCATATCTTAAGTAAGTAAAGATTTGGGGTTGTCCGGCCTATGTCTAAAAGAAAAATCCGGACAAGCTCGAGGCAAAGTCAGTTCTGTGGAAATTTGTTGGATATCCCAAGCATTCGCAAGGGAATATCTTCTACCAAACCGAGGAATAAAAGATGTTTTGTTTCTCTGCGTGCCACCTTCGTGAAAGGGAATTTCTTGTGAAGAAATTATTGGTCATGAGGTTGAACTGGAAAGAGCTCCAGCTATACAAACTGCAGCCGATGATTTGGTAGAACCGATAGATTCAATAATTTCCAACGAACCTCGGCCTCTCCGCCGATCTAGTAGGGTTCCTCACCCACCTGAGAGATACTACGGTTTTCTCTATGATAGTCGGAGCGAGGATTGCATCATGAGATGATGACCCAACTAATTTCCAGCAGGACATCAGGAGTAGGACTCTATAAGAATGGCTGGATGCTTAGCGATCTGAGATGGAATCCTTATATACCAACAAAGTATGGACTTTGGTTGCTTTATCTGATGGGTTAAATCCCCATCAGGAGCAAATATATCTTGAGAAGATTACTTGGTGTACATGGAAAAGTTGAGACTTTCAAAGCTATGCTTAAGTCTATCCAGATCCTACTTGCCACGGCTACATACCATGACTACGATATCTGGCGGTTGGGTGTCATGACTGTTTTTCTAAATGTTGATTTTGAAGAGAGCGTCTATAAGCACACAGCTAGAGGGCTTCATAGACAGTGGGAGCAGCGGAAACGTGTGCAAGATGATTTATGTGATAAAGTAGGCATCGCGGAGTTGGAATGTCTGTTTTGATGTGGTAGTCAAAGAGTTTTGACTTCATCAAAATGGTAAATGAACCTTGTATATACAGAAAGGTAGTAGAGAGTATGGTGGTGATCCTCGTAGAGTACGTGGATGACATACTCTTGATAGGGAAAGAGTTTCCTATGCTACGCTCGGTCAATCTCCGCTTATCATAAGGATTCTCCATATAGGATCAAAGCGATATCTCCTAAATCCTGGGTTTTGGATCTATGAGATAAATCTAATTGGATTTTAGGATTCTCACTAGTTGTAGTGAGATGGTATCAATCGATCCTGGGGAGAATCACTGGAAAGTTTCCAGAGTGATAATGACTACTGAATGTCAGTCGCAGGCATTGTCTTTACTTTCAGTGGAGGGATGGTATGTTGAAAGAGTTCCAAGCTAGATACCGTGACATACTAGACGATTAAATGCAATCGTTATCAAGGATGCTACCAAAGAGGCAGTCTGGATATATATATAAGTTCATGAGATGAACTTCGTTCCTACCATTGTGTGACAATGGAGTTGTGGCTTATGCCAAGGAACCCCCGTCCCATCTGAAATCCAGATATAATTCTTAGGCAGTATCACCTGATCATGGAGATGGTTGATCTCCAGGGAGATCAAGGTTAGGAGAGTAGACACAGAGGACAACAGCGCGGATCCACTCACAAAGGCCTTTTTCCCAGTAGAGACTTTTATGGGATGGTTGAGTATGAGATACTTCAACCACAGCTAATTGTTAGGTATGTGATACCACAACAGATGGCCCTAGTGCAAGTGGGAGATTGTTAGTTATATGTATGCCCTAGAGGCCATTACTGTACATATGATGTATATTGTAATGGATTCTTGGACATATATAGGGAGGACTTTCTTGCTCGACTTGAAAGTATGCTATCTGGTTGCACTTTATCTTAACATGTATTCTGATTGTCTCTATGTTACATGTTGATAAAGTCCTTAGGATATGTACTCGACTACTGCGACTATGATGAGATCATACTAGTAGGGCATCGATATACCAGAGTAGACTAGCGTATCCGCTTCTTGACCCATATGATGGGCGATGGATGATCCCATATCCATTGGTGTTTGACATCAGAGAAGGTAAATGGGTGCTCAGTGGAGACTGGGTATACTGAACGGACTTCCCGAGAACTCCCAGATGGTATTATACACCACGTCAGATGGCAGTTCTCTGGTGACACTGGTACAGGTTAGTCTGTAGACCCGAGATCGTCATAGAGTCTTGTGTGATTCCCACCGTGCTTTGATTTCCATCATACCACGTCCAAGAGGGCATGCAAAAAGGTGGCTTTTGGGTATAGTCCGGAATCACATGGAGGTAATGAGCGATAGGAGGGGATTCGTCTCTCCCGGTGTAGGGAGTTGATGTTGCACTGTGTTCGATTGGCTATAACTAGAAATCCCTGGCCAGGTTTGCTAAGATTTACTGGTAAGTGTTATCAGTAGTTTCTCGAACTGTTATAGACTTCATATCGACATGACTTATCAAGCTACTGGGGTCTGACGTTTACTATCCCTAGGCGAGATATGCGACATATCAGACGAAGAGACCGGACTGTACGGGAATGTTACTGACTGGATTCACAGGAGAATGTACAAGCTTGCTTGTTGATCTTCTGATTGCTCATTACCTAGGGGGCTGTTTCGTTTAGCTGACCGCTTGCAGCTTGTGGGTGTTCTATATGATCATCACCTACTGCCAGCGTATTGACGATTCTTTAGAGTCCTACACATAGGTTTCTTAACTCAGGCAAAATGGAGTAGGAGCACATATATAATATGTGCGGGACTAAGAACAATACGTGTATGCGATACCGTATTAGATTCTCGCGATATGATATATCAGCCGGGTATATGTGATATATCTGGGTCATCGGATCAATTGTTGATTCGATGAACTGATACAGATTATATTAGTCGGTTATTTGTGAAATAGCCGGATTATCGGATGAAGTGTTGATTCGATAATTTAATATATAATTATATATTTGTTATATTAAATTACATTAACTGATATCATCTCACTAAAAGATTCTTTTTTCTCACTCGGGTAATATATTGATATATATGCGATATATGTTAAATGTATTATTTTATTTTGTTACAATAAATATTGTATATGTGATATATAATATTGTAACATGTTAGGGTTATTAATGCAACATGTTTAGTGGAGATTAAACATGGTTAGGGTTTGATTTGGGTTAATCTTTTCTAGAACCTTCTAGAAGGTTTTGTTTTGTTTTGTGCAAAGATATTTGTGATGATATTTTGCATAGATATTTGTTTAACCCAACCAAATCTTTTAACCATGGTTCAATGTCTACAAGGGTTAGTTCTTCTAACTTATCCCATGGTTGCATTTCTAACCTCACACTTGAGTTATTCATTATTCATCACAAATGGTTTTGGTTATTCTTCTTCTTCTTCCTTGGAGAAAAGCTTTCTAGCTTTTGCTCTTGTGATAATTATGAGTGAGATTAAGAAAACAAATGAGAGCTAAAATCCTACTTCATCATCCTAATCTATTCTAGCCCTTTAGATTAGGGTGTTCACTTCATTCAGTGAGTGAGAGCTGTAAGTGAACGGCGGCGCCCCGGCCGTCAATCCGACGGCCAAAAGCGGAAGCGGTGAATAACTTTAATTTTCTTGAATTGGCAAACCGCCGCGCACTAATTCCCGGATCGAACCATTAGCTAGTCCTAGCTATCTACAAGAAAGGTTAGAGATATACCGACGATCCAAGTCCTCCGGTCTTCTCGTCATCGTCCCTTCCTGCGGAATGTCCCGTCTCCTCCTCGTCGCCGGAAGTGCACCACATCGCCTTCTTCTTTTACGGGCTCCCACCTCAATGCCGAGGCAACTCGGGCACGAAGCCGGTTACTCGACGTGCCCAAGGTTCGCTGTAGAATATGTAGTCGTCAAGTCTCATTTGGGGTTTTGGAGCTTTGCCATTTGGTGGAGGGATGATACAAACTCATAGAGGTGGAACTTGTGGGATTTTTCCTAAAGCAAAAGAGCAAAAATCCCACATGAACAAATTTGGACAGCCCCCTTTGGGAAGTGGCCGACCATGCATATGAGGGAGAGTGAGAATAAGGAGGTTGTATCAAAAGAATATGAGAGAGGCCAATAATAATACCCATACAAGAGAGAGAGAGGAAAGGTTATCATCCAAAAAGGAAATGATCACAAGTGTAAACTAACACTCTACCAACCTCACCCCTCATCATCATCAACCATCATGTCCCTCCATCACCATAAATAAGTCAAGCCATGATGAGGTTATGAAGTCAAGCCATCATGAAGAAATCAAGTCAAAGGATGGTGCTATCATGATACAACAAAAATGCAAAGACCCCCTCCGCAAATGCCTATTTGCAACAATGCAAATAAGCCCTCCTCCACCAATCTTCGGCCAATGAACGGAACAATGGAAATTGGCCGAAACGGAAAGCAAACCGGCAACTCCAGAAAACTGGTCCCGTAATAAATTACAGGAAAACCCCAATACTGTGCATACACACCCGCATCTGTATTTCGACCGGAATACAAATGCAATGAGACAAAATCTACACTGTACTATACTAGGATCCGGCTTATACCAAAACCGGCTAGTAATATCTGTTCGATCCTGATCCGTGCAATATCGCACGTATCTGATCGAACCCTGCCATATAACCATACGGCCTATAGTACAAACTTTCCGATCCTGATCCGTGCAATACCGCACGTATCTGATCGGACCTTGCCATATCTCCATACGGCCTCTACAACCTTTCGCCCGAAAGCTGAGTAACTGAATGTGGGGGACTCTAAAGACTCGTCAACACCATGGTTGTGGATTTAACCACTAGCACGTCAGAGGTATAAGCCAATACGTAACGGGCCACCAGGTACTGACTAAAAAGGGATGTCTGTGAGCAAACTCAGCCTGACAACCCTACTGAGCCTGTCAGTGACAATATCCGTACAGTCCGGTCCGTTCGTCTATGAGTATCGCATGGCGGGCCTCGGGGGTTGATAAAAGTCAGACCCCCAAAAGCGGTACAAGTCGTGTCGGAGTGTAGCCCAGAACACCCTGAGATACTACTGGAATACCTACCAGTAAATCTCCTTGCCTTGGCCAAGGACTTTGTGTAATGGCTCTCCTAGACACAGCACGACCTCACCCCCAATACCGGGAGAGACGAACCCCTGAAGATACGCTCACTGCCTCCATGTGGCTCGGGACTGTACCCAACTAAAACCTGTTTGCACGACTCCTTTGAGCCGTGGTAGGGTAGTACTCAAAGTACAGTAGGAACTCACACGAGACAAATGACGATCCCCAGGTCGATGAACTAACCTGCACACATGTCACCAGGGAACTGCCATCTGACGTCTGGTATATGACCAACTAGCATGTTCCCGGCGAGTCCTGTCCGGTGTACTCATAACCCAATGAGCACCTGTATACATCTTAGGTGATCCAACTGACACCAGTGGCTTGTGAGACCGGCCACCGCCCCTCGTCGGGGTCTCGACTGTATACACTAGTCTACTAATGGAGTATCGATGCCCAGTCTCGAAACTCCCACGACTAGGGACCTTTTAAGGATAAGCTTATAGACCCCCAGCTCCCACTTATATGATCGCCCTCATACTGCTGGTGGTCAAGCAAGAATCCAAGGGGCTCTATCAACGTGTAATAGCGACGTGTCAGGTCACCTAAAGCAGTACACGATGATAAAGGTAAACCAGATAGCATACTATCATCTCGAGTAAGACTGTCCTACCGGGATAGGTCCTCCCTCAATCATTACAATCACGTACCTGTGACCTAATAATTGACTCTGAGGGCACTATCTCCAACAATCTCCCACTTGCACTCAAGGCTAATTATTGCGATGTCGCATACTCACTGCCCGTGTGATACCGAACATCCAACTCCTCTACTAGTCTGTCTCACAAAGCTCGTTTGCGGAACTATTGCGTTCGAGGAATAGCCTCAGTGAGTGGATCCGCTTAGTTGTTTCTTTCTATGTCTCTCTATATCTCAAGTTCGCGGAGAAAGCCATCTCCCGAAAAGAGCAATACCTGTCTCAGAATATGTCTGGATGTCTGATGGGACCTAGCTCATAAATGAACTCCAAATCCAAACTTCTTAGACTGTATCGGCAACTGAACTTAATCAGTATCCTGCGCGCCATGCCTCCCTCAGTATTGCCTTGGACCACCTGTCCAAAATACTGCCCCTCATCAGAAGGAAAACTATAACTCTGACAACCTCCTTGTCGTCCATGTCACCTTGGAAGCCTGGAATGATAACTGTCTCCAGAATGAGGCTGTCGTTATCATATCCCTAGAACATCCACTTATGTTCTAAAACTGCTTCCGACTGTTTCTCCAGGATTGGATTAATGTCAACTTATTGCATCTAGTGCAAGAACAACATCTGGTGTGGTACTTGACATCTCACGATTGACTCAATTGCCTGAGCAAGTGATCTGCCAATCATGCCCGTCCCTCTCCCCTTTAGTCTGTAAGACACCTTTGGAGAGGGTGACTCCATTACCTGCAGGTACACTACCGTGCCAGGAGTCGTCCATTCTAGATACTCTTAGAATGCTGTCAAGTACCCTGATTGGGAAACCACCCAAATCTAGATCTAAGACCATAGATCTAGTAACCAGTATGTCTGATATAAAATCCATTTCCTTTGTGGAGAAACTACTGTGTGACGACCAAAGTATAACCGATTGTAGTATAGGAGTTTCTTTTCCTACTCTGTGTATGTCATCCAAATACTAGGATATCACACCCTACTACCTTCTCAACAGATCCATCCCCTATTCTGATGAAGTCAAACCCATGACTGTCACGTCAGAAATAGATGATCTATCTCCGCTACATCTGCTTTAGTCTATAAATAGACATAAGCTACCTGTCCACCAATGCTTCCGCTGCTCCCACTGACTACGACAACCCTCTGGCAGAGTCATATAGACGTACACTTCTAAAACTGGTTTAGAACGACGCTATACTCATCCTCCCGCCGGGTCTCGTAACCTGGAACAACAGCAATGGCAATTATGGGTAAACAAGAACTTCCCTGTCACCGTCCTTGAGGCTACCGTAGTGCCTCTCGGGTGCCTGAAGTTACCCACCTTATCTACGGAGTGGCCAATGGAATGTCAATCCAGATTGAATCTTTAGGTTCCTTATCAAATCTTCAGTAATCGTTTGTGGTTCTGGAATCACTTCCAGTTCTACCATACTCCCACTACTGTTTTCTGAAAAAATCCATGTTTAATAAAACTGTGGCGAGTCTAGAACAATATCGCTATTTTTCATCCAGATGGTAGAAAGTCAACCCTCGTCATAGCCTGGGTCAACCCACAAACAGCCATTACAGAAACGTGCCTTGAGTTGTCCAGTGTCTGGTTTTAATCATAAACCGGACAACTCCCCGTACCTTACCATCGTTAAGATATGAACTGTTCTATATCCAATATAGAAACAGAGGCACTGATTTAATTGAACCAGATTCAAATCATGCAGCTGTCCCCAGTGCATGTCAACTAAATGGAAGGAGGCCGATCAGCGTTACTCAACTTAGGAATACTTCCAATTATGAGTAACCTGAAAGAGAAGCAAGATCTCTTTATCATTACTATCAACTGAATACCATACACAAGTATCTACATCTTCGATCTCTTTGAAGAATCCCGATACTTGCTATACCTGGTTCTCTACTCTATTCAAATACCTATAACTTCTCAAAATTCGGACCCTGTGTTTCCACGAAACACTTGTCTAAAAACTAGAGAAGTCATAAGTAAACCGAATATAGTACGAGGACCATCCCCTCTGTCCTGATGGACCCTGGACAACATACAATCCTTTGTATAAGTCCCTTGAGTCTGATAACTCATTCACTGTGTGTCGTAGGTTGAAAACTGTACTTATGGTTAAGAAGAATTACACCGCTGTTTAACGCTCCTTACCTAACCATCCACTGATATAGGTAAATGTCGTAGACATAATTTCAGAAAGGTATATCTCACTCTATGAAAATAGACGTACAGATATATCAATTTGAAATTGGTGCATAACAGCGGATATTCAAAACAAAATATTTGCCGACCGGCAAACAGCCCAGGTGATTTCCTCAAATATCACCGATTACAACGAATCCCGATATAATGAGGATAATCACCCAATTCCCAATAACTTACTCCCACTCATCATCTGTAAAACCATACAGATGTGAGAATCGTACCTGGTAAATACATACCCTGGAGTAAGTATCTAATCGGGAAATCAGTTTTCCTTTAACATTACACAGTGAAACTGAAACATTGAAATGTTTCGATTGGGTATCCTGGTATTCCTAGTAATGCCTCTTCCAGATTCACGACTGTAACCGTATAATTCTTTGCCACCTCTCCAAATCCCTTCATATGTCTTTAGTCTTTACCTTCTGCACACCCTTTTAGGCCAAATGGTTTTCTTCCTTCCCTACCGTTCGGCACCAGCCTATGGTTTGGAAGAAGACTATCCAATAAGCATAATGGGTGTACTGTCCCAATCCTAGGAACACTCGCAATGAGAGAGGGTGAAGATAAAAGACAACTGAATAAACCTTATTCCTATTTCTCCTGAACCAGAATCCATCCCCGAACTGGAACCAGTTCCATTCGAGTTCGTATATAACCATACGATGGAGTATCCAAATAAACTGTGGATCTTCGTAGTGATACGGAGTGTCCTGGAGAAATACAAAGGTGATGTGGGAGTGGTAACGAAATATTTGGTTTGGTCGTGAATATCTGTTGCAATTTACTTTGCCCTCTTACTAATCCCTTGCTTTGTCTGAACTTAATACCTTCTGCACACCATCGTTATGCTAATTGGTTTTCTTCATTCCCTACCGGTCGGCACCAGCCTAAGGCTTGGAAGAAGACAATCCAATTTGCGTAATAGGTGTACTACCCCTAAACCAAGGAGTACTCGTAACCTGAGAGAGGGTAAAAGGAAAAGACAACTGAATAATCCTATCCGTTTTCTCCAGAACCGGAAACCATCCTCGAATAAATTCTTTCGAGTTCGTATCTAACCATACTATGGTTTTGTCCAATGGAAGTGGACGTTCGTAGTAAAACGGGGTGTCCTGGAGAAAAGGGTAAAAGTAGGAGTGGCAATGAGGTTTGCAACTCTGACAATCCAAAAGCCGGTGTTTAAGAAGGTTTGGTCAACTTGGTCACTGAGTCAAAGTCTTAGGGTCGGGTCAATGGTCGCTGCCAAAGAGAGAGAGAAAAGAAACACTCAGCGTGCACTCTAACCTAGATCAGAACGGTCACCAATTTATCTAATCTGGAAACCTCCCACTGTACCTCAAATTCTCCTCCAAACCTGAAAGAAGAATTAGTCGGGGTTACCCGAGGAGTAAACTAACTCATCAGTGGGAATCGGGATCCAACTATCATTGCATGATAACGTGACGGAATCCGCTCACGCTATCACACTCCAGAAGGTATGCGCATATCTGGCAAGTTTCAGTTCTTTTGAAACTCCCGATGTGATTTCTGCCCCATGCTCTTATGACCTTGACTTTGGCCAACATATCATAAGTCACATGTCAAGTTCTACCCGTCATTCTCCAGGTTAATTTGAATCCACCCGTACATACCCTTGACTTTGGCCAACATGGCAGTACGACTGTTCCAAACCAACGCATCTATCTATGCTGCATATGAATAACCAACAGCTACCAAACACTGTGCCTTGACTTTGGCCAACATACACAGCTTGAATACTATTGACTATCCATATGAAACGACGGAGGGCTACGAATGGTTTCTGGCGAAAACCTTTAACGTAATGAACTTGATATCGTTGAAGGAACGGATAGCTTTTTAAAAATATAGTGACGAAAACCGTTGCTAAAGAGGTCACTCCCTGTGAAGGGATCTCGGCTCTTTCCCCGTAGAATGGGGTGCAGGATATTCCAAATGAATACCGCGATGCAAAGCAAAAGTAATCTGCTATAGTGAAGTTAATGCCCTGACGCAAACTTCTGTCCAAGGGGTCACTCCCGGTGAAGGGATCTCGGCCCTTGCCTCGTCGACTGAGGAGCAGGATATTCTAACTGAATACCACGATGCTAAACAAAAGTGAACGTCCTTGCAATAACAGCTTTTTGAAAAAGTGTTCCAACAACATCAGATTAGGTTTGTTTTTAACTTGCATTGATCCGAATAAATGCAGTCCCATCAATTGATCACACCAAAAAGAACGAAAATATACTGATGTACGTATATGCCATCCGCATTCGCCACTGGGTCCCGTCATTACCCGTTAGGTTAGCTAACTAACGACAGAGCGGGGACTGGACTAGCGCGGATGCAAAACATATACAACATCTACTAATATATATACCAATATATTATATTCGCTCAAGGCGTGAACAAAATGCAACATCACAGAAATGTACAGCATCACAGAAACAATACAGATATCTGGGATCCCCGGGTTTCACAGAGCCGCTGAAACCCGACGTTCCCCTGGTCGTGTGGATAGCCTGTGCAATGAAAACCTAGACCCTTACGGGCGCGGCAACTCACCCGCCAAAACCAGAAGCGAGGCAGCCCCCTTCAGCGCCGTGAATGGACCACCCAGCACTTCACGGAATCCGGCAACTTGGGCACCCCTCCTGGGTCAACCTGTACCCCCTACGAGTGCGGCGAATAGCCCGCCAATCCTAGAGTGAAGCCCCCTCCGTCTCAATGCCATGAGATGCGGGCTTGTTGCCCTCCAGAATCCGGCTATCCGTGCACCCCTCCGCGGGGCAATCCTAGTACAGAAAATAAAATATACATACACCGGGTACATCGACCGCAACCAGGTCGTGCCCCAAAAGAATAATACAAACAGGCAGTGACGGCAGTCCACATGTCGGACGCTCGCCCCGCAATATCAAATGTACATAATACAACCACAACAGTACTAGCATTGCATCCAGGCTATCCCCACGACCGATCCGCAACATCACAGCAAAAACAAAACATCAACGTGAAAGTCACGTTCGCAAATCCGTCTAACCGGGCTATAGCAGTTAGACCGGATTTACCGATCAAGTGACATTCACGGTCGCAGATATAATGTAAATACTGTGAAAAATGTGTTTAAAATATCCGACCGATCGAATATTAACAAGTGGGCCCAAAACAATACTGTAGCAGTTACAGAAAATATGGGCCCAATTTTAATGTTCCAAAACCCATATTTTAAGCCCAGAAAGCCTCTGTAAAAATTGGTAAAGTGATCTCCACAGTGTGCGGCGGAAGGGCGGCGGGAAGGGGGTTTTCGCGGCGGTTCCGCGCTCCCACTGTGGAGTTACTTCGTCGAATTTTTACAGAGCTCTTAGATTTTCCAGTACATCAATATTTTACAACCTGAAAAAATTTTCGACACCAAAAATTTCCAACAGAAAACTGATGCTAACAAAAATGTAGTTTTGGAACATTCGATCGATCGAAACAGAAAAACACACTACACCAAGCTAGACTAAGTTAATGGCGAGGCTCTGATACCACTGTAAGTGCACGGCGGCGCCCCGGCCGTCAATCTGACAGCCAAAAGCGGAAGCGGTGAATAACTTTAATTTTCTTGAATTGGCAAACCGCCGCGCACTAATTCCCGGATCGAACCATTAGCTAGTCCTAGCTATCTACAAGAAAGGTTAGAGATATACCGACGATCCAAGTCCTCCGGTCTTCTCGTCATCGTCCCGATCTCCTGCGGAATGTCCCGTCTCCTCCTCGTCGCCGGAAGTGCACCACATCGCCTTCTTCTTTTACGGGCTCCCACCTCAATGCCGAGGCAACTCGGGCACGAAGCCGGCTACTCGACGTGCCCAAGGTTCGCTGTAGAATATGTAGTCGTCAAGTCTCATTTGGGGTTTTGGAGCTTTGCCATTTGGTGGAGGGATGATACAAACTCATAGAGGTGGAACTTGTGGGATTTTTCCTAAAGCAAAAGAGCAAAAATCCCACATGAACAAATTTGGACAGCCCCCTTTGGGAAGTGGCCGACCATGCATATGAGGGAGAGTGAGAATAAGGAGGTTGTATCAAAAGAATATGAGAGAGGCCAATAATAATACCCATACAAGAGAGAGAGAGGAAAGGTTATCATCCAAAAAGGAAATGATCACAAGTGTAAACTAACACTCTACCAACCTCACCCCTCATCATCATCAACCATCATGTCCCTCCATCACCATACATAAGTCAAGCCATGATGAGGTTATGAAGTCAAGCCATCATGAAGAATTCAAGTCAAAGGATGGTGCTATCATGATACAACAAAAATGCAAAGACCCCCTCCGCAAATGCCTATTTGCAACAATGCAAATAAGCCCTCCTCCACCAATCTTCGGCCAATGAACGGAACAATGGAAATTGGCCGAAACGGAAAGCAAACCGGCAACTCCAGAAAACTGGTCCCGTAATAAATTACAGGAAAACCCCAATACTGTGCATACACACCCGCATCTGTATTTCGACCGGAATACAAATGCAATGAGACAAAATCTACACTGTACTATACTAGGATCCGGCTTATACCAAAACCGGCTAGTAATATCTGTTCGATCCTGATCCGTGCAATATCGCACGTATCTGATCGAACCCTACCATATAACCATACGGCCTATAGTACAAACTGTCCGATCCTGATCCGTGCAATACCGCACGTATCTGATCGGACCTTGCCATATCTCCATACGGCCTCTACAACCTTTCGCCCGAAAGCTGAGTAACTGAATGTGGGGGACTCTAAAGACTCGTCAACACCATGGTTGTGGATTTAACCACTAGCACGTCAGAGGTATAAGCCAATACGTAACGGGCCACCAGGTACTGACTAAAAAGGGATGTCTGTGAGCGAACTCAGCCTGACAACCCTACTGAGCCTGTCAGTGACAATATCCGTACAGTCCGGTCCGTTCGTCTATGAGTATCGCATGGCGGGCCTAGGGGGTTGGTAAAAGTCAGACCCCCAAAAGCGGTACAAGTCGTGTCGGAGTGTAGCCCAGAACACCCTGAGATACTACTGGAATACCTACCAGTAAATCTCCTTGCCTTGGCCAAGGACTTTGTGTAATGGCTCTCCTAGACACAGCACGACCTCGCCCCCAATACCGGGAGAGACGAACCCCTGAAGATACGCTCACTGCCTCCATGTGGCTCGGGACTGTACCCAACTAAAACCTGTTTGCACGACTCCTTTGAGCCGTGGTAGGGTAGTAATCAAAGTACAGTGGGAACTCACACGAGACAAATGACGATCCCCAGGTCGATGAACTAACCTGCACACATGTCACCAGGGAACTGCCATCTGACGTCTGGTATATGACCAACTAGCATGTTCCCGGCGAGTCCTGTCCGGTGTACTCATAACCCAATGAGCACCTGTATACATCTTAGGTGATCCAACTGACACCAGTGGCTTGTGAGACCGGCCACCGCCCCTCGTCGGGGTCTCGACTGTATACACTAGTCTACTAATGGAGTATCGATGCCCAGTCTCGAAACTCCCACGACTAAGGACCTTTTAAGGATAAGCTTATAGACCCCCAGCTCCCACTTATATGATCGCCCTCATACTGCTGGTGGTCAAGCAAGAATCCAAGGGGCTCTATCAACGTGTAATAGCGACGTGTCAGGTCACCTAAAGCAGTACACGATGATAAAGGTAAACCAGATAGCATACTTTCATCTCGAGTAAGACTGTCCTACCGGGATAGGTCCTCCCTCAATCATTACAATCACGTACCTGTGACCTAATAATTGACTCTGAGGGCACTATCTCCAACAAGAGCTTGTGTTAAAGAAACTTCAAGGTAGATCATCTTAGTTATCGAAGATCGGAAGCAAGCTTGCATCTTTCTCTTCGTGAAGCCTCTCTAGAGTCCAGGTACTCCATGATCGCAGCGAAGGGACCTCAACACGGAGCTTTAGAAGTGAAGGACCGGACTACAAAGGTTGTAGTCCCAAAATCTTAGATGTTAAAGTGTTTAACATGCTTTGTTTCGCCTAATCTATAGTTTAAAGATCTTGGTTAGGGTTGTTCGGCACGTCTAAATTTTAAATCGGGCATGGTTGATACTTTGTAAACCATGTTGGAGATAGTGCCCTCAGAGTCAATTATTAGATCACAGGCACGTGATTGCAATGATTGAGGGAGGACCTATCCCAGCAAGACAGTTTTACTCAAGATGATAGTATGCTATCTGGTTTATCTTTATCATCGTGTATGCTTTAGGTGACCTGACAGGTCGCTATTACACGTTGATAGAGCCTCTAGGATTCTTTCTTGACTGCCAGCAGTATGAGGGCGATCATATACGTGGGAGCGGGTAGTCTATAAGCACATCCTTAAACGGTCCCTAGTCGTTGGAGTTTCGAGACAGGGCATCGATACTCCAGAGTAGACTAGTGTATACAGACGAGACCCCAACGTGGGACGGTGGCCGGTCTCACAAGCCACTGGTGTCAGTTGGTTCACCTAAGATGTATACAGGTGCTCATTGGGTTATGAGTACACCGGACAGGACTCGCCGGGAACCTGCTAGTTGGGATTATACGAGACGTCAGATAGCAGTTCCCTGGTGACATGTGTACAGGTTAGTTCATCGACCTGAGATCGTCATTTGTCTCGTGTGAGTTCCGACTGTACTTTGATTACTACCCTACCACGCTTAAAGGAAACGTGCAAACAGGTTTTAGTTGGGTACAGTCCCAAGCCACATGGAGGCAGTGAGTGGATCTGCAGGGGTTCGTCTATCCCGGTATTGAGGGTGAAGTCGCGCTGTGTCTAGGAGAGCCATTACACAAAGACCTCGGCCAAGGCAGGAGATTTAGTGGTAGGTATTCTAGTAGTATCTCAGGGTGTTCTGGGCTACACTCCGGCACGACATGTACCAATTTTGGGGGTCTGACTTTTACCAACCCCCTAGGCCCGCCATGCGATGCCCATAGACGAACGGACCGGACTGTACGGATATTGTCACTAACAGGCTTAGTAGGGTGTCAGGATGAGTTCGCTCATCGAAGTCCCTTTTGGTCAATAGCTGGTAGCCTGTCACGTATGGCTAATATCTCTGACATGCTAGTGGTTAAATCCACAGCCATAGTATTGACGAGTGTTTAAAGTCCCCCACATTCAGTTGCTCAAGTTTTCGGGCGAAACGCTGTAGAGGCCGTATGGAGATATGGCAGGGTTAGATCAGATACGTGTGGTATTCCACAGATCATGATCGGACGGAAAATATTAGCGGGCTTTGGTTTAAGCCAGATCCTAGTTTTGCGCGGTGTAGATTTTGTGTCATTGCATTTGTATTCGGTCGGAATACAAATGCGGGTATGTATATACAGTAGCGGGGTTTTCCTGTAATTTATTACGGGATCCGTTTTATGAAGTTGCCAGTTTGCTTTCCGTTTCGACCAATTTTCTTTGTATCTTTCATTGGCCGAAGATTGGTGGAGAATGGCTTATTTGCATTTGTGCAAATTAGCATTGTGGAGGGTTGTCTTTGCATATTGTTGTGTCATGATCACTTGATTTTCTTTAGTCATCATGGCTTGACTTGTGGTGTCATGATGGTTGTTGTTGAGTGTGGATTTAGTTAGTGATCATGATTCTTCATGATAACTTTCTTCTCTCTCTCTTGCATTATGAGGTTCACTTTCTTTATGATACACACTCTCACTCCTCTCATTTTTCCCCCCCTAGAGAATGGCCGGCCAAGTATGGGGTTGCCCATGATTTTTTGGTGGGGATTTTTGGCTCTCTCATGCTTGCAAAAAATCCCCAAGTTCACCACAAAATTCTATATCTCATTTCCTCCACATTATGGCAACTTCCTACAACCCCAAGAGACAAAGCATTCTACAGTTAACCTACAGCACCCTTGGGCACGTCGACTCGCCAACTTCTTGCCCGAGTTGCCTCGGTCAGGAGGTGGGAGCCCGTAAAAGAAGCCGGCGACGTGGGGCCCTTCCGGCAAGGAGGTGAAGACCGGAGATTCCGCGGGAGATCGGGACGACGACGAAAAGACCGAACGACACGGATCACTCGGTATATCTCTCTACCCGTTCTTTAGTTAGCTAGGACTGGTTTGATGGCCCGATCCGGGATTTTTGTGCGCGGTGGTGCCGGTTTTCTAGTTAGAAAAGTTTTTCGTTTCCGCATTCCGGCGTCGGATTGACGGCCCGGGCGCCGCCGTGCACTTACAATGGTATCAGAGCCTCGCCATTAACCTAGTCTAGCTTGGTCTAATGTGTTTACACTTCCGATCGAACAAATCTTCCAAAACCGTGTTTTTCAAAACATCAGTTTTCTGTCAAAATTTTTTTACCTCGAAAATTTTTTCTGGTCGTTGCAGAATGATGTGCAGGAAATTCTAAGTGTTCTGTGAAATTTAGGTCATGTGAACACACAGTCCCACCGCAGAATCGCGGCCAAACCCATGCTTGGGCCGCGGTTCCGCCGCAAGATTCACTGTTCAGCGTATCAAAATTTTACAGAGGCGCTTGGATTTGAAAATAAGGGTTTTGGAATATTCTTTTTGGGCCCAGATTTTCTGTGAGTGCTACAGTAGTGCATGGGGCCCACTTCGATAAATTTGATCGATCGAAAATTTTAAACACATTAGTTCACAGTATTTACATTATATCTGCGACCGTGAATGTCACTCGATCGGTAAATCCTGTCTAAATGCTATAGCCCGGTTAGACGGATTTGCGAACGTGACATTCACGTTGATATTCTGTGATTGTGTTGTGATGTTGCGGATCGGTCGTGGGGGATAGCCTGGTTGCAGTGGTAATACAGTTTTGTTGTATTATGTACATTTGATATTGCGGGGCGAGCGTCCGACATGTGGACTGCTGTCACTGCCTGTTTGTATTATTCTTTTGGGGCACGACCAGGTAGCGGTCGATGTACCCGTTGTATGTATATTTTACTTTCTGTACTAGGATTGCCCCGCGGAGGGGTGCACGGATAGCCGGGTTCTGGAGGGCAACGAGCCCGCAGCTCATGGCATTGAGACGGAGGGGGCTTCACTCAAGAATTGGCGAGCTATTCGCCGCACTCGTAGGGGGTATAGGTTGACCCAGGAGGGGTGCCCAAGTTACCGGATTCCGTGAAGTGCTGGGTGGTCCATTCACGTTGCTGAAGGGGGCTGCCTCGCTTCAGGTTTTGGCGGGTGACTTGCCGCGCCCGTAGGGGTCTAGGATTTTCATTGCACAGGCTATCCACATGACCAGGGGAACTTCGGGTTTCAGCGGCTCTGCGAAACCCGGGGATCCCAAAAATCTGTATTGTTCTGCGATGCTGTACATTTCTGTGATGTTGCATTTTTATCACGCCTTGAGCGAAAATTATATATTGATATATATATACTAGTAGATGTTGTATATGTTTTGCATCCGCGCTAGTCCATTCCCCGCTCTGTCGTTAGTTAACTAACCTAACGGGTAATGACGGGACCCAGTGGCGAATGCGGATGGCATATACGTACGTCATTATTTTCATTCTTTATTGGTGTGATCAATTGATGGGACTGCGTTGGTTCGGATCAATGCAAGTTAAACAAACCTAATCTGATGTTGTTGGAACATTTTTCAAAAAGCTGTTATTTGCAAGGAAGTTCACTTTTGTTTTGCACAGTGGTATTCAGTTGGAATATCCTGCTCCTCAGTCGACGAGGCAAGGACAGAGATCCCTTCACCGGGAGTGACCTCATGGACAAAAGTTTGCGTCAGGGCAATAACTTCACTATAGCCGATTAATTTTGCTTTGCATCGTGGTATTCAGTTGGAATATCCTGCACCTCATTCTACGGGGAAAGAGCCGAGATCCCTTCACCGGGAGTGACCTCTTTAGCAATGGTTTTCGTCACTATATTTTTTATAAAAGCTATCTGTTCCTTCAACGATATCAAGTTCATTACGTTAAAGGTTTTTCGCCAGAAACCATTCGTAGCCCTCCGTCGTTTCATATGGATAGTCAATAGTATTCAAGCTGTGTTTGTTGGCCATAGTCAAGGCACAGTGTTTGGTAGCTATTGGGTGTTCATATGTAGCATAGATAGATGCGTTGGTTTGGGACAGTCGTATAACCTTGTTGGCCCTAGTCAAGGGCTTATACGGGTGGGTTCAAATTAACCTGGACAATGACGGGTAGAACTTGACATGTGACTTATGATTTGTTGGCCTTAGTCAAGGTCATAAGAGCATGGGGCAAAAATCACATCGGGAGTTTCTAAAGAAACTGAAACTTGCCAGATATGCGCATACCTTCTGGAGTGTGATAACGTCAGCGGATTCCGTCATATTATCATGCGATGATAGTTGGATCCCTATTCCCACTGATGAGTTGGTTTACTCCTCGGGTGATCCCGACTAATTCTTCTTTCGGGTTTGGAGAAGAATTTGAGGTTACAGTGGGAGGTTTCCAGATTAGATAATTTGGTAACCATTCTGATCTAGGTTAGAGTGCACGTTGAGTGTTTCTTTTCTCTCTCTCTTTGGCAGCGACCATTGACCCGACCTTAGACTATGACTCAGTGACCAAAATTAACCGAACTTTCTTAAACACTGGCTTATGGATTGTCAGAGTTGCAAACCTCATTGCCACTCCTACTTTTACCCTTTTCTCCAGGACACCCCGTATTACTACGAATGTCCACTTCTATTGGACAAAACCATCGTATTGTTATATACGAACTCGAAGGGATTTATTCGAGGATGGTTTCAGGTTCTGGAGAAAACGAATAGGACTATTCAGTTGTCTTTTCCACTTACCTTCTCTTAGGTTGCGAGTGCCCCTTAGATTAGGGGATAGTACACCCATTACGCAAATTGGACAGTCTTCTTCCAAACCATAGGCAGGCGTCGACCGGTAGGGAATGAAGAAAACCAATTAGCCTAAACGGTGTACAGAAGGTGTTAAGTTATGACAAAGAAAGGGATTGGAAGGAGGGCAAAGTAAATTGCGACTGATATTCATGACCAAACCAAGTATTTCATTACCACTCCCACTTCACCTTTGTATTTCTCCAGGACACTCCGTATCACTATGAAGATCCTCAGTTTATTGGATACTCCATCGTATGATTATATACGAACTCGAAAGGAACTTGTTCCAGTTCGGGAATGGATTCTGGTTCAGAAGAAATAGGAATAAGTTTTATTCGGTTGTCTTTTATCTTCACCTTCTCTCGCATTGCAAGTGTTCCTAGGATTAGGGCAGTACACCCATTATTCTTATTGGATAGTCTTCATCCAAACCATAGGCTGGTGCCGAATGGTAGGGAAGGAAGAAAACCATTTGGCCTAAAGGGGTGTACAGAAGGTAATGACTAAAGACATATAAAGATATTTGGAGAGATGGCAAAGAAATATACGGTTACAGTTGTGAATCTGATAATGGAAGAGGCATTACTAAGAATACCAGGATACCCCATCAAAATATTTCAATGTTTCAGTTTCACTGTGTACGGTTAAAGGAAAACTGATTTCCCGATTAGATACTTACTCCAGGGTATGTATTTATCAGGTATGATTCTCACATCTGTATGGTTTTAGAGATGATGCGTGGGAGTAAGTTATTGGGAATTAGGTGGTCATCCTCATTATATCGGAATTCGTTGTAATTGGTGATATTTGAGGAAGACACCTGGGTTGTTTGCCGGACGGCGAATATTTGGTTTTGAATATCCGTTATAATGCACCAATTTCAAATTGATATACTAGTACGTCTATTTTTATAGAGTGATATATACCTTTTTGAAATTATGTCGATGACATTTACCTATATCAGCTGATGGTTAGGTAAGGAGCATTAAACAGCGGTGTAATTCTTCTTAACCATAAGTACAGTTTTCAACCTACGACACACAGGGAGTGAGTTGTTAGACTCAAGGGACTTGTACAGAGTATTGTATATTGTCCAGTGTCCATTAGGACAGAAGGGATGGTCCTCATACTATATTCAGTTTACTTATGACTTCTTTAGTTCTTAGACAGGTGTTTCGTAGAAACACAGGGTCCAAGTTTTGAGAAGTTATAGGTATATGAATAAATTAGAGAACCAGGTGTTGCAAGTATCAGGATTCTTCAAGGTGATCGAAGATGTATATACTTGTGTATGGTATTCAGTTGATTGTGATGGATATTAAGAGAACTTGCTTCTCTTTCAGGTTACTCATAATTGGAAGCATTCCTAAGTTGAGTAACGCTGATCGGCCTCCTTCCATTTAGTTGACATGCACTGGAGACAGATGCATGATTTGAATCTGGTTCAATTAAATCAGTGCCTCCGGTTCTATATTGGATATAGAACAGTTCGTATCTTAACGATGTTAAGGTACGGGGAGTTGTCCAGCTTATGCTTAAAACCAGACTCTGGATAACTCAAGGCACGTTTCTGTAATGGCTGTTTGTGGGTTGACCCAAGCTATGACGAGGGTTGACTTTCTACCATCTGGAAGATCAATAGTGATATTGTTCTTAACTCGCCACAGTTTTAATAAAAATGGTTTTTTTTCATAAAACAGTAGTGGGAGTATGGTAGAACTGGAAGTGATTCCAGAACCGCAAACGATTATTGAAGATTTGATAAAGAACCTAAAGATTCAATCTGGTTTGACATTCCATTGGCCACTCCGCAGATATGGTGGGTAACCTCAGCCACCCGAGAGGTACTCCGGTAGCCTCAAGGACGGTGACAGGGAGGTTCTTGTTTACCCAGTCTTGCCATTGCTGTTGTTCCCGATTGTGAGACCCGGCAGGAGGATTACTATAGCGTCGTTCTAAACTAGCTTTAGAAGTGTACGTCTATATGACTTTGCCAGAGGGTTGTCGTAGTCAGTGGGAGCAGCGGAAGCATTGGTGGACAGGTGGCTTATGTCTATTTATAGAATAAAGCAGATATAGCGGAGATAGATCATCTATTTTTGATGCGACAGTCATAGGTTTGACTTCATCAGAATAGGGGATGGACCTGTTAAGAAGGTAGTAGGGTGTGTGTCCTGGTATTTGGATGACATACACAGAATAGGAAGTGAAATTCCTATACTACGGTCAGTTATACTTTGGTTGTCACACAGTAGTTTCTCCACATGGAACTTGGATATAATATTCAGACATTCTGGTTACTAGATCTATGGTTTTAGATCTAGATTTGGGTAGTGTCCCAATCAGGGTACTTGACAGCATTCTATAGATATTTAGAATGGACGACTCCATGCACGGTAGTGTACCTGCAGGTGATGGAGTCACCCTCTCTAAAGGTGTCTTACAGACTAAAGGGGAGAGGGATGTGCATGATTGGCAGATCACATGCTTAGGCAATTGAGTCAATCATTAGATGTCAAGTACCACACCAGATATTGTTTTTGCGGTAGATGCAATAAGTTGATATTGATCCTATCCTGAAGAAACAATCGGAAGCAGTTTTAGAACATAAGTAGATGTTCTAGGGATATGATAACAACAACCTCTTTTAGGAGACAGTTATCATTCCAGGCTTCCAAGGTGACCTGGACGGCAGAGTGGCTGTCAGAGTTATAGTTTTCCCTCTGACGAGGGCCAGTATTTTGGACAGGTGGTCCAAGGGGATACTGAGAGAGGCATGGCGCAGGATACTGATTAAGTTCAGTTGACGATACAGTCTAAGAAGTTTGGATTTGGAGTTCATTTATAAGCTAGGTCCCATCAGACATCCAGACACATTCTAAGACAAGTATTGCTCATTCCGGGAGATGGCATTCTCCGCGAACTTGAGATATAGAGAGACATAGAAAGAAACATCAATGCGGATCCACTCACTGAGGCTATTCCTCGAATGCAATAGTTACTCAAACGAGCTTTGTGAGGCTGACTGGTAGAGGAGTTGGGTGTTCGGTATCACACGGGCTGTGAGTATGCGTCATCGCAATAATTAGCCTTGAGTGCAAGTGGAAGATTGTTGGAGATAGTGCCCTCAGAGTCAATTAATGGATCACAGGCACGTGATTGCAATGATTGAGGGAGGACCTATCCCAGCAGGACAGTCTTACTCAAGATGATAGTATGCTATCTGGTTTATCTTTATCATCGTGTACTGCTTTAGCTGACCTGACAGGTCGCTATTACACATTGATAGTGTTAGTTATATGTATGCCCTAGAGGCCATTACTATACATAGGATGTATATTGTAGTGGATGCTGGGACATATATAGGGAGGACTTTCTTGCTCGACATGATAGTATGCTATCTGGTTGATCTTTACCTTAACGTGTATACTGATTGTCTCTCTGTTACATGTTGGTAAAGCCCTTAGGATGTGTACTTGACTACCTGGACTATGATGCAGATCATACTAGTGAGGACATGGTAGTCCATAAGTACATCCTTCAAGGTCCCTAGTCATGGGTATATCGAGACAGGGCATCGATATACCAGAGTAGACTAGCGTATACCTTCTCGACCCATACAGATGGGCGATGGATGATCCCATATCCATTGGTGTTTGACATCAGAGATGATATACGGGTGCTTAGTGGAGACTGGGTACACTGGACGGCCTCGCCGAGAACTCCCAGATGGTATTATACCTTACATCAGATGGCAGTTCTCTGGTGACACTGGTACAGAGTAGTCTGTTGACCCGAGATCGTCATAGAGTCTTGTGTGGTTCCTACTGTGATTTGATTTCCACCTTACCACGTCCAAGAGGGCGTGCAAAACGGTGGTTTTTGGGTACAGTCCCGAATCACATGGAGGCAATGAGCGATAGGAGGGGATTCGTCTCTGCCGGTATAGGGGGTTGATGTTGCGATGTGTTCGATTGGCTATAACCGGAAATCCCTCGCCAGGGTTGCTGAGATTTACTGGTAAGTGTTATCAGTAGTTTCTCGAACTGTTATAGACCTCATATCGACACGACTTATCGAGCTATTGGGGTCTGACGTTTACCACCCCTAGGCGAGATATGCGACATATCAGACGACGAGACCGGACTGTACGGTAAGTGTTACTGGTTGGATTCACAGGAGTGTGAGCGGGCTTGCTCGTCGATCTTCTGATCGCTCAATACCCGGGTGGCCGTTACGTTTAGCTGACCGCTTGTGGCTTGTGGGTGTTTGATATGATCATCACCTGCTGCCGGCGTATTGACGAGTCTTTAGAGTCCTACACAGAGATTTCCTGGCTCAAGCGAAACGAAATAGGAGCGCATATGAGATATGTGCGGGACCGAGAATAATGCGTGTATGTGATACCGCATTCTATTCTCGTGATGAATGTATCGAATGGTTGTATGCGATATAACCTAGTTATCGAATCAAGGATTGATTCCATAAATCGATACATTGGATATTAGTCGGTCATATGCGATATGACCGGATCGTTAAATCAATTGTTGATTTGATGATTTAATGCATAATTATATATTAGATATATTATTTCGCATTAACTAGTATTGGTTCACTTTAAATGGATTTTCTCACTTGAAGTTCACAAGTTGTATATGTGATATACTTTTGTGCACTTGATTGTATCATGTTTGATGATACGTGTTAACTTGAGTTTGTGTAAAGATTAAACCATGGTTATATGAGTGGTTAGGGTTTTGTTTATTTACTTATTCATTTATTTATTTCTTTTGTTCATTTTGGCAAAAGAAAATGATAAAGAGAAAATGGTGGCTTTCTTTGTTTGATATTGAAGCTTCATGAAGCTTTGACTAAGTCACCATTTTGTCTCATGCTTAACCCTAACCATTCCACTTAACCCTAGTTCATTCTCTACACTTGACCATGGTTGGTTTATGATAAGTATTCTTTTTATTTTCCTTTTTGAAAAACACTTATCATAATATACTTCATCTTCTTCTTCTTCTTCTTCTTCAAGAAAAAGCTTGCCTCCATCAATGGCAACTTGAGAAAATGAGTGAGAAATCCAATTCTAAAGTGAACCCACTTCCTATTTATTCATCCTCTACCTCTTGCCAAGTAGTATAGGGTGTTTTCTTCACAAGTTTTATGACCTGGTGAAGTGGGAGCTTGAACTTGTGATGCCACGACGTAGATCATCTTCGGCATCGTAGTCGATGACCTAGCCCGCCCATTTCTCCGATGAAGCCGACGCTAGAGCCCGGGATTTGATTTGGACAGCAAGGGGACTTCATCATGGAGCTATGGAGGTGGAGAACCGGATCTACAAAGGTTGTATTTCCGTTCTTTTAGTTAAGTTGTTAACTTGTTTCTCTTTTCGTCTAGACATCTAGTTAACGATCTGTATTAGGGTTTCACGGCACTTGTAATTTTTGAAATTGGCATGGTTGATGCCTTGTGAGACCTCATTAGTGTGCCTAGGAACCCTACAGTGGTATCAGAGCCTAGCTAGAGCCTTAGGTGATGCGTACAGGAAGTTCGAAACCCGATCGAACCCGAAACCCTAAAATTTCACCCTCTCTGGACATTTTTACAAAACTGGGTTTTTTCCAGATTAAAAATTCTTAAAAAAATCAGCAGGGAATTCTATGAATTACGGTGCAAAAACGACTAAATGATATGCTGAATGTGCGACGGAACCGCGGCAGAAGCATGGCTTCTGCGGCGGTTCCGCGGCCAAGTAATAGGATCTTCCATCATTCTTTGCACAGTAATTCATCTTTTCAGGAGCTGAGTTTTCTGGGAATTTTTAATTTTTATTCAAGAGTTGAATTTTCTGGGGTTGTTTTGGGGATTCGATGATTCGATCGGATTGTCAAATTTTGTCTATGTGTTTTCCGGATAATTTTTGAATATGTTAAAAAGTTCGACCGGATATAAATACCCAATTTTTCCCCTGCCGGAAAATTTCCAAGTGTTGGATTTTTCCGTGGTTTAAAGACGTTCTAAGTAGTGCAAGTAACGCGATGGACCCTCTAGAAGACAACAAACCTTAACCCGATTATGTGACCGTCTTGAACTGCACTTTGAACCTTCGGGTTTGGGGCAGTACGGCGTGCCACATGTGAGGCGTTGGCTTGACCCTTCTACGGCTGGACCGTTGGTACTGAGGCACGAAGTGAATGTCTTTGAACTTATTTCATGAGTTGAGCTGTTTCGGGAAAACTTAGGTGTTCGATTGTTCGATCGGAAAGTTTAACATTTTCTATCTTATTCGGAATGTGATACAATAATTGGAATTCACAAGCAGTTATGAGATAACTGAATGAATGTTATAAATCTAGTAGTTTAGTCTCACTTGATCGGTCGCCACGGAATTTTGATGTGATCAAAAGTCCATCGCAATCACGTAGTGTACGCGGATACTCGCCGGGTAAACTTAATAGACAGCCTCACTCCATAGCCCCGACCAAGTGACTGTAGGAGAACCCCGTCGCCGAAAGCATCCGTTCGGGTGCTCGCGGCAGCGGTGTTCTGCCTTGGTGCACTTCGTCGACGGTATCGGGGGTGCGGCCGTCTACTAAAGTTTGCGACGAGCATTCGATCAGGATGTCGGGAATCTTGTTGAATTGCCCGACTTGATATTGAAAAGAGTTTTCGATAATGAGACTAAAATGCGGGGTTTATAATTGTTAGGCATGTGATGTCTAAGGAATTCATTTGATTAGGCATGCGATATCTATGTAGGTTGCGCATTCCAACTGTTGTAGTTTTACACTTTCTTTTCTGTGACCGTAAGTGTAATATGTGATATCGCCGTTTTCGTTGCTATATGTCAACGACAATTGTGATGCGCATATTTACTTACGTTGATGACATGTGATGTTATGTGTTGCTGGATATGTTATATTGGATCGTCGTGTTAGAATAGCCGGGGTTTTTTATGTGAGATGAGTGTTTTTCTTTTTCATTCATGTAAAAACTTGTATGTAATATTCTTTTATTGGGGCACTTCCAGGTTGCGGAAGATGTCACCTTTTGTATATTATTTTCTTTTCTACACTAGGATAGACCCAAGGAGGGGAGCATAAGTAACCGGGTTCTGGAGTCCAGTGGAAGACCAACTCGAGGAGTCGAGTCCGGGTCTCCTAACTCTAGAATTGGTAGGGTTGCATGCCGCTCTCGTAGGGGTCTAGGGGTGTGGGTTTGGCTATTCATCGCGACTGTGGAATCCGTGTTTTATACTGGCTCGTATTGAAAACACGGACGTCCTAGTATATCCAATATTTCATATGTTTCTTCTGCTGCGATATCTGTGATGTGATCATGTGATGATCTGTGATAGATACTGTATATAGTATATATGATATATTATATAGATGTTACTTATGTTTTACACCCGCGCTAGCCCTACCCTGCTCTGCTGTTAGTTACCAAACCTAACGGTGCACGAGGGGACATCGAGACGAATGCGGATGGCATAAGTGTACGTCGTATTTATCTGTGATGTTTAGGTACTTAAATGATGGGACTTCATTAATGTGATTAATGAAAGTAAAAGAAACCTAAAGATGTTGTAGAATCGAATTTCAAAAATAAAACAGGTAGCTACAGTTCTTGCTTTGCACAGCGGTATATATGATATATCCTGCACCTTATTCGATGAGGAAAGGACCGAGATCCCTTCACCGGGAGTGACTCCTTTAGCAATAACTGGCAGATGCTACACACTCAGTTTGTCTTTTGATTGCTTTTAAGAGTTTTTGCTTTGCACAGTGATATATGTGATATATCCCGCACCTCATTCGACGAGGAAAGGACCGACGATCCCTTCATCGGGAGTGACTCCTTTAGCAAAACTAGAAAAGCCTAAAAAACACTCTATTTTAAAATCATTTGATTCTACAACGATATCAAGTTCATTACGCAATAGGTTTTCAGAAAAACCTGTCGTAGTCCTCCGTCATTTCAGATAAGTCCTACTTAGTATTCGTGCTACGTTTGTTGACCTCCGTCAAGGCGTAGTGTGCGGTAGCTAACTAGCATTTATCTACTAATGCATATGATGCAGATTGGATTAGGGTAGTCGTGCGGCCTTGTTGACCTCTGTCAAGGGTCGTGCGGGTGGGTTTAATTCGATCAAGAAATGACGGGTTGAACTTGACTAGTAGCCTATGGTTTGTTGACCTCCGTCAAGGTCATAGGACGCTAGGGGAAAAATATTATCGGGAATTTCAAGTGTTGAAATTTGCAATAAGATTGCATACCTTCTATGAGATAGTTGGATCCCGATACCCGCTGCGAGTAAGAGTTACTCCTGGGAGAGTTTTACACATTACAATTAGCCGATCAAGTAGGTGTCTAGAAAGATGTCAACGGGGTTACGCCTCTGGGAAAACGAGGTTTACATTAATTAGGTTCGTGTGAAAGCACGGGGGACCTCCCTCAAAGTACCGACACTGGCCTGGCTGAAAGATTGGCGAACTTGTAGTGTGTAATTAATCCCGGCTAGTCTTTCCTTTTATGGTTTTAAGGAAGATTTGATAAAAAGCAGTGGGAGCCATCCTGATTAGATAAAATAATAACCAATCTATTCTTGCAAGAGCGCACGCTGAGTGTTTTCTTCTCTCTCTCTCCAGGTAGCGACCATATCACGCCTTAATCAAGATAATAATACGGAAGAATTGAACGAACCCACTTGTTATACTGAGCTGGGGAACGTTGGTCCTACTCCAACTTATAATTGTTATAAGACAGAGCAGGAAATAGGGGATTACCAGAATTCCCGTGCCACCCAAACGAAGAGAGTGCATGCTGATGCATCATCTTCGGGTGTATTCATTACAAAGAACTGTTTCTCCGTATCCTCTACGTCCTGGGTATGTGATACCGGATCAGGATCCCAGATATGTAATCTGTTACATAGGGCTACAGAAAGGTAGAGAACTGAGAATGGGTGATAAGTTTCATGAGACAGAAAACGGGGCAAGTGTTGCAGCCAAGTCTGTTGGTCACTGTCACCCTGTATTCCAAATACATTGATTCTGAACGAATGTTATTAGATACCGAACCTGATATACAAAATCATATCAGTCTCTTTATTAGTTAAGAAATGATAAAATTTTGTATTGATGGATAATGTTTTGAACATTTCCCATATCAAAAGTTGATCGGTTCAGGCACGTTATCTAAAAGCATTGATGTTCTAAATCAAACTACAGTTCTTTAGTATAAGGAACACACACAAGAGGAAGAGTTCAGAAATGAACGAATTCTTCTTGAGGCATTATAGACTAGGTCATGTCAATGCGATCCGACTGGCTGAAGTTACATTTTAGATGCATATTTAAATCAGTTTGAATTTACATCTTCTGTAATTTGCCAGTCATGTCATGTCACAAAGATAAGATGACCATAGCTCTGTTTATTGGAAACAGAGAAAGAGTTGGTGAACTCTTGGGATGATACATGTTGATGTATGAAGGTCCCCTGTCTACACATGCCAAGACCGGTTCTTTGTACTTCATTACATTCTCTGATGATCTCTTTAGATTCAGACATATGTTCCTGTTGAAACACAAGTCCGAACCTTTTGAGATATTCACAGAAAATGATTTAGAAGTAGAGAACCAAATACGGGTAAAAGTATTATGTCCTATGATGAGATCAAGGAGGAGAATACTTGAGCACGAAATTCTTGGACTTTTCTAAAGGAGAATGAGATTCTCTCTCAGCATTACTCCTCCGAATACACCATAGCATGATGGTATATCGGGGCGGAGCAATAGCACCCTATGTGATATGGTGTGCTCTATGATGAGTACTACTGAGTTTCTTATTTCCTTTTGGGAGTTATGCACTTGAGAAGCTGCATACCAATTGAATTGGGTTCCAATCAAATCAGTTGCCTACCGCTTCATATGTGATATGGAAAGGGAAGAGCCCATATCTTAAGATGGTTAAGATTTGGGGTTGTCCGGGCTATGTCTAAAAGCATAATCCGGACAAGCTCGTGGCAAGGTCTGTTATGTAGAACTGGAAATGTTCCAGCTATACAAACTACAGCTGATGATTTGAAAGAACCAAAAGATTCAATAGTTACCAACGAACCTCAGCCTCTCCGCCGATCTAGTAGGGTTCCTCACCTACCTGAGAGATACTACTGTTTCTCTATGACAGTGGGAGCGAGGATTACATCATGAGATGATGACCCAACTAGTTTCGAGCTGGCCATCAGGAGTGGGACTCTGTAAGAATGGCTGGATGCTTAGTGATCTGAGATGGAATCCTTATACACCAACAAAGTATGGACTTTAGTTGCTTTATCTGAAGGGTTAAATCCCCATCAGGAGCAAGTATATCTTGAGAAGATTACTTGGTGTACATGGAAAAGTTGAGACTTTCAAAGCTAGACTTATTAAAAGGTTTGGATTATTGACCAGGTATGGATTATGTTGAAACCTTTTCTAAGGATCTATGCTTAAGTCCATCCAGATCCTACTTGCCACGGCTACATACCATGACTACGATATCGGGCGGTTGGGTGCCATGACTGCTTTTCTAAATGATGTTTTAGAAAAGAACGTCTATAAGTACACAGCCAGAGGGCTTCGTAGACAGTGGGAGCAGCGGAAACGTGTACAAGATGCTTTATAGGATAAAGCAGGTATCGCGGAGTTGGAACATCTGTTTTGATGTGTTAGTCAAAGAGTTTGACATCATCAAAATGGTAGATGAACCTTGTATAAACAAAAAGGTAGTAGGGAGTATAGTGATAATCCTCATAGAGTACGTGGATAACATACTCTTGATAAGAAAGGAGTTTCCTATGCTACGCTAGGTCAATCTCCGCTTATCACAATGATACTCCATATAGGATCAAAATGATACCTCCTAAATCCTGGATTTTGGATCTATGAGATAGATTTAATTGGATGTTAGGATTCTCACAAGTTGTAGTGAGATGGTATCAACCGATCCTGGGGAGAATCACTGGAAGGGTTCCAGAGTGATAAGGACGACTGAGAGTCAGTCACAGGCATTGTCTTTACCCTCAGTAAAGGGACGGTATGTTGAAAGAGTTCCAAGCTAGATACCGTGGCATACTAGACGATAAAGGCTGGATACATCGCTACTTCAGATGCTACCAAAGAGGCTGTTTGGGTGTATATTAGTTCATGAGATGAACTTCGTTCCTACCATTGTGAGACAATGGAGTTGTAGCTTATGCCTAGGAACGTCCGTCCCATCAGTGATCCAGACATATTCTAAGGCAGTATCACCTGATCATGGAGATGGTTGATCTCCAGGGTGATCGAGGTAAGGAGAGTAGACTCAGAGGACAACACGGCGGATCCACTCACAAAGGCCTTTTCCCAGAGAGAGACTTTTATGGGATGGTTGAGTATGAGATACTACAACCACTGCTATCAGATGGCCCTAGTGCAAGTGGCAGATTGTTAGTTATATGTATGCCCTAGAGGCCATTACTATACATAGGATGTATATTGTAGTGGATGCTGGGACATATATAAGGAGGACTTTCTTGCTCGACATGATAGTATGCTATCTGGTTGATCTTTACCTTAACGTGTATACTGATTGTCTCTCTGTTACTTGTTGGTAAAGCCCTTAGGATGTGTACTTGACTACCTGGACTATGATGCAGATCATACTAGTAGGGACATGGTAGTCCATAGGTACATCCTTCAAGGTCCCTAGTCATGGGTATATCGAGACAGGGCATCGATATACCAGAGTAGACAAGCGTATACCTTCTCGACCCATACAGATGGGCGATGGATGATCCCATATCCATTGGTGTTTGACATCAGAGATGATATACGGGTGCTCAGTGGAGACTGGGTACACTGGAAGGACTCGCCGAGAACTCCCAGATGGTATTATACCTTACGTCAGATGGCAGTTCTCTGGTGACACTGGTACAGAGTAGTCTGTTGACCCGAGATCGTCATAGAGTCTTGTGTGGTTCCCACTGTGCTTTGATTTCCACCTTACCACATCCAAGAGGGCGTGCAAAACGGTGGTTTTTGGGTACAGTCCCGAATCACATGGAGGCAATGAGCGATAGGAGGGGATTCGTCTCTCCCGGTATAGGGGGTTGATGTTGCGCTGTGTTCGATTGGCTATAACCGGAAATCCCTTGCCAGGGTTGCTGAGATTTACTGGTAAGTGTTATCAGTAGTTTCTCGAACTATTATAGACCTCAAATCGACACGACTTATCGACCTATTGGGGTCTGACGTTTACCACCCCTAGGCGAGATATGCGACATATCAGACGACGAGACCGGACTGTACGGTAAGTGTTACTGGTTGGATTCACAGGAGTGTGAGCGGGCTTGCTCGTCGATCTTCTGATCGCTCAATACCCGGGTGGCCGTTACGTTTAGCAGACCGCTTGCGGCTTGTGGGTGTTTGATATGATCATCACCTGCTGCCGGCGTATTGACGAGTCTTTAGAGTCCTACACAGAGGTTTCCTGGCTCAAGCGAAACGAAATAGGAGCGCATATGAGATATGTGCGGGACTGAGAATAATGCGTGTATGTGATACCGCATTCTATTCTCGTGATGAGTGTATCGAATGGTTGTATGCGATATAACCTAGTTATCGAATCAAGGATTGATTCGATAAATCGATACATTGGATATTAGTCGGTCATATGCGATATGACCGGATCGTTAAATCAAGTGTTGATTTGATGATTTAATGCATAATTATATATTAGATATATTACTTTGCATTAACTAGTATTGGTTCACTTTAAATGGATTTTCTCACTTGAAGTTCACAAGTTGTATATGTGATATACTTTTGTGCACTTGATTGTATCATGTTTGATGATACATGTTAACTTGAGTTTGTGTAAAGATTAAACCATGGTTATATGAGTGGTTAGGGTTTTGTTTATTTACTTATTCATTTATTTATTTCTTTTGTTCATTTTGGCAAAAGAAAATGATAAAGAGAAAATGGTGGCTTTCTTTGTTTGATATTGAAGCTTCATGAAGCTTTGACTAAGTCACCATTTTGTCTCATGCTTAACCCTAACCATTCCACATAACCCTAGTTCATTCTCTACACTTGACCATGGTTGGTTTATGATAAGTATTCTTTTTATTTTCCTTTTTGAAAAACACTTATCATAATATACTTCATCTTCTTCTTCTTCTTCTTCTTCTTCTTCTTCAAGAAAAAGCTTGCCTCCATCAATGGCAACTTGAGAAAATGAGTGAGAAATCCAATTCTAAAGTGAACACACTTCCTATTTCTTCATCCTCTACCTCTTGCCAAGTAGTATAGGGTGTTTTCTTCACAAGTTTTATGACTTGGTGAAGTGGGAGCTTGAACTTGTGATGCCTCGACGTAGATCATTTTCGGCATCGTAGTCGATGACCTAGCCCGCCCATTTCTCCGATGAAGCCGACGCTAGAGCCCGGGATTTGATTTGGACAGCAAGGGGACTTCATCATGGAGCTATGGAGGTGGAGAACCGGATCTACAAAGGTTGTATTTCCGTTCTTTTAGTTAAGTTGTTAACTTGTTTCTCTTTTCGTCTAGACATCTAGTTAACGATCTGTATTAGGGTTTCTCGGCACTTGTAATTTTTGAAATTGGCATGGTTGATGCCTTGTGAGACCTCATTAGTGTGCCTAGGAACCCTACAGATAGAGCCCCTAGGATTCTTTCTTGACTGCCAGCTGTATGAGTGCGATCATATACGTGGGAGCTGGTAGTCTATAAGCACATCCTTAAACGGTCCCTAGTCATGGGAGTTTCGAGACAGGGCATCGATACTCCACAGTAGACTAATGTATACAATCGAGACCCCGATGAGGGGTGATGGCCGGTCTCACAAGCCACTGGTGTTAGTTGGTTCACCTAAGATGTATATAGGTGCTCATTGGGTTATGAGTACACCGGACAGGACTCGCCGGGAACCTGCTAGTTGGGTTATACCAAACGTCAGATAGCAGTTCCCTGGTGACATGTGTACAGGTTAGTTCATCGACCTGAGATCTTCATTTGTTTCGTGTGAGTTCCCACTGTACTTTGATTACTACCCTACCACGCTCAAAGGAGACGTGCAAACAGGTTTTAGTTGGGTATAGTCCCGAGCCACATGGAGGCAGTGAGCGGATCTGCAGGGGTTCGTCTCTCCCGGTATTAGGGGTGAGGTCGCGCTGTGTCTAGGAGAGCCATTACACAAAGTCCTCGGCCGAGGCAGGAGATTTACTGGTAGGTATTCCAGTAGTATCTCAGGGTGTTCTGGGCTACACTCCGACACGACTTGTACCGCTTTTGGGGGTCTGACTTTTACCAACCCCCTAGGCCCGTCATGCGATGCTCATAGATGAACGGACTGGACTGTACGGATATTGTCACTGACAGGCTCAGTAGGGTGTCAGGATGAGTTCAGTCATCGACGTCCCTTTTG
This sequence comes from Agapanthus africanus, assembly GCA_030015575.1. Lineage (NCBI taxonomy): Eukaryota > Viridiplantae > Streptophyta > Magnoliopsida > Asparagales > Amaryllidaceae > Agapanthus > Agapanthus africanus. The sequence continues at coordinate 403,556,388 of CM057337.1, read as the reverse complement.
GTCAATAGCTGGTAGCCCGTCACGTATGGCTAATACCTCTGACGTGCTAGTGGTTATATCCATAGCCATAGTGTTGACAAGTCTTTAGAGTCCCCCACATTCAGTTGCTCAAGTTTTCGGGCGAAACGCTGTAGAGGCCGTATGGAGATATGGCAGGGTTCGATCAGATACGTGCGGTGTTGCACGGATCATGATCGGACGGAAAATACTAGCGGGCTTTGATTTAAGCCAGATCCTAGTATTGTGCAGTGTAGATTTTGTCTCATTGCATTTGTATTCGGTCGGAATACAAATGCGGGTATGTATATACAGTAGCGGGGTTTTCCTGTAATTTATTACGGGATCAGTTTTATGAGGTTTCCAGTTTGCTTTCCGTTTCGGCCAATTTTCTTTGTATCTTTCATTGGCCGAAGATTGGTGGAGGAGGGCTTATTTGCATTTGTGCAAATTAGCATTGTGGAGGGTTGTCTTTGCATATTGTTGTGTCATGATCACTTGATTTTCTTTATTCATCATGGCTTGACTTGTGGTGTCATGATGGTTGTTGTTGAGTGTGGATTTAGTTAGTGATCATGATTCTTCATGATAACTTTCTTCTCTCTCTTTTGCATTATGAGTTTCACTCTCTTTTTGATACACACTCTCACTCCTCTCATTTTTCCTCCCGTAGAGAATGGCCGGCCAAGTATGGGGTGTAGGGTTCCTGGGCACTCTAATGAAGTCTCACAAGGCATCAACCATGCCAATTTCAAATTTTATGGGTGCCGAGAAACCCTAATACGGATCATTAACTAGAAATTTAGGCGAAACACGAAACCAGTTAACACTTTAACTAAAAGTTAGATGCTACAACCTTTGTAGATCCGGTTCTCCACTTCCTTAGCTCCACGTGGGTGTCCTCTCGCTGTCCATCATGAATCCCGAACTCAATCGTCGGTTTCATCGGAGAAACGGGCGAGCTAGGTCGTCGGCTTCGTGTCAAAGACGATCTACGTCGAGGTATCACAAGTTCAAGCTCCGACTTCACAAAGTTGTGAAACTTGTGAAGAAAACACCCAAAACAACTTGGCAAGAGGTAGAAGGTGAAGAAATAGGAGGTGACTTCACTTTAGAATTGGATTTCTCTCACTTTAGCTCATGTTGCCATTGATGAACCTTAAGCTTTTCTTGAAGAAGAACAAGGAGAAGAAGAAAGAATATGATAAGTCTTCTTTTTTAAAATGAAACTAATATGAATACTTATCATATCTTGACCATGGTCAAGTGTAGAGATTAAACTAAGGTTAGTTGGAATGGTTAGGGTTAAGGATGAGATAAGGATGGTGGACTTTGTCAAAGCTTCAAGAAGCTTCAACATAGAAACAAAATAAGCCACCATTCTTAACTAAATCCTTTCCAAATAAATAAACAAATAAATAAATGAAAAACCAAAACCCTAATCATCATTTAACCATGGTTTAATCCTTTACACTTAACCACATTATCAAGTATCATCAAACATGATTCAAAAATGTGCACAAAAGCATATCACATATACAATGTGCATCAAGTGAGAAAAATCCATTTAAAGTGAACCAATGCTAGTTAATGTAAAGTAATATATCAAATATATAATTATACATTAAATCATTAAATCAACACTTGATTCAATGATCCGGTCATGTCGCACATGACCGACTAGTATTCAATGTATCAGCTTATCGAATCGATCTTCGATTCGATAACTAGGTTATATCACATACAACCAATCGAAACATTAATCGCGAGAATCAAATACGGTATCACATACACGCATTATTCTCGGTCCCTTACATATCTCATATGCGCTCCTATTTCGTTTCGCTTGAGCCAGGAAACCTCTGTGTAGGACTCTAAAGACTCGTCAATACGCCGGTAGCAGATGATGATCATATCAAACACCCACAAGCCGCAAGCGGTCTGCTAAACGTAACGGCCACCCGGGTATTGAGTGATCAGAAGATCGACGAGCTAGCCCGCTCACACTCCTGTGAATCCAACCAGTAACACTTTCCGTACAGTCCGGTCTGTTCGTCTGATATGTCGCATATCAAGTCTAGGGGTGGTAAACGTCAGACCCCAATAACCGATAAGTCGTGCCGATATGAGGCTCATAACGGGTCGAGAAACTACTGGTAACACTTACCAGCAAATCTCTGATCAGCCCTGGCCAGGGACTTCCCTGTTACGGCTAATCGAGCACAGCGCAACATCAACCCCCAATACCGGGAGAGACGAAACCCCTCCTATCGCTCATTGCCTCCATGTGACCCGGGACTGTACCCAAAGACCACCGTTTTGCACGCCCTCATGGACGTGGTAAGGTGTAGATCAAAGCACAGTGGGAATCACACAAGACTCTATGACGATCTCGGGTCTACAGACTAACCTGTACAAGTGTCACCTGAGAACTGCCATCTGACGTGAGGTATAATACCATCTGGGAGTTCTCGGCGAGTCCGTCCAGTGTAACCAGTCTCCGCTGAGCACCCGTATACCATCTCCGATGTCAAACACCAATGGATATGGGATCATCCATCGCCCATCTCATGGGTCGAGAAGCGTATACACTAGTCTACACTGGTATATCGATGCCCCGTCTCGATACACCCATGACTAGGGACCATGAAGGATGTACTTATGGACTACCACATCCCCACTAGTATGATCTACATCATAGTCCAGGTAGTCAAGTACACATCCTAAGGGCTTTACCAACATGTAACTATAAGACAGTTTAAAGAGACAAGTGTACATGTTAAGATAAAGAGTAACCAGATAGCTTACTATCATATCGAGCAAGAAAGTCATCTCTATATATGTCCAAGCATCCAATATAATATACATCATCTGTACAATACTGGCCTCTAGGGCATACATACAACTAACAATCTCCCACTTGCACTAGGGCCAGCTGCTGTAGTATCGCATACCGAGCATCCCGAAGAGTCTCTCAAACTGTATCTGGAGAATGGCCTTCGTGAGTGGATCCACTGTGTTGTTCTTCGTGTCAACCCTCCTGACCTCGATCTCCCGGCGATCAACTATCTCCCGGATCAGGTGATACCGCCTCAGAATATGCCTGGACCGCTGATGGGACCTGGGTTCCTTGGCCAAAGCCACCGCTCCATTGTTATCGCAATACAAAGGTATTGGATGCTCAATGGATGGAACCACTCCAAGTTCAGCAATGAACTTCTTGATCCAGACAGCCTCTTTGGCAGCATCGTTGGCAGCGATGTATTCAGCCTCCATCGTCGAGCCTGCCACGGTTTCCTGCTTGGAACTCTTCCAGCTAACCGCCCCTCCGTAAAGGGTAAAGACAAAACCCGGCTGCGACTTAGAGTCGTCCTTATCACTCTGGAAGCTCGAATCGGTAAAGGACTCCACTTGGAGTTCTCCGTTACCATACACCAAGAACATATCTCTAGTCCTTCGCAAGTACTTGAGAATGTTCTTCACAGCTGTCCAGTGGCTCTCTCCAGGATCTGCTTGATACCGACTCACTACACTTAGTGAGTATGCAACATCGGGTCTGGTACATAGCATCGCATACATGATAGAGCCTACTGCCGAAGCATAGGGTATCCCTTGCATGCGAGCTCTCTCCAAATCAGTCTTGGGAGACATCTCTTTGGACAGAGTGAGTCCAGAGATCGTGGGCAAGTTCCCACGCTTGGATTCTTCCATACTAAACCTCTTTAGTATGGTGTCAATGTACCTGGATTGGGACAATCCCAATATCCGTTTGGATCTATCTCTATAGATCCTAATTCCCAATATGCAGGAGGCATCACCAAGATCTTTCATTGAGAATCTTTGTGATAAGAAGAGCTTGACCGATTGCAGCATAGGAATATCATTTCCTATCAAGAGTATGTCGTCCACGTACAATACGAGGAAGACAACCTTACTCCCTGCCACCTTCTTGTAAATACAAGGTTCATCTGGGTTTTTGACGAAATCAAACTCTTTGATAACGATATCAAAGCAGATGTTCCAACTCCGCGATGCTTGCTTTAATCCATAAATGGATTTAAGCTGCTTGCACACCTTCCCGCTGCTCCCACTGTCTACGAAGCCCTCTGGCTGAGTCATGTACACGCACTCTTCTAAATCACCATTTAGAAAGGCGGTCTTAACATCCATTTGCCAGATTTCGTAATCATGATATGCAGCGATGGCAAGCATGATCCGGATGGATTTAAGCATAGCCACTGGAGAAAAGGTCTCGTCATAGTCCACACCTGGTCTTTGACGAAAACCATTTGCTACAAGTCTAGCTTTGAAAGTCTCCACTTTCCCATCTACACCAAGTTTTTTCTTGAAGATCCACTTGCTCCCAATGGGTTTCACCCCTTCAGGAGCAATTTCCAAAGTCCATACTTTGTTGGTGTACATGGATTCCATCTCAGACCGCATAGCATCCAGCCATTTCACTGAGTCCCTGCTCGTGATGGCCTGCTCGAAGCTAGTTGGGTCATCATCCTCCATGATGCAATCCTCGCTTCCACCGTCAATGAGAAAACCGTAGTATCTCTCAGGTGGACGAGATACCCTACTAGATCGGCGGAGAGGCTGGGGTTCGTCGAGTTCTACTGAATCCTATGGTTCTACCAAGTCTTCTGTTGCAGTTTGTGTTGCTGGAACCTCTTCCAGTTCTACCTCAATGCCACTAATCTGTTTCATAAGAAAACCTTTTTCTAAGAAAGTGGCATGTCGAGAAACAAACACCTTTTGTTCCTCGGGATGGTAGAAGATATACCCTTGTGAATTTTTGGGATATCCTACAAACTTACATAAGACAGATCTTGCCTCGAGTTTGTCCGGATTTTGTCTTTTGACATAGGCTGGACAACCCCATATCTTAACATACTTAAGAGATGGTCTCTTCCCTTTCCATATCTCATATGGAGTGGTAGGCACTGATGAACCATATTCAATAGGTGTATGGCTGTCTCAAGCGCATACCCCCAGAAGGAAATAGGTAACTCAGCTGTACTCATCATTGAACGCACCATATCTAATAGGGTGCGATTCCTTTGTTCCGATACACCGTTGTGCTGTGGTGTATAAGGTGGAGTAAGCTGAGAGAGAATCCCATTCTCTTTTAGATAATCTTGGAACTCATTGCTTAAGTATTCTCCTCCTCGATCAGATCGAAGGATCTTAATACTTTTGCCCGTTTGGTTCTCTACTTCGTGCTTATATTCTCTGAATTTCTCAAAAGCTTCAGACTTGTGTTTCAATAGGAACACATGCCCGTATCTAGAGAGATCATCAGTGAATGTAATGAAGTAGGAAGAACCGTTCCTGGCAAGGGTAGACATGGGACCGCATACATCACTATGTACCAGTCCTAAGAGTTCAGTAACTCTTTCTCCGTGTCCACTAAATGGAGCTTTGGTCATTTTTCCTTTGAGACATGAATGGCAAGTATCATAAGATGATAATTCGAACGGATTCAAATAACCATCCTTATGTAACTTAGCCAGTCGTGTCGCATTGATATGACCAAGTCTACAATTCCACAAGAAGGATTCGTTCATTTCTGAACTTTTCCTCTTGTGTGTGTTTTGTATATTGAGGACTGTATTTTGATTTAGAATGAATATGCCATTATGTAGCGAGCCTGATGCAATCAACTTTTGATCTAGGAATATGTTCATAACATTATCCTTTACTAGAAAATTATATCCTTCTTTACTCAATAAAGAAACTGATATAATGTTGCACATCATGTTTGGTATATAATAGCACTCATTCAGAATTATTGTATCACCACTTGGTAATACTAGGTGATATTCGCCAACTGCTTTGGCTGCAACATTTGCACCGTTCCCTACTTGAACGGAATGATCACCTTTTTCCAGTTCTTTACCTTTTCGCAGCCCATGTAACATCTTACATATGTGGGATCCTGATCCGGTATCTAATACCCAGGACGTAGGGTGAACTGAGAAACAGTTCTCAATGACAAACACACCCGAAGATGATGCATCAACATGCATTTTCTCCGTTTGGGCGGTGTGAGAATCCAGATATTCTCCTGTTTCCTGTTCATTCTTATAACACTTATAAGATAGAACGGGTCCAACATTCCCCTGCACAGTATAACATGCGGGTTCGGTCAATACATCCATATTATTATCTTGATTAAGGCATGAAATGGTCTCTACCTGGAGAGAGAGAGAAGAAAACACTTTATCGTATGCTCGTGCAAGATCAGATTGGTTATTATCTTATCTAATCAGGATGGCTCCCACTGCTTTTTATCAAATCTTCCTTCAAACCCTAAAAGGAAAGATTAGCCGGGATTAATTACACACTACAAGTTCGCCAATCTTTTAGCCAGGCCAGTGTCGGTACTTTGAGGGAGGTCCCCCGTGCTTTCGCACGAACCTAATTAATGTAAACCTCGTTTTCCCAGAGGCGTAAACTCGTTAACACCTTTCTAGACACCTACTTGATCGGCTAATTGTAATGTGTAAAACTCTCCCAGGAGTAACTCTTACTCGCAGTGGGTATCGGGATCCAACTATCTCATAGAAGGTATGCAATCTCATTGCAAATTTCGACACTTGAAATTCCCGATAATATTTTACCCCTAGTGTTCTATGACCTTGACGAATGCCAAACAACCCATAGTCCACTAGTCAAGTTCAACCCGTACATTTCTTGATTGAAATAAACCCACCCGCACGACCCTTGACGAATGCCAAACAACGCCGTACGAATACCCTAATCCAATCTGCATCATATGCATAAGCAGATAAATACTAGTTAGCTACCGTACACTACGCCTTGACGAATGCCAAACTACCGTAGCACGAATACTAATTAGTACTTATCTGAAATGACGGAGGGCTACGCAGGTTTTCAGAAAACCTATTGCGTAATGAACTTGATATCGTTGTAGAATCAAATGAAGTTTTGAAATGGAGTGATTTTGAGGCTTTTCCAGTTTTGCTAAAGGGGTCACTCCCGGTGAAGGGATCGTCGGCCCTTTCCTCGTCGAATGAGGTGCGGGATATATCATATATATCACTGTGCAAAGCAAAAACTCTTAAAAGCAATCAAAGCCAAACCGAGTGTGTAGCATCTGCCAGTTACTGCTAAAGGAGTCACTCCCGGTGAAGGGATCTCGGTCCTTTCCTCATCGAATAAGGTGCAGGGTATATCATATATACCGCTATGCAAAGCAAGAACTGTAGCTACCTTTTTTATTTTAAAATTTGATTCTACAACATCTTAGGTTTATTTTCTTTCATTAATCTCATTAATGAAGTCCCATCATTTAAGTACCTAAACATCACAGATAAATACGACGTACACTTATGCCATCCGCATTCGCCTGGATGTCCCCTCGTGCACCGTTAGGTTAGGTAACTAACGACAGAGCAGGGCAGGGCTAGTGCGGGTGCAAAACATAAGTAACGTCTATATAATATATCATATATACTATATACTGTATCCATCACAGAACATCACATGATCACATCACAGATATCGCAGCAGAAGAAACATATGAAACATTGGATATACTAGGACGTCCGTGTTTTCAATACGAGCCAGTATAAAACACGGATTCCACGGTCGCGATGAATAACCAATCCCACACCCTTAGACCCCTACGAGAGCGGCAAGCAACCCTGCCAATTCTAGGGTTAGGAGACCCGGACTCGACTCCTCGAGATGGTCTACCACTGGACCCTTGAACCCGGTTACTTGTGCTCCCCTCCTTGGGTCTATCCTAGTGCAGAAAAGTAAATAATATACAAAAGGTGACATCTTCCGCTACCTGGAAGTGCCCCAAATAAAAGAATATTAGATACAAGTTTTTACATGAATGAAAATGAAAAACACTCATCTCACATAAAAAACCCCGGCTATTCAAACACGACGATCCAATATAACATATCCAGCAACACATAACATCACATGTCATCAACGTAAGTAAGTATGTATACCCCAATTGTCGTTGACGTATAGCAACGAAACCGGCGATATGAACATACTACACTTACGGTCACAGAAAAGAAAGTGTAAAACTACAACAGTTGGAATCCGCAACCTCTTTAGACATCGCATGCCTAATCAAATGAAATACTTAGACATCACATGCCTAACAGATATAAATCCCCCATTTTAGTCTCATTATCGAAAACTCTTTTCAATATCATGTGGGACTAAACTGCTAGATTTATAACATTCATTCAGTTATCTCATAACTGTTTGTGAATTCCAATTATTGTATCACATTCCAGATAAACAGAAAATGTTAAACTTTCCGATCGAACAGTCGAATACCCAAGTTTTCGCGATACAACTCAACACATGAAATAAGTCTAACAACATTCAGTTCGTGCCTCAGTACCAACGGTCCAGCCGTAGAAGGGTCAAGCCAACGCCCCACATGTGGCACGCCGTACTGCCCTAAACCCGAAGGTTCAAAGGGCAGTTCAAGACGGTCACATAATCGAGTTAAGGTTTGTTGTCTTCTAGAGGGTCCATCGCGTTACTTGCACTACTTAGAACGTCGTTAAACTACGGAAAAATCCAACACTTGGAAATTTCCCGACAGGGGAAAAGTTGGGTATTTATATCCGGTCGAACTTTTTAACATATTCTAAAGTTATCCGGAAAAACACTAAGACAAGGTTTGATAATCCGATCGAATCGTCGATTCCCAATACAACCCCAGAGCACTCAACCCTTGAGTCAATTTAAAAATTCCCAGAAACCTAAGCATAATTTATCAGGAATTACTGTGCAAAAAATTAGGGCTGATGTCACCATAGAGCCGCGGAACCGCCGCAGAAGCCATGCTTCTGCCGCGGTTCCGCCGCACAGTTTACTGTTCATTGGAAACAAATTGCACCGTAATTCTTAGAATTCTTTGCTGAATTTTTTAAGCATTTTTAATATGGAAAAATCCCAGATTTTAGAAAAAGTTCAGAGAGCTCATGGGTTTTAGGGTTTCGGGTTCGTTCGGGTTTCAAACGTCGTCTAGACTTCGCCTCAGGCTCTAACTAGGCTCTGATACCACTGTAGGGTTCCTGGGCACTCTAATGAAGTCTCACAAGGCATCAACCATGCCAATTTCAAATTTTATGGGTGCCGAGAAACCCTAATACGGATCATTAACTAGAAATTTAGGCGAAACACGAAATCAGTTAACACTTTAACTAAAAGTTAGATGCTACAACCTTTGCAGATCCGGTTCTCCACTTCCTTAGCTCCACGTGGGTGTCCTCTCGCTGTCCATCATGAATCCCGAACTCAATCGTCGGCTTCATCGGAGAAACGGGCGAGCTAGGTCGTCGGCTTCGTGTCAAAGACGATCTACGTCGAGGCATGACAAGTTCAAGCTCCGACTTCACAAAGTTGTGAAACTTGTGAAGAAAACACCCAAAACAACTTGGCAAGAGATAGAGGGTGAAGAAATAGGAGGTGGGTTCACTTTAGAATTGGATTTCTCTCACTTTAGCTCAAGTTGCCATTGATGAACCTTAAGCTTTTCTTGAAGAAGAAGAAGGAGAAGAAGAAAGAATATGATAAGTCTTCTTTTTTAAAAATGAAACTAATATGAATACTTATCATATCTTGACCATGGTCAAGTGTATAGATTAAACTAAGGTTAGTTGGAATGGTTAGGGTTAAGGATGAGATAAGGATGGTGGACTTTGTCAAAGCTTCAAGAAGCTTCAACATAGAAACAAAATAAGCCACCATTCTTAACTAAATCCTTTCCAAATAAATAAACAAATAAATAAATGAAAAACCAAAACCCTAATCATCATTTAACCATGGTCTAATCCTTTACACTTAACCATATTATCAAGTATCATCAAACATGATACAAAAATGTGCACAAAAGCATATCACATATACAATGTGCATCAAGTGAGAAAAATCCATTTAAAGTGAACCAATACTAGTTAATGTAAAGTAATATATCAAATATATAATTATACATTAAATCATTAAATCAACACTTGATTCAATGATCCGGTCATGTCGCACATGACCGACTAGTATTCAATGTATCAGCTTATCGAATCGATCTTCGATTCGATAACTAGGTTATATCACATACAACCAATCGAAACATTAATCGCGAGAATCAAATACGGTATCACATACACGCATTATTCTCGGTCCCGCACATATCCCATATGCGCTTCTATTTTGTTTCGCTTGAGCCAGGAAACCTCTGTGTAGGACTCTAAAGACTCGTCAATACGCCGGTAGCAGATGATGATCATATCAAGCACCCACAAGCCGCAAGCGGTCTGCTAAACGAAACGGCCACCCGGGTATTGAGCGATAAGAAGATCGACGAGCTAGCCCGCTCACACTCCTGTGAATCCAACCAGTAACACTTACCGTACAGTCCGGTCTGTTCGTCTGATATGTCGCATATCAAGTCTAGGGGTGGTAAACGTCAAACCCCAATAACCGATAAGTCATGCCGATATGTGGCTCATAACGGGTCGAGAAACTACTGGTAACACTTACCAGCAAATCTCTGATCAGCCCTGGCCAGGGACTTCCCTGTTACGGCCAATCGAGCACAGCGCAACATCAACCCCCAATACCGGGAGAGACGAAACCCCTCCTATCGCTCATTGCCTCCATGTGACTCGGGACTGTACCCAAAGACCACCGTTTTGCACGCCCTCATGGACGTGGTAAGGTGGAGATCAAAGATGAAAGGTTCCTAGGCACCCTAGTGGGTTCTCACAAGGCATCGAACATGCCAAATTAAAATTTTTAGTGCCGAGAAACCCTAGACTACGGATCTTAACTAGATGTTTAGGCGAAAAGAAAAAGCTAGTTAACACTTAACTACTCGGATATGGAAATTACAACCTTTGTAGATCCGGATATCCACCTCCACGGCTCCGCAACTTCGTCTCCTCGCTGTCCATGTCGAACCCCGGGCTCAAGTGTCGGCTTCGTCGAAGAAACGGGTGAGCTAGGTCGCCGGCTTCGTGTCAAAGACGATCTACGTCGAGGCATCGCAAGTTCAAGCTCCGACTTCACAAAGTGATGAAACTTGTGAAGAAAACACACTCTACAACTTGGCTAGAGGTAGAGGGTGAAGAAATAGGAGGTGGGTTCTCTTTAGATTTGGATTTCTCACTCTCAAGCTCAAGTTGCCATTAATGGCCTCAAGGTATCAAACTTGAAGATGAAGAAGAAGAAGAGCTAGAAAAAATGATAAGTCTCTTTTAAAAATAAAAGAAAAAGCAATACTTATCATAATTCTAACAATGGTTAAGAGTAGAGAATAGACCATGGTTAATAGATGGGTTAGGGTTAAGCATGAGTCAAAGCTTCATGAAGCTTCAACTAAAAGACAAAGAAAGCCACCATTCCTTTTTAAATCATTTCAAATAAATAAATAAAGAAATGAATAAATAAATGATAAAGCAAAACCCTAATTATCAATTAACCATGGTTTAATCCTTCACACTTAACCAAAAGCTCAAGTATCATCAAACATGATACAATAAAAGTGCACAAAAGTATATCACATATACAATGTGCATCAAGTGAGAAAAATCCGTTTAAAGTGAACCAATACTAGTTAATGCAATGCAATATATCAAATATATAATTATGCATTAAATCATTAAATCAACATTTGATTCAATGATCCGGTCATGTCGCACATAACCGACTAGAATCCAATGTATCGATTTATCGAATCAATGATTCGACAACTAGGTCATATCGAATATAACCAATCGAAACATATATCGCGAGAATGAAATGCGGTATCACATACACGCATTATTCTCGGTCCTGCACATATCTCATATGCGCTCCTATTTCGTTTCGCTTGAGCCAGGAAACCTCTGTGTAGGACTCTAAAGACTCGTCAATACGCCGGTAGCAGATGATGATCATATCAAGCACCCACAAGCCGCAAGCGGTCTGCTAAACGTAACGGCCACCCGGGTATTGAGCGATCAGAAGATCGACAAGCTAGCCCGCTCACACTCCTGCGAATCCGACCAGTAACACTTACCATACAGTCAAGTCTCTTCGTCTGATACGTCGCATATCAAGTCTAGGGGTGGTATACGTCAGACCCCAATAACCCGATAAGTCGTGCTGATATGAGGCTCGTAACGGGTCGAGAAACTACTGGTAACACTTGCCAGCAAATCTCTGATCAGCCCTGGCCAGGGACTTCCCTGTTACGGCCAATCTAGCACTACGCAACATCAACTCCCAATACCGGGAGAGACGAAACCCCTCCTATCGCTCATTGCCTCCATGTGATTCGGGACTGTACCCAAAGACCACCGTTTTGCACGCCCTCATGGACGTGGTAAGGTGGAGATCAAAGCACAGTGGGAATCACACAAGACTCCATGACGATCTCGGGTCTACAGACTAACCTGTACAAGTGTCACCTGAGAACTGCCATCTGACGTGAGGTATAATACCATCTGGGAGTTCTCGGCGAGTCCGTCCAGTGTACTCAGTCTCCACTGAGCACCCGTATACCATCTCTGATGTCAAACACCAAAGGATATGGGATCATCCATCGCCCATCACATGGGTCGAGAAGCGTATACGCTAGTCTACTCTGGTATATCGATGCCCCGTCTCGATACACCTACGACTAGGGACCTTGAAGGATGTACTTATGGACTACCATGTCCCCACTAGTATGATCTGCATCATAGTCCAGGTAGTCAAGTACAAATCCTAAGGGCTTTACCAACATGTAACTATAAGACAGTATAAAGAGACTAGTGTACATGTTAAGATAAATAGCAACCAGATAGCATACTATCATGTCGAGCAAGAAAGTCATCTCTATATATGTCCAAGCATCCAATATAATATACATAATCTGTACAATACTGGCCTCTAGGGCATACATACAACTAACAATCTCCCACTTGCACTAGGGCCAGCTGCTGTAGTATCTCATACCGAGCATCCCGAAGAGTCTCTCAAACTGTATCTGGGGAATGGCCTTCGTGAGTGGATCCGCCGTGTTGTTCTTCGTGTCAACTCTCCTGACCTCGATCTCCCGGCGATCAACTATCTCCCGGATCAGGTGATACCGCCTCAGAATATGCCTGGACCGCTGATGGGACCTGGGTTCCTTGGCCAAAGCCACCGCTCCATTGTTATCGCAATACAAAGGTATTGGACGCTCAATGGATGGAACCACTCCAAGTTCAGTAATGAACTTCTTGATCCAGACAGCTTCTTTAGCAGCATCGTTGGCAGCGATGTATTCAGCCTCCATCGTCGAGTCTGCCACGGTTTCCTGCTTGGAACTCTTCCAGCTAACCGCCCCTCCGTAAAGGGTAAAGACAAAACCCGACTGCGACTTAGAGTCGTCCTTATCACTCTGGAAGCTCGAATCGGTAAAGGACTCCACTTGGAGTTCTCCGTTACTATACACCAAGAACATATCTCTAGTCCTTCGCAAGTACTTGAGAATGCTCTTCACAGCTGTCCAGTGACTCTCTCCAGGATCAGCTTGATACCTACTCACTACACTTAGTGAGTATGCTACATCGGGTCTGGTACATAGCATCGCATACATGATAGAGCCTACTGCCGAAGCATAGGGTATCCCTTGCATGCGAGCTCTCTCCAAATCAGTCTTGGGAGACATCTCTTTGGAGAGAGTGACTCCAGAGATCGTGGGCATGTTCCCACGCTTGGACTCTTCCATACTAAACCTCTTTAGTATGGTGTCAATATACCTGGATTGGGACAATCCCAAAATCCGTTTGGATCTATCTCTATAGATCCTGATTCCCAATATGCAGGAGGCATCACCAAGATCTTTCATTGAGAATCTTTGTGATAAGAAGAGCTTGACCGATTGCAGCATAGGAATATCATTTCCTATCAAGAGTATGTCGTCCACGTACAATACGAGGAAGACAACCTTACTCTCTGCCACCTTCTTGTAGATACAAGGTTCATCTGGATTTTTGACGAAATCAAACTCTTTGATAACGACGTCAAAGCAGATGTTCCAACTCCGCGATGCTTGCTTTAATCCATAAATGGATTTAAGCAGCTTGCACACCTTCCCGCTGCTCCCACTGTCTACGAAGCCCTCTGGCTGAGTCATGTACACGCACTCTTCTAAATCACCAT